>CM030359.1:425837427-426444927 GCA_017893485.1 Hemerocallis citrina | reverse complement strand
CTCCCGCTCTCTCTTTCTTCGATGAAACCCTAGCCTCCTTGCTCTCTCACGTTCTCTCTCTCTCTTCGACGAGAAACCCCCCATTCTTATCTCTAGCGATCTCTCTTTCTCTTCGACGAGAAAACTTCAGCTCACAATCGGTTGTCGTTGTGATTTGGTCGAAGCCGATAGGCTTTCAATTTCTCTCCCGTTCTCTCTCTCCCTTCGATGAGAAACCATACTGAGCGAATCGGCTCTCTCTCTCTCTCTCTCTCTCTTTTCGTCGAAGAACGGTTTCAATTTCTACTCTCTTGAATTCTCTCTCTCTCTCTATGACGAGAAACCCTAGCCCCCAATCTTCCACGCTTCACCTCTCACCCTCAGCCCCTAAATCGAAACCCTAAATCCGCTGGTCCCTTTATTGTTAATCTAGCGAAGCATCGACCTCCTAGCAAAGCTACAATCTTTCTATCAGGTAATCTCAATTTCAAATCTTGTTTCTTTTATAATCGTTCATGTTTATTGTTAGACGTTTATTCCGGAAAAATCAGGTATATTCGCTCATGTAACTATTGAGAGTTTCATTTTCTCTTGCGCTTCATTGTTGGTAGCCTTGCTTGAGGGCGTTGCCCACTGACTGAGTGAGATGAGATATATTGTTTGAAGGATGTTGATTGAAGGCATGGCATAATTTGGTTTATGTTGATTGAAGGATGTTGATAGGAGTTCCATTAAAGTTGATAGGCTGTATGCTCCTAAGAAAAGGAGTAATGAAGTAGGTTAAATTCATCAGTTATATCAATATACATTTTAGATGTTGCAGATTTTCATATGCACAACCACAACAAAGACTTGTCTTTATGTTATAGTGGCACCAGATGCATATTAAATCCTGTATTGAATATGTATTAATCATATGTAGTTGATGAGATGAAGAAGACATCTTTTGGATGGAAATGTGGAGAGAAGCTTTAGAATGTAGTTTGTCGAAATCAGTGGACTTAAACACTTTAACAAAGCCATATGGAATGCACTCCTTATCAGAATGTAGTCTGTCTTTAGAATGTAGTTTGTCTTTAGAATGTAGTTTGTCGGTGATTTCCCCTATGCATGTATAGAACCAAGTAATTGAATAAATCCTTTTGCAAACTCGATTTGGCTATGTGTGTTTGCCTGAGTGTAGTAGCATGTATGTTTGATTATTTATTGGTAGTTTTGTCTTCCTATTTCTAGCAACCTTATGTATATATGTCTCTAGAGAAATTAAAAAAAACAAAGATAAGTTTGGTGATTTTGGAACGTCTGGATGGATTAGGATAGAGCTGAAAGCTATGTGTATGAATAGACAATTATATTTTTCTGTTTGGTGATTTTTTATGTTTATTATGTTTTTCTATGTAGAATGATGTTTGAAGAGTTACTAAGCCAAGATGTTCATAAGGGTGCATCTAATTCTCACTCACAGGAAGTGCTTGATTCTCACTCGTTTTAAATTTACCCAATGTCCTTTTTTTGTTGTGTTGGTCTAGGCAATGATCTGATCCCGTTCTCTCAGCTCTTTTGTTGAGGGTCAAATGGTCATTTACGTCTCCTTTTCTTTTGGCACTATCGCTCTCAGCTCACTGCCGCTCTCTCTTTGATCGATGAAACCCTAGCCTCCTCTCCTTTTCTTTTGGCACTATCGCTCTCAGTGACCATCCATCTCCAACTCCCGCTCTCTCTTTCTTCGATGAAACCCTAGCCTCTTTGCTCTCTCACGTTTTCTCTCTCTCTTCGATGAGAAACCCCCCATTCTTATCTCTATCGATCTCTCTCTCTCTCTCTTCGATGAGAAAACTTCAGCTCACGATCGGTAAGTCGGTTGTCGTTGTGATTTGGTCGAAGCCGATAGGCTTTCAGTTTCTCTCCCGTTCTCTCTCTCCCTTCGACGAGAAACCATACTGAGCGAATCGGCTCTCTCTCTCTCTTTTCGTCGAAGAACGGTTTCGATTTCTACTCTCTTGGATTCTCTCTCTCCCTTCGACGAGAAACCCTAGCCCCCAATCTTCCATGCTTCACCTCTCACCCTCAGCCCCTAAATTGAAACCCTAAATCCGCTGGTCCCTTTTTTGTTAATCCGGCGAAGCATCGACCTCCTAGCAAAGCTACAACCTTTCTATCAGGTAATCTCAATTTCAAATCTTGTTTCTTTTATAATCGTTCATGTTTATTGTTAGACTTTTATTCCGGAAAAATCAGGTATATTAGCTCATGTAACTATTGAGAGTTTCATTTTCTCTTGCGCTTCATTTTTGGTAGCCTTGCTTGAAGGCGTTGCCCACTGACTGAGTTAGATGAGATATATTGTTTGAAGGATGTTGATTGAAGGCATGGCATAATTTGGTTTATGTTGATTGAAGGATGTTGATAGGAGTTCCATTAAAGTTGATAGGCTGTATGCTCCTAAGAAAAAGAGTAATGAAGTATGTTAAATTCATCAGTTATATCAATATACATTTTAGATGTTGCAGATTTTCATATGCACAACCACAACAAAGACTTGTCTTTATGTTATAGTGGCACCAGATGCATATTAAATCCTGTATTGAATATGTATTAGTCATATGTAGTTGATGAGATGAAGAAGACATCTTTTGGATGGAAATGTGGAGAGAAGCTTTAGAATGTAGTTTGTCGGAATTAGTGGACTTAAACACTTTAACAAAGCCATATGGAACGCACTCCTTATTAGAATGTAGTCTGTCTTTAGAATGTAGTTTGTCTTTAGAATGTAGTTTGTCGGTGATTTCCCCTATGCATGTATAGAACCAAGTAATTGAATAAATCCTTTTGCAAACTCGATTTGGCTATGTGTATTTGCCTGAGTGTAGTAGCATGTATGTTTGATTATTTATTGGTAGTTTTGTCTTCCTATTTCTAGCAACCTTATGTATATATGTCTCTAGAAAAATTAAAAAAAACAAAGATAAGTTTGGTGATTTTGGAACGTCTGGATGGTTTAGGATAGAGCTGAAAGCTATGTGTATGAATAGACAGTTATATTTTTCTGTTTGGTGATTTTTTATGTTTATTATGTTTTTCTATGTAGAATGATGTTTGAAGAGTTACTAAGCCAAGATGTTCATAAGGGTGTGAGAGACGTTGATGATGATTCTAAACCAACTGTTGGTTTAGTATTTGCTACTTTAGAGGAAGGTTATGAATTTTATAAAAAAAATATGCAAAATTAGCTGGTTTTTCTGTTCGCAAATCTGCTACAATGATAGATACTACTACAAAGGAGAGGTATTCACAACTATTTGTATGCTCTAAGTAAGGTAAGCCGACAACTTTAGAGGAAGGAGTGAATGTTGCCGATATTGAAGAACCATCTTCTTCAAATGTGATCAAGAGAAGGAGAAGGGCTGTGACTAGAGAAGAGTGTATGGCTCAAATACGAATTCAAAAAGACGATGATGGGAGATGGTCAATCCGAAGGTTTGTTAAGGAGCACACTCATTCTTGTGTTACACCTAGAAAGCAACCGTTCTTAAGAAGTAATACAACTGTTTCCGAAGCACAAAAAAGTTTACTTAGTTCGTTCAAAGAAGCTAACATAAGAACTTCGGAGTTTATGTCCTACATGGAGATAGAAAATGAGGGTTTCAGTAATATTTATTGTACTGAAAAGGACATTAGGAATTCGATGCACTACAGGGAATTTGACATATAGTGACAGCAAAAATCCGTGGGTAAAAGGCGAAAAACCGTAGGTATAGCCCGTAAAACCTATACCAACGGACATATTTTTCCGTCGTTTTTAATTAGCTATACCCACGGCAAAATTCCGTCACTATAGCCTATAGCGACAGTTTTTTCACCCGTTGGACAAAACCTCGGTGTTATACCCACGGTTTCGTATCCGTTGGTATAGGTTTTAAAGACACCTTTTGCTTTCCTATACCCACGGTTGAAACTCCATTGCTATAGGTTTTAGCAATGGTTTTAGCATCCAATTATTTGAATATATACCCACCGTATTTATTCCGTTGGTATAGTTCTTTTTGTGCGGTCCGTTGGTATAGGTTTTAACAACATTTTTTACACATACCCCCCCCCCCCCCCCCCCCCCAAAATTTTACGGATAGGTCATAATTTGCTCTATACACAATTTTTTCTTATTAATTACGCGTATGATAATTTAATGTATTCTTTTATAATATTAATCCAATTATAAACTAAGAATACAATAAAATAAATAAATGTATTTATGAAACAAAATTAAATAAAATTAAACTTCAATCATATTAAAAATAAATAAAGTATTACAAGAGTGTCAATTACAAAATAGTTGAAAAGTCAACCTAAGAGTACCATACTGACATATAATAAACATATAAAGTCTTATAACAATCTCATCCACTCAATTTCTAAGTTTGCTCCATCAAGAAAAAATTAGCTTCTAATCCTCACCTGCAAGTAACAAAAAGAACAAATGAATCACAACATAACTCAACATAAGAAATATTAAAAATTTCAGTAAGAATTAGTTAAAACTAATTAGATACCATCTTCAATATCTTCATTAGTGTCTGGATTTAGAGAATGCGTATGGTCAGGGGCACTTGAAGCATCTGTAACCTATTAAAAATAAAATACAGCTTATAGACTCTTCTTAATAAATATTTCCATCATTCATTAAAGAAAAAAATTTATGGAAAAAAAGACATTACAAATGCAATACATTAGAATTAAACATATGGAAAATCAATAATAAATACAAAAATATCTCATACAAAACATAACATTGAAATATGAACTCCAAGAGTAAAATATAATATACCTGTCTTGCAGCCTGTATAATGTCATTCACATCTTCTCCAGAGAATCGATTATGAATCAACGACAGAACATTTGTCAACAGGCTTTCCACTTGCTTAACTCTATTACGTAACTCTTGATTTTCAGACAAAGAAACCTTCTGTTTTTTAGGCTTAGGAATCTTGCCCATTCAACGCACACGTCCTCTCTTTTCAGGTCCTTGTACTTGGGAATATGTGTCATCCTTCCAAGGCATATGACTATGTGTATTTTGGGTTGATTGAGATGTTCCAGCTTCATTATTGTGTTTGTTTAGTTCAACCTGAAACATTACAAATATTAGATCCTGCAATTAGAAGAGAAAAAATGTGAAATTTGTTCATATGGGGATAAATGTGAAGAATAGAACTACTATTACTACTGCAATTACTACTACTACCACCACCACCTTAGATAATCCTACAAGTTGTCCATCTCTTCAGAAAACTTCAAAAAAACCTTATGAATACCACCTCAGACATCCATAAAAAAAGTGACGACAAATAAAACAGAGAGAAACAAATGTAAAGGCGTTAACAATGAGGTTTAAACAGAGAGAAAATAACCCCATTAGTAGATAGAATGAAGTTTAAATTGAAGAGACGGCAATGCTTTGACAAAAAAAACAGAAATTCTCAAAATAGAAATAACGAAACTTCAATGGGAGGGTCCTCAGGTACAGAATAATTGCAACCAGCAAGAAACTTCAATGGGAAGGTACTCAAGTACAGAATAATTGCAACCACCAAGAAACGAATCCTTTTCACACAAATTGTGAAGCACAGGCAGTCCAGAATGGCTAATTTTAGTTTGAAAAGATATAATGACTACAGTAGTGTGAGATCTACTTTTAAGATTTAATAGAAGGTTTATAATCCATATCTCTGCTTTGTGTGAGTGTGTGCATGCTTGTTATAACTTTATGTTTGTATCCATATATCTGGATCTGAAAAAAATTGCAGTATGATCATTACTTCCATGGCGAAGTATCTGATAGATTGCATGAATGTTTCTTTTGCAATTTGTCTTTTGTTATTAGTTATGAAACTGGAGGTTACTGATAAGTCGGCCTACTATTCCTCTTCATTGTAACTGGAGGCATTTAGAGGAGGCATTTAGAGTATCATTTTCACTTCCAGAATTTGGTATTTAATAGTTCATAGTTTGCATGATGACTAATGGAAATTTCTGTTCAGTTATTAGTTATGAAAATGCAGGTATATAGCTGATAGCTTAGCCTGTTTCTCTAAAGAAATGGACTATGAGCTGATAGCTGATAGCTTAGCAGGTATATATTCTACTATTACTAACTTCAAATCCATTTCCCATATATTCTGGGTGCCACACATGAACAGGTAAATCCGAATAAGACACTTGGTACATGAATTAGGAAAAAATTAAGACGAGAGCAAAGAAATAACTATGTATGGAAGACTTGCTTTTATCAATTGATACCTAATGGTTGGATCAAAAACTTGAATGAGCCAAGATGCAAGTCTTGTTCGTAAGTGAGTCATATTCCAAACTGACCATCACTTTCCAGACCATGAGGCAGTCAATCAATTAAACTAGAGTAATAATGCAAGATAACCTGATATTAGTATATTCCAGTAGAGAAACTAGAACAGTGGCTTAACTGATGGCATGTATATAATCATAGGTTAACTATGTTTGTTTCAAGAAAATAGAGATAGAACTCGTTCGGAAATAAGCATATGCCAAATTGATAATCACTTTCCGTTAGGTAAAGCATTAACAAATGGTTATCAGAAATATGGAAGAGACAACAGAACTCATGATAAATGGAAATATGCGCAACAACAATTAAATATATTCTTTAATCATAAACAAACAGTGCAAGCCTGTATGATATGCTTGGCTGCATAAGGTCATAAAAGTTTGTACTGCATAAGGTCATAAACAAACAGAGAGAAAAGCCTGTATGATATCATAAAAGTTTGTACTGGAAGAGGAAATTTTATGACCTTTCAAAAGAAGTTCATATTGATAGCAATATGAATTTACCCAAATATAAAACAATGCTAGAATCAATCAAGAAATTGTTGAGAAAGAAAAGCTGACCAAATGTTTGATATGAATGCACCCAAAATTACATGTTGATAGACAAAACGATCCTCATTGTTAACGGTTGTTACTTTGTTAATCAGGATGTGAGGAAAGTTTGATATGAATGCATATAATAATTTGTGGAGAATTAAGGGTCTTGATGCTTCACCTAAATATTCCTTCAGTTCTCTTGTTCAACCTACCCCAAAATGTCTATTTGCCAAGCGAACATGTTAATTGACTCAATTTGCAAATATAAATCAGTGATGGATCGTAGCTTTTACTTATAGACATAGTGCATAACAAGGGGATTTTATGTTAGAATCATCACTGTCAGCATATCATCTAAGAATTTTCTCATTATCTCAAAATCATACAGTGAACTTCTTAATGTATAAAAAAGTGTTAGTAGAATTTTTATGACTGTTTTCATTTATCACAAGCTAAACTACATCCAAATAATACAGTAAAGCTTTAGAAGTGAATGAGAACTAAATCTTACAATCAATCTAGCAGCCTTCTGATTGACAATTGATCCATCTTTACAAGTGCGAGTATCAATGTAAATCTCTTTACGTTTAGGTGATAATCCTTTGCTCTTTTTTTTCTGAAATCAAACAAACAAGTTATATGTATCTTGTAATTACATTTTACTCAATGAAAAGTACAAATATAAACAAACCTTTTCATCAATCAGTTTTGGGAGACTTTTTGTACCCATACAATGGAGATCTTCAAACTTAGCACGATTCTGTCTATTAATTTTACTTACTTTCTACAATTGATACAACAAATTATCAGACGAATGAAGAAACCAAAGTCAAAATATTACTCATAATATGCAAAAATCTATTTGCTATATGACTTACTTGTCCTTCTTCAGAAAACCAATAACGAACCAATTCACGATATTGATTTCGGTCAACCCTATCATCCGGTAATGCAGATGCAACTTCTTCTTCCGTTTTACTCGGGTCATATGCCATTGACTTTAAATCGCTCTTCCATTGCCTCCACTTTTCATTCAACTCAGATTTCAACATTTCTCTTGTTGTGTCATTTATAGGAGGAACAAACTCAAATTTGGACTAAAAAAAGAAAGATGTTAAATAAATAAACTATAAAATGAGTCATATTACAGCTTTTGATACAATATAATTTAAATATACAACTATAATACCTCTATTATTCCCAGCATCGCATCTTTGTCCTCCTTTAGCATGTCTTTCCAGGATTTGTAGCTGATGGGAGCATATTGATGCCTTCGAACCATACTGCCTATGAAACGAGTAAGAGTTGTCCCTTCCTCACCAACGGGTCGACCGTACTTGTCTAAATTAACAATTATGAAATCACCATCTTTCATGTCCCACATATCTAACATTCTTGTTGGGCCTCTTAACTGTTTAGGCTCCGCATTTATAATTAAAACAAAACTTACATAATTAACACAATTAGAACGTCCTAAATATTTGAGATAGGACCAAATACATGCAGCTGGATACATTAAATTGGGAACATTCTACAATGAGAGGAACTTATATAAATCTGAAACATTTCGCGACAAACTGTATTAATAGTGCAATTTAGGCATGTAATGTCCAGACTAATTTTCTTTATCTTGGGGTTCTATTCACTCTGTTCATGTACTGTAGTGTCCATCATGGTTACTCTACCTGAACAACCAATTATCTCTAAGATCTTTGTAAGGACAGTGTAGGTTTGTCTGGTAGAAAGGTGTTTCAAATTTTTGGCATGTCTATCTTCTGCTTTCGCTCCTCAGGTTGGTAAAAAAGTAATTTATGACTTTAAAAAGAAATATGTACAGAACTGGTTAGAATGTGAGGCGCTGTAACATAGTTTTCCTTATTGACCTACTATGTGATTCTTCTCATTATACCTTTTAATTTAGCAGCCTCTTCACCAGCAAGGATTTCTTTGTATTTTCCCTGTGTTTCTGCACTTTCTCATGATAAGATTTCTCTTAAATGGAAAGGAAAAAAAATCATTGCTCTCTGATGAAATGAGTGTTTCTTATTGTATTTAATACCTTTCATCTTTGTGTAATATTCTGAAGGCGTATCTTATCAGTTACTGTTTGTTTGTGCATCCTTGCATTATATTTAAATATTATCATCTTGTTTGTATGGGAACTCGGTCTTAATTATTTAGGTAATTCTGTTATGATGCCAAAGGCATTATCATTTTATATTGAAAATCGTTTGCTCGTTCATAAATTGGCATTGTGCATGTGTGCGTGCATGTGTGTGACATTCTTGAAAAAAGTTTGCTTCAATGTTTGCATCCATATAGACACACTTGATTCTTTTCCATAACTTTTTTTTCCAGCCAGATTGCGTGTTCATGTGTTTCAATTCATTGTCAATTTCAATTTTGAAGCTTTAGACAATTAGTAGGTTGGATTTTACATTCATCAAACAAAGTAAACAGCATTCTGAGATTGTGATTGCTTTTTAAATTGGGATGAAGTAGTGCTTTCTTCAATGGTAAACTTTTATTGTTTACAATTTAACTTCTTCATTTCCTTGCTGTCATGCTTCTGCAATAAGAATATTGTAATTATATATGTCGGACTTGACAACACATTGATTGAACTTTCTGGCTTGAATATCTTGTTTTATTTATACCCAACCTTGCAACTTTAATTCTAATGTAAATTTTGCATTCAATTGTGGTTGCCTCTCTCCCCACATTCCTCTATTGTTTTATTTCCTTGTTATGTATCTCTAATGATGGCAGATCACCATTATATATTGTTATAGATAAATAAAGTATAAAAAATTGAAAGTATATAATTCATACCTTTTTCAATTTGTACTTCTCTTGCTGCTATATTAGATGGAATGGAGTTGGATTCTACAGACTCATGTATGACGCCTTCTATATGACCAGGACTAGGCCGAGTTTCTTCAGCATTACTTCCTTGGGCATGGGATGAGGTTGTATGAGTAGGAATAGATTGTGTTCCTTCATTGTCACTTGCTTGTATATGTTGGTTTGAGTCTTCTAACATACGACGCCCAATATTCAATTTCCTTCTTCTTCCCATTGCTGTATACTTTCAAATAAACAAACGAAGGATCAAATCATAACACAAGCTTCAACTAGCTTCTGACATAGAATAGCGTCTGAAAGAAATATAATTTTCAAATTATCTAGACTCAACATATTAGCATAAAAAACAACATTAGAATGACTATAAAACACAAAGGGAAAGAAAAGATAAAGAAAAACATAACACGGATCAAATTCATATTCAAAACATGAGTAAAAAAATAGTCAAGTCTAATTGCATAGAAAAAGTACAAAATCATTCACAATTAAAACATATCCTCCCATTCTTCCTCCCCATCCATATCATTATCAACATCAACATCAACTTCAAAAAAATCATTATCATCATCAACTGAAAGCCCAATTAAATCATTATCATTTTGAGTAGCTTCGCTTGTATCATGCATTGGTTGCTCATGGATTTCTTCAATTTCATTGGATTCCTCATCACCCATATCATAGATATCCCTGACCTTTGCATTCAGAACAACAGGCCAATTCTTGTTCCTCTCATCATATACATAAAACACCTTTTTAGCTTGTGATGCGAAAACAAACGGATCATCACAAATATCTTTTCCGGTGTGTTTCAAAAAATTGAAATTCACAAGTGTCATCCCAAACTTATCTTTCTTGACACCTTTCTTGATATCAACCCAATCACATTTGAATAACACAGCCTTGTACTTGCCAGAATAATCCAACTGGATTATATCAGTTATCGCCCCATAGTAATTAATTTCATCTTTTGATGTCTTAGTCCTTACAACTATTCCACTATTTTGCGTTTTCAGGTATCTCTCTCTTTTCCTTGTGTGGAACCTAAAACCATTAATGGCATAACCGGTGTGTCGCCTTACTACCTCAGATGGTCCACGAGCTAACCATCTAAGTTCTTGAGTAACTTGTGGGCTCCTTTGATCATCCAGGCGATGAATCTAAAATATTCAAGAACAAAAGTTAGTTACACTATAAAAACAACAATTAAATTTTCAATAATTCAATTTTTTCACGCTCACCCTTTCTCGAAACCAGTCACTAAATTTTTGACTATGTTGTTTATCAATTTCAAGTTGTGATAATCGCCGCGGCCGAGACTGTCTCTTGAGAAGTCCAATGTGTTCTCTAAAAATAATGATAATAGAATTTAAGGAGTTATAAAAAATTTCAACTAGTGTAATAGTGAATAATGATTGGTGTCTTACTCTATAAATGGAGCGACTGCGTCACGATTAGAAAGAACATATCTATGAGCTTGCATTAACTCTTTCTTATCAAGCTTAGTTCTGCTCACTCTCTTGCGCTTCCCTAATTGTAACTTTTGCTGTTTTTTCCTTCCTAATGGCCTTCCAACAGGATGTAAAAAGGTCACATCATCTATCAATGTAGAATCAATTTCATCATCATTTCTACTAGGTCTATTGAACCTAGTTTCCACCCCATAAAGATATTGCGAACAAAAGGTCAAGCATTCATTTGCCAAAAAACCTTCTGCAATCGATCCTTCTGGATGTGCTTTATTGCGTACAAATGACTTAAGAGTAAGAAGAAACCTGAAAGTAAATTTAGTTTTAGATATATATGCTCTTAGCATCCTAATAACTTCTTTAACAGTTTTAAATAAAATAACATCTTCAAATAAAGAATTCATACCTCTCAATAGGATACATCCATCGATACTGTACTGGTCCAGCAACCTTGGCTTCATATGCCAAATGAATTACCAAATGCACCATAACAGTAAAAAATGATGGAGGAAAAATTGTTTCGAGTTGACAAAGTGTTATAGCTATTTGAGACTCCAGTTGTGCTAGAAAATCCACATTAAGTACCTTAGAACATATTTGCTTGAAGAAATTGCAGAGATCAACCAAAACTGAAGTGACTTTATCTGGCAATGAACCCCTTAATGCCACTGGGAGAAGTTGTTGTATCAAAACATGACAATCATAACTTTTTAAGCCAAATATCTTGCGTTGCTTGACTTGCACACAACGTGAGATGTTTGATGAGCATTCATCCGGAGCTTTTACATTCTTGAGGATGCTCAGAAAAGCATCCTTTTCTTTGGTAGTCATTTGATAACATGCTCTAGGCAAAAGCATTGTATTACTTTTTGAACTCGGCTGAGGGTGAAGCATACTTCTTATGCCCATATCTGCAAGGTCGGCTCGTGCTTTATAATTATCTTTGGATTTTTCCCCTTGGTTTAACAATGTACCAATGATGTTATCACATACATTTTTTTCAATGTGCATCACATCAAGATTGTGACACAATACATTATATTGCCAATAAGGCAAAGTGAAGAAAATGCTCTTCTTTTTCCAAGGTTGTGCCCCATCCTCTAGACCTTCTTCTCTAGTTTCATCTATTTGCCTTAAAATTTCAATCCCATCAAGTCTTCTCGGAGGATTTCGTAACTCCCTTGTTCCGTCAAAATCCCTGCTATTCAACCTCCACTTGTGGTTAGGCGCTAACCAACGACGATGGCACATGTAGCAAAATTTTCTACCATGACGTAACCATCGTGAGGCTGTTTCAATACCACAACATGGACAAGCATATTGACCTTTTGTACTCCATCCAGATAGGTTTGCATATGCTGGAAAGTCATTAATAGTCCACATTACAGCAGCACGGAGTTGGAATGTCTCTTTCTTGCAGGCATCATAGGTTTCAATTCCATCATCCCATAACTCTTGCAGCTCTTGAACTAATGGTTATAGATAAATATCAATGTTATTTTCGGGACCTTTAGGACCTGGAATTAGTAGTGACAACATGAAGAATGATTGTTTCATGTACATCCAAGGAGGAAGATTATAAGGAATTATCATGACGGGCCACGTGCTATGAGTAATACCCATAGTCTTGAAAGGATTGAACCCATCAGAAGCCACTCCTAGTCGAACATTACGAGGATCTAATGAAAATGTTGGATATCGAGAGTCAAATTCCTTCCAAGCAAGTGAGTCAGCTGGATGCCTAAGAGAACCATCATTCAATCTACCCTCATGGTGCCATCTCATTGATTCGGCAATTTTGGATGACATGAACAACCTCTGCAGCCTCGGTTTCAAAGGAAACCATCGAAGGATCTTTGCAGGCAAGTTCTTTCGCTTTTCAGAAGTCTCTGTTCCATTAGCTTGTACATCTTCATCTGTTGTTTTCCACCTTGACGTACTGCACTTTGGACATACTTCATCTTTGATATATCTATCCCGATACAATATGCAGTCATTAGGACAAGCATGGATCTTCTCATACCCCAAACCTAACCCTGAAATCATCTTCTTCGTTTCATAGTATGACTTTGGCAAAACATTTCCTTCTGGTAGAGCATCTCTTAATAAATCCAGTAACATAGAGAATGACTTGTTACTCCACCCATGTAGACACTTTAAATGATACAAATGTACCATAAATGATAACTTGCTATACTTCTTACAGTTTGGGTAGAGCATTTGCTCATTTTCTTTCACCAAATGGTAAAACTTAATGTTCTCTCCTACTTCTGGATTCCTTTCACCTTCACCACAAAATGGCTCTTCTATAGGATGCATTGGAAAAACATCACGAATTAACCCATCCATGTCATGCCCCATTTCTAAATGTTGTTCAGTTGTGCTACTTGAAGTTGTAGGCCTCTCACCGTGAAATATCCATTGCCTATAACCTCTAAGAAATCCACGTCGTGGATCAGTTAAGTGTTCATAAACACTTGTGCGAGAATGTGATTTACAGTTGGCACATTTTGTACAAGGACACAATATTTTCCCGTTCTCTTCTGAATGTTGAAAAGCAAATTCGAGGAATTCATTAATCCCCCGAATATATACTTCACTTTGTTTTGATGGATCGCGGATCCACCCTCTATACTCCATTTGAAAAAATTAACTGAAAATATAAATAAATAATAATTAAAAATAGAGAAGAAAATGTAAATAAATAATTATTAAAAATATAGAAAAACAATATGTGCGTGTGTGAGGCAACACAAATAAAAATATGTGCGTGTGAATAGAAACAACTAACTTGACTGAGCTGTAAATATGTGCGTGTGAATGAACTGAATATGAATTTAACCACAGAGAACTTTTACTAATTTTTAATATTGGTTTAACTTCATCCTTGATAACTTGTCGATCTCAGCAGCAAGGTTTGAATTTGGGCCAGATGACAAGAGCTGCCGTGGAGTCTCTGCAGCCTAAGCTAAAGGTATATATGCATTAGAATAAGTAACATATGTGATATGTGATATATGATATAGTATTCATATGTGGTAACTACATGCATGATATATGATAAATTATGTAGTATACTATAAGTGTAGTTTTCTGAAAATAGACATATATAATGTAACAATCTAACAATTGATGGACACCAAATAGTCATGACTGATGAATTAGTCCTTCATATTAAAACAAATACTGGTTTTGTTGAAACCCTGGAGTACTGAAAAATGTCAATTCTTATGTTTAGCTAAAAGGGTTTTAAAATCTTGAAGTTGGTCTAACAAATGGAATCAAGTATGGTAGCTCGAATCCTTCTTACTATTATTCAAGAAAGGGTGATCTATTTCTCTCCAAAAAAAAGAAAGGGTGATCAATATATCTAACAGTTACATATACATAATACATATTGATATAAACCTAAAGATCGTAAATTGCAGAGAACACCACACCATCAGCTCCCTCCTCGAAGGCCAGCTTGTACCACTGGAAGTGAAAACAGGGTCAGTTTTCAGTTACATCCAAACACGGTGTTATATTATACAAGTCAAAAGGTTCTGAATTTTGGTTGATTCTAATTCTAATTGTGATACTTCAATGTATTCATTTTTCAGGCTTAGGAGTTCACCCAAGGTTTAAAGGGACAGAAGGAATGAATGAACAAACACAATCATGTTTTTTTCTTTTCCATTTCTATCCGAAAACTTATCTGTACACATTGGTAGCCAATTCAGACACAAAACATGGGCTTCTCTGTTGATGAAGTTTTGTGCTGTTGTAATTTTTGGTTTGTATCATAAATCTTGAACCTTTATCCAGTCTTTGAAGGTTGTTTACGCAGCAGATCGGGCCTGTTTGGATATTATACAGGGTAAGATTGCTGGAGGTATGTTGTGATCTGTGGTATATGATAGGTAGAAAAGTGATACAACGGTTTTGAAAATTCCAAAATTTATTCGAACATATTGGCATTTCTATAAACTAGTTTATAAGAACAAAATCGTGACAAAACCTGTTCTCAAAGACATCAAAATCCATAACCACAATAAATAGAACCATAAACTACCAGAACGCATTCTCAATGAAATCAAACAATAAACAACAACATGGAAATCAAAATTCATCAACTAAAGGGGAAGCACCCAGATTCATACCTAGGGTTTGCAAAATTAATCAAAAATAGATGGCCGCGGGTGATGGTGGAAGCAGTGGGTGACGGCGGACAACGAAAGACGACGGCGGATGAAGAAGTGGGCGACGGAGGTGGGTGGTAGTGGGGGACGGAGGAGGAAAACGGCGAGAGGAAGACACTGCTGCGCTGGCGAGGGAAGACAACGGCGGCGTGGAAGACTGACGATGGCAGCCACGTGGAAGACCGACGACGGCGACTTCGAAGACCGACGACGGCGACGACGGCAACTTCGGGTGTGAGAGATAGAGAGGAGAGAGAGAGATGGGTGTGAGCGTGAGAGCTGTATAAATTGGGGGTATTTGAGAATTGGTGGGAAAATGAAAAAATTGGGGGGAAATAAATTATAGAATATACCCACGGTGTTTTATCCCGTTGGTAAAACTTATAGTTACGGATTAAAAACTCTAAAGCTATAGGATACCTATACCCACAGCTTATTATACGTCTGTAGGTATACAATGTCTATACCCACGGTTTTAGTGATCCGTCACTATAGGTGTCCGTTGGTATATGGCAAATTTCTTGTAGTGCAAAGAGACAAGGATCGGAGTAGAGCTTATGATGTGGATCTATTGATGGAGCACTTGCAAGAGGAAAAGGAGATGAATCCTTCTTTTTGTTTTCATTATAAGGTGGATGAAGACAATAAATTAACTCATGTCTTTTGGACTGATGCACTTGCCAGGAAGCTTACATGCATTTTGGTGATGTGCTAATTTTTGATACTACATATGACACAAATTAGTACAAATTGGTTTTTGCTCCATTTACTGGAGTTAATCACCATGGTCAATCTGTCAATTTTGGTGCAGCTTTCATAAACAAAGAAACGACCGAGTCATTTCTTTGGTTGTTTGAAAAATGGGGTGAAACAATGTGTGCGCCTCCACCTAAAGTTATTATTACAGATCAAGATCCCGCAATGGAAAATGCTATCCGACTATGTTTTCCTGGTTCCAGCCACAGGCTATATATGTATGTGGCACATTCTTAAAAAGCTTCCCGATAAGCTTGGTGGTCCGGGCCTTAATAGTGATTTTAGCATTCGATTTCATAGTTGCATTTGGGATTCAGAGATGCCGAAAGAGTTTGAGATGAGATGGAGTGAAGTTATGAACGCTAATTTGTCTATTTCAGGTAACCCTTGATTAAATGAATTTTATTGTCGTTTAACTAATTTTTAGTAGTCTTAATACTTTACAAATATTGAAATTGTAGGTAATCCTTGGCTTTCTGATATTTATGAGCTTCGTGAAAAATGGATACCAGCTTATGCTAAGCATATTTTCACTGCTGGAATTCGCACAACTCAAAGATCAGAAAGTATGAATGCTTTTGTCGATAAGTATGTTAATAGTAAAAATTCTTTACACGAATTTATTACGAGGTTTGAAAGGGCGATAAGGAAACAAAGACAAAATCAGCTAGCAACAGACTACACAACTCTTCATACAAAACCAAAGCTGCAAACAGATTTAGAAATTGAGACACAAATGTCTGAGGTGTATACGAGAGAGAAATTTCACGTATTTCAAGATGAATTAGTTCAAAGCATGAATTACGCCTCTTTAATGAAAGATGATAATGGGAGTGTGCGGCACTATATTGTGAGGAGAATGGGAATGTCACTAAAATCAAAAAAAATAAGGGATGTGTTCTATAAAGGAATGGATGATGCTGGGTCCTGTACTTGTAGAAAATTTGAAGTTGATGGAATCCCTTGTAGACACATCCTTGTTGTTTTGAGGAATGAGTTTGTTGATTGCCTACCTCAATCTTATATCTTAAAGAGGTGGACCACCTCAGTAACTACCGAGATTGTATATGATGATGGTGGTGAAGAAATTATTGGTAGCTACGGCAGTCCACAAGATTTGGATATGGTGGAGTTGTCAAATGAAATCCACAAGTTGATGAGGATTGCTCGCTCATCCAAAGAGATGTGTCATAAGGCCAAAACATTAGTAGTTGCCGATATTGCAGAATTGCAACAAAATATGCCCCAAGAATTACAAGCAAGAAGCACTTCCTTACCTAAATCAGTAAACATTCATGTACCGGATATTGTAAAGACCAAAGGTAGTGGGAAGCGAATTAAAGGAGGGAAGGAGAAAGCCATGGAGAAGGCCGCGAAGCCATTAAGGAAGTGTCGTTTATGCAAGAAGCTTGTTAATTATGACAGTCGCACTTGCTATTTGAAGGAAAGATTGGTATTTTCATACATAATTTATTTCAACTTTTGTCATATAATCTTTTCTTTAATTTGTGCTTATTATTCGTGTAGTTCTAATTTGAATGAGTCACAAGGTTCAACTACTTTTTCAAGAATGGAACCCATAGCAAAAGAGGCTTCAAATATTAAATGAATTTTAGTAGTTTATATCTGTGGATTTTGTAGGTAAGCATCTTACATGATTATAAATTATTTTTTTGCCATATCTGTAATTATTGTTCTTTAATTCTAAATATGTTCATATGTTAAATTAATCGTTATGTCTTGACTGTTTGTAGGAAAATTGATGATGGATATAACAGACATGCATGATTTTTTGCCATCTTCGAAAAGTTGGTAAAATGATTTTGTTTATACAAATAATTCCAAGTTAGTAGGCAGTGATGAAAAGTTTATGAATGATTTTGTTTATGCATGATTTTTTTTAATCATGAGTTTTCTCTATTGGAGTGTGTAGGCAGTGATGAAAACTTTACACAAGACAGGTAAAATGATTTTCATAATTTTGCACCCTCCTACCAAGTTAGTGCGCAACTGAAAGTCACCCAAGAACATGAATTCTGTTTACTATGTTTATGAGTTAGTCTATTATGAGATGGTGAGATGGGCTCCTTATCGTGGGCGGGAGTTATCAGATCTTCGATCTTGTTTGCTGGCGATAGAACGAGTCCGATTTGATCCTGTTCTCTCAGCTCTTTTGTTTAGGGTAAATTGGTCATTTATGTCTCCTTTTCTTTTGGCATTATCGCTCTCAGCTCTCAACCAAACTTTATGCTTTACTGTGTTTTGTCAAGCATTTTCCTGTGTTTATTGAGTTCCGTTGTGCACTCATTTGGTGTTGAAGTGATTGAATTGAAAGAGATGGAGATGCAAAACAACAATTTGGTTGGAACTAGTAGGCATGGCTTAATTTAGCAGCCCTAGTGACAAACTCAAATTTCTGCATTTGACTCACTTGTACTTGATTTATTGGAAATATTTCCAGCACTTGTGTAGGGTCCTACAAGTTATTGCTCCATTTCTGAGCTAACACATTTTTTTGGTGGTGTTATTGTTCTGAGCCTACACATTTTTGTTGTTGTTGTTGTTGTTCTAAGCCTTCAAGTTTTGTTACTGTTGTTGTTGTTCTGAGCCTACAAATTTCTGCATTTTGACTCACAAATTTTGTTAAGTTGGCATTTTCTATGAGAAGTGAAATTACTTAGAGTACAAGTAGGCATGAAGTTCCCTTGAACTGTGATATTATCAAGACTACTCAGAGTACAAGTAGGCATGAAGTGGCCTTTTTCCTCTTCCCAATTTAATTTTCTTTCTTTTTTTACAAAATGCATTTTGACTTTTGAATTATTGTTAATATGATTTTCTGTAACTATGGAACAAGATTCTATATTGTGCAGAGCTGTTCAACGCTTCACAGCAAAAAACTGGAAGAAGATAGGTACATGAATTGAGTATGCTTTTCTAGTTTTAAGAAAGAGTATGCTTTGTTACCTAGTTGCTAAATTACTGGAACTGAATGTTGCATTCATAACATCACCTTGCTCTAGTTGAATTTCAACTCAATCTTTTAACTTAAAACTTTGTTCAGAACTGTACTGTTAAGTAGACAGTGTGGGAGATTTCATTCTCCTTTTTATATATTTTGTTTTACTCAAATGCCTCTTTATGCATTCTAATTTGCTTTTTTTTATATATAATTTGTTCTCTTAAGTATATCGTATTATTGTTAGTGAGCTATTTCTGAAGTAGAACAGTTATGCAAAATCAAGAATGGAAGCTTAATTAATCCATTTTAATTTTTTTTTCTCCCATATCTTTTATTATTGTTCTATAATTCCGAATAACACATTTGATTAAATAATCGTTATATATTGTTTTTTTGCAAGCAAACTTATGATGGATAGAAAAGAGAGGCAAGATTCTGCAAAACAGGAAGTTGGAAGTGAGAAGAATGCTTTTAAGTTTATTTTGATGTTTTATAAGTAGTCCCCCAGTTTATGAAGTTGGATCTGAGAAGAATTAAGTTATAGATGTATTGATGTATGCTATAAAATGGTTGTAATATTAGTACAGTGCCTTTAAATTATTAGTGTTGGCCTTTAAATATTATCACCTGATTTAGATATATGCATATGCTATGTATGCTGATTCATATATGGTGTTTTTCCTTGTTCTTTTTTTGCTCTGATGTTATTTGTATTTGGGTATGCTCCTCTATTTGTGGAGGTTTTGAGATTTATGTATGCCACTTCATTTGTGGAGGTTTTCCATAGTTTTTTTTGGTCTCTGATGTTAACTGTATTGTTCTAAGCCTGAATAAGATGTATGCCTCTTAATCTGTGGGCTTTTTCCTTGTTCTTTTTTACTCATATGTTAACTGTATGAGATTTATGCTTGAATCAGATGTATGCCACTTCATTTGTTGCTCTGATGTTAACTATTTTGTTGTATGCCTGAATAAGATGTATGCCTCTTAATTTGTGGGCTTTTTTCTTGTTCCTTTTTACTCATATGTTAACTGTATGAGATGTCTACCTGAATGAGATGTATGCCACTTCATGCCACTTCATTTGTTCCTCTGATGTCAACTGTTTTGTTGTATGCCTGAATGAGATATATGCCACTTCATTTGTGGGCTTTTTCCTTGTTATTTTTTGCAAAGATGTTAATTGCATTGCTATGCCACTTCAGTTGTGGGTTTTACCTTGTTATTTGTTGCTCAGATGTTAATTGTATTGCAATGCCACTTCCATTTAAACTGATACCTAGTCTGATACAACACTTCCATTTAAACTGATACTCTAAATGATCTGCTTGAAATATGCTTGAAATCTAAATGATCTGCTTGAAATCTAAATTGACCATGTACTCGAAGGTTCATTAGAAATCATGTAAACTGTACTCAGGGCATTTATTTACAAATTTTACGGTTGACACCATCTTACAAACAACAACAAGGGGAAGGAGCGAAAACATAGCAGCTTTAACAAACAGTGAACTTCATCAGATAAAAGAGTTTTCAGATTAATAAGGACATTAAAGAACGATTGCTGCTTCATAGAAGGTGAACTTCATCAGAGAAGATAGGGTTTAGATTAATGATAAAGACGTTAAAGAACAAGGAAGCAAGAAAATAGATATATTACACTCACTAATACAGTTAACGTAGCTTCCATTTGATCAATCAATTAGGTACAACATGAAAATAAGAAACTCTCTACTGTCTATCTACGAATCCCAATTCTCAAACACGACTCTCTTCTATTGGTTCAAATACCAAACAATTCCATGTAAAAACATTCGAGTCATTAACATACAACACAATCCTTTAGCCACAAAATACAACCATGAATCTTACAAATCTAACACCTGATTAGCGTAGCTCTTGTTTACTATGTCTTTGTTGGAATATAATTGCCCCCGGTCACAATCTTGTAGATGTAGAACAGAGTCATGAGTACACTGCAAGAAGATCCATCAGTGAGTGGGATGTCATAATGGTGATGAGATCAAATATTTTGAACAAAAAACAACAGAAACTCATCATGAAATTTTCAATGACATTTTTTTTTCACTGGTTAAATAAACTTATCTGAACAGTCGAACTAAATCTTAAACAGAATAAAGTAGTGTTTTTTAAATGTGTAACTGATGTAAAAATGGTCTATAAACCAAAACTTGGTTTACAGATTTTCTTTTAACGTCCTAATATGATTCAATATTTTGTATAAAGGTAGACATATTTTCATTTTCTATATATCAGTAAGGGCCCGTTTAAATAAAATTAAAAATCTGGGTTAATAGATAGTAATATAAATAACATTAATCACTACTATGAGTAGAGAACTCTAAAGGATGGAAATGGCGAAACAAAAAAGATCATCAGTAGAACAAACCTGAGACCACCAACTAAGCCAGCTGGCATTATCTTTTTTATGTTTGGAGGTACTCTTCAACCGATTCCTCATTTCCCTGAAACCTTCCATTAAAAGTACATTATAACAAGAATTTATATAAGCAATATGTGTTCAACAAGCACAATTAATGTTGCTAGAAGGTAGAGAACAAATTATCTAGTGGAAATTATCTAGTAGGAATTGAGAAGACAAATCTGAACTAATTTTTCCCACTAACTTGATGGGAACTAGCTCAACATTCAGTTTAGCTGTATATTTGCTTAACTTAATCTCGAACTACGGACCAGAGAAGTCATCCTAGAATCAACAACACTTGTGCAACCAGCAGTTAAACTACTCTGCATTCTACTTGTGTAAAGAATAATTACAGTAATTAAGTCATATTTAAAGGAGAAAGAAAATTTGTAGCATATTTAGATGTGATCTGCGATGTTTACTCATATATATGGCTGATGCAACCGTATATATTTATAAGAATTAATGATGATGTTGAAGTTATATAGATGCAGTAATTTGACTTCTGATAGAAAATGCCAACTTAACAAAATTTGTGAGTCAAAATGCAGAAATTTGTAGGCTCAGAACAACAACAACAGCAACAAAACTTGAAGGCTTAGAACAACAACAACAGCAAAAAAATTTGTAGGCTCAGAACAACAGCACCACCAAAAATATGTGTAAGCTCATAACAACAATAACTTGTAGGACTCTACACAAGCTCTGGAAATAAGTGAGTCAAATGCTTGACAAAACACAGTGCCAAAACACAGTAAAGCATAAAGTTTGGTTGAGAGCTGAGAGAGATAGTGCCAAAAGAAAAGGAGACATAAATGAACATTTTACCCTCAACAAAAGAGCTGAGAGAATGGGATCAAATCTGACTCGTTCGATCGCCAGCAAACGAGATCGGAGATCTGATAACTCCCGCTCACGATAAGGAGCCCATCTCACCATCTCATAATAGACTAACTCATAAACATAGTAAACATAAATTCATGTTCTTGGGTGCCTTTTAGTTGCACACTAACTTGATAAGAGGGTGCAAAAAAAGAAAATCATTTTACTTATCTTGTATAAAGTTTTCATCACTGCTAACACACTCCAAAAGAAAAAAACTCATGAATAAACAAAATCATGCATAAACAAAATCATTCATAAACTTTTCATCACTGCCTACTTACTTGGTATTATTTGTATAAACAAAATCATTTTACCAACTTTTCGGAGATGGAGAAAAACCATGCATGTCTGTTATATCCATCATCACTTTGCCTGCAAACAGTCAAGACATAATGATTAAATTAACATATGTGCTATTTGGAATAATAACTGCATTTCAGTTGTATAATCTTCTCGGTTTCCTTCTTCATGGGTTGTGCGACTGCATGTAAACAACCAAAGAAAGATTTAGTATTGTTAGAATTAATTTGATTCATTTGATGCATCAAGAAAGTAGTAAGATCATCAAAATTATGAATTGAATTAGTTGTTGGCTCAGAACACAATTGTGTATAAATAGTATTCAAATCAAGCATCAAGATTAGTGTAGGGCTACATTATTATGCCATGCCAACTACAACTAACCATTATTATGCCATGTCACAATAGTAAACAAGAATAGAGGGGCATACAACAATACAGTTAACATCAAAGTAAAAAAGAACAAGGAAAAACTCCACATATGAATCAGCATACATCTCATTCAGGTCATAAAGCTACTTAATGTAGACTTCACCAAGACACAACAATACTAGGTAGAGGGGGGAGACACATTCAAAATAAATAGCTTACACATTCAAAATAAATAGCTTGTTAAGTAGTGCTTATCATCATTACCTAGACCAACACAACAAAAAAAGGACATTGGGTAAATTTAAAACGAGTGAGAATCAAGCACTTCCTATGAGTGAGAATCAGATGCACCCTTATGAACATCTTGGCTTAGTAACTCTTCAAACATCATTCTACATAGAAAAATATAATAAACATAAAAAATCACCAAAGAGGAAAATATAATTGTCTATTCATACACATAGCTTTCAGCTCTATCCTAAACCATCCAGACGTTCCAAAATCACCAAACTTATCTTTGTTTTTTTTAATATTTCTAGAGACATATATACATAAGGTTGCTAGAAATAGGAAGACAAAACTACCAATAAATATTCAAACATACATGCTACTACACTCAGGCGAACACACAGCCAAATCGAGTTTGCAAAAGGATTTATTCAATTACTTGGTTCTATACATGCATAGGGGAAATTATCGACAAACTACATTCTAAAGACAGACTACCTTCTGATAAGGAGTGCGTTCCATATGGCTTTTTTAAAGTTTTTAAGTCCACTAATTCCGACAAACTACATTCTAAAGCTTCTCTCCACATTTCCATCCAAAAGATGTCTTCTTCATCTCATCAACTACATATGACTAATACATATTCAATACAGGATTTAATATGCATCTGGTGCCACTATAACATAAAGACAAGTCTTTGTTGTGGTTGTGCATGTGAAAATCTGCAACATCTAAAATGTATATTGATATAACTGATGAATTTAACCTACTTCATTACTCCTTTTCTTAGGAGCATACAGCCTATCAACTTTAATGGAACTCCTATCAACATCCTTCAATCAACATAAACATCCTTCAATCAACATAAACCAAATTATGCCATGCCTTCAATCAACATCCTTCAAACAATATATCTCATCTCACTCAGGAAAGGCTACCAACAATGAAGCGCAAGAGAAAATGAAACTCTCAATAGTTACATGAGCAAATATACCTGATTTTTCCGGAAATAAACATGAACGATTATAAAAGAAACAAGATTTGAAATTGAGATTACCTGATAGAAAAATTGTAGCTTTGCTAGGAGGTCGATGCTTCGCCGGATTAACAAAAAAGGGACCAGCGGATTTAGGGTTTCGATTTAGGGGTTGAGGGTGAGAGGTGAAGCGTAGAAGATTGGGGGCTAGGGTTTCTCGTCGAAGGGAGAGAGAGAATCCAAGAGAGTAGAAATCGAAACCGTTCTTCGGCGAAAAGAGAGAGAGAGAGAGCTGATTCGCTCAGTATGGTTTCTCGTCGAAGGGAGAGAGAGAACGAGAGAGAAATTGAAAGCCTATCGGCTTCGACCAAATCACTACGAAAACCGACTTACCGATCGTGAGCTGAAGTTTTCTCATCGAAGAGAGAGAGAGAGATCGATAGAGATAAGAATGGGGGGTTTCTCATCGAAGAGAGAGAGAAAACATGAGAGAGCAAGGAGGCTAGCGTTTAATCGAAGAAAGAGAGAGCGGGAGTTGGAGATGGATGGTCGCTGAGAGCGATAGTGCCAAAAGAAAAGGAGAGGAGGCTAGGGTTTCATCGATCAAAGAGAGAGCGGGAGTGAGCTGAGAGCGATAGTGCCAAAAGAAAAGGAGACGTAAATGACCATTTTACCCTCAACAAAAGAGTTGAGAGAAGGGGATCAGATATGGCTCGTTTGATCGCCAGCAAACGAGATCGGACGGCTGGTAACCCCGGCTCACAATAAGGAGCTAATCCCATAATAGACGATATATATATATATATATATATATATATATATATATATATATATATATATATATATATATATATATAGAGAGAGAGAGAGAGAGAGAGAGAGAGAGAGAGAGAGAGAGAGAGAGAGAGTTAAATAAATAAAGGAGTTGTTTTGGGGGGGGGGAACTTTTGTGTGTGTGTGTGTTGGGGGGAGAGGGGGAATGTGTTTTGTGAGATTAAATCTGGGCCTTTAATTTTGGGGGGATTGAAGGAGAGCCACTTGATAGCTTTCTTTGTGTTTTGTTATATAGATTAAATGTGCATCACACGTGTAAGTTACTATCTATTTATCTATCTACCTATCTATCTATCCATCTATGATATAATATATATAATCTAATATTATAATGGGAGAGTTATAATAGAAGAGTTGGAGTTGTAAATCTACCTACTTACGTGCAACACATGTGCAACTCAAACTCTCCCATTATAGTCTTCACATTTACTTTTAAAAATATATAATCATATTTATTAAGACATGTATCGCACATGTAAATCAGAGTTTTTACTTTCATTTTTTAAAAAAATACGCGCATCACACGTGTATATTACTAGTTATTATAATGAGAGAAGGCCTTAATGTCATTTGTAAATCTATCGACGCGTACAATGCACGTGCAACCCAACTCTTCCATTATACACTTTAAATCGATCAATTTATGTGCATCACATGTACAACTCCAACTCTCTCATCTCTAATTTATAATATTATAATGAAAGAGTTGGAGTTGTCATTTGCAGACATTCAAGCATCTAATCTCAACAATTCATTTTTAAGTGGAAGTTATATTAACCATTCATTTACTTAACTGTCGTCAGTTACCCTAATACCCTCAAAGTTTAAATTTATTTATGATATAATTATTTACAAAGTTTCCTAATATAAAATAAAAATTTGTGTCACTAGTGCTAATTTCTAAAAAGTATGTGATGAATAAAGAAAAGTCTCAAATTCGATATCAGATTACATTTTATTATTTACTACTAGTAGTTTATACGTGCGATGCACATTTTAATAAATATAGTTTTTTAAAATAAAAATTTAGACGTATTTTTAATTTGAATTTAGGATTTCCTTTATAATAGTTATGCACGTGCATTGCACAGATTGGTAGAATGACAAAATATTTACAAATAAGATTAAGACCTTCTCCCATTATAATATTAGAGATTAGAGATATAAAAAAGAAATTTGAACGTACATTACTAGTTAGTGCAGATTACTAGTATGGATTTATTGGGATAGCTGATGTACAATAAAATTCTTTTCTCTTTTATAGAGAAGAAAAGCTACATATAAACAAAACAAGACTTTGAACCATGGATTTAAGTTGAAGACCTAACTAGTAGCCGGAGTCAGAGGGGCCCATACACCGGAATCTGACGTGGCAGTTCTCTATTGGTGGAAGAACCCACGTGATGATTAATTTAAGTTGGTGAATAAGTGCGAGAAATTTCAAACCGTGGAGTGCGGCACAAATTACATGTTTGTCCCATGTTGAAAAACTAGTTCGATAACCCTAATTTCTTCCGGAAAATCATTTATACACCCCTAGTTTGAAACCAACTTTTTTTCCACCCTAGAACCTTCACAACTGCGAATAGCACTGGACTAGGGATGGCATTCGGGCCATTCGGGCCGGGCCGGGCCGGGTTTGACCGGGTTTTGACCGGTCCCGGGCTAACCCGGGCCGGGCTCCTCGAAACGCGGGCCGGGTCGGGCCGGGCTGAAGGTAAGGAACCCTGGCCCGGACCTGGCCCCTAGCCCCTAGTGTGGGGGCCGGGCCGGGCCGGGCCGGTTTGCGGGCCGGGCCGGGCCGGGCCCGCGTATGAAGATTTTTTTTTAGCATTGTTAAAAAACAAGTATATGGATTTGTAATTGTATAACAATTGCAAAAAATAAAATTTCATAAATAATTGAAGTACATGAATAAATAAAGTACATGATTAAACAAATTTGAACTTCTCGAATAAAATTAAGTACATGAATAAAATTCATACAAATTTGTCTATTTAGCTCAAATCATCAAATTACAAATCAAGGGAATTACTTGAATTTAAAGATCGAGATGGCCTCTGCTTAGATTGAAGAGAAGACATTGGACTATTGTCGTGCACTTCAACTTAACCTAAATATAGAATCTCATTACTCTAAATTTTCCAATTAATTACAATTAATTGAACAACATTTTAATGTAAATTAACTAAATGTAATCGTTCATTCATCGCTACTTGTTGATCCACCTCCAGCTTGTGCTTCAAGTAAGTCTTGGATCCTCTCTTCCGCTTTCATCCAATCTTCGACGCATACTAGCATCTCCAAATTTTTGGCTGTCAATCGGTTCCTGCTCGGGCTCATTATCCTGCCACCAAGAGAAAAAGCACTTTCCGATGCAACAGTTGACACCGGTGTTGTTAGCAGATCTTTAGCCATACGGAAAAGAATATTAAAAATTGCTTCATTAGTCTTCCAAAATTGTAACACATCTTCTACATCTTCAACTGCACATTGTGCATTATACCAATTCAACTCATTAGGTGAATTGGTCCTTGCCTTTTTCGATTTAATAAGATTTAAAACACCAATACTAGCTTGACTCTTTCCCTTTGCTAATATGGAGGAAGAAGAAGAAGAAGAAGATTGAACATTTTGTGTTTGTATTTGAATAGTGTTAGCTGAATAAATTTTATCATAAGAATCATATAACCTAGTCAAAACATTCTCAAATTTACGAGTAAAAGCAATATGATCAAAATCTAGTATTGCATCGTGTGGGGCATAAGTGTAGAAAATTTCAATTAAATTTTTTGTACCTTCTAATTTAATCATAGGATTCATTACACTAGCTACACAATATAACATAGAAATTGGATGAAAATATTTCAAAAACTTAACATATGCTGCATTAACCATATCTCCAATAAAAGGGTCATTTTGTAAATCTTTAATTGTTGTCATCATAGTCACAATTTCAAGTAAAATACCACTAGATGTAGATGTATATGTTTTCGAAAATTGCAAAGTTGCATCGTTAAAAGGTTATAAAAATTATATAAACTATCGGCAAAAAACCAAAAATCATCATCTAACAAACAATTTTGCATACCCATTGCGACACAAAAATCTCTAAGATTAAAACGATAATGAAGAACAACACCTAATAATTCAAAGGTAGAATTCCAACGATGTCGTACATCTTTAGGAAAACGTCTACATACAATGCCCCTAAGTTTACACCAATCATGAAAAGCTTGATAAATTGGACCACTCAATGTAATATAATGAACACAATCTCTCATAGCTTCTAGTTTATCATTTTCATATTTTAGTGCATCTTGCACACAAAGATTTAAAATGTGACAAGCACACCTAACATGAAAAATTTCGGGTTCCACAGGATCTAAAGTAATTTTTAAACTCTCAATTGCCTTAGTGTTATTGGATGCATTATCAAAACCAATAGCAAACACTTTATCATGAATAAAAAAATTATTGCATGCTTCCATAATGTGTTCGGCTATAATTTCACCCTTATGTGGGTACCTAACATATCCAAAAAAAAATTATTCTCTTTTGAAGTAACCAATCCGAATCTATCCAATGACATGTTACACACATCATTGGAACCCTGTTTACTCCTACCCACCCATCCGATGTCAATGAAACTCTAGTGTTTAGTGATTTTAGTGTTTTTATCAAAAAATCCTTACTCTCATTGTAAACTAATCTACAATCACCCTTAACAACATTCCTAGCAATTTTTTTAAAATGGGGGTTGAAGGTTTCTTGTACAAAATCCTCTACATATTTTTGTTCACCAAACGAATATGGCAATTCACCCCTAATTACTAATTTCGCGATTCCCTTACGAACGTGATCGTGATCATATGTATGACTATCTACTTGACCGGTTTTAGGATGTATTTTTTGTTGTGTGAGATTATCTTTCGAAAATTGTGGTTGACATTTATTTAAGTGACGTTGAAGTGTACCCGTGCCCGATCCTACTTTAAACTTATATGGGGTTTGGCACTTCTTACATATTTTAAGTCCTACACTCTTATCATTTTGTGAAGGGACAAAATTGAAAAAATTGTGTACTTCCGAAGTAGTCCCTCTATTTTTCCTTGAGTTTAGAGAAGGACCTTGTTCCGATGGTTGTGGTTCTACATGATCTTCTATTTCTATAGGATTTGAGTGTGTTTCATTCAAATCGGGAAAACTATCATAATTAATAAATGTTTCTTCACTATCTATATATTGGTTAGGAATGGAAGGAATGTGATGACTAGTAGATTCTTGACTACTATGCCTACCACCACCGCGTGATCGATTAGAGGCCATTTAACTATGAAAAAATAAAAATGAAGTAGTGAGTGAGTAGTGTATGTTTCTTTTACCACTTTACCAAAATTAAAAATAAAATCTAAAAAAAATGAGAGAAAGAAGACCAAGAAAACACAAATTATATGACAATAAAGAAGTAGTATGCTATGTTAATTCTACAAATTAAAATTATACTAAAATGAGTAGTGTATGTTTCTTTTAACACTTTACCAAAATTAAAAATAAAATCTAAAAAAAATGAAAGAAAGAAGATCAAGAAAACACAAATTATATGACAATAAAGAAGTAGTATGATATGTTAATTCTACAAATTAAAATTATACTAAAATATCGTAAGAAAGTTGAGACTTGAGTTGTTGTTGTTGAGAAAGTTGAGACTTGAGTTGTTGTTGTTGAATGAGTTGATCACTTTGATTGTTGTTGATTTCCTTCCTTCAAATTTGATCTTGAATCCTTGATCACTTGAAAGAATGTTGAAAGAATAGTAGAGAGAAAGATAGTTGAGTGAATTGGTGAAGAGAAATGAAAGGAATGGTGTTGTATTTACAGAAAATGTATTTTTTTTGATTTCCTAAAGTACCCCCCAAAACTAGCCGTTATAAATCCGTTGGGGGGTATTTTGGTAATTTAAATTTTTTTTTAATTTTCTGGAAAAAAAAAATCAGCCAACGGTCGGCCCGGCCCGGCCCGAGCCCGCACGGGCCGGTTCAACCGGTCCCGGGCCTCAAGCGGGCCGGGCTTGACCGGGCTTCTTTGCAAAAATATGGGACCGGCCCTGAATCTGGTCTATGGGGGCCGGTTCAGGGGCTAGCCCGGTTAGGAGGGGGCCGGGCCGGTCCCAGGCCAGCCCGGCCCCGATGCCATCCCTAGCACTGGTATGGTGTCCTATCGGTCCGGGTAGTGCACTATCCGAATCCGGACCCGGCTCCAGATCCATTACGGGTCCAAATATTAGACCCAGACCCACTGTGAGAATCGTGTCAGATCCGGAAAATAACGTAAGATGCGATTAGTTTCATATACATCATTCCTCATCTCCTAAATAGCCTGCAAAAAAGGAATTGAAAAAAAGGTTAGGGTTCTTTTGCAAAATTGTTAGGGGCTTGTGATATTTATATAGGGTTTTTTTTGTTCGGGTTCGGATTCAGGTCCGAGTCAGGTCAATTTTAACGGGACGATTCTGGTCCAATGCCGAGTTTGGATCGGGTCCGGGTATCGAATTTTTGTATCGGTGCTAACTATGAATACCTCAGATTTCGAAAGTCAACTATGGTTGATAACTAATTAGTGGGGGAAAAAATTGTGGTTGGTAACTTATTATCTGAGATTTGTCTTACCTGAAGTTAGACAAGAAAAGTGATACTGTTTATTTTTGGGGTGTGGGGGCAGCAGGTGCAAGTTCTTGTAATTTGTGAAGTGAAAGTTGTGGTACCGGCGTCTGTCCGACCCCGGGGAGCAGGACAGGCTCGGGAATAGGAGCCGGAAGGTAGAGGCGAGTGGCTCAGCTCTGAAGCAGGAACGGAGAGGTAGAGGCCGGGTGCTCAGCTCGGATCCAGTAGCTCGGCTCGAATCTGGTAGCTCAGCATGGCTCGGTCTTCTGTACCTGCACACTGCCTAGAAACATCGGGAGAAGTCCCGACGACAGGACCTCCGACGATCTAGTCAGTCACTGAGAAAGGAACTGGGCAGCTAGGGTTCAAATGGAGAAAGATTGATTACCCTCCAAAGTGAGGAGGGGGTTGGGTATTTATAGGCAGGGATAAACGGGTCTGAAACCCTAACGGGCCGGGTTGGACTTTTTTGCCTATGGGCCTGAGCAGGTTGTGGCTCATTGAACTGTAGCTGGCTTGATGATCACAGGGGGGAGAGTCCAGAGGAGATCAGAGGGTCCTAATTGCGCCACTTCATTTTATTCCATATCACAAGCCCCCCACTCCTGCAGGGCTGTGCCCGACCAGTCGTGGAGAAGTAGTTGGGTTCCATGGAGAAGAGTGGGAAGAGAGTTCATGTGGCTTGGATTGGTTAGGGTCGGTGCTAGGCTGGTTAGGGTCCCGATGGCCGAGCTCGAGGGTCTCGGTAGCCGAGCATGTGGGTCTACTTTCGAGCACCATCGAACAGGCCTTGATGATTCCATTCGTTACAATGCTGAATGTGGTCGGCTCGGAGTGCTGAGCCCAAGAGACTTGGCTATCGGGAGTTACCCCTGTGCTCGAGATCTGGGTCGATCTTCGAGGCTTAGGGGGGTCGGCAAGAAGAGGCGAGCTCAAGAGACTTGGCTGGTGGAAGTTATCCCTATGCTCGAGATCTGGGTCGACCGTCGAGGCTTAGGGGGGTCGGCTAGAAGAGGCGAGCCCAAGAGACTTGGCTGGTGGAAGCTACCCCTGTGCTCGAGATCTGGGTCGACCGTCGAGGCCTAGGGGTATCGGCGAGAAGAGGCGAGCCCAAGAGACTTGGCTTTTGGAAGCTATCCCTATGCTCGAGATCTAGATCGACCGTCGAGGCTTAAGGGGGTCGGCTGGAGGAGACGAGCCCAAGAGACTTGGCTGGTGCTAGCTACCCCTGTGCTTGAGATATAGGTCGACCGTCGAGGTTTAAGGGGGTCGGCGAGAAGAGGCGAGCCCAAGAGACTTCGCGTGTGGAAGCTACCCCTGTGCTTGAGTTATAGGTCGACCGTCGAGGCTTAAGGGGTCTGCCAGAGAAGACGAGCCCAAGAGACTTGGCCTGTGGAAGCTACCCCTGTGCTCGAGATCTGGGTCGATGGTCGAGGCTTGGGGGGTCGGCGAGAAGAGGTGAGCTCAAGAGACTTGGCTTGTGGAAGCTACCCCTGTGCTCGAGATCTGGGTCAACCGTCGAGGCTTAAGGGGGGTTGGCGAGAAGAGCCGAGCCCAAGAGACTTGGCTTATGGGAGTTACCACTGTGCTCGAGATATAGGTCGACCGTCGAGGCTTAGGGGGGTCAGCGAGAAAAGGCGAGCCAAAGAGACTTTGCTTGTGGAAGCTACCCCTGTGTTCGAGATCTGGGTCGACCGTCGAGACTTAAGGGGGTCGACCGGAGGAAATGAGCTCAAGAGACTTGGCTGGTGGAAGCTATCCCTGTGCTCGAGATATAGGTCGACCGTCGAGGCTTAGGGGGATCAGCGAGAAGCAGTGAGAAGATGCAAGCCCAAGAGACTTGGCTTGTGGAAGCTACCCTTGTGCTCGAGATATAGGTCGACTGTCGAGGCTTAGGGGGGTCGGCGAGAAGAGACGAGCCCAAGAGACTTGGCGTGTGGAAGCTATCCCTGTGCTCGAGATATAGGTCGACCGTCGGGGCTTAGGGGGGTCGACCGGAGGAGACGAGCCCAAGAGACTTGGCGTGTGGAAGCTACTCCTGTGCTCGAGATCTGGGTCGACCGTCGAGGCTTAGGGAGGTCGGCGAGAAGAGGCGAGCCTAAGAGACTTGGCTTATGGGAGTTACCCCTGTGCTCGAGATCTGGGTTGACTGTTGAGGCTTAGGGGGGTCGGCGAGAAGATTCTAATAGCCATTATATGAACCATTTTTTGCGAGAATTGAGGAGTTCTAGTAACCGCATTTCGCAAGTATCGAGAAGTTACTGTACCTAATTTTTGCAAGAATCCAGGAGTTTTAATCCTCTATATATATGCGTCCCCCTCCCCCCTTCTCATTTCTCACTTTTACTCTCTCTCTCTCTAGAATCCAGACCTTCTCTCTCTAGAAGCTTTCCGTCACCGTCGACTAGTTTCCTGACGATCTTCCGTTTAAGCTATACTCAGGTTAGTATTTTTATCATGTCTAGGGCTCAGTCCGGCTCCTTCTCCTCCCCTCCTGACGGTGTTGTTCGTACGAGCCTATTGGATTCTTTGACTCCTTCAGATTCTTCGACCTCTTGGGACATGGAAGAGAAAGTGCTTGTCGTGCAGCCGCTGCGCACTCGCAAGTCGTTTGTTGTGGAGAGCAGTGACTCGGGGGAGAAGGATACTGATGACGAGGGTGAAGAGGAGCAATCTCCCGAGGGGTCCCTTGCCGAGGGGGTGCCAACTGCCAAAGATGCCAGAACCAAGGCTGGTCAAACCGAGGGGAAGGGCTCCCTCTCGAGGGCCCCCGCCCTGGAGCCGTTGGCAACCCCGTCGCTTGAGAAGGCTCCTAAGGTCCAGAGGAAGAGGGTGAAGTGGACGATGCCAAGCAGTCCGGATAGGAAAATTGCTCCTTGCAAGTTGGAGGTCCTCTTCCTACCGCAGCCTATGTCGATCGGGAAATACCCGGACGACGTCGGGGATTTGGTCTGTTATGGTGTACAACCTTCCTTGCCGAGTCAGGTGAGGATTAAGATGGATGGTACTCCTTCAACTTTGAAGAGAGAGGACCTCTCGGTGATCCGCGCGAGCTACTTCATCGGGAGGGAGTTCGAGCTGATGGTTCCTAGCGTTGACCTCTGGCCTACCGACCCTCTGGCGTCCTGGTACTGCAACTTCCCCGTTGACGCATTCTCCTCGAGGCTGAGGCTACACATCCATCCTTTCATCCGGGTTGTTCTGAATTGGGTCTCATTGTGTTCGATGCAATTTGGGCCGAACTCTTGGAAGCGGATGGTGAGCTTTATCTTGCTGTGTGAAGAGAGGAGGGTGCCATTGAGGTTGAGCAACTTCCGAGCCATGCTGGGAGTCAGCTCGTCAGGAGAGTTAGAGGGGATCTACTATGTATCGCCTCAGAGCGGGTGTAAGGTCATCCATGGCCACCCCGACTCGATAAAGGAACTGAAGAGGAAGTACTTCGTTGTCCGGAGCGACGAGCCATGGGAGATCTCGACGAGGTGGAACTTCTACAAGCCGAATTTCAAGGGACCTAAGAAGGGTGATCTTTCTGCCGAGGAGTGGGCCTTCGTGGAGCGCCTCCGTAAGAGCCAAAGCATAAGTTGGCCGAAAGTGACAGAGTGTCACATGGCCCGTGTCGGAATGAGCCCCGCCCCGCCCCGTATGTTTTTCGTTTCATTTTCCTTTTTGCAATTCTCTTTTGTGCTCATCGTTTTTTAATGGACTCTTTTGCAAAGATGAACCCTGAAGTGATCAAGGAGAGGAGGCTTGCCCTAAAGAAGCAAAAGGCAGAGCAATCCAAGAAGGGGAAGTAGGTGGTGGCCCCTTCTAAAGTAGCTTTCGAGGCTTCGTCCGAGCCGAAGGCGAAGAGGGCGCGGTCTACTCAAGCGAAGGAGATCGCGATCGTGCCCTGAAGGCAAAGGAGGTTGAGCAGGGGGCCTACCTCCTCTTCGCGCCGATGCCTAGGCTGTGTTTGGGGAAGAGGGGCTCCAGCCTTGGGCTCCTGACTGAGCCAACCGCTAGGGGGACACTCTGACCGAGGGTCCCATCTCCATGGAATTCGTGGGCAACATGGCCACGCCTCGGGATCGGCAAAGTATGGGCGCCGATGCCTTCGATTTAGCCTACATAAGGTGGGCTCAGGTGAGCGTGCAGGTAAGTTTCGAGGCCTTGCATTTTAGTCTTCCTGTACTTGTCCCTTAGGACCTTTTTTTTACTCAAGTGTTTTTACCTCAGCTATAGGCTTGCATGTTCGGCAATTAGGTGATGCAGATCCATGAGCTGGAGCTAAAGTACGAACGGAGACAGACCAATTGTTATAAATGTGAGATGATGGATCTGAAGACCGCTCTGGGCGCTTCGATGAAGCGAGAGCAGGCCCTAAAAGCCGACCTGGCCTCGATGGCCGATAACGGGCTAAAGAAGGAGGTGGCGTTGAGGAAGGCGTTTGAAGTGGAGAAGGGGTTGCTGACCTTGAAGGCCAAGGACATGGTCATCGAGGCCCAAAACAGGTGTACGACAAGGCGATGAGCCATGTGAAGCACTTCTATCCGACCCTGGACCTGACGAGCTTCGACTACAACATGGTGATCGATGAGCCGCTGAAGACCCCTGGGGGTGATGTGCCAGGTGAAGGGGAAGACAGAGCCAGAGGGGCCAGTGCCGAGCCGGTTGTCGACCCCGTGGCCATCGTCAGACCCGAGGGAGATGTTGGCCCTACGTCGTAGTTGCTCTTTTCTCTTCTTTTTTTTGTTTTTTTTATGTTGTATTTGCCGAAGACAGACTGGCCACCGCAGCATTTTGTAAAAGTATTCTAATTTGTGAAGAATTTTTGGTTTGCCAAGTGTTTTAACCTCGACTTTTGCCTTGATTTTGGGTTGATCGTCTGAGCCTGTCCGACCCTTTTTGACTTGTGTAATTTTTTGAGATTGTCTGTTGTGAATTTATGGCCTCGGAATAATCTCTTATTTTTCTTCCAACGGATGTTGGCCTCCCTCACCGAGCATGATCCTCGACGGTCCGAGGTGACATGGCTTCGGAGCAAGATCAGGGTATTGGAGTCCACCTTTGACCGATATCGGAAGGAAGCCTGTGATCACGATGTCGCTTTCCACTACTTCCGGAATAAGTCGAAGGAACTGAGCGCAGAATCGGTTTAATTGAAGAAGGCGATAGCCAACCGCGACCTCGGGGATGTGGGCCTCAGATTTTCCATGTCAAGCACCTCGGTATAAAGGCCTACCTCGGAATCGCTTCTTCGTGAGGTTATTGCAGAGAAAGAGATCGAGATCCAGTGTTATAAGATGATGTTAGGGAGGTCGGTCCTCTTGGTGGTGGGGCGCTCCTCGAGGCGTGAGCCGTCCCTAATTCGACAGTTGGAATACGGGAGGTCGGGCGATGCTCAGAGCTCTGTAGACGGCATGTCTTCCTTGGCCGATCCTAGGGGCTCTGCAAGGCAAACTGCAGAACTGAGTTGCTCGGTGGGGTTTGAGCTAACCTGTGTGAGCTCGGAGGGGTTCTCAGGATAGTTTAGGTTGAAGCGATAGTTGTTGTAATAAATCTTATTGTATTGTGGCCCTTCAGGGCATTATAAATAAAAAATGATTCTTCTTGGTTCGCCTGAATTTGTCTTTGGGAACGAGCGACGAGGGTTTGAGGGGGGATCTCTGTTTGGCTCAGAATCCGAGCCGAGGTTCGAGGTCTTGGGAGATTTGGGAATCTTCCGTTTGCTCGCTCATGGTCCTTGTCGAGTGGCGAAGCCGCAGGGCACCGGAACCGAGCTCCCTGGAACATGGGAAATCTGTGTCTTCTGATCTCCGAGGGCGTGTTCCTCGACGGCCGGGCCAAAGGGGATGCTCGAGCGGGAGGGAGACGACAGGGATCCTGAAGGCCTGGCAATGGGGGGCGTTTCGTCTTCCAATGTCATTAATGGGGGACGTTTTGTCTTCCTACGTCATTAATGGGAGAAGTTTCGTCTTCCGACGTCATTAATGGGCCTTTCCGGGGGGCTATATAACTCCCACCCCCATCACCAGAAGTTCATCAGAGAAAGTCTCACCTTACCGTGAGTTCTCATCGTCGGTGGCTCCCCTGCCATCCTCTGACAATTTGGGGTAACTGCTCCGAGGACCGTTTACCCCGAGTTACCAGCAGGTGAAAGGTGGTTCGATCCCGGGGGTAGGACTCCGGGTGCTTGCCGAAGGCAGATGCCCTAAAATGGAACTTTTGGCCGAGAGTCCCAGATTGGTGGCTCCCCTACCATCCTCTGACAATTTGGGGTAACGGCTCCATGGGCTGTTTATCCCGAGTTGCCAGCGGGTGAAAGGTGGGTCGATCCATGGTCTGGGGCTCGGGGCGTTTGCCGAAAGCGAGTGCCCTAAATCGTAATGAAAATTTTGGGTAGGGAGGTTAGCCAAAGTCCCGACCGGAGGTTAAGGGCTTGATGGTCGGCGTAGAGCGTCGAGCTCCGCTGCCTTGGCTTGAGAAAGTCACCCCTGTGCTCGAGATCCCCTTCGAGTGTCAACGCTTGGGGGGTCGACGTAGAGCATCGAGCTCTGTTGCCTTAACTTGAGAAAGCTACCCATGTGCTCGAGATCACCTTCGAGTAACGAGGCTTGGGGGGTCGGCGTAGAGCATCGAGCTTCGCTGCCTTAGCTTGAGAAAGCTACCCATGTGCTCGAGATCACCGTCAGGTGTCGAGGCTTGGGGGGTTAGCATAGAGCGTCGAGCTTCGTTGCCTTAGCTTGAGAAAGCTACCTATGTGCTCGAGATTACCGTCAGGTGTCGAGGCTTGGGGGATCGGCGTAGAGCGTTGAGCTCTGTTAACTTAGCTTGAGAAAGCTACCCATTTGCTCGAGATCACCGTTAGGTGTCAAGGCTTGGGGGGTCGGCGTAGAGCGTCGAGCTCCGTTGCCTTAGCTTCAGAAAGCTACCCATGTGCTCGAGATCACCGTCAGGTGTCGAGTCTCTTAACTTTGTTGCTTTCTAGGTCGGTGAGTCGGTATGTGCCTGGACGTACCACTTCGGAGACCTTGTACGGGCCCTCCCAGTTAGGGGACAACTTCCACTTTTTGCTGGGGTCGGACACCGCCAATTTGCTGAGGACGAGGTCAGCCTGCTTGATGTCGAATGGACGGACCTTCTTGTTGTAAAACTTCTCGATCCGTTGTTGGTATATGCTTCTTCTGATTACGGATTTTTTCCTGACCTCGGCGACTAGATCCAAGTTGGCTCTGAGGTTCGCTGAGTTGTTCTCTTCATTGAAGGCCATGATCCTGGGTGAAGGGAGGCCAATTTCTAAGGGGATAACTGCCTCGGTGCCATAGGTTAGGTTGAACGGCAATTCGCCCGTGGGGATCCTCTTCGTCGTCTGGTGCGCTCAGAGAACGCTCGGAAGTTTGTCGACCCATAGTCCCTTGGGTGAATTGTCCAGTCGCTTCTTAAGGCCGTCAAGAATTTGGCGGTTCGCATTTTTAGCTTGGCCGTTTGATTGTGGGTGGCATATCGATGAAAAGTGTTGCTGAATGCCGATGTCTTCACAGAACTTTCAAAAATTCTTGCCCGCGAACTGGGTTTTGTTGTCGGTGATGAGCACCTGTGGGATCCCAAAACCGACAAATGATTGGTTTCCAGAAGAATTGTTAGTTTGATGCTCGGTGATCGTGGCCAGGGGTTCTGCCTCGATCCACTTAGTGAAGTAGTCGATGGCCACCACCAAGAATTTTCTTTGGCTCGTTGCTTGGAGGAAGGGGCCGACTAGGTCCATCCCCCACATAGCGAAGGGGGTCGGACTGGCCAGAGACCGGAGGTTGGCTTGCGGAAGTCTTTTGACTGATGAGAATCTTTGGCAAGGGCCACACCTTTTGACAAGATCTTGGGTGTCTTACAACATGGTCGGCCAGTAGAACCCGTAATTTAGGGCCTTTTGGGTGAGCGATCTGCTCCCCATGTGGCATCCGCCGATCCCCTCGTGTAGTTCCTTCAGAGCATATTTGGCCTTATTAAGGGCTAAGCAGCGGAGGTAGGGTCTACCATCACCTATGGTGTATGAGCGCTTGAAGAGCGTTCCGTCGATTATGGTGAATTTTTCAGAGCGGACTCTTACCCTTCTTGCCTCGGCCCGGTCTTGAGGGAGCTTGCCATTCGAAAGGAATTTTTGAATAGGCGTTGTTTAGTTGTCGGGTTGGAGATCAGTGGTGAGTCAGGAGGCTTTAGGGAATTCGATGTTGGGCTTGAGGGAGACTTTGATCAGAATGGTACGGTCGAGCCCTTCGAAGGATGACGAGGCGAGCTTCCGCAATGAGTCTACCTGGGCATTCCGTTCCCTGGGGATCCATTCTACCGAGTGGTGGTCGAAGGACGCTAAGAGGCGATGGACTACCGCTAGATACTGCACCATTCGAGCATCGCGAGCTTCGTACTCCCCGGTGGTCTGGTTGACCACGAGCTGGGAGTCGCTAAAAGCCTTGATGTGTCTGGATCCGTCCTTGTGTGCTAGGGTGAGCCCAGCGATCATAACTTTATATTCCGCTTCATTGTTTAAAGCTAGAAAATTTAGACGAAGAGAATACTGGAGGACGAAATTGTCGGGACCCTTCAGAATTTTGAAGCTGGAAAATTTAGACGGAGAGAATACTGGAGGACGAAATTTTCGGGACCCTTCAGAATGATGCCTGCTCCGCTCCCTCCCTCGCAAGGCGAACCGTCGACATAAACCTCCCACATCGGGTCGATTCCCTGGATGTCGGATGGCTTGAAGATAGTGCATTTCATGATGAATTCGGCAAGGGAATGCCCCTTGATGGCCGTCCTGGGCTGGTAGCTAATGTCGTATTGGCTTAGCTCGATTGACCACTTGACTAAGCGGTCGGAGCTCTCAGGCTTGTGTAGGACGGTCTTCAGAGGTTGATCAGTGAGGACATGAATAGAATGGACCTGGAAGTAGGGACGGAGCTTTCGGCGGCCATTATTAGTGCGTACTCCACCCACTCGATCTTTGCATATCTGGTCTCGGCTGAGAGCAGAACTTTTTTCACATAGTATAGGGGCTTCTGAACACTGTCCTCTTTTCAGACGAGCACGGCTCTGAGCACACTTTCTGAGGCTAAGAGGTATAGGAAGAGGGGTTCGTCGGGTTCGGGTTTGCTTAGGAGCGGGGGGTTGGTGAGATAGGACTTTAATTGGTCGAATGCCTGTTGCTGGGGATCGCCCCATTCAAACCCTTTCATCCCCCGTAGGGACTTGAAGAAGGGGAGGGACTTCTCCCCTGATTTGGAGATGAAGCGGCCGATAGCCGCCACTCTTCCCGTAAGCCGCTGAATATCTTAGACGTTCCTAGGAGGGGCCATGTCGATTATGGCCTGGATCTTCTCCGGGTTGGCTTCTATACCGCACTGGCTAACAACAAACCCCAGGAATTTTTCGGAGGAGATGCCGAAGGTGCATTTTGCAGGATTGAGCCTCATGTCGTGAGACCAGAGGATGCCAAAGGCTTTCTTGAGGTCGGCAACATAATCCTGCCCTCGTCGGCTTTTGACAAGCATGTCATGGACGTATGCCTCCATGTTCCGACCGATCTGATTTTTAAAGACCCGGTTAACAAGCCTCTGGTAGGTGGCCCCGACGTTTTTGAGCCCGAAGGGCATGACCCGGTAGCAGTAGAGGCCCTGGTCAGTAACGAAGGAAGTTTTGGTAATGTCCGGGAGAAACATCCAGATCTGATTATAGCCTGAAAAGGCATCCATGAAGTCATGAGCTCGTGACCCGACGTTGAGTCGATCAGAGTGTCGATGCTTGAGAGGAGAACAGGATCCTTAGGGCACGCCTTGTTGAGGTCTGTAAAGTCGATGCAGATCCTCCTGTTTCCGCTAGCCTTTTTCACCATTACGACATTAGCCAGCCACTCGGGGTAGCTGACTTCTTGAATGAATCTGGCGGACAGCAGTTTATCCACCTCTACTCTCATTGCCTGATGTCTCTCGGGGGCGAACTTGCGGCGCTTCTGCTGGACGGGTTTGGAGCCTGGGGCAACGCTTAGTCAGTGCATGATTAAATCTATGGAAATCCCGGTCATGTCGGACGGTGTCCAAGCGAAGAGGTCGATATTGCAGCAGACGCAATCAATTAGACCTGGCTTCAGGTCGGCAAAAAGGGTTCGACTCACTCGGAACCACTTAGACCTTTCTTCCGCCCCGAACAAGACCTCCTCCAATTTGTCTGTGGGTTCCGACTCGGGCTGGCTCCTTTCAGGCGGGAGTTCAAACGCATCGAGGGGGAACACGCCGCCTCCGACCGCGGTCATGTAGCACGAGCGTGCTGCTTCCTGGTTTCCTTTGACGATGCCGACCCTGAGGTCGGTGGGGAATTTCAGCTTTAGGTGGTAGGCCGAGGGGACAGCCTGGAACGAACAAGGCCGGGCCGACCGAGGATGGCATTATAAGCTGATTCGGTCCGGGTGATGGGGTCATGCCAGCCGTCACATCTAGCATCACGATTCCTTCAATTTGCACGGGGACGCCTGAGAACCCGTGCAGGGTGTACCCGACTAGCTTCAGCTTGTCCCGAGGGAGCTTGAGGTTCTCAAATGCTTCTAAGAAGAGAATGTTGACCGAGCTCCCATTGTCCACTAGAATTCGGCAGACTTCGAAATTTTTCATGATAAGGCTGATGAGGAGAGCGACGTAGTGCGTAAGCCGGACTCCCTCCAGGTCTTCTTCGGAGAAAGAGACCGGGCGTTGCTGAACACGGTGGAAGGAATGGTCCTGCATGGAGTTAAACTCTCTGACGAAGGCCTTGCGGGAGGTGTTGGATTTCCATACGATGGGTCCACCGTGGACGCAGTGCAAGATGGCCGGTCCTCTGGTTTCCTCTGGCTCGGGGTCCTGCTCGGGGCACCGGTGGGTCGTTCGAGGGGGAGGAGAAGGCCTCGAATTCCTCACATCCCTTCGGTACCTAGGGTTGTCTCGGGTGAACTCCCTCAGGTACCCCCATTGGATGAGGGCCTCGATCTCGTCTTTGAGGGCCCGGCAGTTGTCTGTCTCATGTCCGTGATCCCGGTGGAAGCGGCAGTAGAACCTTTGGTCCCGCTTGTGGTTGTTGTTTGGCCGGGGAGGGTGTCGGACGATCCTCTTGTCCTCAATCTCCATCAGGATTGTTGAGACGTTCTGGGTCAGAGGCGTGTACCTTTCGAATCAGGGGACAGGGGGAACCCTCTTAAGACCGATCGTTTCTTTCGTTATCTTCTTCGTGGGCTCGGCATCTTCAGCCTTTCACTTCCCCTTGGCAAGGGCTTCTTTTGCACCCTCCGGGTTTAGAGCCTCCTCGGCCCCGAATGTACTTCTCGACCCTGTTAAGTAGGTCGGGAAAGTCTATGGGCAGTTTTTTGGCCAGGGAAGCCTTGAGCTGGCCGTGATGGACGTTGTGTCGGAAGGCCGCAGAGGCAACACCCGCATCGAGGGAGGAGACAGACCTCGCTTCGGCGGTGAATCAATGAACGAACCCACAGAGTGATTCCCCTTCCCTCCGCCTGAGGTTCAGAAGGGAAGCGCTCGTCTTCTCAGCCTTCCTGCTGGTTATGAAGTCGGCTAGGAAGCTCACCTCCAGTTGTTCGAACGAGAAAACCGAGCCGAGAGTAAGTTTTGAGAACCAATCCCGATCTGGGGCACGGAGGGTAGCAGGGAAGGCGCTGCAGAGGAGGAGATCCGCAGCGCTGTGAATCATCATGAGGATCTTAAACCCCTCCATGTGATCAGCGGGATCACCCTCGCCGTTGTAGGTCTCGAATTGGGGAGGCCTAAAATTTCGGGGGATCTCGACTTCAAGAATTTGGGGGGAGAATGGGGATCTGGTTGGACGAAGACAGCGACCTGGTATGAATCCTTCCTTGCCGAGATGGGCGAGGCGGTTCTCCATCTCCTGCAAACGTCGAAGAACGGCGTCTACCTGTTCCTGGGGACGGTCTGATCCCTGGGATTCACCACCTCTCGTCCCTGACCGTGGGTCAAAACTGCTGCGAACCTCGGTGCTCTGGCCGCCTCAGATGGCTTGGAGGATCTCGTCCCGAAAATTCTGGAATTCGACCCTTGTGATGGGGGCTTGCCCCACCGGGTCCTACGGGGGATCGCGCACCTGGGATGGCTGTCTACAATGGTTCGAGACTGAGTTGGAAGTGGCCTCTCCCCTCGTTCGGCTGGCCTGCCGGTCTGAGATGACACGGCATAAATCAGTCGCATTCGAAGGTCTGGCCGCGCTATTGACTCGAGGTAGGTTGGAACCCTCTGCGTGGCAATGATGTGGGGGGTCCGAATGTCGTGTCGAGGTAACGACCCTTCTGGCTTTGGGAGCCATGGAAGAGCTCGGCCCTAAGGTGACGTCTCTAGCTGGGCTCGGACGGACGACAGTACCTAAATTTTTTACAGATGGTGCCAACCTGATGCGGTTTGTTTTTGGGGTGTGGAGTCAGCAGGTGTGAGTTCTTGTAATTTGTGAAGTGGAAGCTGTGGTACCGGCATCTATCCGACCTCGGGGAGCGGGACAGGCTCGGGAATAGGAGCCGGGAGGTAGAGGCAAGTGGCTCAGCTCTGAAGCAGGAACTGAGAGGTAGAGGCCGTGTGCTCAGCTCGGATCCAGCAGCTTGGCTCGGATCTGGTAGCTCGGCACAGCTCGGTCTTCTGTACCTGCACACTGTCTAGAAATACCAGGAGAAGTCCCGATCACAGGACCTCCGACGATCTAGTCAGTCACTAAGAAAGGGACTAGACAGCTAGGGTTCAGGTGGAGAAAGATTGATTACCTTCCAAAGTGAGGAGATGGTTGGGTATTTATAGGCAGGGGTAAAAGGATCTGAAACCCTAACGGGCCGGGTTGACCCGTTTGCCTATGGGCCTGAACAGGTTGTGGCCAATTAGACTGTAGCTGGCTTGATGAGCACAGGGGGGAGAGTCCAGAGGAGATCAGAAGGTCCTGATTGCGCCACTTCATTTTATTCCATATCAAAAAGTAAGAACAATAAAAAATGAAGTTGATTGAATTACGAAGATTAATGTCTGGTAAAACTAACCTTGCAAGCTATAGCGTAACATGTTTAGAAATAAAGGAATGCAAGAAGTTTTCTAGGAACGGAGAAGCACAAGATTATCTTGTTTCAAGAGGATTAGATGTTTGCATATATATTAATTGTTCTTAATTGTAACAGGGATACTGCAGGTAGAACGATCTGAGACCAAGTTAGGGATCGAAGCTCTAACTGACGACTATGGTCCCTGATCCTTACCTCTGGGTAGGGCTGCAATCGAGCCGAGCCGAGCCGAATACCTTCATGCTCGAGCTCGGCTCGTTTATTAAACGAGCTCAATTTTGCGCTCGAGCTCGGTTCGAACCGAGCTTTGATCATATTCGAGCCGAATAGCTCGCGAGCTTAGCCTTAAAAAAAAAAACGAACTCGAGCTCGGCTCGTTTACGAAACGAGCTCGGTTTTGAGCTTGAACTCGGTTCAAACCGAACTTTGACCAAGCTTTAATTGATTTTGAGCCTAATAGTTCGCAAATAGCTCGATTCGTTTGCAGCCCTACCTCTGGGTTACTTATTAATTTGGTCAATGAATGATTGTCTTGCATTATGTTTCACGCACACACGCACACGGAAGAAAAGATGTACATGAACTCATTTTCCTAAAAGTTAAGTGCATGGGAAATGAAGAAAATGGGTTTTACAGAAGGGGTAGGAATATAATTTTCCCACATCTCTAATAATTTTTCTTTGTTTTAGCATCTTGCATTGGGCTGGCTGGTTGGGGCTGGCTAACTGGGGGGTGTTGACATTTTTTATGGGAAAGGCTAGAAATAAATTATCCCTAAGTCCCTATGGGGTTTGAATTTGAATATACAAAGGCTTATCTTGCTAATATATAAGAGGAAGAATAGTAGTTACATGGACAAAAGGCATTTAAATTCAAGGAAAGAGATATAGAGAGAGAAAGAGAGAGAGAGACGAAACTAAACATATACTTATTATTGTACCAAAAAGGAACTCAAAGTAAACCCTTTTGTTATAGATGGAGGTGTTGCCCAAAAGAACTAGTGTTCTCAAAGAGGAGAGGAAGATGAAGGCTGTTAGTGTTGAAGAAGTTGATCATAAGGTTGGTTATACACTTAATTAACTCCCTTCTTTTCGAATTTCTTCGTCATTTAGAGCATTAGGCTTATGAATTGTGTGATATTTTTTACAAAAAGAAAGAAGAAGAAAATCCTAATTAAAGTTTTTCAACCTTTAGAAAGTATACCTTGATTAATGGTTGAATTTCTTGGAGATAATTTAAATGTTTCCTTTTTTATAGAGTCTATGAAGCTTCCTGTGTTCTTTTCCATTTCCTTATCATTTAGAGCATAAGGATTATGAATTGTGGGGTATATTTGACTAAAGAAAAAAGGGCTAAAGTTTATCAACCTTCCGAGCAAATAATATCTAGAAGAGAGAAAACACCATCCTGGTTGACTTTCTTAGAGAAAATTTTGCTGTTAATTTTCTTAATTTGTATATAAAGTCTAGTATATGAGCCTTCATGTTCAATAATATTGTTTTGTTGTCTAAATAATATAGTAGAGATCAATTTTGTTTAATTTGTGTTTGCAGATGGGAGGTGATCACAAGCAAACAGGAGGTGGAGATAGTTCTACGAAGTCATCATCTTCTCCAAACATAAAAGACTCGAGCATTAGCAACCAGGTATGAAGATGTATATACATATGTCGCAAATTGCAGGTAATTGAGAAAGCATATGCATATTAGAGAAATAAAGAATGATAATTTATCAAAAACATTCGAAGATAATAATAATTAAAGTTTTCCTGGTTATAATTAAGGAAAAAAAATTAATTAAAAGCTAGCTATATGCGTACATATGTTGTTGGCAGGGCCGACCCTACCCTAGAGGCGGGTAAGGCGGCTGCCTTGGGTTCCCGGAGATTTTACGATTTTAGGGGCCCCAAATTTGAACTTTTCTTGTAAATATAGGTACGTATTTTGTGCATAAAAAAAAAATATATTATTAGGGGTTCCATTTCGGAAGTTTGCCTAGCGTTCTTGGGAACTCAGAGCTGGCCCTGGTTGTTGGTTAAAGAGATGCAATTTTATCATGCTATACTTCAAGCTCTTTTCAAAGATTACTGGATCTAAAATAAAATAAAGTATTATATAATTGTTTTGTATTCTAACAAAGTATTACATGTTGATAAACTTCCATGACAGGATTAAAATTTAAAAGTTGGATCCAGAAATAATTTAATTTAATCTAATTATTTAATTATCCTCCTCACTTAAGTCAATACATTAGGATGATAACTAGAATAAACAACTCAAAATTTGATTATTTTAAAGAGAAATGGCAGCCACATAAAATATGAAATATCTTACATTAGTTCTTCTCCATTCAAATTAAGTACATACATCAACTTCATACAAATCAATTTTTTGGTAGATTTTTTCCTTCTTCATTGTACATACATGGCAATTTGTAGATATTTTTTCTTTCATTATTGATTATAGAAATTAATATGCTTTCAATAATTTGCTTTGAAAATTATTCTGACCCAAATAGAAGTGCAACAGGTGATGACCATGGACATATCATCAAGACAATCACCATCAAACCCCAAGGGATCTATTGCTATCAATCAGGTGAGACCAGTCTCCCATATTGATCGATTCAGAAAAAACAAATTGCTTACATATACTTCAGAAAAGAAAAGGAAAAAGTTAAACCCTTAAACTTTTGTTAACTTCAAATTAAATGACATATAATTTCTGTGTTGACTATTTTCCAGCAAAAAAATATAATGACGACTTCTAAATATAGGCCATAGTTTAATCAAATAATGCAATGCATTGAAAATGGTCTTAGTTGTTTGAAATATTTTATAATTATTGATAAATATTTAATTTAATGTTTAAAAAATTAGATATATTTGTTTAAAATGCCCTAGTTTGCTTTGAACTTTAATTAGAGCTTTGTAAAAAATAATTTGAAGGGTTTTGTTCGAAATTTTAAAATTTGTTGGTTTAGACATATTTTAAGAAATTTGAAATTCTTATATTAATTTAATTATGAACTTATTTCAAAATTGCTTAATTTGGTTAATTTGTCATGCATGCATATTGCACATGTGAATATGTCTCATTCTTCAAGTCCTAACCCTTGGATTGCTTCTTTTTCTCTTCCAGAAGGTTGATCAACTTGAATCAACCAAAGCCGAAATGGGAGAGGTGCGAGAAGAGAACGAACGGCTCAAAACTCTCTTAGCAAGAATCGTGAAGGACTACCAGTCCCTCCAAATGCACTTCTACGACATCGTCCAACAAGAACAATCCAAAACCCCCACAGAAAGTACTCCTCCACCTCCTCTTCTTCCTCCTCTTGTTCATGATATCGAAGATGAAGAACCAGAATTCGTATCACTCACCCTAGGAACAAAAATCACAACCAAGAAAGAAGACAAAATTAAGAGTGCTTCTAAGAGCAAAGAGCACAATATTGAAGAAGGGCTGACTCTAGGGCTTGATTGTAAGTTTGAAAGGTCTAGTAATGGTGCGAATGGAGGACCCGGTTCGACAAGTACTATTAATAGCACCGAGGAGCGGAAGGAGGATGAAGAGGAGGTGGAGGAGGCCGGGGAGCCGTGGCCGCCAAGTAAAATACTGAAGAATATGAGGAATAGTGGAGGGGAGAATGATGAAGTTTTGCAGCAACAAGAAGCACATGTTAAGAAAACTAGGGTTTCAGTCAGAGCAAGATGTGATGCACCTACAGTAAGTTTTCTTAAATTAATTAATAATTTCTTTTTATCAAAATATTCATATAGAAAAGCCAGATATATAGTTTTAGTCTTGCTAATCCTGCTAAGACTGATACAGATACGAATAGAGCTATACAGATATAAATTTGTTACAAATATTAGGTTTTCGACATGACTCAATTAGCCATGAATCCTTAAATTTCTTTAACAAAATATTTTCATTTCATTGTTAACAAAATCTACTCTTCTATAATCTAAGCTGATATTTTGATTCAATTAATAAAATTTTAATTAAATCTTAATAATGACCGATAATATGAACTTATTATGTGTGTGTATATATATATAGATGCATGATGGATGCCAATGGAGGAAATATGGGCAGAAGATTGCAAAGGGAAACCCTTGCCCGCGAGCTTATTATCGTTGCACAGTCGCACCAGCTTGCCCTGTGAGAAAGCAGGTAACTATCGATACTTACAAAACCAACTCTCTAGTTATGTGAATATTTATTCGAGGCCTAGCATATAATCATATAACGCATTATAATTGTAGAGATATACAAAATGTACATGTATATATCTCTAGGTATAATACTTTTAGACACAAAAGTTGGGTGATAAATCAAGTTAGGTTAATCGATACCTAGATATGGCTTTTTCTTATTTGAGTAAGAGGGTTTACCTATCCATTTATAAGATTTTATAATGAATGAAATTCAGTTTATAAATAAAAAGAATACATCATGTTGTAGTAATCTGAACTTTTGCTAATAATTAATGTTAGCAAAGAGTTGAAATTATTTCCTTACTTTAAGCAAAGTTGAGGGTGGATGATGTATGACAATTCTCTACTCCAATTTATGAGCTTCCTATGAGTTGCTTCCTTGTTGCAATTTCATGTTTAAAACAAGCAAAATTCAATAGCCAAAGAGTTTAAAACAATTTCAGGTTTAATTAGTATGTCAACGTACATGAAGAAGAATACTATTATTTTTAATGATAATTTAGCTAATCTTAGAGAAAATGCTAAATTAATATATTTGACTGAATTATATATAATTAATACCCAATTTGCATAATAATAATAATTCTTCTTCTTCTTCTTCTTCTTCTTCTTATTCTTCTAATTAATATATTTGACTGAATTATATATAATTAATACCCAATTTGCATAATAATTCTTCTTCTTCTTCTTCTTCTTCTTCTTCTTCTTCTTCTTCTTCTTCTTCTTCTTCTTCGTACTATAGGTGTATGTGCGATGCACATGTTATGTTAATTTGGTGTCAAAAGCGGTGTTTTTTTTTGTGACAAAAAAATATTTTAGATTGTTTATTTGTGATAAACTCTTCCATTAAATAGAAAGTAAATATATATTATATTATAGATAGACATATGGATAGTAATTTACATATGTGATGCATGTTCAATATTAAAAAAAAAATCTGACATAGTGAGGACTCGAACCTGAGACCTCCTTCATATTAGTTATGCTTATATTATAGATAGAAATATGGATAGTAATTTACATATGTGATGCATATTCAATATTTAAAAAATAAATAAATAAAAAATCTGACATAGTGAGGACTCGAACCCGAGACCTCCTTCATATTAGTTATGCACGTGCGATGCACGTGTTGGTAGATTGACAAATGACACTAAGGCCTTCTCCCATTATAATATTAGACATTAGTAGTAATTTACACGTGCGATGCACATTTTAAAAATTTCAAAAAATAAAAACAAAAACTCACGTAGGGAGGATTTGAACCGAAAACCTCCTTTATATTAGTTATGTACATGTGTTGCACATGTTGGTAGAATGACAATGACAAATGACACTAAGGCCTTCTCCCATTATAATATTAGAGATTATTATAGAGATTAGAGATTTGAGATTAGAGACTAGAGATATATTTGACTGAATTATATATAATTAATACCGCGAATTTGCATAATAATTCTTCTTTTTCTTTTATTCTTTTTCTTCTTCTTCTTCTTCCTATTCTTCTTCTTCTTCTTCTTAATAATTTCCAAGAATAAAAATAAAAACTCACGTAGGGGGGATTTGAACCGAAAACCTCATTTATATTAGTTATGTATATGCGTTGCACATGTTGGTAGAATGACAAAATGACAAATGAGCCTAAGGCCTTCTCCCATTATAGTATTAGAGATTAGAGATTAGAGATTATTATAGAGATTAGAGATTTGAGATTTGATATTAGAGATTAGAGATATATTTGACTGAATTATATATAATTAATACCGCGAATTTGCATAATAATTCTTCTTCTTCTTCTTCTTATTACTATAGGTGCAGAGATGTGCCGATGACATGTCCATCCTAATCACTACCTACGAGGGCACCCACAACCACCCGCTCCCCATCTCCGCCACTGCTATGGCCTCCACCACCTCAGCTGCTGCCTCCATGCTCACTTCCGGCTCTTCCTCTTCTCTCCGACCACCCACCACCATTTCCTCCTCCAACCCCAACTTCAATAATGCCCTAAACTTCAACCTCTCCAACCCTACCACAACTAATCCTACGGCCAGTACTAGTCCTCTTTCTCGCCCGCGCTCATTCACCTACTTCCCGAACCCTACAATCTCCACCACCCCTTCTTACCCTACGATCACCCTAGACCTCACCTCACCCCCACTATTCAACAGATTCTCTTCTTCCCCTAATCCAAGATACTCCACAAGCTTCAACTTCTCTGATTCCACCACCACCAATAGCCTACCCTTAACATCTTCCTCTTGGAACAATGGCTATCTGACGAACTATTCAGCCCACCAGCCTTACAACAAGGGCGCAATGGGCTCACTGGGCCTTGGGAATAATCAACAACTAGACAACCTTTTGTACCAATCCTACCAAGAAAAATTTGCAAATACTAATATGAGTAGTGGAGCTAGTAGCGGCCAACAACAACAAGTGTTAACCGACACGATCGCCAAGGCAATCACGTCCGACCCGAGCTTCCAGTCGGCACTGGCAGCTGCCATCACGTCGTATGTTGGTGGGCCGGGTAGCAGAAACCAAAGTGGAGGTGGAGGAGATCAGGGTGGGACGACGACGGGTAACGGATGTGGGTCAAGCTTCTTGACTAGGAGTGGGAGTAGGTCGGGTTCGGGATCGGGCACAAATCCGCAACAAGGAGGTTTGGTGTTTCCTGGCTCAAAGAGTGCATCCCCAGTGAAGAGTAGGGAAAACCTCAACTGATTTGAATGTTGGTGATTGTCTCAGTTTTGGGATTGGATTGAGATTTGAGAATTAAGGGTTTAGGAAGTTAGGGGGGTGGATTGATTATTGTTGTTGCTGCACGTTTGATGTACAGTAGATGTTAAAAAGATTGTGCAGTTGTAATGTGATACTTAAATGGCGAAATGACACCGAAATTTTGTTCTAATTCCCAAATAATACCTAAACTTTTTATAATACTCAAATAGCATCTCAAATTTTTAAAATACTAGATTTGTCCGTGGCCACGTGCCTACAGCACGCCTTCAGAACGATACAGCATATGAAAAGTCTTGTAAACAGTAAATCCACAATTATGTAGCTAAGTTTGAATAATATGACAATAATTAGTTGTAAATAAAAGTCCATGTTTCCATTAGTATATGGTGAAAAATAATTATAAATTGGGGGTATAAAAGTCCATGTTTCCATATATCTATAATCTATTATAAAAGCCACAATAAATCTGTCTAGAGCAGATCTGGACCGTTGGTTGAATCTGACTGATTATATGTGAGGCTTAATCACAGCCATACATCCTTCATTCAATTCCAATCTCTTCCTTCCCAAAAATCCCGATCTCTCTCAATTTCTCAAAAACCAAATCCTAACCCCAATTCCACTCTCAATCCCAAACTTCAATCCATCCGAGCCCCCAAACCCTAATCCTAAACCCTTATCAGTCTCTCTTCACCATTATGCGATTCATGGTGATCATGGCTACAACTCTTCGTCGACAACCTCCCCATTCCCCCTCACAAGCCGCGGCCTAGGCCTCGACTCCGCCATGGAGCCCCGCCGTGCCTTTCGCCGACCAGCCGGTAACAGGGAAGATATATGCCCATTAAATTACCATTTGAAAAATCCTCAGATCCTTAATGAGATCATCAATAATAGTTTCAGCTGGTTAGCTATTCTATTTGTTTTTTGTTTTTTTATTTTGTTTTGTTTTGTTTTTTGTTTTTTTTCTTTTTTCTTTTTGTTGGCAATCTTAGGGTTGTATCAATAATAGTTTCAGCTGGTTAGCTATTCTATTTGTTTTTTGTTTTTTTATTTTGTTTTGTTTTGTTTTTTGTTTTTTTTCTTTTTGTTGGCAATCTTAGGGTTGTATGTGAGTTTTTTTTTCTCTACAATAAAATAGAGAATACCAACAAATGAAAAGTGGATATGGATGGAAGTACAAAATTGTTTGTCGATCTTTGTTAATTATATTAAGATTGCTTGGATTAGTTTGGTGTTAGTGTTAATGGGAAATTAGAACTTAAAAAATGAGTGAAAATTCTGCTACAAATTCTGTAAGTTGGAGGAACTTGAACAGATATTGTAGTTTCAATGACTAAACACAGCTTGTACCAAAGACTTGTTAAAAGATTTTCTATAGTTGCGTAAATGAAATGAGGGGAATAGCAATCGATTCATATATACAGCTTAGTATATTGAAAGCAACAAACCATTGCACTTGAAGGAAAGCATTCGGCAATACTAATCCGTGAAGGGACTATTTTTAATTCTGCATAAATTACCCTGAGTTCTTAACCCAGATTTTTCATGCTTATAACTTGTAAGAAACATGCTAACAATAACGATAAAGAAACCTATAGAATTATCTAGCAGCTCAACCGAAGGCAGTGACGGCAAAATCCCTCGAATAAATCAGATGGAAGTTGAATACAAGAAATACATTCTCTCAAACAGATGGAGGTTGAATTACATTGTAAACAGTTCATAAAATATGGAACACTCGTGACAAATTATAATAGGGTGTAGGAAAAAACTTTGTGGAATTATGGTCATCTGAAAGTTGGTAGACTTGAAAAATGGTTCGTGCTGAATTGGTTTTAGAAGGAATTGTGTGATTAATGTGCTAAAAATGCATGTGAGCCCAAAAGAAAATATGTACGTCAGGTGGAGAACGGCTTTGATGTTGGATTAGAAAAGGAAAACTTTATTTTTCAAAAAGTTGGAGAAAAAGGAATCAAGAAGTATAGATTAAAAGGAAATTGAATCATTGATTGATTCGTCTACAGTGGTCGTCAAATGTTCTTTTATTTCTTTGGAACTTGAATCGAACTTCTTTTAGGATTGCATACTTTATCAGTCATAAGCCGCTTTGATATATTGAATGTTTGTGCTCCTTATGTGTCATCTGCTTGTAGATGAATTTATAACATCTTATATTCCTATAGTGTCATGTTCTTATATAGTTAAAAATGTATAGTAGCATGACTGAATTGTGAATTAAAGCCTGAAATAGCCACTTGTGCAACTCATAGCAAAATTTGACTTGCTCCACTCAAACCAAAATGCAACTGTGCATTTGTGGAATGGAACACCTACTTAGGTATCATAAATGTTTTCAAATAAACCATATTCATTTTTCATCTATTAAATATTAAATTGCATAAACATACTACTAATTTTTATAATCTATTATAAAAGCCACAATAAATCTGTCTAGAGCAGATCTGGACCGTTGATTGAATCTGACTGATTATATGTGAGGCTTAATCACAGCCATACATCCTTCATTCAATTCCAATCTCTTCCTTCCCAAAAATCCCGATCTCTCTCAATTTCTCAAAACCCAAACCCTAACCCCAATTCCACTCTCAATCCCAAACTTCAATCTATCCGAGCCCCCAAACCCTAATCCTAAACCCTTATCAGTCTCTCTTCACCATTGTGCGATTCATGGTGATCATGGCTACAACTCTTCGTCGACAACCTCCCCATTCCCCCTCACAAGCCGCGGCCTAGGCCTCGACTCCGCCATGGAGCCCCGCCGTGCCTCTCGCCGACCAGCCGGTAACAGGGAAGATATATGCCCATTAAATTACCATTTGAAAAATCCTCAGATCCTTAATGAGATCATCAATAATAGTTTCAGCTGGTTAGCTATTCTATTTGTTTTTTGTTTTTTTATTTTGTTTTGTTTTGTTTTTTTTTGTTTTGTTTTTTCTTTTAGTTGGCAATCTTAGGGTTGTATGTGAGTTTTTTTTTCTCTACAATAAAATAGAGAATACCAACAAATGAAAAGTGGATATGGATGGAAGAACAAAATTGTTTGTCGATCTTTGTTAATTATATTGAGATTGCTTGGATTAGTTTGGTGTTAGTGTTAATGGGAAATTAGAACTTAAAAAATGGGTGAAAATTCTGCTACAAATTCTGTAAGTTGGAGGAACTTGAACAGATATTATAGTTTCAATGACTAAACACAGCTTGTACCAAAGACTTGTTAAAAGATTTTCTATAGTTGTGTAAATGAAATGAGGGGAATAGCAATCGATTCATATATACAGCTTAGTATATTGAAAGCAACAAACCATTGAACTTGAAGGAAAGCATTCGGCAGTACTAATCCGTGAAGGGACTATTTTTAATTCTTCATAAATTACCCTGAGTTCTTAACCCAGATTTTTCATGCTTATAACTTGTAAGAAACATGCTAACAATAACGATAAAGAAACCTATAGAATTATGTAGCAGCTCAACCGAAGGCAGTGACGGCAAATCCCTGGAATAAATCAGATGGAAATTGAATGCAGTATTGAAGCTTGTTGATTCAGAAAATAAATTTCCTATGTTTGCTTATTTTTTTAATGCTATGTTTTTTGTGCTCAATCAAAGAAATTAATGGCACATTACCAAAGTAGATATTGCCAGGAATTAGGAGTGCTTTGATGCAAACAGGCACGTGGAACACTACCTACTAAAGTGTTGCACATTAGGAGTATGCTTCTCCAGATCACTTAATTTGAACATAATGTTGGAAAACGTTTTTGCAGATTTTTCGGGCCAGATTCTGGTGGGCTCCGATCACCGGTGGCGTCGGAAATTGATTGGATCATATTCCTCTCGTCGAGTACTATTCCGTGATGTACTCATGTGCCAAAAACGAATTCCGTATGAATGAGAAATGTTGGTCCAAAGTTGGATACTCGATATGTACTAACTTGGATATTTGGAGAAAATGGATAGTCCCATATCGAAAATGGGAAAAGTTTTCTCTAGTATATATACTAAAAAAATGGACTAAAGGGCGTGGCCCGGGGGTTACCACTAATGTGTAATGGAGAGAGGACTTAGCCAAAATGACAAACACACACGCGCGCGCCCGGCCCCAGCCCCGGCCATGGCTCATCAGTTAGGTCTTTGAACCATTACTCTGCTATTACACAGTAATGGACCCTTCAGTTGCTCTCAATCTCCTATAAAACCAGTCCATTTTGTCTGCCAGTGAAAGAGTTCTGGAAAAAAAACTAGTCCGAACCTTCTTTTTCTTCCTCCTCTCTAAGTCAGTACTGAGAATACAACACAGCTCCAATTCGATCGGATCTATGAAGTTAGGGAATTGCTCTTCAGGAAAAGGTAATACAGTTGTATTCTGGGAGGCAGTTCGTCAACTACCGTCACACTACGGGGCGAAATTTGCTTTAAGGACAGAGATATTCAAATCTCGACTCTGTACTGTATTATATGGTTTGTTCTTTAATTTTCTGTAATTGTAACTCTTCACAATTATTGTTAGCATTTCTGTTTTATGAAATTCATGTTCTAACAATCTTAAAGCAAATTTTTTCCTCTATTCTAACAGTTTTGTGTGAAGATTCTTTACAGGTTCTGTTATCATTTCGGAAAAACAACTAACAGTTGTATTTTAACTTTTTCAGAACATGGAAAACACACAGATCAAAAGTGTCAATGGGCTTATCAGTAATGAAACACCAGTGACCCAAAATGTGACTGCACAAACGGTTGCGGTACATTCGTTCGTTTTGCCCTCACATATTACTGTGGGAGAAAAACCAGAGAAGTTCAACGGAATTGGATTCAAGAAGTGGCAGGAGAAGATGCAGTTCTACCTGACCACCTTGAAGCTGGAGAGATTTCTCACTGAATCGGCCCATATGCTGGCACCAATGGATGCACACTCCGTTGTTGCGGTTGATGCATGGACTCAGGGTGACTATCTCTGCAGAAACTACATCCTGAATGGCTTGGTAGACCCGTTGTACAATGTCTACTGCGTCTTCAAGACGTCCAAACTCCTGTGGGGGTCTTTGGAGAAGAAGTACAAAACAGAAGATGTCGGGTCCAAGAAGTTTGTAGTCGGCAAATTTCTGGACTACAAAATGGTTGACTCCAAAATAGTTGTGAGTCAAATCCAGGAACTGCAGGTGATAATGCATGAAATCACTGCAAAGAACATGACGTTGTGTGAACCATTCCAGGTTGCAGTGTTCATCGAGAAGCTTCCACCTGGATGGAAAGACTTCAAGAACTACCTTAAGCACAAGTGAAAGGAGATGTCTCTTGAAGACCTCATTGTCAGGTTGCGTATCGAAGAGGAGAATCGCAAGGCTGATAGGTCCTATGGAAATCAGTCCATAAAAAAGAAAAATATGGTGGAACATGAACAGAAAGGCAAAAAGAGAAAGTTCTTGCCACAGGCCTCAACAAAAAACCCGCAGCAAAGAGGTTTGCTGAAAAATGCCACAAGTGTGGTAAGCTGGGCCACAGAATTTTTAAATGCCACAGTAAGGACAACAACCATGCTGGAACTGGACAGACAAAAGTGAATGACAGATCCCATGCACACATAGCTGAGAACTTGTCCACCGATCTCTCTGACCTGGACCTCTGTGCTGTTGTATCAGAGGTGAATCTGGTGGGGAGCAATCCTTGAGAGTGGTGGTATGATACTGGGGCCACCAAGCACATCTGCTCGGATAAGGAGATGTTCACTTCATACCAGAAGTGTAACAGGGATGAACAGCTGTTCATGGGTAATTTTTCCACTTCCAAAATTGTAGGAACGGGAAAGATAGTGCTGAAAATGACTTCAGGCAAGGAACTAACACTCACAAATGTGTTGCATGTTCCAGATATTAGAAAGAACTTGGTATCAAGATCTTTGCTAAGCAAGAATGGATTTAAGGTTGTTCTTGCTTCTGATAATTTTGTATTGTCTAAAAATGGGGTGTACTTGGGTAAAGGATATGTAAAGGATGGACAGTTCAAGTTTAATGTAATGACAGTCATCCCTAAAACTGTTGTTCTTGTTGTTCCCAAAGTTAATAAAATTACTCTTATTGTCTATGTTATTGGGTCTTCTTCTATTTGGCATGAAAGACTAGGCCATGTTAATGTCAATTCTATGCATAGATTAATTAACATGAATCTGCTACTAAAATTTAAAGTAGACAACTCCGAAAAATGTGAAGTTTGCACGGAGGCCAAACTCACTAAAACTCCATCACGTTCTGTAGAAAGAAACACAGAAACTCTAGGTCTAATTTATACGGATCTGTGTGATTTAAAATATGTGCAGACCAGAGATGGCAAAAAGTATTTTGTGACATTCAAAGACGATTGCACAAAATTCTGTTATGTATACTTGTTACATAGCAAAAATGAGGCTTTGGATAAATTCAAAGAATATAAGCTTGAGGTTGAGAATCAACTTGGCTAAACAATTAAAATCGTTAGGAGTGATAGAGGAGGAGAATATGATGCACCATTTAATATGTTCTGCTCTGAACATGGAATAGTTCATCAGACAACTGCTCCTTACTCACCTGAATTAAACGGTACTGCCGAGCGCAAGAATCGAACTCTAAAGGAGATGATGAATGTCTTGTTGTTGGTTTCTGGCTTACCCCAAAATATGTGGGAAAAGCATTGCTGATTGCCAACTACATTCTCAATAAAATACCTCACAAGAAAACTGACAAGACACCGTACGAACTGTGGAAAGGTAACATTCCTTCGTATAAATACCTCAAAGTGTGGGGGTGTCTAGCAAAAGTGGCAGTACCTAATCCAAAACAGGTCACCATAGGACCTAAGACGATTGATTGCATATTCATAGGCTATGCACACAACAGTAGTGCATATCAGTTCTTGGTATATAAATCAGATATACCGAATATCCATGTGAATACAATAATGGAATCAAGGAATGCTTCCTTCTTTGAACACGTGTTTCCATGAAAGGATACTACGTATCCCAAACGTACATGTGAACAAGGGAATGCAAGCACTTCGGTTAATGAAACAAAACATGATAATGATGAGCCTAGACGTAGTAAATGGGCTAGAACATCAAAGTCATTTGGTCCTGACTTTGTAACGGCCTATCTGTTAGAAAATGAGCCCCGAACATTCAAGAAAGCCATGTCAACGCTTGATGCCCCTATGTGGAAGGAAGCAATCAAAAGTGAAATAGACTCCATTATGCAAAATCATACATGGGAGTTGGTTGATTTGCCTTCTGGGTGTAAAGCTTTAGGATGCAAATAGATTTTCACACAAAAATTAAAACCAGATGGTTCAATAGAGAAACATAAGGCGAGACTTGTGGTACAAGGATTTAGGCAAAAGGAATGCCTAGACTTCTTTGATACATATTCTCCGGTTACAAGAATAACTTCCAAAGAATGTTGATAGCTATTGCAGCTCTACGTAACCCGGAAATACATCAAATGGATGTTAAAACTGCATTTCTAAATGGGGATTTAGAAGAAGAAATATACGTGAAACAACCTGAGAGTTACGTAGTTCCTGGACAGGAAAACAAGGTGTGCAGGCTTGTAAAATCTCTGTACGGACTGAAACAAGCTCCAAAGCACTGGCATGCAAAATTTGACAATATTATGATGTCAAATGGTTTCAAAATAAATGAATGTGATAAGTGTATCTACATCAAAGATACTCCAAATAGATACATTCTAGTGTGTCTGTATGTAGATGACATGCTCATTATTAGGAGCAATAACGACATCATCAAACAAACTTAGAACATGCTTAGTGGCAAGTTTGATATGAAAGATTTGGAAGTTGCAGACGTCATACTAGGAATCAAAGTTTTCAGGACGTCTGAGGGAATTACTTTGTCTCAAGCTCATTATGTTGAGAAAGTACTTGAAAGGTTCAAGAATTACTCGAATGGGACTGCCAAAAGTCCTGTGGATCCCAGTATTCACTTGTTCAAAAATACGGGTGACAGCATATCACAACTGGAATATGCACGTGTAATCGGTAGTCTGATATAATTAACAAATTATACAAGACCAGACCTAGCACATTCAGTAAATGTACTAAGCCGCTACACAAGTAATCCAGGACGAAGTCACTGGAAAGGAATAACTAGAGTATTGAACTATTTGTGACATACTCAGAATTATGCGCTGCATTACACCAGATATCCAGCAGTACTAGAAGGCTACAGTGATGCCAACTGGATATCGGACTCCAAGAACTCAAAATTCACAAGTGGGTATGACTTCATACTTGGTGGTGCAGCTGTGTCATGGAAATCCTCTAAACAAATGTTATTGGCCAGATCCACCATGGAATCTGAGTTTATTGCTTTAGACAAAGTGGTAGAGGAAGCAGAATGACTTCGAAACTTTTTAGAGTATATCCCTATGTGGGACAAACCAGTGCGTGCTTTATGTGTACACTGTGACAGTCAATCAGCTATAGCACGGGCACTGAGATGTATGTATAATGGTAAGTCTCGTCATATCAGAAGGTGACACAAAACCATTACACAACTGCTCTCAAATGGAGTAATCTCTATAGAGTATATAAAATCGGCCGACAACCTAGTAGATCCATTTACTAAAGGTTTGTCGTGAGAGCAAGTTGTGAGATCATCAAGAGGATTGGGTTTAAAGCCTATGAAGAAAGAGGATACTTGATGAAAACCTTACCTAGGAATTGGAGATCCCAAGATCTAGGTTCAAGGGGACAATTAAATCTTGTTGAATCAACGGGAGCACTGAGAGATTAAAATCTCATACCCACTCGTAGGATGATAAAACCGTGCTGCCTGCAAAGAGTTAGGATAAGCTTGGCTTTTAATGATTCTCATAGCTTTGAAATAAAAGTGGGGTATGGCAGGATACTCTTTATGGACAATCACCTTGTGAGCGTGAAATAGGACCGTTTCTAGGAGAATGAAGAGCGGCTACATTCTCCAAGTTCACTCACGATTAACCAGGGTTGTTCAAGGCCAAAATGAACACAATAAGATAACCTAGTTCTGTGAGGAGATGAAACTGTATGATAGTTATTGTCTAGGTTCACATCAAAGCCCGGGTAGTTCAAGACATCATGTTCACTACCTGGTCAAGTGAATCCGATGGCTACTCACTATGGGTGGTTCAAAGTTAAAAAATTACTACCATTCCTGATGCAGTGATTTTCCAATTGTATTCTCTGAGTCTTTTTCGGTCATGTGTCTTTCTGTCGTGTCTGGATTACATGGTTTGGTCATTTTCATTCATGTAGGGGATTGTTGGAAAACATTTTTGCAGATTTTCGGGCCAGATTCTGGTGGGCTCCGGCCACCGATGATGCCGGAAATTGATTGGATCATATTCCTCTCATCGAGTAATATTCCGTGATGTACTCATGTACCAAAAACGAATTCCGTATGAATGAGAAATGTTGGCCCAAAGTTGGGTACTCGATATGTATTAACTAGGATATTTGGAGAAAATGGATAGTCCCATATCGGAAATGGGAAAAGTTTTCTCTAGTATATATACTAAAAAAATAGACTAAAGGGCGTGGCCCGAGGGTTACCACTAATGTGTAGTGGAGAGAAGACTTAGCCAAAATGACAAACACACGCACGCCCGCCCCAGCCCCGACTTCGGCTCGGCGCGGCTTGGTCTGGCCTATATATTTTTTTGCCCCAGTCAAAATTCCCCCCCCCCCCAGTATATTGTTGAGGCTTTTCAACTTTAGTAACTGGTACCATTACTCTGTAACAGCAGAGTAATGACTCATCAGTTAGGTCTTTGAACCATTACTCTGCTGTTACAGAGTAATGGACCCTTCAGTTGCTCTCAATCTCCTATAAAACTAGTCCATTTTGTCTGCCAGTGAAAGAGTTCTAAAAAAAACCAGTCAGAACCTTCTTCTTCTTCCTCCTCTCTAATTCAGTACTGAGAATACAACACAGCTCCAGTTCGATCAGATCTCTAAAGTTAAGGTGCTGCTCTTCAGGAAAATGTAATACAGTTGTATCCTGAGAGGCAATTCGTCAACCACCGTTACAGTACGGGGCGAAATTTGCTTTAAGGACAGAGATATTCAAATCTCGACTATGTATTGTATTATATGGTTTGTTCTTTAATTTCCTGTAACTGTAACTCTTCACAATTATTGTTTGCATTTCTGTTTTATGAAATTCATGTTCTAACACATAATACCTTTGCCTTAAACATGCAAGTTTTTTGGAGTGCTGCAAAGAGTTCCACATACGGATCATATATCCAATACATATATTTTATAGTAACAATTTGCAGGTTGTTACTAGAAATACATATGATAGTATTATACATATGATAGTATTATGTGTAAGTATTCTCCCGTTCAGCTAATCAAACTCTCCCCACTCCCATGTCCTCCTCCTTCTTCTCCTCCATTGCCGGAACCCAACGAGTTCTTCTCCGACTTGTGCAGTCGCCACCTACCACCGCTGCACTGCTTCCATCAACAGCAAGGTTAGCCCTTTTCACTAGCTTCTTGTTTTCCCAATGATTACAACGTGTTTGATTAAACTCCTCAATGAAGTATGGCTAGCCAAAACCCCTAGCTTGTCCGTTAAATGAGTTTTGTTATCCTAATATTTATTCCTTGCCACAATTTCTGAAGATAAACTCAAAACACATATACAATGTTGCAACATTCAAGTGCTTGGATATGTGTTTGCATAAAGTTTTGTTTAACCTCTAATTTTCTCTCTATGGACTTGCAGGACAAGGCATATTTTATAGTTTCAGAGTTTATATTAAGGTAGATGTCTGTTTCTTTTTTAGGTTTTGTGATTTTGTTGTGTAGGATTGCAAAGTTTGAGGAGTTGGTCGATATGGCACATCAATTTCTTACTGGTTATTGTCAGGAGCTAGGTGAATATTATATCCTATTATGCATTTTTAATTGTTGCTCCTCTAATCATCTTCAAGTTGCATGAATAATGAATAGTCCACTTATGAGAATCTTTACTATATCTTTTCTTTGATTGGAATACAAGCTTTACTATAAACAAGAATTGTGTAATAAATCTATCTTTTGTGTAATTATACAGAAAATTAGAAGATTCCCATCCAGACAATGGAATATTCTCTGAGTTTTATGCCCCTTGTGTTATTTGTCACCCAAAGAATGTTTTGTGTTTGTTGTTTTGCTTTTAATGTGCCTCATATATGAATGTGCTTTATCATCCTACCTCTTTCTCTATCATCTTTCCTTGTGTAGTGTAATTTTGAGGGTTGCACTCTACAGACTTGTGCATAAAATCTATTACTAAAACAATTCATCTATTTATCCATAACCTTTACTTTGAGATCTTAAGGAAAGACCCTCTCTTGTGCATAATTTTCCTTTTGCATGAGTTAAACTAACACTGAGAAAAGTTTGACATCACATATGTAACCAACTAATAAAAATTGGTCAGATTTTTACTGGCCTTTGGCGTTGTTATCTGCAAACAAACCCATTTTCCATGTTTGTGTTGAAGTCATTTGTTGTAGCTAGAAGAGATGACAAAGAAAAGGAAAAAGAAAGAACTTACAAACAAGTGTTGACATGATATATATATATATATATATATATATATATATATATATATATATATATATATATATATATATATATATATAAAATTTATTTAGTTACACTTTATACACTAGCTCATATCCAAAAAGCTCATAGATGGACATATCGAAAAGGACATGGTACACCAACTCAAATTCTTTTTTTGGAAACCAATAATTAAAAAATCTTCCTCCCAATACATGTGTCTTGCAAACGACAAGTCACGAGTCAACTTCATATATGATCTGTCAGTTCAATGTAGACCCATTTTTCCGTGAGTGCAGTAGGTTCTTATTGTCATTTTAGTTGGCTTTTCAAAATACTTTTTATTGTTTTAAGGAGCTTTTTGCAATATATTCTTGGAACCCATTCAAAGTAGGCACATGATGAGCCTGTGAGCAGAACAAGTAAAAATGTATTTTGATTTTCACTCCTCCGAACCACTAAATTTTCTCCAAGCATTATAAATACCGAGAAGAGGAATGACTGTCATTATAAACATATCTAATCATCATGAACGCAAACCTTCTCAAGACAACTTTCTAAGTACTTTATGGTTTGCATAATCGCATATATATAAAGAACTCATGGAGCATCCTTGTACATCTGATTAGATAGGTGGATTAAAATTTACCTTCAAATCTCTAATATATCACTATATTATAAAACAATTTGCTTATATTCTCTCAAGATTGTCTTCACGATGTAAAGCTCTCAGGGTATGGCTAGGGATAACATTTCACTTTAGATTATTCTTAAGAATATAAGAATACCTTGAGAATAAAAAATAGTGGATTTAATCTAAATAAGCATATAACATTTCAGTTGAGATTATTATAAAAGGTCAAGCTTTCAAGGTATGGCTTTACCCTTCACATTTTAGTTGTTTGAGGATAATATATAGAAAGAAGAAAAATAGAAGAGACTAAGGAATAACTTAATAAGCATATAATATTTCTGGTATTACGAGAGTGATAATTATTATATGGAAGTAACAGATTTATTATACCATATTTGTAAGAGACCAATTATGTTGGCAATTTGATCAAATTTACTTGGGAGAAACCTACAGAGAAAATTATGCAAGGTTAGGCCTAGAGAAAAAATTGACCATAATGTGACCCTATTACTTTACAATTTGGCGAGAACAATTTAGTTGTTGCATCCTGTAAGAGAATGTGTTGGTATAATCGAAGAGACAAGTCAATTATGTGTAATGGTATTCAAGGTTTTGAGGTGTGGCCCGTTGTTGTTCATAACTTTCCCTGGTGTCACTAAATCATTTTTTTCTTCCATTATGTCATTATCAATTTAGAGTTTGGGTAAGAGTTCCTTAGAGCATCTGCAGTCGTTGGCCAAATATCCAAAAAATAGAAAATTTGGCCAAAAATCAGCTGCAGTCATTGGCCAAATACCCATATTTTGGCCAAATATTCAGTCCGATCAAATTTTTTATAAAAAAAACAAAAAAGTCAAAGAAACCAAATCATATCCCTCCCAGCCAATTCTTTCTGAATTTTTTTTAATCCTATACATCTCACCTTTAGTCCATCTTTATGGGTACATTTACCCAATTCATTCAGAAATTTTCTTATCGGACGGGATATCAAATCCCATCCGATATTTTTTGAAAAAAAAAATTCCTCACGGAGGAAATTATCTTCCGTCCATCGTTTAAAAGCCAAATTTTGGGTTTAAATGACTATAACTTATTTCTATATTTTTTGTTGTTATATGCCAAATACCTATATCTTGGGTTTAGACGACTACATATGCTCTTATGAAAGATAAGTTTGAAAATATTTTCAGGTTTTTATATTACAAGGCGTGTAATATGACTATTCCTTTGTGTGCAGGTACATTTAGAAGGTGTTAGCTTTATAAGACATCTGATTTGGTTGATCGCATAATAGAAGATAATCTATCCAATAGAATGAAGGTGTATGTTGAAGCTGGATCCAGACATTGTCACCATGAATATAATTTATTTTCTTCTTAGAATGAAAATAACTTTAAACTGTTTGATGTCATGATCATTTGTTAATATTTAGATAATCATGGTCACTTGTTTATACACCCATCTTAGACAATTTATTAGAGAATCTCAATTTATTTTTTATTTTTTAAATTACTGAAACTATTTGTCTTTTATCCTGCAAAATCCAAGTTGTGATTTAATGGATAGTTTTTATCCTGCATTTGTTTGCTTAACTCTATCTAAGCTCACGGATCTAATTAAGAAATAACTTTGGTTCACTAGGTATCGGTCTTTTTGTGGGTTGAGAAGAGAGGATCATGATGGAATAAGAAGTGAGCGACGTTATTGTAATGGTAAACAATTTGATAAGGCCAAGTGGACCTAAGCATTTGTGATGATCAAAAGGAGAAAAGATCATATGCCCATGTGAGCATTGAAGATGTTAACAGAGGACAACAAGATGGAATCTAACGAAGTCTAATTTGCAAAATTCCAAAATTGTGGTTAATGAACTTTGTTGTAGATGTGGGTTGGATGTGGAAACAACTTCCCACCCTTTAGTCGGTGTGAGATTGTTAGAGATGCATGGGGAATAATTTGTAGATGATTCGGTTTATCGTCTATTTCCAATTCTGCTTTGGGTATGGAGAGTGTGGAGAGAATGTACATTTCAAATGAATATAAGAAAGGGTGGGATTTGAGTGTACATCTTTAAATTGGTTAACTTGGATTGATAGAAATAACAGATGTTTAAGAAACATTGCTACTTCTTGCAGTTCTTTTATGTTCAATGTGTTTGGACTAATCTCTTCTTGGACAACAAGGCTCAGGTCAAATTGCTACAGTGGAGTGGCGGGTTGTTCCCTTTCAGGTCAAGGATGGTTGAAAGCAAGGGTGAGCTAGGGCTTGATCTTTGAGCTTCATCTCAAGGTTTGGCTTCTAGGCATGCTTTGTTTGTTATGTTCTCTCTCTCTCTCTCTCTCTCTCTCTCTCTCTCTCTCATCTGAGTTGAGTGTGATGAGGCTATGAGACTGGAGGGTTTGTATTACTAGAGTGTAAAGTGTGGAGACCAGGGACCAATTCTCTTACCTCTTCTTTAGCTTTGTTTGTTTTTTGTTTATTTTTCAGTTTTTATGCTACTTGCAATTTTTTTTTTTTTTTTCATAAACTTATGTATCAATGGAATAGGATAACCTGAGATTCTTCAAAATCCAAAAAGATGGAAGATGTAATAAGCATTTTTTTGTGGCATAAACTAAAATATGAAAAATATTTTTTAAAAAAAATATGAAGAGGACAACTCGTTCCGTCCAATCCTAATATATATATATATATATATATATATAAAGACGGAAGAACATTTTCTGTCCCTTATATTTTGAGAATTCTCAAATCATTTTTCAAATATGAGAAGTGACTGTAGCGTCATTCTCAATTTTTGGCAAAATAGCAAACGAGTGTAGTACTCGTTTGCTATTTTTTTGGCCATTTTGGTAAAATAGCAAACGAGTGTGGATGCTCTAAGAAGTTATTCAAGCCGAAAGAACATATTCTGTCCCCTATATTTTGAGAATTCTCAAATCATTTTTCAAATATGAGAAGTGACTGTAGCGTCATTCTCAATTTTTGGCAAAATAGCAAACGAGTGTAGTACTCGTTTGCTATTTTTTTTGGCCATTTTGGTAAAATAGCAAACGAGTGTGGATGCTCTAAGAAGTTATTCAAGCAAGCTATGACTATCTTGTTTTATATGGCGGCTTCCAATATTCATTGTTGTTCATCATCACCGTCGATCGGGAACAAGGGTCGACGAAGGGTGTCGTCGAAGGCAGGGCGGCTCGGGGTTGGGCCAGGCTAACGTCGAGAGGGAAAGGGAGAGGATCTGCAGTGGACGAGGGCGAAGCTCAAGGTGATCAGAAGGGGTGCTCGCCGGAGATGGCGCCGGAGAGAGGAGGTCGGGGTGGGTGGTTTGGCTGATGGGCGAGGAGAGAGAAAGGGGATTCGGGATTGGGTTCATTTTTGGGAGAGAGAAAGAGGGAAGAGGAGAGAGAAATTCGAGCAGAGAGAATAGACGGCTCTTAGGGTTCAAAATTGTACAATTTTTAGGATTTGCATTAGGGTTGTATTTATATGGTACAATTAGGGTACTGGGTTAGTGAATTAGGGTCTAATAATAGCGGATTTGGGTTAAGAACAAACGGCAATTGGATTTTAGGGTTCAATAAGAGATAGATATAAATCAATAGCGTTCAAATAAAATATCCACAAATCAATAAAATGAAATCCACAAGATAGATAACCCAATAAAAGAGAAAATAGTTCATGAACGAAAATTCCAATCCAATTAATACAATTGAAATAATATGAATTGGGCTTAAAAATTAAATTGGAACTCGCCAAGAAAATCAGATTGGGTATAATGATAAAATAATTCGAAATATGAATTTTTAATTAGATAATAAAGAAATAACAATAAATAATTATGATTATAATAATAATAAAATTATATAATGAAGTAGTATTCGGGTTTAAAAATTTTATTAAAATAATCCAATAATAATAATATATTTGTGTTCGGGCTCAAATATAAATGGAAAATAGAAATAAGATTAAAATACATCGTTATTCGAAATGAATAAAATTTTCGATTATAAAATACTTTAATAAAAAATCCGAACAGAATTTAGCACAAAATAAATTTACAAAAATCAAATTATAGAAAATACACGGAAAAATACCTATTGTCGAGGATGGGGGTTACAGTATCATACACCGAAAGGTGAATAGTGTTTACCGTTGCCAAGTACATGATCTACGGAGTACACCACTTAAGTTTAAACGAAGTTGTATGTATGCATCGAAATTGTGGTATGGAACATATGGGACACAGTAGTACATGCATTAGTTATGATTAAAATGAATAATAGACATAAGGATTGACACATCACCGACATTGCATATTGTACATCATTATTTCTATTAATACCGAATATTGGCTAAGTGTTGTTGATAGTGACCGTTGAACATTGTTACCGAATGTTGAATCATTTTACACCATTACATCGATTACCATGTTATTGATTATTGCTATCGTGCCAAGTTATTGATTCCTATTGATCTATTGAATTCTTTGTTATACCGTTATTCCATTGTTCTTTGTTTTCTCTACTTGTTGTCCATGACTTGCTCTAAGGACATTTTTTCTGCTCTTTTTAGATGAAGTGTTCACAGGTAATGATGGAGAATTGCCTGCTGGAATTGGAGAACAAACATTCTGAAGATTACTGCTTTCTAATTGCTATTTATTTTAATGAAATTCATGTATTGAGACAAGAAATACACTATAATGGCTTAATTTAACATAATATCGTGGACAAGAAAAACACATATTAAAGGCATATTCATTTAATTTGTTTTTCACCCAAGCGATAATTTTTTGATTAATTAGGCCATTCAATTGACCCAAATTTGAACACCTGAAACAGAGCATTACCCGTTCAACATGTTACCCGGATTTCAAGAATGAGTTGGATTTGATATCCTTGAGAGAACTGTGGTTTGTGTGATCTCATCGCCATGAAATATTTTTGGTTATATTTCATGGCGCTTAAATATCTCTTCTCCCTATCTGAGTGGTTTTGGAAATGATCATATTATAATATTGAGATGGTTTGGAGTAGTGATACATTTGATATGTTCAATTGACGAACAAAGAATTGACCGAGCTTGACTGTTGGGCATGTTATTCACCCAAATGTGTCTTCTCTCTTGATCGTGCTCTTCATTTGGTCTGGGTGCTTTTCTCTTGGCTCTGTTTTCTCTAATCTTCATGGTAATATACTCGTATTTGAATAAAGAGAAGTACATAAGTTTTCCTTGTAATTGAAATTGATGAATGAACTATAGATGAGAAATCACCTCCAACGGATTAGAAACTTCGACATAAGATCGCAGTAGGCACGGCCAGAGGACTAGAGGACTACATTACTGCACAAAGGATGTCAGGGAAGGATCATTCATAGAGACATCAAATTGTCTAATATTCTTCTCACTACCACTTTTGAACCTCAGGTATATATGGACAAAGTTTTCTTTAATCAAGTTGGTAATGGCTTAATGTAAAACTTTAAGCTCTCGACAAATTTCAGACTTTGGGCTCGCCAAATGGCTACCTTCGGAGTGGACTCATCATCCCATTGCACTTATAGAAAGCACATTCGGGTTTGTAGTCAGTCAATATATTGCTCTTTTTGTCTGATATTAGATCAAACATCAAAGTAATGAAAGTTAATTATATGGTAATTTGAAATTGTCGATGAGAATACCGATGTATTTGCATCTGGAGTCTTCCATTTGGAGATAATATCAGGTAAGAAAATGGTGGATGGTTATCATAAGAGCTTGATTAGTTGGGTAAAAATCAGCTAATCTTATACAGTTCTACATAGATCATCTCATTCTGATGATGTTCGTGGCTAATATTGGAAAACTGGCCAACAAAGCCCTATTTGAAAAATGGAAAAGTTCAATTGTTAGTAGATTCAAGGTTAGGAGAAGATTATGATGTAGAGAAACTGAATATGCTAATTTTTGTGGCTTCTTTCTGCATTTGGGCAGCTTCGACATTGCGGCCTTCAATGACTAAGGTACTTCCTACTCATTCTATTCAGTATATCTGTTAATCAGTATCAGATTGAAGTCTATTTATGTTCAGAATAAAAATTAATCTTGTGATGACAGCTATATAAATTCAGAAACAAAAAGTACGAAAACAAACTGTTTCTGGTGAGATGTATAAAGGAGTAAGGAGCAATGCTTCATTATTTAAGATATGTGGTTGTGTTTGCCGTGTGAGCAGAATATATTTCACATACTTATAATTATTTTCGCAAAGCAAGTAGTTGATATAAATAAAAATACTACAACATGAGTCTCTTAGCTTTTTTTAAAAAAATTATGCGCGATTAGGAGATTAAGGATAGAGACATTAACATGTTATGTACCATCTATAGAAAAAATGGTGATTAAGGAAAGTTTATGGTAGTAAACTACAACTCAAGAAACCTTGCAAGTACAATATAAAGAAAAACATCTGTCTGGTGCTCTCTTGCATATATCATGCATATAAAGTTTGTTACAGCACCATGGCTTTCAATAATTTTAAGTCCTCGATTTATGAATCAAGCATAAAGAAGCCGGTTATTGAATCTAATGATTTTGAGATTGAACCGGAGACTATTCTAATGATTCATCAGACTGTTCAATTTTGGGGACTACCGCACGAAAATCCTTATGCTCACATTTCAAATTTTCTAGAAATTTGTGACACTTTCAAGCACAATGAAGTATCAGATGTTGCAATTAGATTGAGACTCTTTCCTTTTTCACTACGAGATAAGGCGAAGGCTTGGCTACGTTATCTACCACCCTGTAGTATTGCTACTTGGGAGGGACTTGCAAAAAAAATTTTGGCTAAGTATTTTTCGCCAGCAAAGACAGCTAAGCTAAGAAATGATATTTGCACATTTATGCAATTTGAGACTGAGTCTTTGTATGATGTATGGGAAAGGTATAAAGAGTTATTGAGAAAGTGTCCTAATCATGAACTACCGAAATGGCTGCAAATGCAAACATTCTATAATGGTTTGGGAGTTACACATAGATCTATGGTTGACGCAGCAGCTGGTGGTGCACTGATGAGCAAAAATTACCAAGAAGCCTATGATATTTTAGAGGAGTTGGCATCAAATACTTACCAGTGGTCTTCAGAGAGAGCAATGCCAAGAAAAGTGGCTGGAGTTTTTGAACTTGATCCTTTTTCTACTTTAAATGCAAAAAATGATATTTTATCTAAACAAGTAGAAAATATGAATTTTAATGCTATTCAATCTAATGTGATTTGTGATCTTTGTGCAGGAAATCATTCAAGTTCAGATTGTCAAGTGGGGAACCCTTTTGCTCCATCAAATGCCGAACATGAATATTTTTGTCAAACTTTCTAATGCAAAACAATCATTATGCAAACACATACAATCAAGAATGGAGAAACGTACACCCCCAATTATCCATGGAACTACAATCAAGGAGCAGTTGTACCGCCTCAAAATTTTTCGTAGCATGAAAAGAAGCCGACACTTGAAGACATGTTTATGCACTACATGCAAAGGGCAGAACAATACATACAAAAGGCAGCTTTGGCAATCCAAAATGTTGCAAATTCAACTTCGGCTCCCATTCACAATCTTGAGGTACAAATTAGTCAATTTTCAAATATTTTTATCGAAAAAACTGCAGGAACATTACCAAGCAACACAGTTGTTCATCCTGAGGAGCATGTCGAGGCTATAACACTAGAAAGCAGTGGGAGGACAATTGAGCAACCACATGAAGAAAATGGCGAACATAATGTGATTGAAAAGCAAAGTGAGATTGAAAAATTGTGGGAGAACAAATTCAGCATGAGCAAGTAAAGTATGATGTTTTTAATTCCATAAAGATTCATCCTGAAGAACAGTCATCCATTGAAGTAAGTGAAACTCATTTAATTGTGGGCGAGAAACATAAGGCTAAATTTGAAAAATCACCAATCGAAGTATGTCCAATAAATTCAGAAACTTTTGAAACTCAGAAAGAAAAATTTTCAGAATGTGTTATGTATTTGGATGCTGAGCCTTCTATTTATTCATTTTTTCAGCATAAATTTAAAGAGGTGGGGGAATCAAAGACATCATCATCACGAAGGAAATGCCTCAAATTAGAGCTTGAACCTGATCCACACAAGAAGAGAAAAATTAGAAAGGATGTTTTAATGTTGTTGGATCTTGGCGTTACATAACCATCTCACCCCCATGTCTGGCTGAAGACTTAAAACTTAGCGCTTCTTGGGAGACAACCCATGTTTTCTTTTATTGCATTTAGGTTTGATTTATCTTTTGGTTTATTTTATTTTAATTTTTGATTTTATTTTGTAGGATTGCATAAATCTTGAAAGTCGCGCGTGCAGAAATTTAAAGACGAATCAGGTCCGTTTGTTTTGATATTCAGAATAGAGTATTCAGAATACTCTTTTCAGAATAGGCGTTTGTTTTAGGTGTTATTCAGAATCTCTATTCAGAATACTCATACCCCCTATTTTCCAAAACACCTCCTTTCCAAAACACCTCCTTTACTCTCTTTATTATTATTATTATTATTATATATATTATTATTATTATTATATTATTATTATTATTATTATTATTATTATTATTATTGTTATTATTATTATAATTATTATATATATATTATTATTATATATTATTATTATTATTATTATTATTATTATTATTATTATTATTATTATTATTATTATTATTATATATATTATTATTATTATTATATATTATTATTATATATATTATTATTTGTTACCGCTGATTTCGGTGTGGGGGTAAACAGATAGAATTTGTGGATCCGAGGAAAACCTGAACAGCTGACTCGGCCCGCTTGCTCCTGCCGCAACCTGCAAGGAAGTGCGAGACACCGGGGTTGATTCCGGCGACGCACCCTCCGACGCTCTTGTCAGTAATCAGTGAAAGATTAAGAAAAGAGCTTGAGTGGTGAAAGAGTGATTAACCTGGTCTCGGTGGTAGAGGGGTTGTATTTATAGTCGCCTTTGGAACGATTTGGGGCCTAATTTCCTGCCTAACAAATAGGAGAAAAATCCTCCTATTCTGTTTTAGGAAGTTAGGCCTTGATTCCCTGGTGAGAGCTAATCAGGTTTGTTGATTTGACCAAATCAGTGGCCTGATTCTCTTCTTGGTGGATTGGGCTTGTATCGGGTCGGGACCCGTACCCAATTGAAGTGGATCTATTCGCGGGTGGTTGGTTCTGTGAGAAGGAGGCCCAATACCCGTTTTGGATCCATCTGTATGTGAAATTACCTTTTTACCCCCGTGCTTCAGGATTCGTGCTCGATCTGGACGGTCCTGATTTAACCCCAATTTTAGCCATATCACGAGCCCCCCACTCCTAAAGACTGAGTGTGATCAGACTTTGAGGAGTAGTTTAGCTGTTTTAGTGGCTGATGGAGTTGTATTGGAGTCCAGACGTGGGATTTCGAATCTAGAAAGGGGGTAGTGAGGCAACTTTTGATGCCGCTGGCAGTTCTCTGGTCACATCGGGTATTCAAGAGTTTTTATCTATTTTTTCGGACTACTTGTTTAATTTTGCGACGCGTTTGCTAATCATTCGGGGGCCTTAATCGTACATTCTGGGCGATAATTGTTCGTTCAGGGGTTCGAAAATGTGCCCCCTAAATCTCAATTATTCTCCAGAATTTTTGGCTAATTTTCCCGAATTTTTAACAATTTTCTCGCAATTTTTTAAACAAATAAAACAATTTAAATAGATAAAAAATGATTTAAATACCGATTTATGGCGTGGCTCGATCTGGGCCGCTGATCGCAGATGGGCGCGAACTTCGGAAAGATCTGACGGCTGCTGCTGCTCGGCAGCGTTTTTCTCCGTTTACCAGTTCGGGAAGGCCTTTGCTCGGCAGCCGACCGAAGGCATGGGGTTCGGCAGCCGACCGAAGGCTTGAGTGACGTGGCGTTATCTGGGTCGTTGGATGTTGGCACGCATCTCGAGACGGGAACGGTTCCCAAGAAAACGCTATCTTGTCTTTTAGCGCACGTGGCGCAATCTGAGCCGTTCGCCATTGGGAGCGTGAATTTCTGAGAGATCCAACGGCTGAGATAGCTCGGTACCTTTTTTTCTCCATTTACCAGTTCGGGAAGGCCTCTGCTCGGCAGCCGACCGAAGGTATGGGGGTTCGGCAGCATCGTGGCGCTATCTGTTCGGAGGCGATCTCGCTTCCGAGGGTATTAATGACGCTCGGGGTTTGTGCGGCATTCCCCTTTCCCAGGTCATTAAGAATAATTCCTTTAATTAATGCGTGGCGTTTTAACTTCCGAGGATCAGTAATTCCCTCAATTAAAACGCGGCGCTTCAATTTCCGAGGGTAGTAATGGCTGGTTCTTGGGGGCAGGTTATAAGTACTCCACTCCCTTTGTCGCTTTCGTCACAACCAAATCGAGTTCCAGACCTCGGATGCGTCTGCCTTGGGTAGCTTCTTTCTTGAGGTCCGGAGAGGTGGTCGCTCTTCTGCCTGGTTTTCCCTTCGTTCCTGACGGCCCCAAAGTGGATGTTAGGAGCGAGGGGGGACGAGGTAGTAGTGGCGGCGACCGTGGTCCGGATCCGAGGGATAAGTTACTTCGGAAGGACGGGCGGTCGCCTTGTTGTCTTGTTGTTTCCCCATTCCTCTCTGCTCCGAAAAGGTGGTGTTAGGAGCGGGGAGCAATAAGACAGTAGGGTCGACGGCAATAGTCCTGTCCCGGGGTGTGGACTTCTTCGGAAGGACGGGTGGTCGTTCTCTCACCAAGATCTTCGGCTTTCTTTGGTGGCTCCGAAGCGAGCGTCGGAGAGAGCGGAGGTCTTGGTGAGAGAGTGTCGATCCATGTCCGATGCCGATCTCTTGGTCCATTTCATCATGAGTAGCAGCTCGGGCTTTTGGACCGTCCGAGCCTGTTGTTTGCAACTGTGAAGGCGCTGTGGTTAGAGCCCTTTGGCAAGCCGCGCCTTCCAGATGCAAACAACTGGCTCGGAATGGTGCGTTCTTCCCGATTCCTGAGTGTGGATCGGTCTCCTCTCATCTCTGTCTTCCTTCCGGGCTGATGGCTTTTGATGGATATCAGCCCGGGGGAGTTAGAGATGGGGGGAGTGCCGATCTGTTCCCGCCCGGGGCCCGTAGTTGGCAGAATGCCGATTGGTGCACGGGACCTGGGGGGCACTCGCCGAAGGCGGCACCTCAAAACTAAATCAAAAATTTTTCCGGGTTCTTTTTAGACATAGGTGGGGCGTCCGAGGGTCCGATCGTCCGAGCGACGTGGCGCTATCTGAGCCGCCGGATGCTGACACGCATCTCGAGATGGGCGCATTCTCCAAGAAAACACTATCTTGTCGTTTAGTGCTCTCGGCGAGATCTGGACCGTCTGATGGAGATCAGGCGCGAAAGTTGAGGGAGAAGGGAGTTTTCCCCATTTACCAGCTCGGGAAGGCACTTGCACGGATTCCGAGCGGACTCTATTGCAGCCACGTTCGGTTTGCTCGCAGCTCGGATTCAGATCCCCTCTTGCCGAGCTGGTTGACTTTGTGGTGGGCCTTCGAGATGCTTCGAGAGTAGCCCAAAAGTCGCTCTGGAAGTCCAAGAGACGCCTCATTTTTATTATAAATCTTTACCCCCCCTTGACCAAGTCTTCACTTTTCACTTTTACTCTCTCTCTTCCGTATTTACTTTGCTTCGAAGTCTTTAGCTCCCTGGTGGTGTCGCTAGCTGTCGCGGTAGCGTTCCTAGTTCCGGCGAAGTTTCCGACCGTAGCTGTCACTTCAAGGTCAGTCTCTTTCCCTTCTCTCTTTAGGAAAATATGGTTAAGATTTCGGCTGAGACCCCCGCCTCGGAGCAAGCCGTTGGCCGAGGGGAGAAAGAGAAAGGAGTAATGGAGCCGAGCGAGCAGGACGTTGTTCGTCCAGATGCGGAGGGCGGAGTGGCCGAGGTGCCCCAAGAAGTCGCGGCGGAGTCCCGAAAGGGCAAAGCCGTAATTACTATAGTGGAGACGCCGAGGAGAGCGGGGGAGTTCGGTCGGCAGCCCATCGCCGTGTCGAGCGTGGGAGGAGTCCGGGATTATACTGAGGATATCTTGGAGAAGGTTACCCAAGGTACGGCTAAACTGGTGGAGGAGAACGAGCCTAGGGAGCTGTCCGAGGTCGATCACAAGATCTCGACTCTTACCGAAGCGGACCTTCATCTGGTCCGAGAGGGCTTCCAGATCCCTCTCGAGTACGCGTTGCTCCTCCCTGGGCCGGGGTTCCGAGCCAACACTAGGTCCTCTCCGGACTTATGCGTCTTTCCGGTCGACTCCCTCATTGCCGGCCTTCGCTTTCCCCTCCACCCGTTCGTGGTTGACGTCCTGGTTTGGTATGGTTTGAGTCCCGCCCAACTGATGCCAAACACATGGAGGCAAGTTGTGGCGTTCCTCCTCCGATGCCAAGAGATCGGCGCCAAGCCGACCATGTACCTCTTTCGAAGTCTCTTCCGACCTGTCCGGCCGAGAAAAGACGAACAGAGGTTTTATCTTTCGCCCCGGACGGGCGTGAAACTGATCGAGAATCCGGACTCGATCAAACACTGGAAGAACAAATACTTCCTCGTTCGGAATCTGACGCCATGGGTGATACCGACAGTTTGGGCGGACGGACTACCCAAGCGCACAAGGAAGGACGTTCCGCTGAACGCTGCAGAGACCGAGGTCCAGAAGAAGATCCTTGCTCTGCCGACGCTTAGCTGGAAGGATATCACCGAAGAGCATCTGTTCCGTGGGGGTCTCAGTCCGATCGACCCTCGTACGCTTCTGGTATTTATACTTCTCTCCGTAAAGTTTATAAAAAAAATTCTAAGTTTTTTCATTCAACTTTTGCAGAGACCATGAAGCTTGATTACAAGGCTCTGGTGGCGAAGGGCAGGGCCGATCAGGAGAAGAAGAAGAGGCCGTCGACAGCGCCTCAGGACAGCCGAGCTTCGAAGAAGGCCTCGGTCGTGAAGGCAGCCGACCAACCGAAGGTTGCGGTCCTGAAGGAGGGAGAGATTGAGGTCCTTGTCCCTCCGGCAAAGGTCGCGGTCCCCGAGCAGGGGGGGTCGTGGTCCTCGATCCCTCGGCCTCGGATGCTCCTGCTCCTACCCCGGAGGCGGACGCTCCTGGTCCGTCGAGCAGTGAGTTCGGAGTGGCTGATGCGCTGTCCCTCCCGGTTCCGCCCCTCACCTCCGGCGCGGAGAAGATCTTGACCGAGCGTCATAAACAGATCTTCGTCCCTGATTGGCAGGTGATGAACGTCGACGGCTTTTTGGGCGACGGGAACATCTGCATGGAGGCAGTGAGGCACCTGCCGACCCCGAAGGACCGAGCGACCCTGAGGGCCGGGATGGCAGGGGACAACGTGATGCAGATGGCCCGGAGCACTATGTCGGTAAGTTTGTCGAGCCCTTCTTCATTCATATTTTTCCTTGGAATTTCTCCTAAGTTCTTGGGCTCGGATTTTAACGTGTTGTTCTCTTCCAGACCCTCTGCCACTTCAGTTGGCTGGTCGAGGAGTTGGCGAGGAAGGATCAGGAGAAGGAGAAGGAGAGGACGGAGCGCATTCGGGTTGCGAAGCGGCTTGAGTCCGAGCTGCTTCTTTCGACGAAGAGAGTCGCCGAAGTGGAGGACCTGGAGAAGAAGCTGGCCGACGCCATCCAATCGTCGAGGGATACGGCGGCCAAGCTTGAGAAGGAGGTGGCCGAGCTGAAGGAGGAGCTGGCCAGCGCTCGGTCGGGAGCAGAGAAGGAGGTTACCGAGCTGAAGGATGAGCTGGCCAAGGCTCGGTCAGAAGGGGAGACTGCTCGGAAGAGAGCCGAGAGGATCAAGGCCAACCACCTGAGGAAGGTGAGGAAGGTGAAGAAGGCCGTGCAAGAGGAGGCCGCGCAGCACATGATCCAGAATATGCTGGACGCCTACGGCCGTGCCCTGACCCACGTAGTCGCGAAGAACCCGGGCTTCGACTCATCCCCCTATGACTTTTACGAGCCCGTGGAGGGGGAAGAAGGAATCACCGAGGGTCTACTCGGTCCCGACGGAGAGACGGAACCCGCCGAAGGCGATGGGGAGACCGAAGCCGAGGGCGAGGAGGAGAAACTCTCCGAGGAGGAGAGCTGGAGCGAAGGCGGGGGCGAGGGTGATGGCGAGGGCAAGACTGAGGGGTCGACAGATCCGAGCGGCAAAAAGGTCGACCCCTGACTCGGTTGTCTTCCTACTTTCAGTCTTTTTGGTTTTGTTTTCTTTTTGTAAGCCTTATTGCGGACTGGCTACCACCTTTGTTTTGAATGAAAAGTATTTTGTTTGGCCAAAAATTTGTCCAAGTGTTGAGCCTCGGACTTAGTGTGCGTTTTGGGCGTTTTGGGCGTAAATTTCTCCAACTGTTGGGCCTCGGATTTATTTCCGCTTTTCAGGTGGTGTTTGGTCCGGTCACGGAGCTGGTCTTCCTTCGGAAGGAACTGGCCAATTTGAAGCGTGAACTTTCGGACAGCCGGCAGAGGCGGTTTCTCCTGCTCGGCCAGGCGGAGGAGGTCAGGGCAGTTCTGAGGAGGAACTGTCGCGAGCTGCATCAACTCCAGAAGCGCTCCCAGGGTCCTGGTTCCGAAGGGGAAATCGAGCGGCTTCGTGGGGAGCTTAAAGCCGCCGAGCAGAAGAACGACGATCTTTTGGCCGAGGTACAATACTTGGAGCTATCGGAGAGAGAGTGTTCGGCGGAAAGGGAGAAGATGGCCTCCGAGCTGGAGGGGGCTTTGGCCGAGCGTAAGAAACTATCGGCCGAAGTCGACATGCTCAGAAGGATCACAATAGATAGGGGGATTGAGGTCACCCACTATCGGCGGCTTGCAACTGATAGTTCCAATGCCTCGGGCTCGTTGAAGGCCCCTCGATCGAAGAAATTGGCGAAGGACGTCGTCTTGAGGGATCGGATTATCAAACTGGAGGAGGAGATCGCGTCGCTCAAACCTGCGCCGGAGAGGGCTAATGTTCGCAGCACGTCGTGCACTCGCGAGGAAAGTGAGAGGGGGATCACGTTTTATGAACTCGCGACGCGCTCGCTAACGACCAGGCGGAGTCCGACTGACGCTCAGAGCAGCGCGGCTGTCTCGTCGAGCGGGGCATCGGTCGGCGCGGCTGTTAGGACTAGCAGTGAAGGGGGGTCGCGCTTCGTTGGTTTAGGGTCGAGCTCAGAGGGTCGGCCTCGTCGTCCTCGCGTTTCCCTAAACCGAAGCATTCCCCTTCCGAAGAGGACTTGATTATGTCACTTTTCATTTTTGTTGGCCGCTGTAATAACCTAGTTGTGGGGTTGATCGACCGTCTGTAACACTATTATGTCTGAATGCATAAAAATTCTGAAAAACTTTCAAGTGTTTGTCTTCGGCATTGTATTGAAACTGCGTTGTTCGTTTTTCCTATTTTTCAGCTTGTCGCGGCGATCCATGGATCGGACTCCGGGCGTCCGAATGATGACTCCGCATCCGAGGCAACCTCTGGGACGGTGGTTCTGAGCCCCAGGAGTGCCGATCTGAAGCTACGCCGAGCCGAGGGCGAGTGGGGCCACCTTTCGTTGGTCCTCAGTCTCCGGGAGGCCGAAATACAACGCTTGGAGAACAAGATCGTCGAGCTGAGCCCCGTAGGGAAGGACGAGGACTCGCAGACCGCATTCAGCAATGCTCTTCGGGTCAAAAGTATTCGGCACATTCAGTCGAAACTTATTACCGAACGGGACGACTTGCTCTCGGAGATGGGACACCTGCGGGCGGAAATGGCGAAGTTTCGAGGAGAGGCGGAGGAACCGTCTGCCGAGGAGGGCGAACAAGATGGAGAGGATGCATTTTTATGAAAGACAAGTGTAGTTGGTCGGGGGTTGTATGTTTTGTTTGCCGACACTTTTGTAATGGTCTATTTTGTACTGTACGCCGATATTTAATAAAATTCCCTTTCGTTGTTTTGTACGTCTGTCTTTGTTTATGACTGTATTGGCTGTGCCGAACGATTTGAACTGAGCGTGTCTATTTAGCCGAATGGATCCCCAGGGGTGCGGCGATTTGTCGCTTAGTGGGTCTGACACGGCGATGTTCTCGAGAGTGCTATTTTGACGTGGCGAGATCTGAGCCGTTGAATGTAGGCGCGAATCTCGAGGCGGCTCGTTTTCCAAGAAAATGTTATCTTGTCGTTTTGCGCGAGTGGCACGATCTGAGTCGTCTGATCGAGATCACGCACGAAAGTTGAGGGGGAAGTGCGTTTTCCCCGTTTACCAGCTCGGGAAGGCACCTGCTCGGACGCCGACCGAATGTGTTTGCCTTCGGACCTCGGCTGACAGTCAAGAGTGGTCGGGATACGTGTTCCGGACCTTAGGCATAGTCCAACGGCTGTGGGAGCAATTCCGAACGGCGATCTACCCCTGGTTCGTCCGGAGACGAACCGAGGAGGTAAAGTCGAGCCGAGTGTTGGACTCCGAACCATCGGTATAGTTCAACGGCTGTGGGAGCAATTCCGAACGGCGATCTACCCCTGGTTCGTCCGGAGACGAACCGAGGAGGTAAAGTCGAGCCGAGTGTTGGACTCCGAACCATCGGTATAGTTCAACGGCTGTGGGAGCAATTCCGAACGGCGATCTACCCCTGGTTCGTCCGGAGACGAACCGAGGAGGTAAAGTCGAGCCGAGTGTTGGACTCCGAACCATCGGTATAGTTCAACGGCTGTGGGAGCAATTCCGAACGGCGATCTACCCCTGGTTCGTCCGGAGACGAACCGAGGAGGTAAAGTCGAGCCGAGTGTTGGACTCCGAACCATCGGTATAGTTCAACGGCTGTGGGAGCAATTCCGAACGGCGATCTACCCCTGGTTCGTCCGGAGACGGACCGAGGAGGTAAAGTCGAGCCGAGTGTTGGACTCCGAACCATCGGTATAGTAAGAGGGGAGAAAAAACAGGCAAATTCAAAAACAAAATGGAACTTTCTTTATTTGATATTTGACGGCGAACCATTTTACATAGTAGAATTCATGGAACAGGTTACAAGTTAAAGGAGAGGAATGGCGCGACACCTCGGATTACTTAGAGAGGCGCCGGGGCGCTCTCTTGGTATTTCAGGAGGTGATCGGCATTCCAGGTCCTCGGGAGCTCTCTACCATCCATGTCCTCGAGTCGATATGCCCCAGGCCGAACAACTTTTGTGACCCGGTACGGCCCTTCCCAATTCGGAGCTAGCTTGCTCCTCTGACTGGGGAGGGATATGGCTAGCTTTCTCAACACCAGGTCTCCTTGCTCAAGGTTGGCGGGTCGGACTTTCTTGTTGTAGGCTAGCTCGACCCTCCTTCTGTAATTCTGTTGCCGAATTGACGCCCTTTCCCTCAGTTCATCTATCAGGTCCAAGTTTCCTCTGAGGTCCCTGGCATTCTGCGCTTCGTCATAGGCTATGAGCCGGGGGGAAGGTATTCCGACCTCGAGGGGTATCACGGCCTCGGCCCCATAAGTAAGGCTGAAAGGGGACTCTCCGGTGGGCGTCCGCATGCTTGTGCGGTAGTTCCACAACACACTAGGGAGTTGGTCGACCCACTGTCCTTTGGAGCACTTGTCCAACCTCTTCTTGATCCCCGCAAGGATCTGCTTATTAGCGTTCTCGGCCTGTCCGTTCGACTGGGGGTGCGAGACGGACGAGAAACGCTGTTGAATGACGAGGTCGTCGCACAGAGTTCGGAATGCTGAGCCAGTGAACTGGGTCCCATTGTCTGTCACGAGGATGCGCGGGACGCCGAATCTGCATATAATGTTCTTCCAGAAGAACTGCACCACTTTGTTCTCGGTTATCGTGGCGAGGGGCTCGGCCTCGACCCACTTCGAGAAGTATTCGATGGCTACGACTAAAAACTTGAGCTGACCCGGAGCTGGAGGGAAAGGCCCTATCAGGTCCATTCCCCACATCGCGAAGGGGATAGGGCTCGATAGGGAGGTGAGGTTGGCTTGAGAGAGGCGTCGGATGCTGGAGTGTCTCTGGCAGGAACCGCACTGCCGAACGTGTCGCTCGGCGTCTTGGAGAAGCGTCGGCCAGAAGTACCCATAATTCAGAGCTTTTCGGGCCAGGGACTTAAATCCCGAGTGTGCCCCGCCGATCCCTTCATGAAGCTCCTGTAGGGCATATTCGGCCTGATCCGGAGAGAGGCATCGTAGATACGGTCGGCCGTCTATTTGGGAGAAGGAGCGCTTGTATAGGATGCCCTCGATCAAGACATAGCGCTCGGCTCGGGTCCTAACTCGGCGTGCTTCTTTGGGATCTTGAGGCAGAACTCCATCCCTTAAGAATTCCACCAGTGGTTTCATCCAATTGTCCTGCAGCGCGACCGGAAATGTCTCCATCGAGCTGGGCGTCTCGTCTTCGATGCTCGGCTTGGAGAGGACTTCGATCAGCACGGTCTGTTCAAGACCCTGCAGAGAGGACGAAGCCAATTTGGAGAGAGCATCGGCCTGTGAGTTCTCCTCCCGGGGGACACGCTGGATGATGGCTTCTTCGAACCGACCCATGAGACCCCGGACCTTGGCGAGGTACTTAGCCATTCGCTCATCCCGGGCCTCGTACTCGCCCAAGACCTGATTCACGACTAGTTGGGAGTCACTGTGAACCCGAAGGCGCTGCGCCCCAGCACTTCGTGCGAGTCCGAGGCCAGCTATGAGGGCCTCGTATTCCGCCTCGTTGTTCGAAGCCTTGAAGTTCAGGCGGATCGCATACTGCAGGACGAAGTCGTCAGGGCCGTTCAAGATAATCCCGGCGCCTCTTCCTTCACCGCAAGAGGATCCGTCCACGAAGACTGTCCAAATGGGGGGCCCATTTGGGACGTGGCCGACCTCAGGGATGGTGGACTCTACAATGAAGTCGGCGAGAGCCTGAGCCTTAATTGCCGTCCGAGGCTGATAGGAGATGTCGTGCTGACTCAGCTCTATGGACCACTTCATCAGCCGGCCCGAGGTTTCGGGCTTGTGGAGGACTTGCTTGAGGGGTTGATCGGTGAGGACGACGACCGAGTGAGATTGGAAGTAGGGCCGAAGCTTTCTTGCTGCCACGACCAAAGCGTAGGCTATCTTCTCTATCCTCGGGTAGCGGAGCTCGGCGTCCCGAAGCACCTTGCTCACGTAGTAAATGGGCCTTTGGGTCCGGTCTTCTTCTCTTACCAACACAGCGCTCAAGGTCTGCTCGGAAGCGGCCAAGTAGATGAAGAGAGGTTCGCCCGGGACCGGCTTACTGAGCAGAGGGGGGTTCACCAGATAGGCTTTCAGCTGGTCGAACGATTCTTGCTGTGCCTCGCCCCATTCAAATCCCTTAGCGCCTCGGAGTGCTTTGAAGAAGGGAAGGCACTTTTCCCCTGACTTGGAGAGGAACCGACCAATGGCTGCGAGCCGACCGGTGAGCTTCTGCACCTCTTTGACGTTCCGAGGCGGGGCCATGTCTAATATGGCTTTGATCTTTTCGGGGTTAGCTTCAATTCCCCGCTGGCTCACCATGAAACCGAGGAACTTGCCCGAGGAGACTCCGAACGCACACTTGTTCGGGTTTAGCCGCATGTTGTACTTCCTTAACACGCCGAAAGCCTCTTGGAGGTCGGCTACATGGTCGGTGCCGCGGATGCTCTTGACGAGCATGTCATCAACGTACACCTCCATGTTTCGGCCGATCTGATGCTGAAAGACCTTGTTGACGAGGCGCTGGTAGGTGGCGCCCGCGTTCTTCAAACCGAACGGCATTACTCGGTAGCAGTAGAGGCCTTGGTCGGTGACGAAGGAGGTCTTCGGGATGTCCGGAGGGAACATCCGGATTTGGTTGTACCCCGAGAAGGCATCCATGAAGCTGAGGAGCTCATGGCCCGAGGTGGCGTCGATTAGGGTGTTGATGTTCGGGAGAGGGAAGGGATCTTTCGGACACGCTTTGTTGAGGTCGGTGAAGTCGATGCATATCCTCCACGAGCCATTGGACTTCTTGACCATTACAACATTCGACAGCCACTCGGGATAATTCACCTCCTGGATGAACTTGGCCTTCAGCAGCTTATCCACTTCCTCCTTGATTGCCTGCTGTCGCTCGGGAGCGAACTTTCGCCTCTTCTGCTGAACCGGTTTGCACCCCGGTTCGACGCTTAGGCGGTGGACGAGCAAGTCTTCGGAGATGCCGGGCATATCCGCGGCCGACCAAGCAAATAGGTCGCGGTTATCCCGGATGCACCTCACCAGGTCGGAGAATAGCACGGTCGGCAAGGACTTGCTGACGAGGAATTTTCGGCTCGGATCCTCGTCGGAGAAGAGTACTTCTTCGAACTCGTCCGCTGGCTCGGACGTTGGGCGAGCCTTCGGCTCGGGGATCTCGAGTGTCTCGAGCGAGAGCACTGGTCCCCCGGTGGAAGTCATGTAGCACTTCCGAGCTGTTTCCTGGCTTCCCCTGACTTCCCCTACCCCCGAACGAGTGGGGAACTTCATCTTCAAGTGGTATGCCGAGGGGACAGCCTCAAGAGCGGCTAGGCCGGGGCGGCCTAGGATGACATTATATGCTGCCGAGACGTCGACGACCATGAAGTCCATCGGCTCCGTCCGGGTAGTAGGGGTGCTTCCCGCAGTAACGTCTAGGGTTATCACCCCTTCGACGGTTACCGGGACCCCCGTGAACCCGTGTAGAGTGTATCCGGCTGGCTTGAGACGGTCTCGGGACAGCTGGAGGCCCTGGAAGGCCGAGAGGAATAGGATGTTGACCGAACTCCCGATGTCAACCAAAATCCTCTGCACCTTGAAGTTGGCCATGCGGAGGTCGATGACGAGGGCATCGCAGTGAGGGGTTCGGACTCCTTCGAGATCGGCGTCGGAGAAGGACACGGGCACACCGAAGCCCTTGGGAGGAGGAGCACTGTGGACCGAGTTCACCTCTCGGACGAAGGCTTTCCGAGACGTATTAGAGGAGCCGCCCATGGGGCCCCCGTGGATCATATGCAGAACCCTTTCTTCTTCGAACTCAGGTGTTACTTCGCGCCGCTCAGAGCGCTTGTTAGCCCCCCGAGGGGGAGGAGAGTTCCGATCTGTCCGATCGTTAGCCTTCACGAACTTGGCCAACTGCCCCCTTCGAATGAGGGCCTCGATCTCATCTCTCAGAGCCCGACAGTCATTCGTCTCGTGCCCGTGGTCTCGGTGATACCGACACCACTTGTCTTTGTCCCTCCTCTTCGCCGGTTTGTGCATCCTCGGGGCTGGAGGGAGGACCCCCTCCTTCTCTACCTCCATGAGGATAGTGGAGACATTAGTTGTGAGGGGCGTGAATTTCTCGAACCTGGGGGGAGGGCGACGTTGACCGCCCATGTCCTTCTGAGCTTTTTTCGACCCTTCCTCCCCCGTCGCCTTCCTTTTCGATCCTGCGGAGGGCCCTCCAAAGCTGGGAAGGGCTTCGGCCTCTTCTGCTCGGATGTACTTCTCGCACCTCAGGAGGAGGTCGGCGAAGTCATGCGGAGGCTTCTTGGCGAGGGATGATCGGAGGTTGGCGTTATGGACGTTCGACTGGAACGCCACTGTAGCCACGGACTGGTCCAAGGAAGCTATGGACCGGACTTCTGCGGTAAACCTTTTCACATAGTCCCGCAGCTTTTCTTCTTTCTCCTGCCGCGGGTTCAGTAAGGAAAGGCTCGTCTTCTCGGCTCGCCGGCTACTCACGAAGTGAGTGATGAACAGCGTCTCGAACTGTTCGAACGAGAAGATGGATGAGGGGGCGAGTCTAGAATACCATTCCCGAGCCGACCCCCTGAGGGTGGCGGGGAAGGTCCTGCATAGCACTGCGTCGGAAGCTTGGTGAATAAGCATCAGTGTCTTGAAGCTCTCGACGTGGTCGACCGGGTCGGATTCCCCTGAGTATGTTTCAAACTGCGGCGGTTTGAAACTCCTCGGAATATGGGCCTCCATGATCGACCCTGAGAAGGGGGGTCGGCTGGGACGGAAGGTTCCGGCTCGGGACTCTTCTTCCCTGTCCATACGGCCGATGCGCCTTTCCACCTCATGGATACGGCGGATGAGCGCGTCGTCCCTCCGCTGGTAGTCGTATGATCCCCCGGACTCCTCTTCATAGGAAGGGGAGCGCGGATTGCGACGCCGGTACTCCTGGGATCGTCGAGGGCTCTGTTGCCGCTGCTGTCGGCTGGGAGCCGGTGAAGGACTCCGGGTTCGGCGCTGTGGACTGGGAACCCTGGGTGGCGTCGGAACCCGCCGAGCATTCTGGGCGTTCTGTCGAAGGTCGAGGGCCTGCAGAACGGTCTCTTGGAACTGAAGGAACTCGGCTCGGCTGATGGGCATATCTCGGTCCCTCGGATGACGCCGATTCCTGGGGGACCGGGACCTCCTCCTTCGGCGCTCAGGGGACGCCGCTCGGCCTCTGCGCTCCGGGGACCTTCTGCCATCCCGACGACGTGGCGACCGTTCACCCTGATGCTGGCGGGAGGCTCCCTCTCGGGCCCGCCTCTCCTCAAGATGGGTACGGAGGTCGTCGTCCTTATGGCGGTTTTGGAGTGTGACGCGGAGGTCGGGGTGATGGGAAGCCATCGAGTCCGAGGACCCGTTATGGACCGAAACATGACCCGGGTTGAGAGGCTGCTTCTCCTTCCGACCGTTATGGCCGGACGGACCATTGTTGGGCTGCTGTTTGGTAGGAGGAGGAGGTGGTGGGATCTGCTGGGTCAACGGAGGGAGGTCGGGCTGAAGGATAGGGTTGACCGGAGCTTCATTCGCCGGGTCGGTAGGGTTGCCCCCACGGTTTGACCCTCTGGATCTGTTCTTCTTCGGCGGCATGGCTGCAGAGGAAGGCGGAGAATGGACTGAGACTGTTCGTGTGGTTTTCCCACAGACGGCGCCAATCTGTTACCGCTGATTTCGGTGTGGGGGTAAACAGATAGAATTTGTGGATCCGAGGAAAACCTGAACAGCTGACTCGGCCCGCTTGCTCCTGCCGCAACCTGCAAGAAAGTGCGAGACACCGGGGTTGATTCCGGCGACGCACCCTCCGACGCTCTTGTCAGTAATCAGTGAAAGATTAAGAAAAGAGCTTGAGTGGTGAAAGAGTGATTAACCTGGTCTCGGTGGTAGAGGGGTTGTATTTATAGTCGCCTTTGGAACGATTTGGGGCCTAATTTCCTGCCTAACAAATAGGAGAAAAATCCTCCTATTCTGTTTTAGGAAGTTAGGCCTTGATTCCCTGGTGAGAGCTAATCAGGTTTGTTGATTTGACCAAATCAGTGGCCTGATTCTCTTCTTGGTGGATTGGGCTTGCATCGGGTCGGGACCCGTACCCAATTGAAGTGGATCTATTCGCGGGTGGTTGGTTCTGTGAGAAGGAGGCCCAATACCCGTTTTGGATCCATCTGTATGTGAAATTACCTTTTTACCCCCGTGCTTCAGGATTCGTGCTCGATCTGGACGGTCCCGATTTAACCCCAATTTTAGCCATATTATTATTATTATTATTATTATTATTATTATTATTATTATTATTATTATTATTATTATTATTATTATTATTATTATTATTATTATTATTATTATTATTATTATTATTATTATTATTATTATTATTATTATTATTATTATTATTATTATTATTATTATTATTATTATTATTATTATTATTATTATTATTATTATTATTATTATTATTATTATTATTATTATTATTATTATTATTATTATTATTATTATTATTATTATTATTATTATTATTATTATTATTATTATTATTATTATTATTATTATTATTATTATTATTATTATTATTATTATTATTATTATTATTATTATTATTATTATTATTATTATTATTATTATTATTATTATTATTATTATTATTATTATTATTATTATTATTATTATTATTATTATTATTATTATTATTATTATTATTATTATTATTATTATTATTATTATTATTATTATTATTATTATTATTATTATTATTATTATTATTATTATTATTATTATTATTATTATTATTATTATTATTATTATTATTATTATTATTATTATTATTATTATTATTATTATTATTATTATTATTATTATTATTATTATTATTATTATTATTATTATTATTTCAAATTGATATTCAAAATTGTCAGAAATATAACCGAACAGCTTTTAAACACTGTTTTTCAGAAAAAACAACTTTCAGATAATAGTTTTCAGCTAAAAATATAACCGAACAGCTTTTAAACACTCTTTTTCAGAAAAACAGCTTTCAGAATACAGTTTTCAGCTAGAAATATAACCGAACAGCTTTTAAACACTCTTTTTCAGAAAAACAGCTTTCAGATAATAGTTTTCAGCTAAAAATATAACCGAACAGCTTTTAAACACTATTTTTCAGAAAAACAGCTTTCAGATAACAGTTTTCAGCTAGAAGCATAACCGAACAGCTTTTAAACACTCTTTTTCAGAAAAACAACTTTCAGATAACAGTTTTCAGCTAGAAATATAACCGAACAGCTTTTAAACACTCTTTTTCAGAAAAACAGCTTTCAGATAACAGTTTTCAGCTAGAAATATAACCGAACAGCTTTTAAACTCTCTTTTTCAGAAAAACAGCTTTCAGATAACTGTTTTCAGCTAGAAATATAACCGAACAGCTTTTAAACACTCTTTTTCAGAAAAAACAACTTTCAGATAACAGTTTTCAGCTAGAAATATAACCTAACAGCTTTTAAACTCTGTTTTTCAGAAAAACAGCTTTCAGATAACTATTTTCTGCTAGAAATATAACTGAACAGCTTTTAAACACTCATTTTCAGAAAAACAGCTTTCAGAATACAGTTTTCAGCTAGAAATATAACCGAACAGCTTCTAAACTCTCTTTTTCAGATAAACAGCTTTCAGAATATCAATATTCAGAATACAATATAAACAAACAGCTTTTAAACTCATATTCAGAATAACTCTATTCAGAATACTCTATTCAGAATACTCAATTCAGAATACTCTATTCAAAATATCAAAACAAACGCAAACGTTTTGCATTCTTTTTGTTTTTGTTTTTCTTTCCCATTGAGGACAATATGATATTCAAGTTTGGGGGGAAGGTTTACAAATTTATTATTTATTTATTTTTTTTAGAAAAGAAAACAAAAATTAAAAAGATTTCAATTAAGCTCACCATTAGACTTTTGAGTTCTTCATTGAGATAAGCATTGAAATAATTTTTTTTGGGATAAACAATTTCTTACAAAGCAAGAGTAAGCATACTTATTTAATTTAGGATTATTGAATTTCACAATTCCTTACAAAATTGTGTGGATCATGCTATTATACATAAAAGACAAGTGTGATGCTTTTTCTTGTGATTATCCCCTTTGATCTAGTCCTAAACAGAGTTTAAGTAAATAGAGTAATAATGAAAAAAAAAATTATGAATAAAGTCAATCTACTCCAATATTTTGAGTTTCTTAGTAACTAGGAGTATTCATCACAAATGTTTACTTTTACGTAAAACGGCAACTTGAAATATGAGTATGCAAAGCACTTTAAGTTTGTGATTTGTTGAGTAACCGGGTGAATTCATCACAAATGTTTTGCATTCGCGTCAAAAGGCAAGTGACAACTTAGAGAAGAGACTGAAAAAATTATTTTTCCAAATAAATAAATAAATAAATAAATAATAAAATAAAAAAAACTCTAGTTTGCTACTCGGTTTGTAGTAGAGAGAAAGGATAAGCACAGATTATGTTGTTACATACTACAATTACATTAATTGCATGACAAATATGATTGGGTTTGGAATTATGAATAAATAATTGCACTGGAGAAAGTGGGTATGCTTAGTTTTACTTTATTTGCTAATTGTTTATATTTTTAATTTAAATTTTGATGCTTGCATGATAAGATCTCTCAGTGTGATGGGTTGAGTCTACTATTATTATTCCCTTGTTCATGATTCTACTTTTTGTTCGAGGACAAGCAAAATCTTAAGTTTGGGGGTATTTGATGTGTCTAATTTTTATACAAATATTTGTACTCATTTACCAATTAAAAGTGCTTGTTTTCGTTGATATTGTCTATAATTCATCTTATTTCTATAGGATTTCATTTAATTAATTATTTTTGAAGAAATAATATTTTTGATGCAAAAAGTAAAGATTTGTGAAAAAAATCAACAAACAAAATAAAATAATGGATTTATTAATTATTATTGTTTTGTTGAGTTAAAAATGGGAAATAATTTTAAAATGATTTTAATGAGCTATTATGATTTTTAGTTAGTTTAATTAATTTTAAACTAATTAATTTTATTTTATTTAAAAATCCTAATTTCTGGTATTATCTTTTGTGTATGCAGCACGTGCTGGAAAGAAAAGGAAAGAGAAGAAGAAAGAGAAAAAAATAAAATTTTAGATTAAAAAGGAAAGAAATAAATGAAGAGAATGGATCTTTATGCAAAAAGCGCAAACCCTAACTCCTCTGCCGTTCTTATAAGTACAAGCAAAAGGAGAGAGAAGAAGCTAAGAGGTGACGGCTAATCATTAAAACAAAAAATTAAAATTAAAAAAAAAGTAAGAGAGAGAGAGAGAGAGAGAGAGAGAAGTCTCTCTCTGTCTCGCTTGCGTGCGGGGGAAATCAAATAGGAAATAGAGCAGGAACGCAGACAGCTGTGTGCACGCACGTGTGACAGACGACGTGTCCTGTCTGCTGACCTGGTAGCTCAGATCGACGAGACAGCGACCCTCCTCTGACGCGGCAGGGACACAGACTCCTGCTGCCTCTTCGACGTGACAGGTCGTCTGAGGCAGGGACAGATTCGACGCGACGGGGCTGACGTGGCGGCGACTCACTGTTACTGACGCGCTGACGTAATGCTGCTGTCTCTGACCGGCGCGGTTTTCGAGGTGACGTGGCTATAGTTTGGGGTTCGGTTATTTGAGACAGAAAAACGAGAAAGGAACTAGTTTGTATTATTTTTATTTCTTTTTGTATCTCTTCTTCTCTATATTTCTTGATGCAATCCCAAACATTATTATTAATTGCAAATTGAACATGAACTGAATTTATTGTTCTAGAGGCTAAGATGTAGCCTAGTTTTGTAGAACACAAATTTTAATTCCTTATTTTATTTTATTTTTCCTGGTTGTGTTTTAATTTTTATTATTTATGCGTACAAAATGGTGGATAGACATTTGTATGATCTTTTAAATCATGATGAGACCGAACTGGTGATTTGTGATTAATAAAAATTAAATACCATTATTGGAGGACGTGACCGTTAAGAAATCCAAATTTTCAATTAATAATTTGATGGATAGGCAAATAATTATTGAGAATAATTTTTAGACTACGTGGATAGAGTGGTTAATATTTTTAGGATTTTGGTCTACAACTTGGAAAGATAATATCTTTATTCATTAGGAGTTATAATTTGTGCGTGTGATAAACGAGGTGAACCAAGAGCCCTAGAACTGATTTTACCTTTAACAAAGTACAAAAGCTTCATAGTTTCACAGCCGGCTCCCTCTTCACAAATTTATTTAGTTTTAATTAGATTAATTTAATTTAGTTGTTTTATCCTTCATAAATTTCGATCTTCCAAATAGTGATTATTCTAGTGATATCAGTACTCAATAAAATATCTAGTCCCTGTGGGTTCGACACTCTATTCACTTACTATATTACTTGTTGTGATTTTGTACACTTGCAAATATTCACATCACGACAACAAAAAAGATTAGCAACGATAAAGAGGATTTGATTCATCATTTAATATATAGTAAGTTTGACGGTATCTCAGAATCTCGTCTAGATTCAGCAATTTTGTTTGTTGCCTCCAGGAATAAAAGATTAGCAATGATAAGGAGGATTTGATTCACGTTGTTAAGTTTTGATTGACTTTAGTATTCCCATGCCATGAAAATGCTAGAAAATTGAATTTCGCATGAATCTATACATTCGTTCTTATGATTCATACTGAGAAGAACAATAAATACAACTCATTCAGGGCGTACATAAGGTAGTCATCCACAAGTTAATAAACAAAAGGCATGACAGAAGAAACAATGATCTTATGATTCATGACAACAATAAATACAACTCATTCAGAGCATACATGAGGCACAAGTTAATACAAAAAAAGTGTGATGGAAGCAATAATGATAAATACAAATCATTCGGGTCATGTGCAAAAACAAAATCACTTGCTAATTCTCGTTTCACTATACAATTGTACAATGTACATAGAGAAGTATGTTCGGTAGAACACATATCTTCATAACATCAACGAATGCTTATGGCTGTTAAAAACGTCAGGTAGGCAGGGTTCATACACTCCTTGTTCATCTCGAGGAAAATTGATTGTTTCCATCATTACCTGAGCACAAGCACTCTGCACATCTGCCAACAAGCTCGAAGAATAACCAATCACTCGTTGTTTTTACTTGGATCGTAACCACTTTCTTCGATTCTATTTCCGACACTCAAACATTCAATAAATATCCAGACACACTTGCTGAGGGATGAACACCTGCAATTAAAAATAATGAAAATTATTTAATTTTTGCTTTATTTAATCCTTGCAGTGTAGCAAGAAGCTTACAAAGGAAACTATAAAAAAACAACATCAATGAATCTACAGGAAAAGAAAGACTAGTTCGGTTAAAACCAACTCAAAGAGTGTAGATTACAGAGAGATGTGAACTACTTGTGAAACATTATACTCATTGGTCATCGAATGTAGTGCAATACGCACTGAAGAAACAAGATCGAGAACTTCATTCATCAACCCCTGGCTTAATCAAATAGCAGGCACCATGATACATAGATTCTAACAACCATACATAGTTACATAGATTCCAAAAACCATACAGAGCATTAACCAAATAACAGAAAATATGAATGAATAAACACATCTGATAAAAAAAATGAACAGCATAAAAAGATGAATAATTACCTGCTATTTGATTAAGCATAATTGACGAACCATAAATTACTTGCTATTTAAGAAGAAGACCATAACTGAAGGATTACAATACAAATGCCAATATAAAAGGGCTTCATACAATACAGTTGAGCCAATTTAGTATTCATTAGATATCTCATACATTAGCAAAGTAGCATACACATTAGTTATTGTCCTACTAAACTTGCTAACAAATGTTACCATATATACCATATGTAACCCTAGGCTTCATACAATACATGCATAGTACAATACCTTCTGTGATCAATCTTATATTGATGTTATCATTATTTTTGTACTATTAACTTTGTATCATTTTATACTGATGAGATAATGGTACATACTTACCCAGTAAAACAAATTACTGATATGTACTTAAACATCGTTTCATCTGTTCGGAAATAGGTGTTCCAAACATTTGAATAATTTATTTTTATTTTTTTTGATAAAAAAGATGACCCCCGTCATCGTTTCATTAATGATGATTAACGAAACAAAGTAGTATAGATAAGCGAACAAAAAGGGGAGCGGAGCGTAATGCTCCTCAAATCGACAATCTATCCTACATAAAAGCATGAACATCAAAATGCAACATCAATACAAAGGTAGCATCCAAAGCATAAGGAGTACATCAAAATATATCAGAATCACTAAAGACTGACTGCCCGCAATAGACAGTAGATGTGCTTCTCCCACACAGTCTTGGGATATTACTCGTCTACATTCATCTTCAGCTTCTTCCTGGTTTCCGCATATCCTGCCCAATCGTGAATGAGAAGGAAAATGTTATGCATGAAAGTTGAAAATCTATAAGAAATATTGCGGAAACATAAGTCATTTCGGTCTAGCCATAGTCTCCATAAGGTAGCCGCAACTGCTATATCCCATGCCCGTTTTTCCTCTATCCTGATTAGTTGTTCCCTCCATAAACCCCAAACATCCCCAGTAAACCTAGGACGCTGAGCACACCCAAAACCCCTACATACTACATCCCAAGTAAAAACTGCTTTACGACACGAGAATAATAAGTGTGTGGTGTCTTCTTCCCATGTAGGCAAGTATCGCACTTGGCATCAATTTGCATGTTTCTTTTCCTAAGATTTACTTCTGATAGGATAGCGTCGTTGTGCGCCAACCGGCAAAAAACTTTAACTTTAAGAGGTGTCTGTGTTCTCCAGATGATGTTTTCCTCTTCACATCTAGTTCTACCATCGTTCAACCATTTGTACATTGACGACACCGAAAAACATTTAGATTTGTCAATGTTCCACCATCTTTCGTCTGAGTCGTTGCTAGTTTCCCCTCCTTCGGTTTGGATTAGCCTGTTTAACTCTTCGAATTGATGAGTACTTGCGACTGAGACTTCACTTGAGACAATGAACCTAAGCTTCCCATTCTTCCACACATCCGCCACTAAAGAATCTCTGTCAACTGCTGCCACTGCTGCTTGTGGGAAAATGTTGATAAACGGCCTATTCCCGCACCACTTATCCTTCCAGAATCTAGTGTGCTTCCTGTTCCCAATCTTACATCTAGTGTTCAAATTGAATATCTCTCCTTGTTTTGCCACTCCTTTCCACATTGCCGTAACCTTTCCAAACGCGCTTCTTTCTCCAAAACGATATTTTCTCCGCTTTCGGAATAAATCGAATGAGTGGCACCACCATCCATTGTGTTGTTTGGTCATTTTCCACCACCATTTGCACAGCAATGCTCTATTCATATCATGTAAATTTTGAATTCCCAGCCCACCAAATTCTCTTCTCTTGCAAACCCTGCCCCACTTGATAAGGTGAAACCCTTTGTTACCTTCTTCAGTTCCTTTCTAAAGAAACCATCTTCTTAGTTTGTCTATCTTATTGATCACCCATTTGGGTAATTCATAGATCGACATTATGTAAAGTGGAATTGCACTTAGAACCAAATTAAGCAATGTAATTCTTCCCCCTAACGAGAGGAAACGGCTCTTCCACCCCTCCCTCCCCCAATTTCTTTTCGATCTTTTCGATTAGCAGGATCTAATCTTTTCTTAACAATGCTCCAGGCCTAATTGTAAGTATTTGAATGGAAATCCCCCCCTCCCCGCCCCGCTCACATTCTAAAATTGCGGAGATAGTGTTAACTGTCGTTGATAGACGTTCGCTGAGCGGAATGACGCAGCTCTTATTCAAATTTATTATCAAGCCCGACCATCCTTGAAAGCATGCCAAGGCCGCCTTAATAGCTATAGCTTCTTCCACTTTAGCAGTACCAAATAATAACGTGTCATCAGCATATTGAAGAATTCTCATTGGTTGATTGATTCCTTTAATTTGAACACCTTTGATGACGACGTTCTCATGTGCCCTCCTTATCATTTCAGCGAGTCCGTCCGCTACGATAGCGAATAAAAGAGATGACAATGGGTCCCCCTGCCTTAGTCCCTTTTACATCTGATTTCTTTACCTTGCCGACCATTAACAAATATGTTTGATTTCCCTCCTTGGACACATACTTTCATCCATAAACGCCATTTGTCACCGAACCCTTTAAGCTTCAGTGCCTCGTCTACACATTCCCAATGCACTGAGTCATATGCCTTTTCAAAGTCTACCTTCAGCAGAAATCCGTCTGCCTTACCTCTATTTCTCCTAAATACTATCTCGTGGGCTGAGGCTATGTTGTCCATAATGTCTCTTTCTCTGATGAAGCCGCTCTGTGATGGTGCTACCACATCGTGCAAATGGGGAGCCAATCTCTGTGTCAGCACTTTCGCGAAGATTTTGAAGGAGCCATTGATCAGACTGATAGGTCTGAGATCTTCAACCCTATGGACTTCACACTTCTTAGGAATGAGGATTATGGAGGCGTAATTAATCCTATCCAGGTCCGTGCTTCCGTTGTACACCTCTTTGAAAATTTTCATTATATCTGCGTTGATGATTTTCCAGTAGATTCTGTAGAAGAAGACAGGCAGTCCGTCTGGGCCTGGTGCCTTGTCCTGTCCAAGCTGATTGATTGCATCGCAAACTTCCTCTTCCAAAAATGCTTTTTCAATGCCTTCGCTACCGTCTAATGCAGACGAACTCCACATGTCGGGGGATAGGTTGCATCTGCCTGAGCTTTTACTACCAAGCAATTCGTGATATTTTCTGTCTAAATGATCTCTGATGAGTCCATTGTTCTCTGTCCAATTTCCATCGACGAATAACCCTTGAATATGATTTTGTCTTCTTCTTCCATTGGCCACCTTGTGGAAGAATTTTGTGTTTGCATCTCCTTCAGCCAGCCATTGAATTCTCGACCGCTGCTTCCAATATAGCTCCTCCATAGTAGCTATATGTTGTAATTGTAGCCTATCTCCAGACATTTCGTCTTTTTCCGTTCCCGTTAGATCCCTTTCTTCTTGCATGGTTTCTAACTTCTGAATCCTCTTGGCTAACGTCTCCCTTCTTAAGTCGGAGTCTCCAAGCTTCTGTTTAGCCCGCCCTTTTAATCTTCTGCGAAGTCGCCTTGTCTTTTCCACCCAGATTCCAATGGACGACGTTTGTGTAGTACGACCGTCCTAAGACTCTTTGACGATTTGTCTTGTTTTGCTCATCGTTGTCCAAGATTTTTCAAATCTAAAAGGAAAAATCTTGTTTCTGATTATCTCACCACAATCTATGACTAGAGGTACATGGTCGGACGTGTATTTTGTTGCGGACTTCACTTTTGCTAGTGGGAAGGCGTCCTCCCAATCATTGGATACCAACACTCTATCTAATTTTGAGAGAATTGGATTGCGCTGCATGTTGGACCAAGTGTATTTTCTGTCAGTCATTTCTAACTCGATCAACTCCAAATCATCTATTATTCTATTGAAAGTCTCCTGCTCGTTGCGACTTGGGCCTCTACCTTTATGTTCGTCTTGATATCTAGTTATGTTGAAATTCCCTCCTAATACCCAGGGATGATTCCATCTCTTCCTAATGTCTTTAATCTTTTGCCACAAATGTTTCCGACGTCTAGAGTCGTAAGGACCATACACAGTCGTGACCACATGCTCTCAGTCATCAATACGCCTTCTTAATCTAATGGATACCGTGAAGGTTCCAATATAATCCTCTAGAATCTCAAAGAGTCTTGAGTCAGCGCCCACTGCAATCCCACCGGAGAAACCCACCGCTGGTTTGAATCTCAATTCAAAGTCTCTCTCCCATTTGAAAGTTGAGAACTCCCGTTGCGAAGGATTCTCGATCCTAGTTTCTTGCAGCCCACATATGCTAGGACAAATTTTATTAATAGTCATACTTATCTTTTTTGCTTTTGTTTTTATCTCATCCCTCTAACATTCCAAAAGACGTAAACCATTAAAACAAATAATTGACACCTATCATCTACCCCCATCTACCCGTTCGTACCCTTTAACATTTTTTACTTCCGAGTCCCCTTTAATGATGGCCATGTTATCTAATTGCTCCACCCTACTGGATCCCATGGCTAGACCGTAAAGACTAGCAAAATATATAAGTGAATCATCGTTTAAGGAATTAAGTACAGAGAGATCGGGTTTAAGAGTACCTCCACCATCCGTATCCAAGCCTGTGGTTGAACGAGGCATATTTATAAGCCCGTCTTGAATCGTATCCTCATTCCCCCCTCTGATCACCTGGCGCTTTCCCTTCCTTCGATACTCTGCAATTTTATTGCTATTGCTGCTGCAAACACATCCCATTACTTCCTTGTCTCCAACCTCCGTTTCCGTTTCTAAGATTATGTTGTCTTCTCGAACCCCGTCTAAGGCTCCAATAATTCCATCAGCGGTATCCGGGTCGCTTGACTGTTGGACGACTTCCATCTGCTGAGTGTTGCCTAAGGAAGATTTAATTTGTTGTTCTCCACCGCCTAGCATCTGCTTAGACCCGGTACTACCGATCCTGTTAGAGTAAAAGGAATAATTTATTTTGATCGAACTATCTATATGTATGTGCATCATGATCTTGATTCATGAATTACTTGCTTCAAATTATAAGAGGATTGGACCATTTTTTGACTCCTTTCCAATTTTTATAAAAAAATGTATTTTCCCAATTAATTTATAAATGCAAAGTTTCATAACATGAAATGAATTTTTTTATCTTGTGAATTCCTCTCCCTCTTTAAGTAATGCATAGACTAGGAATCAAACACTCAATCACCTTCGTGCTTTTTCCTTTTAGTTTCTTAGTTGGCTTGCTTGACTACTAGTATATTAGAATCAGAGGTTGTGCATTAGGGACAGCTGACTCTACCTATTGTGCAGGGACTCAGCTCAGGTCAGAGAGTTCTCTGACTTGAGGAAAGTGGCCTGCCCATAAGAGAGTTTCGATTGAACTTGAAATTAAATACTCTGTGACTTGGGAGAGCGACTTACAATACGTTTATGAAAAAAAAAAGTGTAGTAAATCATCTATGTGTGCAATACACGCATCATATAACTATACAATTATTTGTAAAACTTGGGAAGCTTAAAGTTGTGGCTCAAGATCGGCTATGGTAACAGACTAAAAGCTTATTTGGGCTCATTCGATAACTTAACCAACGAACCTGCAATAAAATTTTTAGTTTTATAAGTGGCTAAATATATTTAAAAAAACGTACAAAAAGTTTTGGGCCAGTTTAAAAAAAGTACATTAAGGTTCTTTTGTTTAAAAAAGGACACAATGTTTCAAAAAACTCCACTGGGTTAGTTAGGGTTAGGGTTAGGGTTATGGTAGGGTTTTAAAAAAACCACTTTCATCTTTCATTTGTGTTTAAAAAAACCATATTCATCTTTTATTTGTGTTTAAAAAAATATCACTTAACTAATCATATGTTTAAATAAATCCCCCCGAACTAACCCCAACCCTAACCCTAACTAACCCAGTGGAGTTTTTTGAAACATTGTGTCCTTTTTTTAAACAAAAAACCTTAGTGTACTTTTTTTTAAACTGGCCCAAAACATTGTGTACTTTTTGTATATTTAGCCTTTATAAGTTAAATGAGCAAATATGAGCATAGACTATTTGAGGTTGGCTTAATTAAGACCTTTCTATAACTTGTGTGAGTGTACATGACCTTGGTTCTTCGATCTAATTAACAATGGCTTCGTCCATATTTATTTTTAATTTAGTATATAAATGAAATATATATATACATACATACATACATACATACATACATACATACATACATACATATATATATATATATATATATATATATATATATATATATATATATAACATTGGAATTGAAGAAAATGATGTTGAATCAATATGAGCAATAACTAACAAATTAAAACCGAAAGAAGAATGAGAGACTCCCAGAGAGATATCCAGAGAAACAACCGAAAAGACTCTTACCATAGTAGCAAACAACAGCCCAGCGATCTTCGTTCGATGTCCAAGAGAGGTAGAGTGGAGGAGGATGAATGTCCGGAGCGTAGAGGAAGAGGTGGCGTTGAGGATCTAGATGAGTTGAGGGTTAGAGGCCGTTCTTAAGCGAGGGACAACTAACCGAACCATAGAGGTTGGTCGAGGAAAGGAAGGCCCGAAGCCCAGAGTCGAGGGCCTGTGGGTAAGGGTAAGCTAGCTGCGGCGGAGGTGGAAAGACCACCAGCGACTTATAGGAGATCCTACCTAGAGGTGATCACTAGAGGTAAAAATGACTCAGGGCGTGCATCCCAACGACGTGGGGATGGTGCGTCGGAGTTAGAATTAATGAAGAAGAAAGAAGATGAGGAGGGAGAGTGGATCTTATACAAGCCCAAAAAAGTTAAGAAGGTGGAGAAGAAGGCCGAAAAACTGAGCTCTTCCGCGTCTTCTGCTCCATCAGGGAAACCAAAGCCTACTCAGTGTCACAAATGCACCGAGACTGGCCACACCATCCATGAATGCGTGAATGATTGGTTTTGTTATGCGTGCAAGAAATCTGGCCACATTTCAAAGAATTGTCGCGCGATAAAATTGAATAGAAGTGCAATCGCGGTCGTCTGCTCCGGTGGTTCCCTCGAGAGCCATATTCAACAGGGTGGAGATTGCGAGGTCGGAGGAGAGTTTTGATGCTGGTTAGAAAATTATCAAAGCGGTCATCACGCCCACGCCGATCATGGCCAAATTCGAGTCTCGTATGAAATTATGTATCGTGTTGAAAATCGACACGGGGAACCCGACCGTCGTCGAAATGTCTGAGGTGCTTTCAGAGAGCATTAGGCCTACAATGCGACTGAATTGGGATATTCAAAAGATTAAACAAGATTTATACCTAGTGTTCTGCGGATCCGAGGAAAGAATCACTGAGGTGCTCTCTAATGGAAGTCTAGAGGGTGAGGACTGGTATGGGTCTATGAGTAGATGGTCGCATAGTTTTGGAGCTTTGAAGATGGACAAGATGCCGACGATTTGGGTGTGACTATTCAATATGCTGTTTCAATGTTGGGTAAGATTGGCATTTCAAAACCTCATCGGAGGGTTTGGGTACCTTATCTCCATCGATAAGAACACAAATTTCCAAACGCGGCAGGAGTATGCGAGAATCCAAATTGGAGCTCACGACCTTAACCTCATCCCGTCGGTGATCATTGCAAAGTTCGAAGAGGAGAGACACGAGGTGAAAGTTATTACCGAGAGGAGAAAGAAGGTTTCGTTTAGGGAGTCTCCGGAGAATTCACACAACATGTCGAAGGTCCACTTGGAGAAGAAGATGGAGGTTGAAGACGAGTGACAGACACTTGATCCAGGAGCTGCGCATCTGAACCGTCCATCGGGTGTGGAGAGTGAAAAGGCTGCAGTTGATTGTCATCCGTTCGATCATAGGAGAGGCTATCAGATCCGTTCACAACAGCATATCTCGGATCAATTTAGAGTAGCGGATCCTGGGGCAGAAGTGACAGCTTGTAGATAGGTGGGAGTAGAAGGTGATGTGAAGACGAAGGCATCAGAGAAAGGTAAGGAGCCAGCTGTAGGTTTGGGGTTCGGCAGATTGTCAAAGGGAGAAAGTGTAACGCATCAAGTTTGAGGTACTGTGGATGGACATGGGACGGTGACAGCTGTAGATTAAGTTGGGAAGTGTTGTAGATGAAGTTGAGAAAGATCTTATCATTGATAAGGATAGGTACAAATTTGCAACTGTAGACAAATTTCAATGTACATCTTCTATTGTCTCTAAAGGTAAAAATTATGTTTCTCTCTCTCTCTCTCTCTCTCTCTCTCTCTCTCTCTCTCTCTCTCTCTCTCTCTCTCTCTCTCTCTCTCTCTCTATATATATATATATATATATATATATATATATATATATATATATATATATATATATATATGAGGAATGCTCCATTGAAAATGCTACTGTAGCGTTGAAAACATGAAAACAACCTAGGCATAGGTTATAATGCATTATAACCTAGGCTGTTGTTGGGAACAACGGCCTAGGTGGTTTTCACGAGTTTTCACAACATTTGCATTTTCCAATGGAGCATTGCTATATATATATATATATATATATATATATATATATATATATATAATTTCCTATTAGTAATAAAGGATATCAAATACTAATTGCATTGAACTACAGATCTTTGTTTAACAGTAATTAATGCAGGAGATGTAGATAAGGTGACTCAAAATATGGTAATGAATTAGAGAAGCGAAATCTTACAGTTGTATATATATATATATATCAAATTGCCTATTACTAATAAAGGATATCAAATACTAATTGCATTGAACCAGAGATCTTTGTTTACAGTAATTAATGCAGGAGATGTAGATAAGGTAGACTCAAAATATGGTAATGAAGTAGAGAAGCGAAATCTTACAATTGTAGGATTCAGGTAATATCGATTAATTAAGTTGTATAATAATTTACAAAAGTGTTTTGTAATTCATACGCTTTGTCTTAATTTAAGGTCAAAACCAATCTTACTTACATTATGGAGAGAACTAGCAATCAAAGAAGGAAAAGTTCAGAAAGAATTATCACCCAACATGCCAATTATTGCAATTACCTCTATAAAAACCTTAAACTTTAGAGGTAATTATATACAATAAAATTTAATAATGTTATTTATTATCTATTTTATTTATTTATTTATTGATTGATTTTTTTAAACATGATTCTCTCTTACCTCAACAAACAACACTACAATATAGATAAATCAGAATGAACCAGAAGCATATAAAATTTGAGAATGATAAAATTTATTTTGGATATTTAATCCTTTAATTGTTGCCTTTTGAAGTATCATTTAACGTAATTTTGTTTGTTTATTTCAAGATAAACTATAATGAAATTTTGTTAAAAAATAATTTCTTGCAAATAAACAAAAGAAAAGTAATGGATGTGGAAGAAGTGAAACTATGTGACATTCTCTATTGTGCAGATGAAGATTCTTCTTAGGTATTATGAATAATGAAATAATTTTTAAATATTTTGTTCAATTTTCTATATGTCTATAAATATTTTGATGACTTCAAATTTATTTTCATATTTCAAGGCAAATACTATTATTGCAAAGTTTTGATCAAAAGTGTCAAAGACGTTAGAGATCCATGGTACATTCCATGCAAGATATGTTCAACAAAAGTCAATGTTGAAAATGATGAAGCTTATTGTTGAAAATAATGAAGCATATTGTTAGTTTCCCATCTTTCCATTCTTCAATCAAATTATATATTTAAAAAAAACAATAAATTTAATATTAAAAAAACTAAGAATAACCTGTTTCAGATATGTATTCAAAATCATAATAAAAGATATAAGTGCGGAGATAGAATTGACTTTAGTTGATGAGGAAGCAAGATGCATCATTGACTGTTCTGCAAAAGACCAGGAAGATATTAAGAATAAGGTATAATATGTTTTTATGTTGACCGAGAAATGCATTGGAGATGAGTATACTTTTTTGATCAAATCACAAGATGTAAAATATGTAAGAACAACCACAAGAATATTGACAGGATGTAAAATTAAAAAAGATGAACAAGAAATTACAGGCAATTTTAAGCTCAAGAAAGTTAAAGTCGAAAGTGATGATTGATCTTATGAAAAATACGCTGATATCAGTTTAGGATTTACTAAAAATTTTTTAATAACTTTTTTAATATTAGTTTTAAGTTCAAGAAAGTTAAAGTCAAAAATGATGATTAATCTTATGAAAAATACAATGATTATATTTTTATGTTTTAGATGAAACTATTACACATATAGCTCTCTTTTACATCGTTATAATTTTGATCCATTAGTGCTTTGTTTTGATTGGAATTTTGCTAGAATTGATTAAACTTGGGTTCTTGATGTTTACTTCAAATCTGATTTCGATGAGCTTGTTGTCGTTGGAGTAATTTTGAAATTCATGGTTTGCTTTCTAAGATGATTGACTTAGTCGAATTTGTAGTTTGAAGAATATGGGTGTGCTAAATGCAAGTATGTTTAGATAAAATTTTCAACATTTATGTGCACCAAGTCACGTGCACTTGGTGCACGGTAAATTCCAACTAGATTTGGACCGACGAAGTTTCAAGACTACGAGGGGAGGTTGTCCAAATTGCAACAGAAGGGGGAGTTGGAACCATACATACAAGAGTTTGATCGACTCTCCAATTCTGTGAAGGATTGGACCGAATCTCATTACCTGAGCACATTCATTAGTGGTTTAAAGGACGAGATCTGGTGGGATGTGAAGTCTCAGAGACCCAAAAATGTGAACGAGGCAATGGGATCAGCAAGGGGTTTTGAAGAGAATATCGTTTGTTTGAAGATTGTTCTAGCTTCACCCTTGGTGGTTATATTCCAGTTAGAGCCCGTGCTTATGTATCTTGTATATATACTAGGCATTTTATCCAGTTAATGTGAATCAATAAGAAATAAATACATTTTATGGTATCAGAGCCCTAGTATTCATCAATACTCCAACTACCCATCTCACAACGACAATATGCCTATTGAATACAGTATGCATGTGTCATACCGGTCAAGTCCAAATAGGTCGACTGAAGATAATCCCAAAGCTCTTTAGTTGTGGAGCACTACATCGCAGTATCAAGAATCTCGGGCTCTATAGATTCCCACATAGCACTCATGGTCAAGCTATCATCAGCTTTCTAGTCTTCAGTCATAGTCTTAGGTGGGTTATCAAATAGGTGACGAGATTGACAAATGCCTTTCAGTTTGACTGTAAACATCTTTTGACATTGTTGCCAATTACTTCTATTCAATTTTGCATTCAACAACATCAATGGAAAAGAAGGAATGGTAGGGGAAATAGTTGTTTCTTTCATATCGAAGTCATCACTATTCTCTTCACTGATCTTGTCGATCATAGCCAATCACAAATCATAGCAAAACTTAATAAAAACATAGCCATATCCCAAGAGCCACACTTTCCCTCAATAGAATCCTACACCCAAATCTCAACAAAATCCACAACAAAATCTCAACAAAACTCAACAACGCCCACTTTCCCTCAATAAAATTCCACACCCCAATCTCAACAAAATGGGGCTGCCGAGCATAAAAATCATCATTTGTTAGAGGTTGCAAGGACAATGCTTATTCATAGACAGGTTCCTCAGCATTTCTTGGGGGATGTGTTTCTTACTGTATGTCACCTAATTAACTACATGTCCTTGTCTGCATTAGATGGTTAAACACATTTTTCCATTTTATTTCCAAATATTGACCCATTCTCCTTCCCTCCCTCCCACCCATTCGGGTGTGCTTCCAAATTTTCCAAATTTTATTTCCAAATTTCCCGTACACCAAGTGCACGTGGCTTCGTGAACATGCCAGTTGAATATTTTAATAATTTTTATGTTATTGAGAAAATCAGTCATAGAAGAAATATCATTAAGAACACAAATGAATATATAGTATGATCACTATATATTAATTATGTACACAAAATACTTAAAATTTTAATATTAACTCTAAATATTATACCTAGTCTTGAATAAATACAAAATAATTCTCGCATACTCCCGCCACGCTTGGAAATTTGTGTTCTTATCGATGGAGATAAGGTTCCCTGTGGCTAGATAGAAACGATGCATGCTTTCGTAACATTAATTGCACTGTTCAAAGGATGCTTCATAAAATCTTAGCTCTGATTAATGATTGAACAGGTACAACAGGGGCGAGGAAGAAGCCTCGTACGGAGGGAAAGGAGTAGCATGTTCCAGAGTCCGACAGCCACCGATGAGATCCCGAGGGGTGGTTTTAGATATTCTGAGAGCCAGTCATTTGTTGCTTACTGGCAGATGCTATTGTACTTGTTTTTAGTTAGATTGTAAACTGTTTCAAGCTTGGATTGTAATATTTCTTACTCTTCGTTTCGTTAATTATTCATTAATGAAACAGGTGACCATGCCTCACTTTTATTTCAAAAAAAAAAACATTGGAATTGTAGATGACAAACTTTTTTTGCTTAAATTAACAACATGATTGAAGAACCCAAAATTACCATCAATTTGATTTAGCCAAAACTGAATGGCTAGAAAGAGGCGTCAGGGGCATCGGTGGTGGCAAGATAGAGGAGCATCGGGCATCGTAAGGTGGAGCTCGGGAGCAAGGAGATGGAGAGCTAGAGTTAGGGTTTCGAAGGTCTGGGGTGGTGGAGTAGGAGAGGCATTGATGGGATTTCGAAGGCGGAGAAGAGAGAGAGAGAGAGAGAAAGGGTTGATCGAAGAGATGAGAAGTAAGAAAGAAGGGGTTGAAGTTGGTGTGTGTGTGTGTGTCTGGTGGGGGGGGGGGGGGGGTGGATATTTTTAGGGAAAGTACAAAATACCCCCGCTCGAGAGGGGGTATGTTTCATCCGTTCGATTTCCATCATGGCATCAAGAGAGATCCAATGATTTGAATTATTGTTTCTCATTTTCTCATTTAAGAATGTTTCTCATTGGATCACTCATCTCTCTCTCTCTCTCTCTCTCTCTCTCTCTCTCTCTCTCTCTCTCTCTATATATATATATATATATATATATATATATATCTAATATTATAATGGGAGAAGGGCTTAGTGTCATTTGTCATTGTGTCATTTTGTCAACACGTGCAGCGCACGTGTTGGTATTTTTTTTTGTCCTTTTCATTTCTCCCTCCCTATTTTCTCCACGTGCAACGCACGTGTATAATACTAGATTCTTTTGTCCTTTTCATTCTCCTTTCCCATTTTTCCCACGTGCAACGCACGTGTATGATACTAATATATATATATATATATATATATATATATATATATATATATATATATATAGAGAGAGAGAGAGAGAGAGAGAGAGAGAGAGAGAGAGAGAGAGAGAGAGATCTATATATATATATATATATATATATATATATAGAGAGAGAGAGAGAGAGAGAGAGAGAGAGAGAGAGAGAAAGATATATATATATATATATATATATATATAGTAATTCAAATTTTTGGGGGGAAAATATGATTTGTGAGGTTAGATCTGGACCTTCGATTTTGGGGGGATTGAAGGAGAGCCGCTTGATAGCTTTCTTTGTGTTTTATTATATGGATACTTGCCATTAAGATCTATTAATTTTTTAATATAAAGAGTGAAATTACAGCAGTTAGATCCTCCTAACTACTGTTATTGTTGTTTCTCATCTTTCATCCAATCATCGCTTTGATTTCTCTTTCGCATCACCATCTTCTCTTCTATATTAAACAAGTATGCAAGACGTAAACCCAATAATCTTCACCTTAGATTGCATACACATAAATCCACATGTGTGTAATTAAACTCTTCTAGACTCTCTCTCTCTCTCTGCTAGTTGAATCTACCTTCTAGACTCTTCTTGAAGGGGGCCTATGATTGGAGAAAAATGGTGGAGGTAGATTCAACTAGCAGAAGAAGCCATTGAACCGGGTTGTTTACAAGAGGAGATGAAAAGAGTCTAGAAGAGTTTAATTACAATGGCTTCTTCTGCTAGTTGAATCTACCTCCACCATTTTTCTCCAATCATAGGCCCCTTTCAAGAACACACCCCAGTAGATGTTATCATGGAGGTGCCACCCTCCACACGAACTCCACCTACCCCGAGGTTCTCTCCACCTCCCGATGATATTCGAATGTCGCAATCTCGCTTCGGTGATTCCAGTGACGGTTTACCATATGATGTTTTAGGAACAATGAGCTTCCAAACACTCGACCTAGTTTTCCTGCTCCCACAAAGCTGGTAGAGGTTGTGCTGATGCTGCCTAACTCTTTTTCTACCCTTCATTACCTTACAACGATTCTCCCGAACTATCAAAACCCACATCGAGCTGTGTACCTTCCGCCCCAAGCATTTAGAGTTCTCAATGATATCAGATTTTATTTTATAAAAGGAATATGCATGATCTCTTCTGGTGTGAACCATTTACCATCTGACATTTCCAACTCAACCATTCCCTCACCCACTACTTCACAAACCTCACCAGTCGTTATTCTCACATTACGACCTGTTGTAAATTTAATAGTAGAAAACCTCTCGGGGGGTAAATATGAAAAGAAGTTCCAAAATCAAGAAACCAACCCGAATTCATATCTAAAGAACTTGAAATAAGAAGACAGTCTAAGTGATCACACGAGTCAAAGGAGCTGACATTGACTATGTGTGCACCCTTCTGATTCAACCTCATGTGACAGTCCTTCTTGTAATGTTCAATCCCTCTGCATAGTGGCAACGAATCTTACCCTTGTGTGCCATGTCCCTTCCAATTGTATTATCATCATTCACCGCCAAACAATTTGTATAAATAAACCCCGATTTATAAGTCTCCTTTTGTAATGCCCCAAGCCTAACTTGGCTTAACACGTGCATATATTACCAAACGATGACCCCACTACAGGGCATAGCTTCACCAAAAGTGTTATAGCTTTGTAGGTATTCTTGGATCATGGACAACCTAATACATGCACTTAGTTACCATATTTTACCACCTATGTGGTACTAAATAACTTTCATTTCGGCATTTTCATCAAACACTTCATATGCATACACTTTCATTCAAACATTTTTATCAAACACCTTGTGTGCATTCCATGTATGCACACTATCTATCTTAGAAATTCGGGGTATAACACCTTCCTCATTTCATCTTCCTTCAAACTCTTGATCACCCCGGCTACTGTAAGTGTCTCCTTGACAGATTTTCCGTGTAGCATAGTAGTTATCAAGTGATGATACGAAACTGGCAGTGAATATATCAAGTTGAAAACTTTATCCTCTTCGCTTAGATCTTCCTAAATAAATACCTTCAGTTTATATATTACCTTATTGAATTTCACAATATGATCTTAAAGATGTGTACCTTTCTTCATGGAGAAACGAAACAATTTTCTATTCCAGTACATCCTATCTAACAACGACGATCCCAAGTAGTCAGTTTTGAGTCTTACCCATAGACTCAGCGCGTTTTTCTCCTTAAGGATATCACATTTGAAATCATCCGCCAATTGCAGTCGGATTAAACTCGAGGTTTTCAAATAAATCTCATCTTACTTCTCATGCTTCATGTCAGTTGGCTTCTTTTCTTCTCATTCTAGGGCAATATGCAAGCTTTTTTGAACCAATGTGTCATACATGACCACCTTCCAGATATTGAAATTGATCTTACCGTCAAACCACTTGATCTTTGTGCTTCGATCTATCATCTTTTTCAAGGAACTCAATCAAATCCACGAACCTGCTACTATGATACCACTTGTTAGGAAATTATTGCCTTTAGGATTTTGTTGAGTCTTCGACATGATCAATACAAACCACAAAGCTAAAAGAAGATCACACGAATCACACAAAGCACACAATATTTGTCCCGGTTTGGGCAAGCCCTAATTCGAGGGAAGGAAAATTTGAGATATTATTCAACTAAAGAAAATACAAGAGTTACAACTCTCACCACGACCATCTCTCAAATATAATTGAAAATATTTGCTGTTTACATTGGAGAATCTCTCACTTCTCAGATGAAGTACTATTTTTCTTCTATGCGGCACTCAATAGATTCATATCGTTCTTTCAAGTTGTTACACTGATTATATAGAGATTTAGAGAAAGTCTAGATTTTATTTTGATACAATAACCATTCAATATTACCTGAAAAGATAATCATACAATGAGAGTCGTACAATCTAATTGGAGAAGAAGTCGGACTTCAAACGAATCCCCAGGACCTGCATCCGAATACAAACAACCACGAGCGGTCGACTACCCCTTTGCTGAATCCAAGCAAAGAGTGGGCGATCGACCGCCCACTGTGCAGTCGACCGCCAGATCCTACTGACTGTTGTTACTGTTGCTTCTCATTTTCTATTTAATCGTCACTTCGACTTTTCTCTCGCATCACCGTCTTCTCTTCTATATTAAACAAGTATGCAAGAGATAAATCAAACAATCCATTCATATATCTCAATCATATATCTAATCATCTAAACTCCAATCTGTGTCAGCCATCACTGTAAATTTAGGAAAATATACCTACTCCACAATAATCTCCCTTTTTGGTGTGCCACTTAAGATAGTAAAGAGAAAAATAGTAGATTTGATAGTAGGTGTAGCATTACCCAAATAAGATATGAAGTTTAGAATTTGTATAGTCTTTCACGTGCATTACATGTGCGAAAAGGCTAGTATAAATCGACTAGAAGCACGAATTTTGGATCAGTCACGTGTCTGCTTGCAAGCAGCAGCTTCATGCACAACGCAACAGCTGGCTACTCTCTCCAAATGTTCAATCCGCAAATTTTGCCCAAATTTATTCAAAACAAAAATAGATCAGCAATAAAATTTCTCCATTTACAAATTATAGTTTCCAATCTCTAATGTTGTTTTCTTTTCTAATTTCTTGAATTCAATCAGATTTCCAGTTGATGCATGTGCGGATAACTTAGAGGAGGCCCTTGTTGCTAATTTCTTGTACTAATTCGGTAAATTTCTCTCAAATTCTTTATGGGTATTTTCAGTTTAGTCAATCTATCAATTAATCATTTAGAAAAAGGAAAACCCATTTTGTTTTAACAAGTTATAGCCATGTTATTGAAATCATGTTGGTTAAGCATTGCCTGTGTTTGATGAAATGCCTGAATGAATGAAGTTAGATAGAAATGGATTTTCTGCAACCAAAATGGAGGTGGGATCTGGCCGTCTTAATAGATATGGAATATGCCACCTGTTTAATTGAAGAGACAATGATAAAATGAGGGAATTGCAAAAAAAAACGATGAGTTTGTGATTGTTTGGAGAGATGCTCACATATTTTTGAAGGATGTTGAAATGTTGGAGGTGATTCTGCCATTTCGTCAGCACAATTTTGTATCTTGCCTTTGCTCTTTGAAAGTAGACTATAAGGAAGCGACAAAATAGCCTTTTGGACTAATAGCTTCATAACCACATTCTTACCTTTGATTTTCTGCTTTTTAATTGAGAATTGTATGTGGGGATAATATTGTTTTGCAAATTTATATGTCCCGCAAATTTAATTGTTGTTAAATGTGTCTCATAAGCTGTATAGATCATCTAGTCAGTATGATTGAAGAGGCTCCTATATGGAGAATTTTGAGCATTGGAGATTCAATTATCCAAAAATCCTACACCTCGTCCAAAAATCCAAGAATTTATAACACAACCAAAATAAGCATTTATAGTAGCTCGCAGCTATTTGGATGTATTGTTGTTGGAATTTCTCAAGGAAACAAGTTATAACTTTCTGTAATTAGCTATCTACTTGACTTCAACAGGCTGTGAGTTAGTGTAATTTTCCTACCTTATAAATGGTACCAAACTCCATATATATGTGGCAAAATACTGTACTTTTTCTGATATAATATTTTTCTTTGTTTGGAAAAAGGGATGTAATATTTGTTTTTTGTACTTGGTTTAATAAGCAGTAAAACCTTCTGAGGGGAAAATATCATTATTACATATTTGAGATGTAACTATTGAGCTATGCCATATGCTATTTTATGTGGCAAATGTCAATTATATACCTTTTGTTTTACAGTAACTGTCTCCTTTTGCAGAAATTTTCTCTGGCTTAGGTACCATTTGGTAAAGGTAACAATTTATCAAAATGGCACAGTTAACCAAGCCAACTTCAGGACTTTCAGAATGCGATTCTTACTTTCAGACTGTCCAATCCCAAAAAAAGTTACCAAGTTACTTGCAAGAATCTTTGATTTCTGAATTTTCACATATTCCTGCATCGTCATTTCAACAAGTTCCAGGAGGCAAAGGTATTTCTGTTGTTACTATTTTCTTTGTTTAAGAGTATAAAAGAAGAAGGGATTTTTTTTTCATATCCCCATTAAAATTAGGCTAAATTCGATTTCTCAAAAGTTTGGACAAATTGTCTCCGTCGTTAGTTATGGTTAGTTTTTAAGTCAAAGGTGTAGAATGAATGCTCCTATTTAATTTGATTAAGACATTACTCCACTTTTCTCTCAAAAACTTATATATGGAAATATAAAGATGTCAACCGTCCATATGGAATTAGACATAATATTAGATTCTTAGGGGTCGATGTGGCATTTGGATGTGTTGTCAAACCAATTTTATTTAGAAGAAGAAAGATTTTTTTGTGTTTTCTTTTCACATTCATGTGGAGATAGGTGTAGCCTCACTGATCCCTTTTTCTTGATGTAGTAATTGAGATTTCAGCGGACACACCAATATTTGATGCTATTCAAATTTTATCCGAACACAATATATTGGCTGCCCCTGTGAGAAAAGCAGAGTCAAGGACCAGTATAAATTGGAGGGAAAAGTATCTTGGAATTATAGATTACACTGCAATCGTGCACTGGGTGCTTGGAAATGCGGAGCTTGCTGGTGTTGCTGTGTCAGCAGGATCAGTTGCAGCTGCTGGAGTTGGGTGTGGAGCCCTCGGTGCACTCGGAGTTGGGGCTGTAGCTTTGGGTTCAGCTCCAGTTGCAGCAGCTGGTCTGGCCGTGGCTGCAGTTGGTGCGGCCCTAGCTGGTGGGTTGGCTGCAGAAAGTGAAGCAAATAAAAATGCTCCGAGTGTTGCTGATCGCTTCGGAGATGACTTCTTTAAAGTCCTCCACGAAGAGCCTTTCAAATCAACGAAAGTATGAACTTGTGTGTTTCTTTTATTTTTTGGTTATACTTTTCTAATTTATGATAGGGGAAATTTTGGTCTATACCCCTCGTTTACCATGTTGACAGATATTGGAAAACTGCCTTTGTTAGATGTAGAAGTTGATCGTAACCTTTTTTGTTGAAAATGCTCTCAATCAAAAGTATAACAGTTCAATAATAAGATGCATGCTTTAACAACAAACAAAACATCTTAATCACCGCCCAACCCTACCCCAAAAGAGTTTCTTAACGCTTTTTTTGATAGAAGGAATCTCACATATTTTGGATTTTGAGGGACTTAAAGTGTTTAAAGTGAAGTCAAAGTTGCTAATGGAAAGTCACAGTTGAGGGCACTAAATAGATTACCCCTTATGCTGATCCCTGTTATTCCAATTTCATAAACTTCACACTATTAAATTTCCTAAACTCCGCACTGTCAATTTTGGTAGTTGGCAGTTTATCATGTTACCTTCTTTCTTAAGTAGCTTTTGTCGTGGTCTTGATCATTATTATTCTTGGCACATCTTGATATAATTTTCTTAAATGTCTTTTATTCAATATTTTTGTTCCATGTTAAGTGTGTCTCATCATCATCTCTCATTTACATTCATCATGTATCTGCTGAATTATAGTTCTCTTTTACTTCAATTTTCAGTGTGGCTTATGACTGATATTTGATTTGTCATGTTCGTTTTCATGAAAGAAATGGCAGATATATTATATAAATGAGTTGTTGCTTAATTACTATGATCTTGTGGATAACTGAATTTGAAACTTTGAGTACACAAGGTAGAGCAGTTTCCTTGTTCATTTGTCATCACCTTGTATGCCACTCTAAGACAACAATTTCATAAGTTCTTGTTAGACACATTGGGTGCAAACTAAAATAACTTCTGTTTATTTATTTACTAAAGTTCTTACATATATACATTCCATATATATTATAAATATGTAAAAGAAAGTTATTGCAACTTTAAATAAGTATACTAAAAGGAACGAAGGAAGATTTTTATAAGGATATGCAGATACGAGATTATCTATTTTGGAGATATATGGAGAGAAAGATGAAGAGCTGATTTCTGCCTAACAAAACTGAGCTTTTGAATTGTTTAGTAACTTCTCATAAGGTTTAAATGGTGAGCATGTTAAGCATCATGGACTATAGACTTCTAATATTCTTTTCAGTTTTTCCTTTATTTCTCCCTCTACCTTTCACATCCTTATTGTTCAGAGCAATATAGGTGTTTTTGTTGAGTATTGGTCATTTCCTCTGGTGAATAAAGATGTTTCAGTACATGAAAACTATCTGTGTGAATTTCTAGCAAGATTGCTATACTTGTTCTGATTTATCTGACTTTTTTTTCTTGGGGTTATTAGTTCTTATTAATCTCTAATTTCAGGTAGAAGAGATTGTGATGTCATACCGGTGGGCACCTTTCGTACCTGTGTCAGTGGATAGTTCCTTGCTTACCGTTCTACTGTTACTCTCAAAATATAGACTGAGAAATGTCCCAGTTATTGAAGCTGGCAAGCCTGATATAAAGAATTTTATAACACAATCAGCAGTTGTAAAAGGTCTTAAGCAATGCGTAGGAACTGGCTGGTTTGATCTTGTAGCTGCGCGCCATATTGCTGATTTTGGCCTCCCTTTCATGTCACATGATAAGGTGATGCTTTATATTTTTTAAAAATGAATATTGTGTTTGCCATTCAATTTATTGCTCTCATCCAAAAGCTTAAGAAATTGCTTAACTTGCAATGGTATTCCTTATGTTTCTCAATCTACATTTAATTTTAGAATTATTTTTTAGGAAAAATTGTTCAATATTTCTGGCCACCTGTTGCCTTCAGGGAGCATGATTCCTTTTGGTAGTTCTCTGCGTTATGAATATGTTTTGAAAGCACTGATGGTTGCTCTCGGTGTGCCTTCTACCTCATAAATGCATGTGATTGCGTACAGCTTGCTCTTTTATTTTTTCGTATTTTTGTCTTGAATTTTGCACTCTGGGGAAGTAGTGAAGACTATTTCAATCACTTAAAAAATGTGATCAAATTAGGTATTCGCCTTCAAACTTGTCCGTATCTCAAGACTTCTCTTGTATGTAATTGCCTTGGCTAGTATCCTAGAAACTTTTGATTAACATGATGGTCAAATAATTGTAATCTGAGGTGCAAACATTTAGGGGGTATTAACTTTGATGGAAGGGGATCCCAAAGGAAGGAAGTTCCCTTTGACCTTGATATGATTTAGGACCTATGAACCAATGCCAAACCATAGCCGTATCTGTCATGTAACCTTTAAGATGCTTAGCATGAGTCAAGTTTTCTCTTAATTTAATTTAATATATTTCAGAATATCCTGTAACTCTTAAGAAATGTCGGGACTTGTTCTATATTGAGCTGCGCCTCAATAATGTTGACTGAACCATATGCTTATAGTAGACCACAATCATACTTTTTAATATATAAAAAATTGTAGTTGTTTTCCTTCTTTTCTTTCTTTGTTTTACATTTATCGGTATCTTTAACTCTGCATTGTTCGAAATGGGTACATAGCTCTTCATTGTTTGTACAATTAGTTATATGCTTATTGTCATTGTAAGGTTGTCATCTTGTCATTACTCAGTAATTTCCTGCAATATTAGTGGTCAGTATCTTAAGATCCTTACATGAATTATTGTTCTAAGTATCTGCTTTAAATCGTACTTTTGTACTAAATATACAAACGTTTCCCCCTATGTTACTGGATTCAAACGTGGAACTTCCTGCAACCATTCCCTTAGCTTTGCCACCTAAGGCAGGCCTCAGAAGCAGGAAAAAATATGATATACCCTATGGGGTATCAATACTCATGTAGGACGGTTGGGTAGACCAGAAACTGAGATGACTCGGGCATATTGTGTCAGTCTCGGCTGATCTTTCACACCATGGTTAACATAACATGGGGAGACTATCAAACAGGAGTTTCTCTTCGTTGTTCCTGATGATTATTATTATCTAACCCATTATCCGTTCAAATACAACATTCAGAGTCTCAGCGACAGGGTTAGAAGTAATCATTTCATCATCTTTATTTGTATTCTATTTTTGTTTATATAACACATTTTATTTCACCATCCTTGTATAATTTTTTTAAAAAATATTCTCTTTTTTCGGTTGGATTCTTATGAGGAATCTACTTTGATTCTCCTAAAATACTCTCTTTAAAATACTCTGTTTGTTCACAATTTTGAAAATTGAAAATTAGGAATTTGAACTTTCTGATGGAGTATTTTCAGGTTATAAGCATCAACAGCAACGAGCTGATCTTGGAAGCTTTCAAGCGTATGAAAGAAAGCCAAATTGGTGGCCTTCCAGTTATAGAAGGACCTAAAAGAAAGATCGTTGGTAGTTTGAGCATGCGGGATATAAAATTCCTGCTGCTAAACCATGAGCGTTTCTCTTATCTAAGGTATCGGATTATTGGATAACTTTTATCCTTTTTTGTTTCTCTAAAGCTTCGCAGTGAGTAACATACATACAATTTTGAGGCTTATGGTACATCCATTGGTAAACTTGCCGTAAATGAGTTCCCTTAATGATTTCCTTGCACAATCCATCAGTAAACCTCTCTCTTGATCCATTTTCAATATAATACTTTACTTTTTATTGTTTCAAAGAAAATTTGTTTGTTTAATTCCATTATCAAGAAAAAAATTATGCATTTGCTCACTTGCATGCACGCGCGCTCGCACACACACATGAGAGCTTTCACCCTCGCATATGAGATTACTAAACATATCTAATTAGAGTTTTGTAGCAATAGTATAGTATCTATCATTAGCAATAACAGAATTTATGCATGTTCACTCGCTTGCACATACTGATGAGGACACCAATTCGAAACGTTTTGGGCGCTTCTATCAGCGCAGACATCATTTAGGATGTCTATTTTATTAGCCTGGTTTTTTTTTATTTCAGCATTTATATTTGTTTTTTGCATTTTAGCCATATGTAGTACTTTTGCAATTTACAACCTTTATATTCTGCATTAGAATATTTTGCAGATTTGTATTGAGATTTGTTTTGAGCCTATATATAGGCTTTTTGATCAATGAAAAATAATGCTCTGATTGATTAAAAAAATTGTGATTGAGTTTTGCTCTTCATTCATCTCTTTTGTGTGAGACATTGAGATAAAATTAGGATTTGTGAAAAACCCTAAGTTATACCCTCAAATCCCGAAACTACTATCTAACCCTAATCCCCTTTTCTCCTTTCCTTCATTACCTCCCCCCCCCCCTTCTCTCCCCCCTCCTTCATTTTCTTCTTCTCACCTTCAACCCATCACCGAAGCTTCATCCACCTTCGACTCTTGCTCTCATCTTCTTCTTATTGTTCCTTCGATCCCCCGCCAACGACCAGCCCCTACAACCCCTAACTGCCCCTCCTTCACCTCAACACCTCCCCTCGACCTCCATCGACCGATGCCCTCCATCACCCCGCAACCACCACTACCAACTCCTTCATCACCACCGAAACCTCCTCTAAACCCTAATCCCCAAATCTCTTCACACCCGAACCCTAATTCCCCAAACCCACTTCAAATTAGAAACCCTAGTCCCCTTGCTGATCGATCCCGCACACCCACCATCGACGCCATCAGCTCCGCCTCTCGTTATTCGATTCCGCACCCCCCACCATCGACGTCCATCAGTCCCGACGGCCTCCCGCCACCACTACCTCCATCAAGAGCCGCCGCCTCCTACCCCAATAGTGGCGCCCCTCTTTGCTGCGCTCCCATTGCAGCCACCTTCAAGCACCACCAGCAGCTCCATTCTAGTATCGTCGCGACCTTTTTCTTCGAGCCTGATAATTTTTTTCCACTCTTCAATTATTTGTGATACTGCCTATTATCTCTAGAATATTATTTGAATTTCTGTCAACTACAAATATTGAATGTGTGTGCTTCTACTTGCTAATTAGAGTACAAATTATTATTGCATATCTTACATGCTAAGAATGATTAAGTCTAATTGTTGATCGTTAGGTGTGAATCTTTAATTGGGCTTGTTAAACCCATTTCAATTCTTGAAAATCCATTAAACTAATTACTAGTTTTAATTTCTGACTTAATCGGCACTGCTTGTTGGTAAACTTAATCTTTTAATATTCTTGAAAAATTCTCTACTTAGGGTTAAGTTTACATCATTTTGGTTACAGAGCCAGGTTTTAAAACCCTAGTTCTTACATCAATTAATCATAATTTTTGCATTCATTTAGGATCATTTTAGGGTTAGTTTTTTAGATCATTTCAAATTTTAAAATATATATTTTTGTATTTAGGTCACGTTCACAAAATTTTAGCAAGCACACGACCCCTAGTTCTCCACCTTTGGTGAATGCGCCTTTACAACACCCTCAAAAATCCTAGAGAGTCTTTATTGTCTCCCCCAAACTATCCAATCCGGAATCCTAGAAATCAGCGAGCCCCTCCCCAAACTGAAAAGGACAACTCTGACATTTTTACTACCTTCGCTGTCATTCAAGCAACTCTTGTCAATATCAATCAGAGACTTGAGCAAGTGGAATTTAATCAAAATATTTTCCTTGAGCTTCATCCTAATCGTCAGTTTCCTCAAGGGAATGGTCGTGACGACTGACACAAAGATCGTGACCCTGACAAACAATACAAAAAGAATGTTAAGGCTGACATTCCCTACTTTGAAGGCTATATGGAACCCCATGCTTATCTGGATTGGATCTGTGCCATAATCACTACTTTGTGTGGTTTGACATGAGCGAAACCCTGAAGGTCAAAATTTTTACGATGGAATTGACTGGTAAAGCTTAACAACATTGGATCATTCTTGAACATGCCCGCAGAGGTCGAGACCTAGCACCCATAACCACTTGGAAGGCCATGAAAGAGAAGCTCATTGAGAGATATGTGCCCTTATCGTTCTACACCCGATTGCTAGATTCGTGGAACCAACTTTATCAAGGAAGCAAATCCACCCAAGAGTATGTGGATAAGTTTGACACTTCCTCATTCGGTGTAATGCCTTAGGTAAAGAAAGCGAAGAACAAATTCTCTCTAGGTTCAGAGCTGGACTATGAGCCGATCTTAGAATGAGCTAATTCATAGAAATGTGGACTCCTTGATAGCAGCTTATGTCCTTGTTCTCGGTATGGATTTCCTTAAAGCAAGTTCCCCCTACAAGTCCAACGATTTGAGAGATCATTCCTCTAGAATGACCTCCACTGATCCTGCTAGACCTAAGCCCTCCTCTTCTCAGTACCCCAATAAGTCTTACCCAAACAAGCCCACTTCAAATTCCTATCCATCTAGAAATGACAATAAGGGTAAGAACACTGAAAGAGACTACTCCATGATTGATTCTCTCACTAAGTGCTATAAATGCAAGGGATACGGCCATGTTACTGGCAACTGTCCCAGCCCCAGTAGGATTAATATAGTATAATGTACCGCTGTCATTACTTTGATTCCGACAATGAATTTTCCTATGAGCCTAACGAAAGTGATCACTTCGGTGAAGAAGAGGATGACCAGTATCTCAACTGTATTCGGTCGATCCAATCATTTCATTTGAATGCAGTCAGATATGCTTTGTCCCAACCAAAAGAAGATGATTGGAAGCGCACTGCTATATATCACACATTCACGACGATAGGTGGCAAAAACTGCAAGGTGATTGTTGACAGTGGGAGCTACGTCAACGCTGTCTCTTCAGCGGTCCTAGCTAAGACCGGACTTAAAGCTAAATCCCATCCATGCCCATACAAAGTATTTTGGATTTATGCGACAGCTCTCCAAGTAACACAACGTTGTTTGGTCCATGTAGACTTCAAAGCCTACAAAGAACAAATTTGGTGTGACGTACTCAAAATGGATGTGGGTCAAGTAATTCTAGGGAGGCCTTAGTTATACGACCACGATGTGATAATATATGGTCTATCCAACCAATGTGTGTTCCAGCATGACGGATATACCCGTGAAACCACAAACTAGTCCGTTTGTGAAAACACCAATTCCCTCGAGAAAGGGCAAAGAAGTAGCTTATATAGGTAAAAAGAAAATCACAGAAGAAATTAACAAAGGGACGACCGCTCTACCCACAGTGAGAAGTCCCTAAAGAGCCTAAGTCACCCATCCCTCCTCAAGTTACTCCTGTCCTCCAGAAATTTGCAGATGTATTTCCTACTGACCTCCTCAACCAGTTACCCCTGCTGCGTGACATCCAACACGCTATTGATCTGGTTCCGGGAGCGAGTCTTCCTAACATGCTACACTATCGGATGAATCTGACCGAACATGCTTAGTTGAAAAAGCAAGTTGACGAGTTATTGGTAAAGGGCTTCATTAGAGAGAGCTTAATTTCTTGCGTAGTCCCTGCTCTGTTGACGCCAAAGAAAGATAGAACCTTGCGTATGTGTGTGAACAGTGTGCCATGAACAAAATTACGGTGAAATACCATTTTTCCATTCTACGTTTGGTTGACATGTTAGACATGATGTCTGTTGCCACAATCTTTTCCAAGATTGACCTTAAAATTGATTACCACCAAATACTTGTTCGTCCTAGTGATGAATGGAAGACCGCCTTCAAGACGAAGGATGGCCTGTATGAATGAATGGTCTGTACGAATGGATGGTCATGCCGTTTGGAATGACGAATGTCCCGAGCACGTTTATGAGAATCATGCCGCAGGTACTCCATCCCTTTATGGGGAAGTTCTTTGTGGTGTACTTTGATGATATTCTCATTTACAGTCGATCCGTTGGACAACATCTTGACCATTTGAGACAGGTCTGCAGTGTTTTGAGGAAGGATCAGCTTTATGCTAAATTGCTAATCCTACCAAATGTACGTTCCTCTCTGATCAGACTATCTTTCTAGAATTTATTGTCTCTGCCAGAGGAGTATCTGCTGACCCAGAAAATATACGAGTTATTATTGAGTGGCCTGAGCTCCGCAATATTCGTGATGTGCGGAGTTTTCATGGTCTTGCCGTCTTCTGTCGTCGGTTTGTGCAAGAATTTAGCACAATCATGCCTCTGATAACTGACTTCGAAGAAAGGTGAGTTCGTCTGGTCGAAAGCAGCCACAAAATTCTTCGAAGAGATCAAGAAATAATGACCCAGACCTCTGTCATGAGGTTGCCTAATTTTACTAAAGTCTTCGAAGTAAAGTGCGATGCTTCTGGTATTGGTATAGTGGAGTCCTCAGTCAAGAGAGTCACCATGTTGCATATTTCAATAAAAAGCTGAATGAAGCAGAACAAAAGTACTTCACTTATGACAAGGAATTCTATGCGGTTATTCAGTCACTTATTGGCGACATTACCTCCTGCCACAAAAATTCGTCATTTCTCAGAGCATGAGACCTTAAGATTCCTTAACTCTCAACAAAAGTTGAATCCGAGATATGCTCGATGGGTAGAGTTCCTACAAAAATATTCGTATACCATTAGGCATAAGAAAGGGATTGATAATAAGGCTGCGGATGCGCTAAGTCGTTGTCACATGATCTTATCCACACCGCGCACCAAAATTATTGGTTTTGAGATATTAAACGATGAGTAGATTTCCTGCCTAGATTTTTATGAAATCTACACCTCTTTGAAGGATGGTATCACTCGAGTGATAGATGATTATTTCCTGAAAGATGATTATCTTCTTATATCGCTCCAAACTGTGCATTCCTAGTACATCATTACGAGAGTATCTTGTTTGGGAATTGCACGCTGGTGGCCTTACTGGACACTTTGGGCATAGCAAGACTAATGATATTGCAGAACATAGGGTTTACTGGCCTAAGTTTATGAGGGACGTTACGAGACTTGTTAATAGGTGGCATACTTGTCAACTCGTCAAACAACAAAAATAGAACACATACCTGTATACTCCAATACTTGTTCCCAGATGCTCTTGGTAAGATGTCAACATGAATTTCGTGTTAGGCTTACCGAAAACAGAAAAGAAACATTAATTCATTCTTGTCGCCGTGGACCATTTTTCTAAAATGGCCCACTTCCTCCCATGTTCGAAACCTTCGATGCATCTCGTGTAGCTCCAATCTTCTTCGATAATATTGTGAAGCTACATGGGTTGCCAAAGACAATTGTGTCCGATATTGATGTGAAATTCACAAGTTATTTTTGGAAGACCCTCTGGCACAAGATGGACACAAAATTAAAATTCTCATTTGCCTTCCATCCACAGACTGATGGACATGGACAGACCGAGGTTGTCAATCGGAGTCTTGATAATCTCTTGCGTACTCTTGTGGGAGAAATCTTAGGAACTTTAGACTTAAAGTTAACTGTTGCTGAATTTGCTTACAACATATCAAAGAATTGAACCACCGATATGAGTCCACATGAAGTTGTGCATGGTTACTGTCCTAGGCAGCCCATAGATCTTGTTCCCATGTTAGACCATCATAGAGTCTCAGAGTCTGCATCCATATTTGTATCCCGTATCCATGATTTGTATAGAGAAATTTTTAAGAAAATTAATGAGAATAATTTTAACTATAAGTTAATGGCATATACTAGAAGGAAATTAAAAACTTTTGATGTTGGTGATGAGGTGATGGTTTGGATTCGTTCAGAACAGTTTCCAGCTGGATCCGTTAAGAAATTGAATGCACGTACTGCAGACTCATTTAAAATTCTGCATAAAATTAATAATAATGCCTATATCGTTGACCTTCCTGAAGCTTTTGACATAAGTAAGACTTTCAATATTGAGGATCTAGTACCTTATGAAGGTCCATAATTTAACCCTAGAAATTCTCTTATAGATGAGCCTACCCTGCAACCTACTAGTGAGATTCCTACATTGCCCCTCTACTTGATACTACTTCCCCACCAACAGAAAAATTGGATAATATTTTAGATGATCTAGATAATTTCTACTTGAGATAGTGGTATTCATAGGTATTTGATGAGATGGAAGAACAAGCCGGAGTCGGAGGACACTTGGATTGATTGTGAGGAGCTCTAACGCTTATATCCAGACCTTTTGGAGTACTATAATAGAAGTACTGGTTTTGATTCGACTGGGTCGAGCTCTCTCCCATCTGGAGAGAATGATGAGGACATCAGTTCGAAATGTTTTGGGTGCTTCTATCAGCGCAGACATCGTTTATGATGGCTATTTTATTAGCCTAGTATTTTTATTGCAGTATTTATATTTGTTTTTTATAATTTAGCCATATGTAGTAGACTAGTGTTACAGAAAAATCCCCATGATCTACATATTAGAACGCACGTTCGCAAACTTGGTACAAAAGCGGTTTTGAACAGTGAAATGAACGTGCCAAATCTTTAACAATTCTTTGAGAGCAATTCATATGTACATTCGTGAGTTTTGTTGCATTTAATTTTATTTTTTAGTTAATTGTAAGTCTCTAAGATGGAATTCATCACATATTCAAGGTTTATTAATTAATGCACATTGAGCTCATTTTATATAATCAATCATCCTCTTAATCATCCTTACCTAATTCATGATTTTCAAAATTTTGGGTTAGGGTTTCCTCATATGTTGGGTTTAATAGATAAACGGGAGGATGAGATGAAATGTTGAAGAAGATGAAGAAGAAGAAGAGATGCGGGTAACAAAGAGTAAGGTCAAAGAAGAAGATGAGAAGGAGATTTGGGAAGAAATTAGGGTTAGGAATTGAAGATTATAATAAGAGGTGAAAATGAGAGAGAACTATAAGAAAAAGTGAAATGTGGGTGAAAATAGAACGGAAGGGCATTTCCGTCCATCAAAAATACATGCAGTGCGATCAAACGGCCATCTATTGGAGGGGTAGTTTGTTGAGAATAAAAAAAACAAAATTTGGGGGTTACGCATAATAAAGCATAGTTAGGGAAGTTTCTTTAAAAAAATTGAAAGTTTAGGGTAGTTTCTTGCAATTTAGTCTTCTCTTTACATACAACTCCTTCACTGCCCTATAAAGTTCACTCTTATTCTATATTCCATTATTATCAAGTGCCCCTGAAGAAGCCTATCCATAGTGTACCATGTTTTAGGATAGGTAGTGATCCGCGCTCCTAGTTTCTTTGCGCATATAAAAGTGATCCTTGGTCCTGGTTGTACTAGACTCATCCGTTAGAGTATTGCAGCAATCGTACATTTTCTACCAAGTGAAGTGAATTCCTGGACTATTACTTTCATATTGTGTTTAGGATTATGTCTCTTTAGAACTAAGGGGATGATATTCCTTTGTGTGGAATGGGGATGAAAGTGTGGAAATGGAGTCTCTTACAACTTATGCCGGTCTTTCGTTCATCCAAGTATTTCTTAAGGCTGCTCTTCTTTGTCGCTAGCAACGAAGAGAGCAAATGCTCTCTTAAAAAAATGGCAAAATTTAAAAAAACTACACGACTTTTGGCCAGTTTACAAAAACTACACTGAAGTTTTTTTTAAAAAAAAGGACACAGTGTTTAAATAAGGTCCAGTGGGTTAGTTAGGGTTAGGGTTAGGATTAGTTCAGGGGGTTTATTTAAACATCTGATTAGTTAAGTGATGTTTTTTTTAGACACAAATAAAAGATGAGTGATTTTTTTAAACACAAATGAAAGATGAAAGCAGTTTTTTTAAACCCTACCCTAACTAACCCAGTGGATCTTATTTAAACATTGTGTCCTTTTTTTGGAAAAAAAAAAACTTTGGTGGAGTTTTTTTAAACTGGCCAAAAGTTTTGTGTAGTTTTTTTAAAATTTTGCCTAAAAAAATTAACAATAATTCCTAAAAAGTAGTATGTTCAGAAAATGAGTAAGTTTGAGTAAATAAACCCTTCGTTTCCTCCGTTTGGCACACTTCCTCTTTCTCATTTTCCTTTCTTTCTCTTCTCTCATTTCCATCAAACCAGATATTAATTGAGAAAATTATTTTCAATCCATTGTGGCACATCACCTTTTTATTACTTTCAAACTCCCAATTCCTTCAAACGAACATCATTTTCTGCTTTGCTTATGTGGCGTAGGTGCAAGTCATACTCCAGTTTCATGCTAACTGCAATTCCTTCAAAACAAACATCATTTTTGTTGCTTTGTTGCTTATGTGGCATAGGTGAAACCGTGAAAGTCGGTTCTCCAAGTTTATACAAGTCGTAAGGATCATGTACTGTTTACCGTTCTCATATCTACATCTCAGGATTATACCTCTTATGTTTAATTCTATTTTGCAGGCAGCTTACTGTGATTGATTTCTTAAAGGCCATAGGCCCCACAGTATCAGGGGAAAAATCTGTGGCTCCACCAGTTACGTGCACCCCTGACGCATTCCTCGTTACTGTAGTCGACAGCTTAGCAACCCGATTAGTTCATCGCATTTATGTAGTAGATAATGAATCGAGTGTTGTTGGCGTTGTAACGCTTAGGGATGTGATCTCCTGCTTTATATATGAACCCCCCAAACATTTCGACAACTATCTTGGTTTCTCTATAGAGGAGATGCTAAACAGGTGAGGCATTTGTCGCATAATTGAGAAGCTGACACAGTTAAGTGTTTATATATCTGGCAGTTGGAAATCATGGAAGAATACCAAATAGCCAACTGGTTCTTCGTGACTGCTGTGCAAAGTATCTGTGAGTTTAGTCGAATGATATTGCCCAAATGAAAAGTTCTCAGATAGGGGTTTTCTGTGCGGCTGTGCCTGGATTTAAGTTTCTGATTAGTCTGATTCTCAAGTCTTGAGTGAGAATGTAGTATGTTTGGCTCCTAGTTGAATGTAACCGTATATTTATGAATTTGTATACTGTTTACATGGATTATGATATGATAGCATCTTTCCTTATTGGAAGCTTTTTCGACTGGAAATTTGGTAAATAAGAGAGTTGGTTTTGGACGTTGAATTTTGTTGTGTATTTAATGAACGTTTGTACTCTATTGCTGATCATATTTTCGTCAAAGTAGTCTTGATTACAATTCCTACCTATTTTTTTGATATATCGGATAGAGCCAAACGGCTCCAACCATCAAAAATTATATAAAATTAGTAAGTTACAGACAAAATCACAAGAGGTTTTACAAGTTGTAAAACAGACTGAAAATACAAAAAGTTGTAAAACAGAAAGAAGATTACAAAAAAGTAATCCAAAAATGGCTGAGAAGCACGCCAATAAGAGAACTTCGATACAACAGTTGAAACACAACGAACAGGGAGACGGAGCACTCAGCCAAGATTACAACGCACGAAAAAGAGCCAAAACACCCTGCCGCACCCACATGTGGATAAGAATCAAGAGACAGCGCTGTGAAAACGAAGGCCAAACCATCCCCCCATGGAGATATCAAGCTCCACTAGCAGCCCAAGAGAAACACAAGCAGCACAAAAAGATAAGCCTGACTGCCTGCGCCGAAACTCAACTGTGTACAAGCTGAAGAGCTGACACAGAATTAGCTTTCCTAGCAAGAATACGAGAACTCACACGAATCTGCAAATTATTAAAGACTTTCTTATTGTATTTCCGCTTAACGGGGGGAGGGACAACCTTCACCAATGGGGACGAAATAGCAGCAGGGTCAAACAATCTAGCTTCGTCTATTTTGGGTCAAGAAGGGGTTAAGAGAACACTGGAAGCAACTGACGAGGATATTGTGATGGAGTTAGTATGATAGGAATAACCGTCGAAAGAAGAGTCATCAAGACTCGGAGAAGACTTGAGGGGAAAAGAGTGCAGGATATGCATAACCTCCCTCAGGTGATGATTGATCCAAGCTTGAACCCCTAAATGTTGATACAATGAGAAGATGCATCCCGGAAAATGACAAGAGAGCGTATAAAGTTTGGGAGAAGAAATTATCATAGAACAAGAAAAATTATAAAATAAAGAATGAGCCTCAAAATAAACAATAGCATTGTTAGAAGGTGTGGGGTCTGAAATGCGGCGATGCCGAGCGTGCCCCATCGCACAGCGAAACCAAGAATGACAAGAAACAAAAGATTTAAACAAACCAGAATTTTTATCCAGACTCAAACTCAATGCAGGCGCCACCGAAAAAGAATGGGGACGAGCCTTGTAAGAACCCAAACGAGGGAAGGAAACAAGTTTCGAAAAAACCTTGCGATCCTTAAAGAGGTTAGCAATATTAGGAAGTTGAAGAGTCGCAAGAGAATCACAAAGAGCAGAGGAAGAAGTAGTGAAGTTCAAAGCTGGTAAAGGAACAACTGCGAAGGAGTCGAAGTCCTTTCCAGATTCAAAACTGGACTTCCTTGCCAAGCAAGCATGAAGCTTGCACTTTAATAGAGGGTAGTTAAGAAAGGAAAGAAGTTTGGCTGGTAAGGGGTGGCCTCTGGGAAGACCAAGGAGTTTTTGAAGGGCAAAGCAACGACTGCGTGAGTGACCAAATTTATCACAGAAAAAGCACTTCATTTTATTCACACACTCACGTTTAAAATGCCCAGAAATGAGGCACCTGTAACAAACCAGAAGCGGACCGGGCTTACTAGAAGAAGGGGAAATAGTGAAGATGGGAGAGCACCGAGAGACATTGGTGTTAGCCAAAAGAGGAGATGACAAGTTACTCTTCAATTCCTGAATCGTAACTAAACAAATAGATCTAGCTTCCGGCTCAATGAAAGACATGGTAGAAACCAGCCCAAGAGTGCCTCAAAGCGATACACCAATAGGCACTGGACAATTGAATTATAAAGGGAAAGCCAGTAAATTGGTGCTGTAGCGATCAAAATCTGATCGCCAAGGGAGAAGAGGAGAACAGAAAACTCCTTTAATATATATATATATATATATATATATATATATATATATATATATATATTTATATATATATATATATATATGAACACACTAAAGAAAAGTCTCGTTCTCGCAAACGAAACTCAATAAGCATCGTAATCTCGAGGCAGAACCGCGAGACCAGCTAGGCCACTCTAGGCAATTACAATCAAAGAGGTAGGAGGGCCAAACCCCCAAGCTACAAAGATGGGGAAGGCGAGACCGAAGGGGAGAATGTTGAAGAAAAAAGGGAGCCAGAGGAGCGGAAAGGGAGAATTAGGGAAGGGGATGGAAGAAAATGGAACACCACACTCTAACTAGAGCACCCCGCGATCGCCAAAGCAACCAATAAATAATAGAGGCAATAACTTACAGTGATAGGTTAGGGGGAGGGAGAAGCGAAGATCGGGGCGCACTTGAACAATTGAGAAGACCAACCGAGGGACGAACAGGGAAACCACAAACAGAAACACCAGGGGAGTAGCTACACTGCTAGAACGGGAACCGGGGGGGGGGGGGGACCGGACTTGGATCAATGCGACAGGGGAGTCCAGAACTCCGCTTCCACCGAGAAAACGTTGCTACACCACCGCCGGGACCACGACTCCAACAGCTTGGCTTGGAATGGGCTGGCAAGAGCGCCGAGATGAGCGAACCAGCCTGAGGGGTGAAGCGCCTCGAAGCTGGGCACAGAAGCTACAAGATCTCGCTAGCTACGACAGCGGAGCGGGTCAGCGAGCGCCTCGGGCCAGGGAGCAGATGAGAAGATCGGAGGGAACAACCGGAAACCACCGCTGGCGAAAAAAAGGGGGTGGGGAGGTAGATCTAAGTGAGATCTACAACAATAATGAAAGGGGGGCGAAGGAAAAGTGGCGGAGTCGAGCGGATCTGGGGATCAAATGTTAGTCTGTGGTTGGGATTTTGACTCGCCTCAAGAGGACCAAATATTAGTATTTCTGACGGCTTCACAATTCCTACCTATTAAAATGAGTAAAAGGGATATGAGCAACTTGTTCATTTAATAAATGAGCAATTGATGATGTGCAATTGATAAGATGGCATGCATGTGATACATTGAGTATCTAACCACTTTTAGGATTTTTTCAATCACATGCATGCCACCTCATCACTTGCTCATTTACTAAATGAACAAATTGCTTATACCCCGTTTTCCCTATTAAAATTGTAAAATTATGACTGCCTTTTCTTTTCTCAGATACCAATTCAAGCATGGGCCTTCAAAGTTCATCGGCTCCCCCAAGTTGATAACTTGCGAGGCATGGTTAACCCCGATACTTCATGGTGTGTTTGGGAATGGAGTTACGCTATGGTAACGAAGTTAAACAAAGTTATGGTAACGAGGTTGCTCTTGAGCATCTCCAATCGTTTGCTATTTTTGTCAAAATGGTAAATAAAAAAAATAGCAAACGAGAGTTGCAATCGTTTGTTATCTTGCCAAATTTTAGTAAAAAAGGAACAGTAGCTTTTCATATTTGAGAAACAAATTTGGCAATTGCCAAATATAGCAAACAGAACATTGTGTTTCGTCTCTACTTTTTTTAATAATTTTTTAAACGCGTCGGACGAAACATGTTTCATCCAATAATTTTTTATTTTTTTTTACTGATTTAATGATCAGACGTAACAACATATTCCGTCCTTTTTTTAAATTAAAAAATGTCGGACGGTACAACATGTACCGTCCACCGTCCGATGGCAAAAATAATGAAAGAAGTGGTCAGACGGAACAACATAACAATATGTTCCGTGGTTCCATTTCTTTGATTTGGAAAATTTAATCCACGACCAAGTTAATCCATTTCTTTTCATAGATTGCCAAGTCAAAGTTAAAAACAAATTACATCAAAGTCCAAGATTTTCAAATATTTTTTTAAAGTTATTTTGATTGGTTTGACGGAACAACATGTTTCGTCTGTCCACTTGTTTATCTCATCTGCTATATTATAGCAAACGACAACTGCAACAAAACACTTGATTTGCCATTTGTTATTTTGCCAAATTGCCAAAATAGCAAAAACGATTGGAGATGCTCTTCAAAGCATCCACAGTCGTTTGTTATTTATCCATTTTATGCATATTTTAGTAAACGAACCGCTGCAGTCATTTGCTATTTATGCATATTTTGACTATTTCGCAACAGTAGATTGCTATATATGAGAGCGGAAATGAGAAAATGCATATTTATGCGGGACGGATCCGTCCCAGGAAAGAAAAAAAAAATTAATTCGTCGGACGGAACTTGAAAGTCCATCCCACTTTTTTTGAATTTCCGAAAGAAAAAAATTCTACAAAATATTGCCTATCCCCTTGAAGATCCGTCCGTGGAGGGGCCCACAAATTTTCTTTTTCCAATAAAAAAAATTGTTTTTAATTATTAAAAAAATCAAAAAATATTTAAAATCCGTGGGACAGGTCTCGAAGATCCGTCCGACCATAAAAAAAAATTGTTTGCTATATTATAGCATTTTACCACTGCAGCAAACTCGCTTTGCTATATGTATATTATACATTTATGCATATTTTAGCGAAGCACGACTGTGGATGCTCTAACATAGAGTTATGGAACCAAAGTTATATAGGGGGTGTGGTACACAGATTAGAAGATTTTCAAGAATGTGATGATGGGAATGAAGATCCCCATGAATGTTGTATTAATGCGTTTCGTATAGTACATTGCATTGTCGAGAATTTCTTATTATTGTAATTTTTTTAAAATTTTCTTCTTTGTTATGGAAGTTCCATACGAATTCTCAAATTCCTTGATTTTAAGGAGGAATTAAATTTTTTATTTCTGTGGGAACCATCATTCCTTTCAAAGTTATATTTTTCACCAATCAAATGGTGATCTATAAGGAATTCTGAAATTCTTTGCACCTTACACTGCACCAAATGCCCCCTTATAGAGTCACTAGATAGATCTACTCTTGCTATACTGACTTCCAACTTCACATAACTCTATTTCCAAACAAAATCTAAATTCCACATGTAACAATCTCCTCTAGCTACTTTATTAAAACTCTTATTTGAAAATTATACATAGCCTTTTAAATTCCTATTAAAAAATTACATCATAACCGATGTACTTCTCTTACTTACTCATTACGGTGCATTACTTTCGACTAGTATAATGTACGTACGATGCACATCTACAAAAAGTAAAGTTATCAAATTAAATGAATATATATTGAATCAGAAAGAAAAGAAAAAAGTTTATATTTGAATATTTTGATTTGGGGTACATGTACGGTGCACATTTATATTTATTGGATATAGTTTGAACGTATATTATATGTGTTTATACAGTTATTAAGTTAGAATTTGTTTGTTACAAATTCCAACTCCCCTGTTGTTAAAATAGTAGAGATGTAGAGAACTCCCCTGTTGTTAAAATAGTAGAGATGTAGAGAATAGTGAAACAAACAATTAAGTAGCAGTTACAAGAGTCAATACTATAGCGTTACAACAAGTGCCACTACGACCCACTAGTGAAGCTCTTTGCCAGTTTTTCTTGCCAGAGTTAATACTATCACATTATACTAAGTGTTACTACAAGCCAGAAGTAAACCTCCTTTCCAGTTGAGATCGGAAATCGAGTTATGCCTTTATCAACCAATTATTTTATTACGGGATACGAGTTCAAATTTCTACTTGTGGGTCCAATCTCATTAAATAATAATAATAATAATAAAACACCAAATAACTTGTCAAAGTATTATATATATTCTTTATGGTTCGCGATAAAATTGGAACGATACAGACAATATCAGTTAAAAAAATTTGTATCCTTAGAGCATTTGTAGTCGTTGAGACTCAAAATTGTCAAATTTTGTATTTAGAAATAGGAATTTTGAGTTCAAACCGCAGTCGTTTGAACTCAAAATTTGAGTTTGTTTTTTAAAAAAATGCATCGACGGGTGATGAATTCTTGTACGAAATTTTCCTTATTAAAAAAAAAGCACGGACAATAGATGAAATCCCGCCCAAGAGTTTTTTTTATAATTAAGAATCATAATTAAATCTAAATTAATCTTAATTCTTAATCAAATAACAATTAATTCCTAAAATGTACCAATAATAATTTTTATAGGCCTAATTCTATAAAACTTTTTTTTACAGTTGGGAAGAAAAGGCATCGGACGGGATTTATATATTTTTTTTAAAAAAATCGACGATACTTGTTTTAGCGTCCGATCTTTCAAATAAAATAAATTTTGTGGGACGAAAAATCATTTAGCGTCTGATACTTTTAAAAAAAATAAATTGTGGGACGAAAAATGGTATTGTGTCCTATTATTTTTACGGAGAAATTTGTTAACGGATGAAACTTGATCTTTCGATTGCTATATTTTCGCAATTCTTATTTCTCCTCTCATATATAGAAGAGTGTTGGTCCTCTAAAACTCAAAATTTTCAAATATAGGGAACAACTACAACTCCTATTTTGCCAAATTTTCCAAATTTTGGAAATGGATAATTTAGCAAATGCCCTCATTCAAAATGTGGAAACTAGCATATACCCCCACTATTTTAAAAACTAAGAAATACCCCCAGTTTGGATGGAACCGTTAAAATCTATGTTAAGTAAACTCACGTGCGTCACTCAGGATTTGTAAAATGATCTAAATACCCACGATAAAATGTATTTTAGCAAATGCCCCAATCCGAATGTGGAAACTAGCATATACCGCCTACTATTTTAAAAAAAGGATATTTGGGATATTTCAGCAAATGCCCCCATAATGTGGAAATTAGCATATAGCCCCACAATTTCAGTGTTAGGTGTTATGAAAAATATGAGTGTTATGTGTTGTTACTCAGTCTGAACAACTTTCTATCTGTACTGATGATAACAATCCAATGGAAAGAGGTTCTACGTCAGATTTTGACCCAAAAAACACAAAAGCCGTCATCTATTACAACGGATTGTTGTGCATCATCCTAGCTTGTGTACCATCATCTATTACAACATATTGTGTGGTCTCTTGTTCCACTCTAAAATATGCATCATCATTTTCATCATCTTCATTCACAATAGTTTCAACAGTAGCTTGTGTATTAACCCATAGTCACAAATTCTTCGTATATAAATAATTCGACAAGATTTAATATTCGGAAATCTACAAAAAACCGACAAGTTTGGGGGAAAATCGGTAAAAGTTCAGGAAGAAAGAAATACAAAATTTTAGTTAGTACTCCTCACCAAAATAAGAATATATATAAACCCATAAATATTTTTTGTATAATTCGCTAAATTCACAATTTTTTTGCGAAATATTCGTTTAATTCGTGATTTTCATGAATAATTCACGAACTGCGAAAATTAAATGCAAACCTGCAAATAATTGGTGAATCAGTTCGGCAAATTATTTCTTCGTGAATAATTTGCGAATTTAACGAATTATTCACGAACTTTGTTACTTTGGTATTACCTACTGTCACACTAGATTGTGCATCATCTTCAACAACACCCAAGTTGAGATGTGGAAATAAAGCATTGATGCTGGCATTGATGTTTTTTTGTCAAAACAACAAACACAGATTATATACTATTCAAAACTCTAAAACTGTTTTGTCCAAACAGACGGCATTTCTTAGTTGTTTTTTTTCTAAATAGTAGGGGTATATGCTAGTTTACGCATTTTAAATGAGGGCATTTGCTCAAATATTTTATTTTTTTTAAATAGTGGGGGTATATGCTAGTTTCCACATTCTGAATAGGAGCGTTTGCTAAAATACATTTTATCATGGGAAGAAATTAGGGTGAAATGTTGAAGAAAATGAAGAAGAAGAAGAAGAGATGCGCGTAACAAAGAGCAAGGTCAAAGAAGAAGATGAGAAGGAAATTTGGGAAGAAATTAGGGTTAGGAATTGAAGATTATAATAAGAGGTGAAAATGAGAGAGAACTATAAGAAAAAGTGAAATGTGGGTGAAAATAGAATGGAAGGGCATTTCCGTCCATCAAAAATACATGCAGTGCGATCAAACGGCCATCTATTGGACGGGTAGTTTGTTGAGAATAAAAAAAACAAAATTTGGGGGTTACGCATAATAAAGCATAGTTAGGGAAGTTTCTTTTAAAAAATTGAAAGTTTAGGGTAGTTTCTTGCAATTTAGTCTTCTCTTTACATACAACTCCTTCACTACCCTATAAAGTTCACTCTTATTCTATATTCCATTATTATCAAGTGCCCCTGAAGAAGCCTATCTATAGTGTACCATGTTTTAGGATTGGTAGTGATCCGCGCTCCTAGTTTCTTTGCGCATATAAAAGTGATCCTTGGTCCTGGTTGTACTAGACTCATCCGTTAGAGTATTGCAGCAATCGTACATTTTCTACCAAGTGAAGTGAATTCCTGGACTATACTTTCATATTGTGTTAGGATTATGTCTCTTCAGAACTAAGGGGATATTCCTTTGTGTGGAATGGGGATGAAAGTGTGGAAATGGAGTCTCTTACAACTTATGCCGGTCTTTCGTTCATCCAAGTATTTCTTAAGGCTGCTCTTCTTTGTCGCTAGCAACGAAGAGAGCAAATGCTCTCTTAAAAAAATGGCAAAATTTAAAAAAACTACACGACTTTTGGCCAGTTTACAAAAACTACACTGAAGTTTTTTTTTAAAAAAAGGACACAGTGTTTAAATAAGGTCCAGTGGGTTAGTTAGGGTTAGGGTTAGGATTAGTTCAGGGGGTTTATTTAAACATCTGATTAGTTAAGTGATGTTTTTTTTAGACACAAATAAAAGATGAGTGATTTTTTTAAACACAAATGAAAGATGAAAGCAGTTTTTTTAAACCCTACCCTAACTAACCCAGTGGATCTTATTTAAACATTGTGTCCTTTTTTTGGAAAAAAAAAAACTTTGGTGGAGTTTTTTTAAACTGGCCAAAAATTTTGTGTAGTTTTTTTAAAATTTTGCCTAAAAAAATTAACAATAATTCCTAAAAAGTAGTATGTTCAGAAAATGAGTAAGTTTGAGTAAATAAACCCTTCGTTTCCTCCGTTTGGCACACTTCCTCTTTCTCATTTTCCTTTCTTTCTCTTCTCTCATTTCCATCAAACCAGATATTAATTGAGAAAATTATTTTCAATCCATTGTGGCACATCACCTTTTTATTACTTTCAAACTCCCAATTCCTTCAAACGAACATCATTTTCTGCTTTGCTTATGTGGCGTAGGTGCAAGTCATACTCCAGTTTCATGCTAACTGCAATTCCTTCAAAACAAACATCATTTTTGTTGCTTTGTTGCTTATGTGGCATAGGTGAAACCGTGAAAGTCGGTTCTCCAAGTTTATACAAGTCGTAAGGATCATGTACTGTTTACCGTTCTCATATCTACATCTCAGGATTATACCTCTTATGTTTAATTCTATTTTGCAGGCAGCTTACTGTGATTGATTTCTTAAAGGCCATAGGCCCCACAGTATCAGGGGAAAAATCTGTGGCTCCACCAGTTACGTGCACCCCTGACGCATTCCTCGTTACTGTAGTCGACAGCTTAGCAACCCGATTAGTTCATCGCATTTATGTAGTAGATAATGAATCGAGTGTTGTTGGCGTTGTAACGCTTAGGGATGTGATCTCCTGCTTTATATATGAACCCCCCAAACATTTCGACAACTATCTTGGTTTCTCTATAGAGGAGATGCTAAACAGGTGAGGCATTTGTCGCATAATTGAGAAGCTGACACAGTTAAGTGTTTATATATCTGGCAGTTGGAAATCATGGAAGAATACCAAATAGCCAACTGGTTCTTCGTGACTGCTGTGCAAAGTATCTGTGAGTTTAGTCGAATGATATTGCCCAAATGAAAAGTTCTCAGATAGGGGTTTTCTGTGCCTGGATTTTAAGTTTCTGATTAGTCTGATTCTCAAGTCTTGAGTGAGAATGTAGTATGTTTGGCTCTTAGTTGAATGTAACTGTAAATTTATGAATTTGTATACTGTTTACATGGACTATGATATGATAGCAACTTTCCTTCTTGGAAGCTTTTTCGACTGGAAATTTGGTAAATAAGAGAGTTGGTATTGCACGTTGAATTTTGTTGTGTATTTAATGAACGTTTGTACTCTATTGCTGATCTTATTTTCGTCAAAGTAGTCTTGATTACAATTCCTACCTATTTTTTTGATATATCGGGTAGAGCCAAACAGCTCCAGCCATCAAAAAATATATAAATCAATAAAAATAGTAAGTTACAGACAAAATTACAAGAGGTTTTACAAGTTGTAAAATAGACTGAAAATACAAAAAAGTTATAAAACAGAAAGAAGATTACAAAAAAGTAATCCGAAAATGGCTGAAAAGCACGCCAATAAGAGAACTTCGATACAACAGTTGAAACACAACGAACAGGGAGACGGAGCACTCAGCCAGGATTACAACGCACGAAAAAGAGTCAAAACACCCTGCCGCACCCACATGTGGATAAGAATCAAGAGACAGCGCTGTGAAAACGAAGGCCAAACCATCCCCCCACGGAGATATCAAGCTCCACTAGCAGCCCAAGAGAAACACAAGCAGCACAAAAAGATAAGCCTGACTGCCCACGTCGAAACTCAACTGTGCACAAGCTGAAGAGCTGACACAGAATTAGCTTTCCTAGCAAGAATACGAGCACTCACACGAATATGCAAATTATTAAAGACTTTCTTATTGTATTTCCGCTTAACGGGGGGAGGGACAACCTTCACCAATGGGGACGAAATAGCAGCAGAGTCAAACAATCTAGCTTCGTCTATTTTGGGTCAAGAAGGGGTTAAGAGAACACTGGAAGCAACCGACGAGGATATTGTGATGGAGTTAGTATGATAGGAATAACCGTCGAAAGAAGAGTCATCAAGACTCGGAGAATACTTGAGGGGAAAAGAGTGCAAGATATGCATAACCTCCCTCAGGTGATGATTGATCCAAGCTTGAACCCCTAAATGTTGATACAACGAGAAGATGCATCCCGGAAAATGACAAGAGAGCGTATAAAGTTTGGGAGAAGAAATGATCATAGAACAAGGAAAATTATAAAATAAAGAAGGAGCCTCAAAATAAACAATAGCATTATCAGAAGGTGCGGGGTCTGAAATGCGGCGATGCCGAGCGTGCCCCATCGCATAGCGAAACCAAGAATGACAAGAAACAAAGGATTTAAACAAACCAGAATTTTTATCCAGACTCAAACTCAACGCAGGCGCCACCGAAAAAGAATGGGGACGAGCCTTGTAAGAACCCAAACGAGGGAAGGAAACAAGTTTCGAAAAAACCTTACGATCCTTAAAGAGGTTAGCAATATTAGGAAGTTGAAGAGTCGCAAGAGAATCACAAAGAGCAGAGGAAGAAGTAGTGAAGTTCAAAGCTGGTAAAGGAACAACTGCGGAGGAGTTGAAGTCCTTTCCAGATTCAAATCTGGACTTCCTTGCCAAGCAAGCATGAAGCTTGCGCTTTAATAGAGGGTAGTTAAGAAAGGAAAGAAGTTTGGCTGGTAAGGGGTGGCCTTTGGGAAGACCAAGGAGTTTTTGAAGGGCAAAGCAACGACTGCACGAGTGACCAAATTTATCACAGAAAAAACACTTCATTTTATTCACACACTCACGTTTAAAATGGCCAGGAATGAGGCACCTGTAACAAACCAGAAGCGGATCGGGCTTACTAGAAGAAGGGGAAATAGTGAAGATGGGAGAGCACCGAGAGAGATTGGTGTTAGCCAAAAGAGGAGATGACAAGTTACTCTTCAATTCCTGAATCGTAACTAAACAGTTAGATCTAGCTTCCGGCTCAATGAGAGACATGGTAGAAACCAGCCCAAGAGTGCCTCAAAGCGATACACCAATAGGCACTGGACAATTGAATTATAAAGGGAAAGCCAGTAAATTTGTGCTGTATCGATCAAAATCTGATCCCAAAGGAGAAGAGGAGAACAGAAAACTCCTTATATATATATATATATATATATATATATATATATATATATATGAACACACTAAAGAAAAGTCTCGTTCTCGCAAACGAAACTCAATAAGCACCGTAATCTCGAGGCAGAACCGCGAGACTAACTAGGCCACTCTAGGCAATTACAATCAAAGAGGTAGGAGGGCCAAACCCCCAAGCTACAACGATGGGGAAGGTGAGACCGAAGGGGAGAATGTTGAAGAAAAGAGGGAGCCAGAGGAGCGGAAAGGGAGAATTAGGAAAGGGGAAGGAAGAAAATGGAACACCGCACTCTAACTAGAGCACCCCGCGATCACCAAAGCAACCAATAAATAATAGAGGCAATAACTTACAGTGATAGGTTAGGGGGAGGGAGAAGCAAAGATCCGGGCGCAATTGAACAATTGAGAAGACCAACCGAGGGACGAACAGGGAAACCACAAACAGAAACACCAGGGGAGTAGCTACACTGCTAGAACGGGACCGGGGGGGAACGGACTTGGATCGATGCGACAGGGGAGTCCAGAACTCCGCTTCCACCGAGAAAACGTCGCTACACCACCGTCGGGACCACGACTCCAATAGCTTGGCTTGGAACGGGCTGGCAAGAGCGCCGAGATGAGCGAACCAGCCTGAGGGGTGAAGCGCCTCGAAGCTGGGCACAGAAGCTACAAGATCTCGCTGGCTACGACAGCGGAGCGGGTCAGCGAGCGCCTCGGGCCAGGGAGCAGATGAAAAGACCGGAGGGAACAATCGGAAACCACCGCTTGCGAAAAAAGGGGGTGGGGAGGTAGATCTAAGTGAGATCTACAACAATAATGAAAAGGGGGCGAAGGAAAAGTGGCGGAGTCGAGCGGATCTGGGGATCAAATGTTAGTCTGTGGTTGGGATTTTGAATCGCCTCAAGAGGACCAAATATTAGTATTTCTGACGGCTTCACAATTCCTACCTATTAAAATGAGTAAAAGGGATATGAGCAACTTGTTCATTTAATAAATGAGCAATTGATGAGGTGCAATTGATAAGATGGCATGCATGTGATACATTGAGTATCTAACCACTTTTAGGATTTTTTCAATCACATGCATGCCGCCTCATCATTTGCTCATTTACTAAATGAACAAATTGCTCATACCCCGTTTTCCCTATTAAAATTGTAAAATTATGACTGCCTTTTCCTTTCTCAGATACCAATTCAAGCACGGGCCTTCAAAGTTCATCGGCTCCCCCAAGTTGATAACTTGCGAGGCATGGTTAACCCCGACACTTCATGGTGTGTTTGGGAATGGAGTTACGCTATGGTAACGGAGTTAAACAAAGTTATGGTAACGAGGTTGTTCTTGAGCATCTCCAATCGTTTGCTATTTTTGTCAAAATTGTAAAAAAAAAAAAGCAAATGAGAGTTGCAATCGTTTGTTATCTTGCAAAATTTTAGTAAAGGAGCAACAGTAGCTTTTCATATTTGAGAAACAAATTTGTCAATTGCCAAATATAGCAAACAGAACATTGTGTTTCATCTCTGTTTTTTTTAATAATTTTTTATTCGCGTCGGACGAAACATGTTTCATCCAATAATTTTTTTTTTACTGATTTAATGATCAGACGTAACAACATATTCCGTCCTTTTTTTAAATTAAAAAACGTCGGACGGTACAACATGTACCGTCCACCGTCCGATGGCAAAAATAATGAAAGAAGGTCAGACGGGACAACATAACAATATGTTCCGTGCTTCCATTTCTTTGATTTGGAAAATTTAATCCACGACCAAGTTAATCCATTTCTTTTCATAGATTGCCAAGTCAAAGTTAAAAACAAATTACATCAAAGTCCAAGATTTTCAAATATTTTTTTAAAGTTATTTTGATTGGTTTGACAGAACAACATGTTTCGTCTGTCCACTTGTTTATCTCATCTGTTATATTATAGCAAACGACAACTGCAACAAAACACTTGATTTGCCATTTTTTATTTTGCCAAATTGCCAAAATAGCAAAAACGATTGGAGATGCTCTTCAAAGCATCCACGGTCGTTTGTTATTTATCCATTTTATGCATATTTTAGTAAACGAACCGCTGCAGTCATTTGCTATTTATGCATATTTTGACCATTTCGCAACAGTAGATTGTTATATATGAGAGCGGAAATGAGAAAATGCATATTTATGCGGGACGGATTTGTCCCAGGAAAAAGAAAAAAAATTAATTCGTCGGACGGAACTTGAAAGTCCATCCCACTTTTTTTGAATTTCCGAAAGAAAAAAATTCTACAAAATATTGCTTATCCCCTTGGATGGATCATGAAGATCCGTCCGTGGAGGGGCCCACAAATTTTCTTTTTCCACTAAAAAAATTGTTTTTAATTATTAAAAAAATCAAAAAATATTTAAAATCCGTGGGACAGGTCTCGAAGATCCGTCCGACCATAAAAAAAAATTGTTTGCTATATTATAGCATTTTACCACTACAGCAAACTCGCTTTGCTATATGTATAATATGCATTTATGCATATTTTAGCGAAGCACGACTATGAATGCTCTAACATAGAGTTATGGAAACGAAGTTATATAGGGGGTGTGGTACACAGATTAGAAGATTTTCAAGAATGTGATGATGGGAATGAAGATCCCCATGAATGTTGTATTAATGCGTTTCGTATAGTACATTGCATTATCGGGAATTTCTTATTATTGTAATTTTTTAAAATTTTCTTCTTTGTTATGGAAGTTCCATACGAATTCTCAAATTCCTTGATTTTAAGGAGGAATTGGGAACCATCATTCCTTTCAAAGTTATACTTGTCATTTATCAAATAAGGTGATCTATAAGGAATTCTGAAGTTCTTTGCACCTTACACTGCACCAAATGCCCCCTTATAGAGTCACTAGATAGATCTACTCTTGCTATATTGACTTCCAACTTCACATAACTCTATTTCCAAACAAAATCTAAATTCCAAATGTAACAATCTCCTCTAGATACTTTATTAAAACTCTTATTTGAAAATTATACATAGCCTTTTAAATTCATATTAAAAAATTACATCGTAACCGATGTACTTCTCTTACTTACTCATTACAGTGCATTACTTTCGACTAGTATAATGTACGTGCGATGCACGTCTAAAAAAAAGTAAAGTCATCAAATTAAATGAATATATATTGAATCAGAAAGAAAAAAAAAAGTTTATATTTGAATGTTTTGATTTGGACTACATGTGCGGTGCCCATTTATATTTGTTTGATATAGTTTGAACATATATTATATGTATTTATACAGTTATCAAGTTAGAATTTTGTTTGTTACAAATTCCAACTCCCTGTTAAAATAGTAGAGATGTAAACAATTAAATTAGCAGTTACAAGAGTCAACACTATAGCGTTACAACAAGTGCCATTACGACCCATTAGTGAAGCTCTTTGCCAGTTTTTCTTGCCAGAGTTAATTCGACTCTGGTCTCCTACCCCCGTTTGGGCTCTTATAAGGCCCGTACCCGTTCTATCTCTATGGCACCTTCGTTGATTTGGAATCTGGATTACAATTCTAACTTGGTTAAATCCTTCTCCCCTTCTCTTGAGTGGTCTCATATTGCGAGAGGGCAAGCTTTGCACTGCCGCTTCTCTGATTCCCCTGTGTGTCCCGATAGGGCTATTGTCGACTGTATGGCCTCTTCTATTATAACTATCATTGTGCTTTGAAGATTTCTTCTCCCAAACGCTCTACATTCTCTTTTCATTTTCCAGGATGCTTATTATCTTGGTATCAACGTTTAGGGGTTCAATCGGGAATCTATCAGCTGTTGAAGGCTTTTAAACATCTCTTCCACTCCCTTTCCCTTAAGATCTCTCTGAGTTTTAATGATCCTTATCTCCCCCATGCGGACGATTCTACCATGTCCATCCCAACAGTCACTTCGGACGCTCTCAGTATTCGCTTTTCCCCGTCGTGCCCTATCAAAGTCGAAGCCTCAGCTTCGGTCATCGCAGTTTTTTCGCCCCCTTCGGTGAGGGATGCCCCTCCCCCCGTCATGCAGAGTTACAAAAAGAAAGTCACTAATCATTTGCCTATTCGAGTGAGTGCGTATTCTTGCGAGGAAAACAGCTTCTGTGTCTGCTCATCAGCTCTGCACAGTTGAGTCTTGCCTTCTCGTTGACTCCCTTCATATTGGCAATGTGTTGTGCCGCTAGAGTTTTTTCCTTTGGACTGCTAGCGGATTGGGATGTCTTCGTGGGGGAAGGGTTGTATTTCTGTTTCATGGCCCAGTCGTTCAAGTCCTGCTCCTCTATCGGGTTCAGCAGTCTGGATTGTCTGGCCGATTGTTCCGCCCTCTGGTTTCGGCGTGGGCTTTTGCTGTGGCGCTGTTATCTGTATTGTTGGATCTTCAGCCTTTGTTTGTTTTATTTATTGTTCGCTTATTGTTGTTTTACATCTTATAAAGCCATCGATTATTTATTTGTATCTTAACTGTTATTATTGATTAATATATTTTTGATGGCTGGAGCCTTTTGGCTCTATCAGATATATCAAAAAAAATACTATCACATTATACTAAGTGTTACTACAACCCAGAAGTAAACCTCCTTTCCAGTTGACCCAGAGATCGGAAATCAACCAATTATTTTATTACGGAATACGAGTTCAAATTTCTACTTGTGGCTCCAATCTCATTAAATAATAATAATAATAATAATAAAACACCAAATAACTTGTCAAAGTATTATATATATTCTTTATGGTTCGCGATAAAATTGGAACGATACAGACAATATCAGTTAAAAAAATTTGTATCCTTAGAGCATTTGTAGTCGTTGAAACTCAAAATTTTCAAATTTTGTATTTAGAAATAGAAATTTTGAGTTCAAACTGTAGTCGTTTGAACTCAAAATTTGAGTTTGTTTTTTTAAAAAATGCACCGATGGGTGATGAATTCTTGTACGAAATTTTCCTTATTAAAAAAAAAAGCACGGACAATAGATGAAATCCTGCCCAAGAGTTTTTTTTATAATTAAGAATCATAATTAAATCTAAATTAATCTTAATTCTTAATCAAATAACAATTAATTCCTAAAATGTACCAATAATAATTTTTATAGGCCTAATTCTATAAAACTTTTTTTTACAGTTGGGAAGAAAAGGCATCGGACGGGATTTATATTTTTTTTATAAAAAAAATCGACGATACTTGTTTTAGCGTCCGATCTTTAAAATAAAATAAATTTTGTGGGACAAAAAATCATTTAGCGTATGATACTTTAAAAAAAAAAATTTGTGGGACGAAAAATGGTATTGTGTCCTATCATTTTTACGGAGAAATTTGTTAACGGATGAAACTTGATCTTCCGATTCCTTTATTTTGGCAATTCCTATTTCTCCTCTCAAATATAGAAGAGTATTGTTCCTCTAAAACTCAAAATTTTCAAATATAGGGAACAACTACAACTCCTATTTTGCCAAATTTTCCAAATTTTGGAAATGGATAATTTAGCAAATGCCCTCATTCAAAATGTGGAAACTAGCATATACCCTCACTATTTTAAAAAACTAAGAAATACCCCCAGTTTGGATGGAACCGTTAAAATCTCTGTTAAGTAAACTCACGTGCGTCACTCAGGATTTGTAAAATGATCTAAATACCCACGATAAAATGTATTTTAGCAAATGCCCCAATCAGAATGTGGAAACTAGCATATACCGCCTACTATTTTAAAAAAAGGATATTTGGGATATTTCAGCAAATGCCCCCATAATGTGGAAATTAGCATATAGCCCCACAATTTCAGTGTTAGGTGTTGTGAAAAATATGAGTGTTATGTGTTGTTACTCAGTCTGAACAACTTTCTATCTGTACAGATGATAACAATGTAATGGAAAGAGGTTCTACATCAGATTTTGACCCAAAAAACACAAAAGCCATCATCTATTACAACGGATTGTTGTGCATCATCCTAGCTTGTGTACCATCATCTATTACAACATATTGTGTGGTCTCTTGTTCCACTCTAAAATGTGCATCATCATTTCCATCATCTTCATTCACAATAGTTTCAACAGTAGCTTGTGTATTAACCCATAGTCACAAATTCTTCGTATACAAATAATTCGACAAGATTTAATATTCAGAAATCTACAAAAAACCGACAAGTTTGGGGGAAAATCAGTAAAAGTTCAGGAAGAAAAAAATACAAAATTTTAGTTAGTACTCATCACCAAAATAAGAATATATATAAACCCATAAATATTTTTTGTATAATTCGCTAAATTCACAAATTTTTCACGAAATATTCGTTTAATTCGTGATTTTCACGAATAATCTGCGAACTGCGAAAATTAAATGCAAACCTGCAAATAATTGGTGAATCTGTTCGGCAAATTATTTCTTCGTGAATAATTTGCGAATTTAACGAATTATTCACGAACTTTGTTACTATGGTATTACCTACTGTCACACTAGATTGTGCATCATCTTCAACAACACCCAGGTTGAGATGTGGAAATAAAGCATTGATGCTGGCATTGATGTTTTTTTGTCAAAACAACAAACACAGATTATATACTATTCAAAACTCTAAAACTGTTTCGTCCAAACTGACGGCATTTCTTAGTTGTTTTTTTTCTAAATAGTAGGGGTATATGAGGGCATTTGCTCAAATATTTTTTTTTTTAAATAATGGGGGTATATGCTAGTTTCCACATTCTGAATGGGAGCGTTTGCTAAAATACATTTTATCATGGGTATTTAGGTCATTTTACATACCACGTGTGACGCACGTGAGTTTACTTAACGGGGATCTTAACGGTTCCGTCCAAACTGCAGGTATTAGTTTTTTAAAATAGTGGGGATATATGCTAGTTTATATATTTTGAACTAGTGTTACCCTGTACAAATTGCATAGACTAAAATAATTTTGAGGAACTCATAAAATTATATAAAACTTAAAAATTTAGAGATGCCTATTAACTATTGCATTCCCAATATAATTAAAAGATGATAAATCTGTTGAGTTTTAACTGCGGAATAACTTACCAACGAGATGCAAGAACAATAAAATCAAAAGCAAGAGAACAAAGAACAACCAAAAGCAACACACAAGAACACACAGGATTTTTTCGAGGTTCACCCAATGCAATGGCTACTTCCCCGCGAAGAGGCACTCCTGCGATTTCTACTAGAAATATGAAGAAAAAGTTTACAAATTTCTCAAGAGCTCACCACCAGGGTGTAGGGTTTCTCTCTATCTCCTTCTCTCTCTGACGGCTGATAGATCTTTCTTTTCTTTTCACCTTACCCTAAAATCGTACACAATACAATATATATAGGTTTTTACAACTTCTAATCTCAGTCGCTCATTAATCAGCGCCGCGACGGTCGACCGCAACTCATTGACGGCCGACCGGTTCATGCCTCCGAATGTATAAGATCTAACAGAGAGTGGGTCGGTCGACTACGCAGTTGACCGTTCATTCCTTCAAGTGTACATGGTTGCAACAGAGAGCGAGACGGTCGACCGTGCACTACCTGTACATAGTCGGTCGGGGTAGCGGTCGACCGCAACTCTGTCTATAGCTTCATACTGCTCTTGACCTGTTTGCTCCTACTTCGACTCTTCTTCTCATCTGTCTTCTTCATCCCCATTATCGTGTATTTGAATCTACAAACCCCAACAATCTCCCACTTGGAGACACATATATGAAGTCTCTAATCTGTTCTTCATTCTTCCATTAGCTTAGTCTAGGCATGTGCCTCTGCGAGTCTCCTCATCAATTAACCTGGAGACAATCCAATTGCAGTATAGCAGAACTGATGTTTCCTGCTATCCACTACCTTTGTGAGCATGTCCGTCGGATTCTTAGTGTCAAGAATCTTATATAACTTCAACCATTTCTTCTCAACCGCCAATCTAATAAAATGATACCTCATTTGAATGTGCCGAGTCCTAGAGTGATATGCCGAGTTTTTCGCCAAGAAAATTGCACTTTGACTGTCACACCATAGCTCACCTATGGGTTGCTACCTGCCCAACTATTTCATAAGCTCTGAAATCCACAACATGTCTTTTGTTACTTCTGTAAGTGCTATATACTCTGAATCTGTGGTTGACTGTGCTACACCCTTTTGTAACTGCAAAGCCCAACTGACAGTTGTTCCTCCAACTGTAAATACATACCCAGTAGTACTTCTGCAACCATCATGATTGTCCAAAAAATCTGCATCCACATAACCATATATTTGCAAAGAATCTCCCCCAAAACAAAGAAAAAAATCACAAGTACCTGCTAGATATCTAAGAATCCACTTTACTGCATCCCAATGCTATTTACCTGGATTATTCATGTAATAGCTGACCACTCCCACTATTGTGCGATGTCTGGTATTGTAGACATCATTGCATACATCAAACTCCCAACTGTTGAGGCATAAGGAGTAGCAATCATTTCCTCCATCTCTACCTCCGTTTTAGGACATAAGTCCATCGATAACTTGAAGTGAGCAGCCAAGGGACAAGTGACTGGCCTCACGCCATCCATATTGAATATCTTCAATACCTTCTTCACATAGTTCGCTTGAGATAACCAAAGCTTCTTGCTTTTCCTGTCTCTACTAATCTTCATGCCAAGAATTTGCTTTTCTTCACCCAAGTTCTTCATAGAAAACTCCGAAGCTAGCATCTTCTTCACTTACTTTATCTTCTCCATATATGAACCTGCTAACAACATGTCGTCCGCATACAACGCCAAGGTAAGTATATCATTGTCCTCATGTCTACGAACATACTCACAATGATCTGTTTTGCATCTATCGAAACTTTTTCCTCTTATAAAGCAATCAAACTTCAAGTACCACTGTCATGGTGCTTGTTTTAGCCCATAAAGACTCCTCTTAAGTCGTCACACCATGTCTTCTTTCCCTTTAGCTTCAAAACCTGTGGGTTGTTTCATGTACAACTCTTTTTCGACATCACCATAGAGAAATATTGTTTTCACATCCAACTGCTCTAAGTGTAAGTCTTCAACTGCCACAATACTAAGCAGAATCATGATTGAAGCCATCTTCACAGTCGGTGCAAAGATCTCACAGTAATCAACACCTTCTCTTTGAGAGAATCCTTTTACAACAAGTCTCGTCGTGTACCTCTTACTGCCATCTACCTCATCCTTGACTCTAAAAACCCATTTGTTCATAAGAGCCTGTTTTCCTGTAGGTAACTTGGTCAACCCCTAAGTTTTGTTATGTTCCGAGGAGTTCACCTCGTCCCTCATGGTTAACTCTCACTAAATTCGAGCCTCATCCGTCTTTGGATCTCCTGAATTCGTGTATAAAGCATGCTCGTGAACAATTCTAGCTGATGGATCAAATATCTTGGTTGGCCTTTTCTCTCGTGTTGATCTCCTCAATGTGGGTACTGGTTCACCGACCGGTTCAGGTTTCCCGAACTGCTCTAGCTGTACCTGTTCGTCTAACATGCTTATTCTCAATAGGCACATCATGAGCCTCCTGTGCTGCCTGTGGTACTTGTACCTACTGCTACTATAGGGCCCCCACTACTATGACTACCTTCAGAATCTGAATCTGAATCTGAGTCTAAGCCACAATCTGACTCTGAACTGGTTGTATTGTCTTGTCCTGTGTGTCTGTCCTTGTACAAGACCTCTTCATTGAACACTACATTCCTGCTGCGAATGACCTTATTATCCACAAAGTCCCAAAGTCTGTAACCTAAATGATTGCCCATGTAGCCAATGAATACACACTTTCTGGATTTAGAATCTAGTTTCTTCCTTTCTTCCTTATCAATTAGTGAATATGCAATACAACTAAAAACTTTCAAATGCGAATAACTGACAGTTTTAATTGACCATAGTTCTTGCAGAATGGCCCCATCAAGGGCACTATATAAGTAATGGTTAATCAAGTATACTGCTGTATCCATTGTAGCGGCCCAAAGATGGACCGGAAGACCCGCATGAAGTCTCGTGCATCTCGCCCTTTCGAGTATCTGTTGATTCTTAGTTTTGATGACTACAACACAATACAAAGTTATTCTATTACATATATCTTGCAGGGTGTACCAAAGTCAATACCATGGTGAAATACACAAAGACAAAACAATCTAATGAAGCTTTCAAGAAGAATTGATCTAGCAAGCTTCAAGACATAAAGACAAAGGCTCAAGCTCAAGTCAAAGACTCAAGTTCAAGACAAGATTCAAGTGTTTCAAATATTTTGTAAAAAGTGTCTTCTAATATTGTAATTATCATTCTTTGAGTCTTAGAAACTTGTAATAGCCTTGCCACACACACACTCATACATATCTTTTAATAACTGAGTGTTTTACAAAATTAAAAGATTGAAACAAGCTTGAATAAGTTTAGCTATTGAGTACCAGTCGAGCGTTCCTTGGAACCAGTCAACTGTCATAGTATGAAACTGTCTGAACTCATACAAGCTTTGGCCAGTCGACTCATTATGGCGACCCAGTCGACTGTTCAAGCCGTTTTGACAGTTTTCTGTTTTTAAAACTTGTTTTTCAAAATCAAATCTTTTTACTACCGTTCTATGGCAATTGGGATTCGACCTCTCAACGTCCAAACGTCTCTAACTCTATAAAAAGAGTATAGAACTCATTTGGCAAAGGTTCACATCAATTCCATGCATTTTTCTTTAAGTTTCAAGCTTTTATTTTTTAGAAGAATAAGCATTTCAAAAGCATACAAATTCTCTAAGTCTTGGTTCTCTTAAATTCATTCTAGTATAACATCGAATTCGTTTTAGACTGATTTCAGAAGTTAACCTAATAGCCACTATACAAAAGCACAAATCACAAACAAGGCTATAGGTTATTGTAAACTCTTTTTGTTGTTGTTCTTCACTCTCGGGTTGTGAGAGTGGTCCTCTCGGTTGGAGAGTAGGGCTCTTGGTTGTATAGTCGGTTTTTCACTCTTGGGTGAAGAGTGTGTTTGCTCTCTCTAGTGGTGAGAGAGGTCTACGGGTTTGACATAGTTGTCGTCAAAACGATGTAGGGTATTCTTGTACTTTTTCAAGAATAGTGGAAAATCTCAAGTGGGTTACTTGGGAACTGGATGTAGGTCGGGAGGACCGAACCAGGATATATCGCTGTGTACTCTGTGCTTGACTCTCTGTGGTGGTTGTGTTTTCTCAACTTGCATTTCTATTTTTCTGTATTTTATTCGTAAACTTCTCTAGTAAGTTGACTGAATTTCTGTTATAAGTCGACTGATCAGACTTGTATAAATTACTCTTCTTTTCTGACGCTCCAATTGACTGTACTTCATTTTTTAGTCGACTGGACAGTACAAAAAAGTTCAAGTTCTTAATTATTTTTATACAACACTATTCACCCCCCCCCCCCCCACCTCTAGTGTTATTTGCCTTGCCTATAGGATCCTATACTTGGTATCAGAACCTAGTTGAGTGCATTGGCATCTACTTCAAATGCAAACTAATACCATGAATGCCAATCCACACAAAGGCTACCCCTATTCGATGGAACAAATTACAACTATTGGAAGTGTAGAAGAAGATCTATCTTCAGTCCATCAACTATGAGATATGGAACATGACTGAGACAGAATACACCGCTCCTACCATTCCTTATGCACAATGGAACGATGAAATGAAGGGCAACACAATGAACAATGCAAAGGCGATGAATGCTCTATTCTGTGCTCTTACCAAAGAGAAGTTCAATCGTGTGTCCAATGCAACAACAACATATCAAATTTGGCACACGCTCGAGGTAACTCATGAAGGTACTAATAAAGTTAAAGAATCTAAAATATATGTTCTTGTTCACAGGTTCGAGATGTTCTGTATGAAGGAGAATGAAAATGTGTCAGATATGATAACACGGTTCACGAACATTACAAATTCTCTTGTGGCTCATGGAAAAACGTACACTCAAGCAGAAATGGTGAGGAAAGTTCCTCGTGCTCTAACCCCGGAATGGGAGAAGAAGAACACCGCCATAGAAGAAGCCAACGATTTAACACAACTTTCTCTTGAGAATCTTGTAGAAAATCTTATGGCATATGAAGTACAACTTGAAGAACGCAAGAAGGATCTAGAACCTCAATAAGCAAAGAAGAAGACACTCACTTTCAAGGCCATGTCGGACTCCGAAAATGAAGAAGATGAAGAAGAGATAGTCATGTTCACTAGAAAGTTCAATAAGTTTCTTAGAAAAAGTAAATTTAATTCCAAATTTAAAGATACTAATGAACTTCCTACTTGTTTCAAGTGTAACAAAACAGGTCATATGAAGAAGGATTGCCCATTAGAAAATGCGAAGTCAAAAGAAAAGGATCCTAACTTCAAGAAGGACAAGTATGTTGGGGTTTGTGGATCCAATACACGATAATGAGGTTGGAGAAGATAGGCGAGAAGGAGAGTCGAAGTGGGAGCAAGAGGTCAATAGTAGTTGGAGGCTACAGCAGAGTTACGGTCGACCGCACGGTCGATCGCACCCCCCGACCGACGACCGGTCGACCGCGCAGTCGACCGTCCCGCTCTCTGGTTCAACCTGGAGTCTTGAAGAAGTGACCGGTCGACCATGCAGCCGACTGACCTGCTCTCTGTTAGAACTCGTGCAGTCGAAGGGGAAGGCCGTTCGACCGTCTCGATGCTGATTGATGAGCGGCCGAGATGGAAAGTTGTGGAATCCTATATATATTGTATTGTGTACGATTTTAGGGTTAAGTAAAAAGAAAAGAGAGATCTATCAGCCGTCATTAAGAGAGAGGGAGATAGAGAGAAACCCTACACCTTGGTGGTGAGTTCTTGAGAGATTTATAAACCTAATCTTCATATTTCTAGTGGAAATCGCAGAAGAGCCTCTGCACGGGGAAGTAGCCATTGCTTGGGTGAACCTCGGTAAAAATCTTGTGTGTTCTTGTGTGTTGCTTTGGCTTGTTTATTTTTCTCTTGTTTTGATTCTATAGTTCTCATATCTCGTCGTCGTTGTTGAGTTTATTCCGCAGTTAGAATTCAACAAAGTGGTATCAGAGCTATAGATTGGTAGTCTTGATTGAGATGGGGGACAAGAGTAGAGTCAATGAGTTTGATGGAACGGATTTTATAATGTGGAAGATCCAAATGATTGCATATCTCTGACAAAAGGATCTAGATGATCCGTTGTTTGGTGTGAAGCCAGAAGGGGCAGAGGTCGATCCAGTTGCTTTGGCGGGCTGGAATAGATTGGATCAGAAAGTGCTTGGGCAGATTCAGTTGTCGCTGAGCAGGAATGCGCTATTTCATATTGAGAAGGCAAGAACCGCAAAGGAGGCAATAGAGATATTGACGGACATGTTTGAGAAACCGAATGCAGCGAACCAGATCTTACATCTAAAGAAATTGGTTAACTTGAAGTTGTCAGAAAGGGGTTCGGTTGCTGAGCACATCAACAATTTCTGTATGGTTTATAATCAAATGGAATCTTTGGGTTTAAAGTTTGAGGAGATGGCACAATCATTGTTGTTGCTATCCAATCTTTCCGATAGTTACGACACAGTATAGCAGACTATTACTAGCACCATGACTGATATGACAATCCTAAAGGAAGTTATAAGCAGCATCATGAATGATGATGCAAGGAGGAAGAGGCATGGAGAAACTTCGGTGTCATATCCTAGCAATACCGCACTGTCAGTTGATAACCGTGGCAAAAGTAACAGCAGAGGGGGTCGCAAAGTAGGAATCACAGGTTCAAGTCAAGAACAGGAAATCGCAAAGGTGAGTGTTGGTACTGCAAGAAGTCAGGACACAGGAGAGACCAATGCGATGAGTATAAGAAAGCGCAAGCAGGGTCTCAGGTAGCCAATGTGGTAAGTATTGAACCCCGTCTAGATGAATTGTGTTTATCTGCTGGATTTAATATTTTACAAGATGATTGGTGTATAGACTCAAGTGCTTCCTATCATTGTACCCCCATGAAGGATATTTTTTAGGATTACAGGACAGGTGATTTTGGTGCAGTTTCAGTTGGTAATGGGCAGATATGTCCAGTTATAGGTAGAGACACTGTGAAAGTGAAGGCTCGCAATGGTGGGCAATTAGTCTTGTATGATACAAGACATATTCCGAGCTTGAAGAAAAAATTGATCTCAATTAGCAAACTAGACAAAAAAGGGTTTACAACAACTTTTGGGCATGGAGAATGGAAGGTGACTATAGGTGCCAGGTTGGTGGCAAAAAAAAAGCGTGGTGACATGTTGTACTTACTTAGGGAAGGTGATTCAGGTGATATCATTGCTACAGCATCAGCAGGTAGTTCCTCTTCAATTCTATGGCATGTCAGGTTGGGGCACCTTGGTGAAAAGGGTGCCAAGCAGTTTTGTTTTAGGAATCTTTTGCCGGGGCTAAAGAAGGTTGAGATGGATTTTTGTGAGAATTGTGTGATGGGCAAACAAAAGACAGTTAGATTTCAGTTAGGTGGGCGTGAGAAGAAACTTGGGAAGCAAGAGTTGGTACATATAGATGTATGGGGTCCAGCTCAGGAATTCTCTTATGGTGGTAAGAGATATTTCATCACTTTCATCGATGATGCTACAAGAAAGGTTTGGGTTTATGCAATTCGTGAGAAATCCGAAGTTTTTAAGGCATTCAGAGCTTGGAAGGCCAGGGTTGAGAATGAGACGGATTGTAAGGTGAAAGCAATAAAGTCAGACAACGGATGTGAGTACACAAGCAAAGAGTTTTTTAACTATCTGGCAAAGAAAGATATCAGAGGAATCAAGACAGTTCCTAAGACTCTACAGGAGAATGGTGTAGCAGAAAGGATGAACTGCACGATACTCGAAAAGGCGAGATGCATGAGACTTCATGTGGGTCTTCAGGTCCATCTTTGGGCCGCTACAGTTGATACAGCGGTGTACTTGATTAATTGTTGCCCGTCTAGTGCCCTTGATGGGGTTATTACAGAAGAACTATGGTCAGGTAAAACTGTTAATTATTCGCATTTAAAAGTTTATGGTTGTATGGCATATGCACTAATTGACAAGGAAGAAAGAAAGAAGTTGGACTCTAAGTCTAGGAGGTGTTTCTTCATTGGCTACGGTGGCGATGAGTATGGTTACAGGCTTTGGGATTTTGTGGATAACAAAGTCATTCGCAGCAGGAATGTAGTGTTCAATGAAGAGGTTCTATACAAGGAAAGACACACAGGTCAAGACAGTACAACCAGTTCAGAATCAGATTGGGGTTCAGATTCGAACTCAAATTCAGATTCTGAAGGTGGCCCTAGTGGTGGGGGCCCTACAGTGCAGCATCAGGTACAGGCACCACAGGCAGCATAGGAGGCTCATGGTGAGCATATTGGAAATGAGCAGGTTATCCAAGACGAACAGGTACAGCCAGAACAGTTCGGGGAACCTAAACTGGTCGGTAAACCGGTACCCACGTTGAGGAGATCGACACGAGAAAGGAGGCCAAGCAGGATATTTGATCCATCAGCTAGTGTTGTTCACAAGCATATTCTGTACACGGATTCGGGAGAGCCCGAGACTCATGAGGAGGTTTTGAGGGATGAGGCTCGAATTCAGTGGGAGTCAGCCATGAGGGACGAGATGAACTCCATGGAACAGAACCAAACTTGGGAGTTGACCAAGTTACCCGCAGGGAAGCACGCTCTTATGAACAAATGGGTTTTAAGAGTCAAAGATGAGGCAGATGACAGTAAGAGGTACAAGGTCAGGCTTGTTGTGAAAGGATTCTCTCAAAGGGAAGGTGTCAGTTATAGTGAGATCTTTGTACCGGTTGTGAAGATGGCTTCTATTAAGGTTCTACTTAGTATAGTAGCAGTTGAAGACTTGCACTTAGAGCAGTTGGATGTGAAGACAGCATTTCTCCATGGTGATGTCAAAGAAGAGCTGTACATAAGACAACCCACAGATTTTGAAGCTAAAGAAAAGGAAGACATGGTGTTTCGATTGAAGAAGAGTCTTTATGGACTCAAACAAGCACCACGACAATGGAACTTGAAGTTTGATTGCTTCATGAGAGGAAAAGGCTTCGATAGATGCAAAACGGATCATTGTGTGTATGTTCGTAGATATGAAGACAATGATATAGTTATATTGGCTTGTATGTGGACGACATGTTGTTAGCAGGTTGATGTATGGAGAAGATCAAGGAAGTGAAAAAGGTGCTAGCTTTGGAGTTTTCAATGAAGGACTTGGGTGAAGCAAAGCAAATCCTCGACATGAAAATCAGTAGAGACAGAAGTAGCAAGAAGCTTTGGTTACCACAAGCGGACTATTACAGAAGATGTTGAAGAGATTCAATATGGATGGCGCGAGGCTAGTCACTTGTCCCTTGGCTGCTCACTTCAAGTTATCAATAGACTTGTGTCCTAAGATAGAGGCGGAGATGGAGGAAATGGCTGATATTCCTTATGCCTCAGCCGTTGGGAGTTTGATGTATGTGATGGTGTCTACAAGACCAGACATCGCACAAGCAGTGGGAGTTGTCAGCCATTACATGAAGAATCCAGGTAAATAGCTTTGGGATGCAGTAAGGTGGATTCTTAGATATCTAGCAGGTACTTCAGATCACTCTCTTTGTTTTGGGGGAGATTCTTTGCATATGCATGGTTATGTGGATGTAGATGTTTTGGGCGACCGTGATGGTTCCAGAAGTACTACTGGGTATGTATTTACAGTTGGTGGAACAGCTGTTAGTTGGGCTTCGCAGTTACAAAAGGTTGTAGCACAGTCAACCACGGAGTCAGAGTATATGGCACTTACAGAAGCGACGAAAGACATGTTGTGGATTTCGGAGCTTATGAAACAGTTGGACAGGAAGCAACCCATAGGTGAACTATGGTGTGACAGTCAAAGTGTAGTTTTCTTGGCGAAAAACTCGGCATATCACTCTAGAACTCGGCACATTCAAATGAGGTATCATTTTGTTAGAATGGCAGTTGAGAAGAAATGGTTGAAGCTAACTAAGATTCTTGACACTAAGAATCCGGCGAACATGCTCACTAAGGTGGTGGATAGCAAGAAACATCAATTTTGCTATACCGCTATCAGATTGTCTCCAGGTTAATTGTTGAGGAGACTCGCAGAGGCACCGGCCTAGACTAGGCCAATGGAAGAATGAAGAATAGGTTAGAGACTTCGTATATATGTCTCCAAGTGGGAGATTGTTTGGGTTTGTGGATCCAATACACGATAATGAGGTTAGAGAAGATAGACGAGAAGGAGAGTCGAAGTGGGAGCAAGAGGTCAAGAGTAGTTGGAGGCTACAGCAGAGTTGCAGTCGACCACGCGATCGACCGCACCCCCCGACCGACGACCGGTCGACCGCGCAGTTAACCGTCCCGCTCTCTGGTTCAACCTGGAGTCATGAAGAAGTGACCGGTCGACTGCGTAGTCAACCGACCTGCTCTCTGTTAGAACTCGTGCAGTCGAAGGGGATGACCAGTCGACCATCAAGATGGTGCGGTCGATCGTCCCGATGCTGATTGATGAGCGACTGAGATGGAAAGTTGTGAAATCCTATATATATTGTATTGTGTACGATTTTAGGGTTAAGTGAAAAGAAAAGAGTGATCTACCAGCCATCATTAAGAGAGAGAGAGAGAGAGAGAGAGAGAGAAACCCTACTACACCTTGGTGATGAGTTCTTAAGAGATTTGTAAACCTAATCTTCATATTTTTAGTGGAAATCGCAGGAGTGCATCTGTGTGGGAAAGTAGCCATTATTTGGGTGAACCTCGATAAAAATCTTGTGTGTTCTTGTATGTTGCTTTTGCTTGTTTTTTCTTCTCTTGTTTTGATTCTATAGTTCTTGTATCTCGTCGTCGTTGTTGAGTTTGTTCTGTAGTTAGAATTCAACAAAGTACACAAAGAACAAGTATATGAAGAACAAGAAGGCATATCAAGCAACTTGGGACGATAGCGACTCTTCATGGGAAGAAGAGAATGAGGAGTCAAACGAAGTTGCAAACGTATGTTTCATGGCCACACAAAACGAAGTAAGTGATAACTTTGATTCAAATGACTTATTAGATGCTTTCAATAAGGTTTTTCAAGAACTCAAGAAGGAGAAAATTAGAGTTAAAAACTTAGAGAAAGTCAATCAAACACTTTCTCAAGAGAATCTTGACTTAAATATTGAAGTCAAGTCATTGAATTCTCGACTTTCAAATTTGGATATAGATCTTGTATCTCTTAAGAAAAATTATGAAGAGATGTCCAAGAATGTATCTAAGTTTAACAAAGGAAAGGAGAATTTAAATGAAGTTCTCCAAAATCAAGTTCAGTCTAATGAGAGATTTGGACTTGGTTTTCAAAAGTCTCTTGAAAAACATCATGGTTCTAAGAATACTAGTAGTAACAAAACTGATTCTATTTCTAGTGTTAAGAAAAAATTATATGAGTTTTTTGAGAAATCAAAAATTGTTATTTTCCATGAAAGTAGTAATTCTGTAGTTTAGACCAGTCGACTGAACCCTAATTTCAGTCATCTGTCTAAAGGTTTAGATTCTTATTCAAAGAGACGAAAACCTCAGATAAGTCGACCTATTTCACCTCCCAGTCGACTGACTTCTCATAACAGTCAATTGAAAGGTACAATAAGGTCGACTGGACAGGGTATAATATTTGGGTTCCAGTCAATCTGAATCTAAACGATAGAATTACTTATAAATTCTTATATTCTTAATATATGTAAGTCTATTAATTATATTCCTGCTTTTGGTGGTAAATCAAACTCACTTTGGGTTTGGTTTTCTAAAAACTAATCCCTTTCGAACCAATGAAAAGGGTACCATATTCACAATGATTATTTTATAGGTACCTAAAAGAGAACGTTGGATACTTGACAGCGGATGCTCCAAGCATATGACAGGTCATGCTAACCTTCTTTCTTCCATATAAGAAATAGATGGAGGAATAGTCACATTTGGTGACAACAACAAAGGGAAGGTTATTGGAATATGCATGATCGGTAAGAACACTACCCCTACTATAGAAGAAGTTTTTCTTGTTAGTGGTCTTAAGCATAATCTGTTAAGTATTAGCCAATTGTGTGATAAGGGATATAAAATTGTTTTTGAAAAAGATGCATGTTTAAGTTATGATTCTTCCATACAAAATGTAATTTTTTAAGGATTTAGGAAAAACAACATCTATGAATTATGTTTAAAAACAAATGAATTCTCTAATGATTTTTGTTTAGTAGCTTCTAACAATGATTCTTGGCTTTGGCATAAGAGATTTGGCCATGTGAAAATGAAAAATAATGTTAAATTGTCTAAATACAGCCTAGTTAAAGGACTGCCAAGATTATCTTTTAAGAAAGATAAGTTGTGTGATGCATGTCAACTAGGAAAATAAGTCAAATTTATTTTAAGACAAAAGAAATGATTTCTACTAGTAGGCCTCTCGAATTAATCCATATGGATTTATTTGGTCCTACTAGAGTCGCTTCTTTAAATAAAAGTAGATATGTATTTGTTTTAGTAGATAATTTTTTAAGATTTGCATGGGTTTTCTTTTTAAAACATAAATATGATTCTTTTGAAGAATTTGCAAATTTTTGTAAACGAATTCAAAATCAAAAATCTCTAACCATAGTCACTATTAGAAGTGATCGTGATGGAGAATTTGAGAATGAAACGTTTTCAGAATATTGCAACAAGAATGGTATAACACATTCGTTTGTATTTCCTAGAGCTTCACCACAAAATGGAGTGGTCGAAAGAAAGAATAGGACATTGCAAGAATGTGCACATACTATGCTTGTTGAAAGCAATTTGCCTAAGTACTTCTAGGCTGAAGCTGTTTCTACAGCATGTTATATTTTAAATAGAATATTAATTAGGCCTAAGCTTAAGAAAACTTGTTATGAACTATTTTTTGAAAAAATCCGTACAGTATCTTATTTTAAAGTATTTGGATGCAAGTGTTTCATTTTAAACACTAAAGATAATTTAGATAAATTTGATCCTAGATCTAATGAAGGTATCTTCATTAGATACTCAAATAGGAGTAAGACATATAGAATTTTCAATAAGTCAACCTTGACTATTGAAGAATCTATGCATGTTTCGTTTGATGAATCCTTGTCTTCATCTACTGTTATTGAAGATGATGAAATTGATTCATTACCTTTAAATAACGTTATTAAATCACTAGAGCAAACTACCCTAGAAAAATCGACTGATATGATCAGTCGGCTGATGGATTTGTTAAGTCGACTGATTCTGTTGTGATGACTCAAACTTTACCAAAATCGTTTGTTAAAGTTAGAGATCATCCTCATGACTTAATAATTGGTGATATCTCACGTGTTATTCAAACAAGATCTCATGTTAACATGATTTCTCATACGGCTTTCTTGTTGGATTTTGAACCGAAGAATATACAAGAAGCTTGTGAGAATGAATTTTGGATGAATGCCATGCAAGATGAACTAAACAAATTTATAAGAAATGATGTATGGGATTTAGTTCCACGACCTTCTGACCATACTATAATTGGTACCAAATGGGTATTCAAGAATAAGTTAGATGAATCAGGACAAGTCGTTAGGAACAAGGCAAGGTTAGTTGCTCAAGGATATAATCAAGAAGAAGGAATCGATTTTGATGAAACATATGCTCCGGTTGCTAGACTAGAATCAATTAGAATCTTATTATCTTTTGCATGTTTTATGAATTTTATACTCTTCCAAATGGATGTCAAAAGTGCTTTTCTTAATGGTTTTATTAAGGAAGATGTTTATGTTAAGCAACCACCCAGTTTCGAATATGAACAATTCCCAAACCACGTTTTTAAATTGAAAAAGATTTTATATGGTCTTAAATGAGCACCTCGTGCTTGGTATGATCGGTTAAAGACTTTTCTCTTAGAAACTGGTTTTGAGATAGGTAAAATAGATACCACCTTGTTTATTAGGCGAATAGAGACAGATATCCTAATCATACAAATATATGTAGATGACATAATTTTTTGCTCTACTAATAATAATCTCTGTCAAGAGTTTGCCAATACCATGAAAAATGAGTTTGAGATGAGTCACATGGGTGAACTCAATTATTTCCTTAGGCTACAAATAAGGCAGTCTTCAAATGGCATATTCATTAATCAAGGAAAATATGCTAAGGAATTACTCAAACGGTTTGGCATGGATAGCACTAGTAGTAAGACCATACCTATGGCTACTACTACTACACTTGAAAAAGATGAATTAGGTAAGAGTTTCGATCAAAAACTCTATCGAGGTATGATTGGATCACTCTTATATATAACTGCTAGTGGACCAGACATTATGTTTAGTGTATGCTTGTGTGCTAGATATCAATCGAGTCCAAAAGAGTCTCACTTAAAAGCTGTGAAACGTATTTTAAGATACATTAAAGGCACATCTGACTATGGTTTATTTTATCCATGCACCGATAATTTTCAACTTTTGTCGTATAATGACGCTGATTTTGCTGGTAGTAAAACTGATCGTAAAAGTACTAGTGGAACTTGTCACTTTTTGGGACATTCACTAGTATCTTTGTGCAGTAAAAAGAAAAATTTGGTATCCCTATCTACTACAGAAGCTGAATATATTGCTGCAAGTTTGGCTTGTGCCCAAATTTTATGGATGAAACAAACTTTATTAGATTATGGTATTTCATTTTCAAAATCTGCTATAATGTGTGATAATACCGGTGCTATTAATCTATCTAAAAATCCGGTTCAACATTCACGTACAAAACATATTGATATTAGACATTATTTTCTACGTGATCATGTTTTAAAGGGAGATATATCTTTGGACTTTATTTCTACTAATAAACAAATAGCAGATATATTTACCAAACCACTTAAGGAAGACACTTTTATCAACTTTAGAAGAGAACTAGGAATTTGTTGTTTTCATGATGTTTCTTGAACATTTATCTTGTGTAAGTCGACTTAAAAATATGTTTTCGTCGACTGGCAAAGTATTTTTTTCGTTGTCTATCTTTAGACTAAATTTTATGTTCCGGACAGTCGACTGTATCAGTAACCAGTCGACTTACAGAAGTTGTACTTGATGTATTTTTTCTATGTTTTATGTATTAATTTGTTATGATTATGCAATGCTTTTGTTCATTATGCAATGATTTACATTATGTTTTGTTTCTTCCCTCCTTCTGTTTTTTTGTTTTTGTTGATGACAAAGGGGGAGAAAAGGCTTGTTTTTTGTGCATGTGCATGTGTTTTTGGTGCATGTTTTGTCTTGTGCATATTTTTGTGCATATTATTACTTGTGTGCTTGTTGTACATCAGTTAGAGGGAGCATACATGTTTATATTTTATATAAATTTCAATTTTTTATGACTTCATGATATGTAATTGTTATTATTATAAGTTATTGTGTTGTCATCATAAAAAAGGGGAGAATGTTGATTCTTAGTTTTGATGACTACAACACAATACAAAGTTGTTCTATTACATATATCTTGCAGGGTATATCAGAGTCAATACCATGGTGAAATACACAAAAACAAAACAATCTAATGAAGCTTTCAAGAAGAGTTGATCAAGTAAGCTTCAAGACATAAAGACAAAGGCTCAAGCTCAAGTCAAAGACTCAAGTTCAAGACAAGATTCAAGTGCTTCAAATGTTTTGTAAAAAGTGTCTTGTAATATTGTACTTTTCATTCTTTGAGTCTTAGAAACTTGTAATAGCCTTATCACACACACACTCATACTCACACATATCTTTTAATAATTGAGTGTTTTACAAAATTAAAAGATCGAAACAAGCTTGAATAAGTTCAGCTGTTGAGTACCAGTCGACCGTTCCTTGGAACCAGTCGACTGTCATAGTACGAAACTGTCTGAACTCATACAAGCTTTGGCCAGTCGACTCATTATGGTAACCCAGTCGACTGTTCAAGCCGTTTCGACAGTTTTCTATTTTTAAAACTTGTTTTTTCAAAATCAAATCTTTTTACTACCGTTGTATGGCAGTTGGGATTCAACCTCTCAACGTCCAAACGTCTCTAACTCTATAAAAAGAGTATAGAACTCATTTGGCAAAGGATCCCAACAATTCCAAACATTTTTCTTTAAGTTTCAAGCTTTTGTTTTTTTTAGAAGAACAAGCATTTCAAAAGCATACAAATTCTCTAAGTATTGGTTCTCTGAAATTCGTTCTAGTATAACATCGAATTCGTTTTAGACTAATTTCAGAAGTTAACCTAATAGCCATTATACAAATCACAAACAAGGCTATAGGTTATTGTAAAACTCTTTTTGTTGTTGTTCTTCACTCTCGGGTTGTGAGAGTGGTCCTCTCGGTTGGAGAGTATGGCTCTTGGTTGTAAAGTCAGTTTTTCACTCTTGAGTGTAGAGTGGGTTTTCTCTCTAGTGGTGAGAGAGGTCTACGGTTTTGACATAGTTGTTGTCAAAATGTCGTAGGGTATTCTTGTACTTTTTCAAGAATAGTGAAAAATCTCAAGTGGGTTACTTGGGGACTGGATGTAGGTCGGGAGGACCGAACCAGGATACATCGCTGTATACTCTGTGCTTGACTCTCTATGGTGGTTGTATTTTCTCAACTTGCATTTCTATTTTTCTGTGTTTTATTCATAAACTTGTGTGGTAAGTCGACTGAATTTCTGCTATAAGTCGACTGATCAGACTTGTATAAAATACTCTTCTTTTCTGACGCTCTAGTCGACTGTACTTCATTTTTCAATCGACTGGACAGTACGAAAAGTTCAAGTTCTTAATTATTTTTATACAACACTATTCCCCCCCCCTCTAGTGTTATTTGTCTTGCCTACAGGATCCTACAGTATCGTGCGGTTCATTCTTTCTACTAAACCATTCTCCTGTGGAGTCTTAAGAACTGTCCTGATTCCTTTGATACCTTCCTTTGCCAGATAATCAACAAACTCTTTACTTATGTACTCATCTCCATTGTCGGACTTTAGTGCTTTCACTTTGCAACCTGTCTCATTCCCAACTCTGGCCTTCCAAGCTTTGAATGCATCAAACACCTCTGATTTCTCGCGAGTTGCATGAATCCAAACTTTCCTTGTAGCATCATCGATGAATGTAACGAAGTATCTCTTACCACCATAAGAGAATTCCTGAGCTGGACCCCATACATCTGTATGTACCAACTCTAGCTTCCGAAGTTTCTTTTCACGCCCACTCAACTAAAAGCTAACTGTCTTTTGTTTGTCCATCACGCTGTTCTCACAGAAATTCATCTCAACCTTCTTAAGCCTCGGCAAAAGATCCCTAGAATAAAGCTGTTTGACACCTTTTTCACCAAGGTGCCCCAACCTGACATGTCATAGAATTGAAGAGGAACTATCTTCTGATGTTATAGCAATGATATCACCTGAATCACCTCTTCTGAGTAAGTACAATGTGTTACCACGTTTTTCTTTTGCCACCAACCTAGCACCTATAGTCACCTTCCATTATCCATACCCAAAAGTTGTTGTGAATCATTCTTTGTCTAGTTTGCTAGTTGAGATTAAGTTCTTTTTCAAACTTGAAATATGTCTTGTGCCATTCAAGACTAGTTGTCCACCATTGCGAGCTTTCACTCTCACTGTGCCTTTACCTACAACTGGACATATTTGCTCATTGCCAACTAAAACTGCACTAAAATCACCTGTTCTGTAATCCTCAAAAACATCCCTCATGGGTGTACAATGATAATAAGTACCTGAGTCTATACATCAATCATCTTGCATAATATTAAATCCAGCAGATAAACACAATTTACCTGGATGGGGTTCAATACATACCACATTGGCTACCTGTGACCCTACTTATGCTTTCTTATACTCCTCGCATTAGTCTCTCCTATGTCCTGGCTTCCTGCAATACGAACACTCACATTTTGCAATGTCCGGTTTTTGACTTGGATCTGTCATTCCTGCTTTGCGAATTTCCTCCATTTTACTTCTACCACGATTATCAACTGACAACGCGGTATTGCTAGGATATGACATCGAAGTTTCTCCATGTCTCTTCCTTCTTGCATCCTCATTCATGATGCTGCTTATAACATCTTTTAGAGTTGCCGTATCAGTCATGGTGCTTGTAACTGTCTGCTCCACTGTGCTGTAACTATTAGGAAGACTGGATAACAACAACAACGATTGTGCCCTTCCTCAAACTTTAAACCCGACGATTCCATCTGATTGTAAACCATACAAAAAATGTTGATGTGCTCTGCAACCAACCCCTTTCCGACAACTTCAAGTTGACCAACTTCTTTAGGTGTAGGATCTGGTTGGCTGCATTCGGTTTCTCAAACATATCTATCAAGATCTCCATTGCCGCCTTCGCGGTCTTTACTTTTCAATGTGAATTCGAAATAACGACTTCCTACTCAGCAACAACTAAATCTGTCCAAGTACTTTCTGATCCAATCTATTCCAAGCGGCCAATGCAGCCGGATCGACCTTCGCCCATTCTGGCTTCAAACCAAACAACAGATCATCTAGATCATTCTGTCGGAGATACGCAATCATTTAGATCTTCCACATTGTGAAATCTGTTCCATCGAACTCATTGAATCTACTCTTGTCCTCTATCTCAATCAGTGCTACCAACCTGGTGCTCTGATACCACTTTGTTGAGTTTTAATTACAAAATAACTCACCAATGAGATGCAAGAACAATAAAATCAAAAGCAAGAGAACAAAGAATAACCAAAAGCAACACATAAGAACACCCGCAATCTTTTCGAGGTTCACCCAATGCAATGGTTACTTCCCCGCGCAGCCGCACTCCTGCGATTTCCACTAGAAATATGAAGAATAACTTTACAAATCTCTCAAGAACTCACCACCAAGGTGTAGACTCTCTCTCTCTCTCTCTCTCTCTCTATCTGACGGCTGATAGATCTTTTTTTTACCTTACCCTAAAATCATACACAATACAATATATATAAGTTTTCACAACTTATAATCTCAGCCACTCATCAATCAGTGCCGCGACGATCGACCACAATCATTGAGGGTCGACCAGTTCATGCCTTCGAATGTACAAGATCTAACAGAGAGTGGGTCGGTCGACTGCACGGTCGACTAGTCATTCCTTCAAGTGTATAGGGTTGCAACAGAGAGCGAGATGGTCGACTACGCGGTTGACCATGCACTGCCTGTACATAGTCGGTCGGGGTTGCGGTCGACCGCAACTCTGCCTGTAGCTTCAGACTGCTCTTGATCTGTTTGCTCCCATTTCAACTCTTCTTCTCGTATGTCTTCTTCAACCACATTATCGTGTATTTGGATCCACAAACCCTAACACAATCTACATATTAATTTACACTTTCAAACAAACCAACATCATTCTATATTTTTATTCAATTGATATGAAATTAAAAAATCGAATATTTACCGAAGTTGGGTTGTGGGTCTTCTCGAACTTCTTGATGTATTTCGTTATCTCCTTCTCGATTGTGTGCTTCTTACTCGCATTCCCTATTAAATTAAATATAATCAACATCAGAAACAAATTGAGGGAACAATACATGATAATTAGATATATCAAAATATGACAAATATATAGATTAACCAATTCACATTTCAAAACCAATATCATTATATATTTTCTATTCAATTAAAAGGATACACCAAAATTCTCGATGTGTGTAACTCTCCAACAATTCGAGCACAAAGACTAGGTAAACCCTAGATCCATAAATTTAGAGATGTCCAAAAAGAGGTATATTCATCAATTATTTACAATCTTGTCAGATTTCTCTATTCTAAAGCTTGCTTGCAAATACTCATATTGTTTACGAAGTTCCTCAGTATTTATCTCTAACTATTCTATATTATTCCTTATTTGTGCCTCTACAAAATGATCATACCATAAAATACATTTACGATACTACAATTTCCCAAAACTTTTCAAACAAAGCAAAAGATGTAAAAAAGATTCCACTATGAGCATGTTGTTTTCCTTCTGATTCCAGCATATTCCGAAGTTTCTCTTACTTTATCAAATTTTCATCTTCCCTTTCCATCACAAAAAACTGAACCAACAATTCTAATAATAAATTATTGAGCAACATATATCTAAATCAAAAAAGAAACAGATATTTTATGTTGTCAATTTTTAGTTTGTTTTGGTTTTTTTATTAAAATCGTGCGTAGTGCACGTGTTAGTTAAATAGAATACCTACTTTTTCTCTCATTTTTCTATTTCAAAATAGAGAAAGGAGAAATGGGATACTCCTATTAGTATAAGATATAGATATAATACAATCACAATTACAATGTAATAATCATAAGCAAGAACGGAGTTCTGTTCAAAATGGTGTCCATAGACACCATAACAAACTAAGATGGTACCAAAAATTTACAACATGAATAGAGCCAAACTCCAAACTGGGTAAACCATTATAAGAATAATGCCAATAGTGTTGGATACGCTCTTGCTCTTGGCTCTTTGTGAAGGAATTCCTGAATCCACCTGAAGCTCTAATGTGCACTTGTAGCAGGTAGCAGGCGATGAGGAGACAGCTGACTACACCGATCAGGCTGCCCAAAACTATGTCAGCAAAAAGGCCCGTGGAAACTAATGGTAGGAGAATCAGTGCTCTAGGCATTTCCAGCCAATATGTGATAGAAAAAGTATATCGACATAAGTGGTCTTCATAAATCATATTGTATTCAGGTTTGGGTTCGAAACATCCCCAGTATAGTGTGTAAGTGTAACGCCCCGCCCCAATACTCAGACAATTTTTTATTATTTTTAGAAGGCAAATTAATACTTATATTACAACTTCCCACTACAGGCTGCCTCTCAAAAGATGATTAACCAATTAGGTGACTGTTGATCATACGCATTATTATTCTAATACTAATTAATATTGTACTCTCCCGATATGGGATAATTCTCAAATACATTCTCTCTCAACTCCTCAAATCTCGTGTACACTAACCTTGCCACGTCATCAATACCAAATGACAACCCGCTGTCTTCTTCAAATCAAACCCGGGTGGGCCCCCCCATCATGACATCACCCCTCAACCTCAACCAACAGCACAACGTGCTGTTCTTTCAAATCTCGTGCCCCCCCCATCCCACTACTTACCAAATTGCCACTCTCCGATCAACTTATGAGAATTAACTTTTGACATATTAAACCTTTGTTCTGTATATAATGTTAGCGTATTTCTACTACAGATATATATATATATATATATATATATATATATATATATATATATATATATATATATATATATATATATATATATATATATATCTGTAGTAGAAATACGCTAACATTATATACAGAACAAAGGTTTAATATGTCAAAAGTTAATTCTCATAAGTTGATCGAAATAACTGAAGCATCAGACTGAGTTTAAAATTCATTAGGACATTTTAGTTCAAAAACTTGCATTTGATGGGCTTCGCATATTTACAGTAAGAAGATGGTAGGATCTAAAATTAATTGTACTAGTAATTTACTTGTGCGATGCACATATTGTTTTTTTACAAAATTTAAAGTAAAACTATGATTTACACGTGCGATGCATGTCTTAATAAATATGATTATATATTTTTAAAACTAAATGTGAAGACTATAATGTAGAGATTATATGTCTAAGTTGTCAAATTACAACTCCAACTCTCCCATTATATATAAAGAAAAGATTATATATATATTTGTATGTTGACAAATTACAACTCCAACTCTCACATTATATATAGAGAAGAGATTATAACACTTTCTCTTTGTCTCGGTTCATGTTGTCTATAATGAATCATTTCATATTGTAGAATGACTTAACCAATTGTAAGAACTACAATAACATACACAAAATAAAGTTAGGGTTCTTTCATAAAACAGTTGGAATTTTGATTTTCAGCCAATTTGGAAGATTACTATATTTGGCTTTTTACATTCAGAATTATGTTTCCATTATTATAACAAATTATATTCTATTTGTTTTGTGTTCCCTTTCTACGTAACATGAACTAAATTGTGGTTATTAATGGAAAGTCTGAATACGTGAGAAGTAGCTGTAAGGGAAGCCTGCAACGCCTAGGAGTAGATGACATTCTAAAATTCATTAGGACATTTTAGTTCAAAAACTTTCATTTGATGGGCTTCGCATATTTACAGTAAGAAGATGGTAGGATCTAAAATTAATTGTATGACAAACAGGGAAGGTGCCATCATCTACCCAATAGTATATGCTTAAATGCTTAAGAAGCCTGAAGCAACCATATATGATATATATCGAGCAATCACATTTACCTATATTTCAGTTATGGCTCTACACTAACCTTTGAATTCCTCAACAATCTCCTTTTTCATGCGCAAGCTTTTGGACACGGGATCAAGTCAGTCATTTCCTTGGTCCATCCAACAATTGCAATTTCCTATTCCAAGCAAGCCCACACCCAAAAGCTCTGGCGTAATTCCAAACCCATCCTGACTTATTAACTAATCTGAAATCGGAAATGATTGTAATTCTAATACTATAAAAACATAAGTCTAATATGGAATTGATTAAAACCAAATTATGAAATTAATCAATAGCAAGCTCGAATTCAACTACACCTAAAAAATGAACTTAATTAAGCCCTAAAATTGATCTTAAATAAGACCCTAATATGGACTTCAATTAATTTCCTATTCCAAGCAAACCCACCTCCAAAAGTCTTGTCTTAAATCTGAACCCATCCTGATTTATTAACTTACTGAAAAAAATCAAGCCTAATATGGATTCAACTAAAACCAAATTCATAATTAAATCAACAGTGAACTAGAATTAAACAAAAAATAAATCCGAATAAGGCATTATTTTATAGCACATTTTTGAATAGTACACAATTTTTTTTTGCAAATCTGTGAGTGAATATACTTGTTACCCAAGATCCACAGCATCCTGGTATTAAATTACACCTAAAAATTGACCTTAATTAAGCCCTAAAACCTGCAGCTAGACAGTGGAGACCCGAGATTCCATTGCGTGGAGAGTGGCGTGCGACATGGCGAGCGGTGCGCGTCGTGAGGTGGAAGGAGTTGCGTGAGTGGGGTGAGCGCATGCCGAGTGAGGGGGAGGGGGCGGTGGGAGGGATGCGACGATATAGGGTTTGGGTTTTCTCTTTTATTATATTTTTCTAGGTTGAAAGTGGGGATGAAGATGAAGAGTTGTTGGGTGATGGATGTTTTTTTAAAAATAAATTTTTGTGCGGTTTGCACGTATATTTCTTCTTTTGTTCTCCTTTCTCTATTTGAAAATAAAGAAAGAAAATATAGGGTACACACTCTCTCCTATTAGCATGATATATAGACATAATGAAGGAATTTGCTGAAGGGATAATTTAGCAAATGCCCCCATTCAAAATATAACTAGCAGATACCCCCCGCTATTTAAAAAAACTAAGAAATACCCCTAGTTTGGACGGAACCGTTAAAATTCCCGTTAAGTAAACTCACGTGCATCACACGTGAAATGTAAAATGACCTAAATACCTACAATAAAATATATTTTAGCAAATGCCCCCATTCAGAATGTGGAAACTAGCAAATACCCCCACTATTTAAAAAAAAGATATTTGGGATTTTTTAGCAAATGCCTTCATTCAAAATGCGGACACTAGCATATATCCCCACTATTTAAAAAATAATAATAAATACCGTCTGTTTGGGCGGAACAATTTTAGGGTTTTGAATACTATATAATACGTGTTTGCTGTTTTGACACAAAAAAATCAATGACTTCATCAATGTTTTGTTTCTACATCTCAACTTGGGTGTTGTTGAAGATTATGCAAAACCTAGTGTGATAGTAGGAAATACCATATTAAATAAGTTCGTGAATAATTCGTTAAATTCACAAATTATTCATGAAGAAATAATTTGTCGAACAAATTCGTGAATTATTTACAGGTTTGCATTTAATTCCCGCAGTTCGCGAATTATTCGCAAAAATCACGAATTAAATGAATGTTTCGCAAATAATTCGTGAATTTAGCGAATTATACAAAAAATATTTATGGATTTATATATATATTTACTTCGGTTGTAATACCCTGAATTTTCAATTAATGAAAAATTATTTATTTTGCACGTAGTGTGCACGTGCAATATTCTGTTTGGATTATTTTATTGATGTGTATAAATATTTAAATATTTTCTCACATTATTTTGTACAAAAAGCCTTTTTTTTTAAACAAATAGAAAGCCTTATTTTAATTTAATGAAAAAGCCTTTTCTTAAAAAGCCCAAAAATGTATTTTATTTTATTTATTCTTAATAAACTATTTTTGGCCCAAAAAGAAAGCCCATGGATTAATCTCTTTTAATTAAACTTGTCATGTAGAAGACTTTTTTTAACTAATTTATTTTTATACAAAATTAAAATGTACAAATTTTGGCCTAGTTGCATGCACGTGCACTACACGTACACGTGCAATGCACACTCTTTATGAGGCCGGATTGCTTCTCTTTTGGAGGGAATTTTGAAATTGATCATGGTGTTCATGGAGGTAGTTTTGTGGATGTGGGTAGTTTTTATAACTCCTACTTTAATCTAGGCCCTTCATCTTTCAACCACCTAATCAATCTTGGCCCTCCATTTCACCTATTCTCTAGTATAAATACCCCCCCTCTCATGGCTATTTTCATATGCTATTTTATATTTCCAAGCTATAGTCTTATTGTAGTAATAGTGTGAGTTATAAAAGATAAAGAGATTGTGTGGGATTTGCTTGCTTGTTCCAAGGAGGAGTGGCCGGCTATCACAAGGGAAGCATTCGGTTTTTGCTTGGAGGCTTGGAGGTGCTCGCATTTCGTCTAGGAGGTGGTGCTTTCATTCGCAAGGCTTGTGTTGCTAAATTTGTTTAGTTCTCTCCATTCAAGGTGGGTAAACATTTCATATTTCTAATATAGATCCATGCTAGTTTCAACTATAAAAAGATGCATGAAAAATACTAATAAGAACCCACTTTAATTGAGAAGTTAGTGTATGAATTGATTGAAATGTGGCGATTAATTTGTATATGGCTCTAGTATTAAAATTAAATTGTGTGTAGAATGCTCCATGATTATTAGTATGAAGTTATGATGGTGATTAAATTTATTTAAGAATGTTGTTAGTATGATTTGAGACATGATGCATGAATAAGAACGCTTGTTAATTGTAAAGTTGAAACATGGAATTTATTAAGAAAGAGTACACTTTATTTTGAAAAAAATGAATCTCTTGTATGGTTGAGATGTGATTTATGCAATTGATAAGTGAGTATATTTCATTGTGACATAGATTGATTAATGAAAGTACTACTCATAAAGTTAGTAGTTGAGTTGTGATGAATAGACCTTTATGTTGATATGGATATGGACTATTACAAACATATGTATTGGTTGAATAAAGAGTTAATAACAGTAAATTGTCACAAGAAAATCTTTGAATAAAAAGATTAGTAGATCAATTATTTAGCAATGTCGAAAATGCAATATATAGTAGTTTTAATAAATGACTCATTGATTTGTGTGTGAAAAATATATTTTATTAGTACAATAATTATTTTTTATTTCTTACTGGTATGAACTTTAAATGAATGGGGATTAATCTGGAGATTTTCAGTAATTTTTATAAAAGCAATAAGAAACAAGGTTTAAATGAACATCGAGTATGTTTGATAACAGTGGCAAATTGATTCAAAAAGATTTTAGTATGGACTGTAACAACTTGAACTAGTAGCTCAGGCGGTCACTGTGTGCGTTGGCTTCTTTGGGCTGAACGGATCGAATCCCTGTGGCTATAAAACATTTTCACAATTTTTGTAAGGCTATAACCGACCGAGCCGAGAGTAATAAATACTCTTTAAATCCCTTCTATATCGCTAGCGGCAACCGGCCTAGTGGCCTGTGCTCTGTGTTGTGTCGGTGTTGTGCCTGGGTTCGAATCTTGCTATCGGCAAGATGAAAAAAATATTTTTTTTGGAGTTTCATGTATCGAAAAATTATGAAAAAAATATGGTAATTCTCAGAAAAATGTAAGGAATTTTATAGGAATGATTTGGGTATTATTTGAATGAATTTAACTAAGGTTTGTAGTTAAATGCACAAACAAACGTATGAGTTTATATAGATTATTGATATGAGATTATAATTTGAAAGAATAAGTGAATTGGAATATTAAGTATGGATTTGGCAAAAAGAAATGTGGTTATGATGCAATTATTTCCTCACTTGTGGAACAATATGAAGTGTGTACATTATTTAGTAATGTGAAATTATCGTGATGTGACAATTAATAAGTATATGCAATTTTTGTGCAATGATGGACTTGTGAACAAAGTTAGGAATCATGAATTGAAAGAGAATATACATGTGAGTTTGAGAACTCGACATGGAAAATTTTATGAGTTGAAGATTGTGAAATGAAATTTGAAATAGAGTAGCTAAGTCTCCCCGGCATCGAGAAATGAAATAAGATGAAATTAGACCAAGGTTGGTCAAGATGAAATGAATGAATAAGTCCGGTTGATGGAGAGGCTAACTCTAGAGATTAATTTTGTTCATGATTTTTAATAAAACTAAGGACTAGTGCATAGTGAAGATGTGATGAAAGTAAGAGAAAAACACTGAGTATGAGGGCCATGGGTAGCGGCGAGAGCGTATCCCAGGAATTCCCATGACGAGTCTGGGTGAGGATACTGTTCCAGAGTACCGTCCCAGTGGCGACGCTCGTGGGATGTTTGAAGACTACGGGTGGTGTCATGTTTATGATGAGAGCGTATCCCAGGAATTCCCATGATGCATCTGGGTGAGGATACTACTCCAGAGTGCCTAAACATGAGTTCGTAGGTCAGATAACATCTAGGATACTTACCGTAATTACAGTAGTAGATTAAATCATAACGGGGGATTGAACCCTACAAAGATGAAGAACGAATAAGGGCTTGCCCCCGGACCTATGTAGTATGGGATGCATAGAATCCGAACAAGTGCGCATTAGTGTCATGTAACATAAATAAATGCATTAAGGATTAAGTGCACAGTCACAACACGACATCAATAGGGTAGTCCCTTTAGTTTGAATTGTGACAAGTTTGTGTTTGTTAAATATGGAAAGTTAAGTTATACTATTTCCGGCATAGAGAGGATGGCCGTGTATAATGTTCGTCGGTTGAATAAACTGACGTACCCACAGTCATATATGCAGGTAAATGTCATGTTAAAGATTAAAGAGGAATGGATGCTTAAAGATTATATCATGCTGTTGTACTTGTATTTAATTGTTGTATTTTACTTCCGCTGTGCAAAAGAAAGATGTAATTATGATGTAATCTCTGATGTATGATGAAAAGTTTTAATTTCCCTGTAAAATTGTACTAAAGAAAGTGAAAAGATCCTGTAGAACATCTCGAATTCAGTGTATTTGGGATTCGGGGCGTTACATAGGTGATGATTACTAACTTCTTAGATGCATTAAATTTTGTATTTCTTTCTTTTCGGACTTTTTCCGATTTTTTTCAGAATTTTCCAGATTTTTTTTGGTTTCTGAATATTAAATCTTATCGAATTATTTACAAACGAAGAATTTGTGACTATGGGTAATACACAAGCTACTGTTGAACCTATAGTGAATAAAAGATAATGGATGCACATTCTAGAGTGGAATAGGAGACCACACAATATGCTATAATAATAGATGATGGTACACAAGCTAGTGATGATGCACAGCAGTCCGTTGTAATACATGATGTTTTTTTTTGTTTTTTGGGGTTAAAATCTGACGTATAACCTCTTTCCATTACATTGTTATCATCAGTACAGGAAGAAAGTTGTTCAGGATAACTAACAATATCTAACGCTTACATTTTTCACAACACCTAACACTGAAATAGGGGGGTATATGCCAGTTTTCACATTTTGAATGAGGGCATTTGCTAAAATATCCCAAATATCCTTTTTTAAATATTGGGGGTATATGCTAGTTTCCACATTCTGATCAGGGGAATTTGCTAAAATACAATTTATCATGGGTATTTAGGTCATTTTACATATCACGTGTGACGCACGTGAGTTTACTTAATGGAGATTTTAACGGTTCCGTCTAAACTTAAGGTATTTTTTAGTTTTTAAAAATAGTTGGGGTATATGCTAGTTTCACATTTTGAATGGGGGCATTTGTTAAATTATCCCTTTACTAAATTAGGGAACTAGTATAGATCTATATAATAAAACACAGAGAAAGCTATCAAGTAGCTCTCCTTCAATCCAACAAAAATCAAAGGCCCAGATCTAACCTTACAAAACACATTTCGCCCCCCCCCCCCCAAAGTTTCCCCCCAAAACTCAAATTCAAATCCCCCAAAACAACTTATTTATTTATTTATTTATTTATTTATTTATTTATTTATTTTTCTCTCTCTCTCTTTCTTTCTCTTTCTATTTACTCAGAAATTTATATTTTCATATTTCAGGCTTGTAAATTTTCATATCTTTTATGCATTTTTTATTGTTCATATTATATTGAAAATAGCAAATATCTTATCAACAGTTAAATTTCATCATTTTCCACACTCAAAGTTCTAAGAAGTTGGATTTTACACCCCCATTTATAATTATTTTTTACATATACTAATGGAAACATGGACTTTTATTTACAACTAATTATTGTTTTACTATTCAAACTTGAGCTACATAATTGTTGTTTTACTGTTTACAAGACTTTCATATGTTGTATCGTTCCGAAGACGTGTCGTAGGCACATGCCCACGGGCAAATCTAGTATATATATATATATATAATAAAACAAAAAGAAAGCTATCAAGTGGCTCTCTTTCAATCCCCCAAAATCAAAGGCCCAGATCTAACCTCGCAAAACACATTTCCCACACCAAAAGTTTTCCCCAAAAAACTCAAATTCAAATCCCCCCCCCCCCCCAAACAACAATTTTATTTATTTAATTATTTCTCTCTCTCTCTCTCTCTCTCTCTCTCTCTCTCTCTCTCTCTCTATATATATATATATATATATATATATATACACACACACACACACTAGTATAATGTACGTAAAGTCATCAAATTAAATGAATATATATTGAATAAGAAAAAAGAATAGTTTATATTTGAATGTTTTGATTTGTTCTACATGTGCGATGCATATTTATATTTGTTGAATATAGTTTGGACATATATTATACGTGTTTATAAAGTTTCAAAGTTAGGGTTTGTTTGTTACAAACCCAAACTCTCCCATTAAAATAGTACATATATAGAGAGAGAGAGAGCTTTCTTCCGTTTCAAACGGGTCTGTGTGCACAAACCCGTGCGAACGGAGATCTGGGCCGTTGGATCAAAGATCCAACGGCCCAGATATTTTATTGTAAAATTTTGCCTTAACCCTCTCTTGGAAACGACAGGTTAAGGCAAAATTATATTTGTTTTAGATCTGTATACTCCATCTTCTTTTTTCGATTTCTCCCTACTCTCTATCTCGTTTCTTCCCGAACCCAAACCCACTATCTCTGAAATCGTGAGCTTCTCACTTCGGCAACTCCTCTCTCACTTCCCTCCTCTATCATTCCGGCGACTCTCTCTCTCTCTTCCGTCTGTTGCTCCCCAAGCCAGAAAACCCTAATCCAAACACAAACCCTCCTACTCCTCCGTTCGCTCCTCCACCTCCGTCCACTCCTCCTCCTACTATTCCATTCCCATATAATCTCTCTCTCCCAATCTCTACTCCAAACTTCGAAACCCAACTCTTTCATCCCAAAAACGAAACCCTAGTTCGACCATAAGACCTACAATGGCAAAATTCGTAGTTATTTTGTAAGGTAATCACTAAATATTTGCCTTAGTAGTTGTATTTGTGTTGATTTTTAAATTTTTTTTGGTCTTTTTCCAATAATTTACCATATATTAAAATTGCCTAAAAAAATTGTAGATGTAGAAATTTGTAAGTAGTATTTTGATAAATTTACACGGTGCAATTGTAGTCGTAGTTGTTGTTGATCGTTTGACCATATTGCAGATTTAGTTGTATTTATAATCGTTTTGTATATACTAAATTACTTAGAATTTTTTTAGTGCGGTTAGACTAAAAAACCTTGCAGACGACCTCCAAAAAATACGAAACATTGCGAGTAGGTTGGTCTCACTTAACACAAGCCATCCCAACTTGTAGAAGTGAGTTTCAACTCACGGTTTGAGAGATACGGGCGTGTATCGCTTTTGGTTGAAAAAAGACCCAAATAAAGCGATACATGGTCGTATCTCTCGAACCGTGAGTCGAAACTCACTTCTACAAGTTGGAGTGGCTTGTGCTACATGAATTCAACCAAGTTGCAAAGTTTTATTAATTTTGGATGTCGTTCGTGCAGTTTTGTAATGTTCCTCGCATGAAGAAGTAAATGATTTAGAACATTTTTAGTGCGGTTATACTAGAAAACCCTTCAAACGACCTCCAAAAAATACAAAATTTTGTGAGTAGGTTGGTCTCACGTAGCACAAGCCACCCCAACTTGTAGAAGTGAGTTTCGATTCACGGTTGGAGAGATACGGCCGTGTATCGCTTTTGGTTAAAAAAACCCAAATAAAGCGATACACGGCCGTATGTTTCGAACCGTGAGTTGAAACTCATTTCTACAAGTTGGGGTGGCTTTTGCTACATGAATTCGACCAAGTTGCAATGTTTTATAAATTTTGGATGCCGTTTGTGCGGTTTTCTCACGTTCCTCGCATGAAGAAGTAAATAAAGTTAGAAACTTTTCCTCACATTCCGTAACGGATCGTGGCTCTAATTGTTCTATTTTTTTTTCTTAGATATGGACAGTTTTGAAGGAAGTTCCGTTGCCGGAAAAAAAATATGTTTGTGCTCAAGAAATTGGTGAATTTCAGCCGCATGTTGACGAGCACCTAAAACCGAAGATAAGTATGACGTTTCATACTTTAGAGGAAGCGGAGAAATTTTATTCATCATATTGTAGATGTGCGGGTTTCGCTCTGCGTAAGGATGGAAATAAATACAAGGGAACCGATGTAGTAGATAAATCATATGTATGTAATAAAGTCGGGGAGTCACCAAATAATCATAATGAAGCTAGACGAGGAACAACTTCTAGAACTAGTTGCAAAGCTTTCGTTCGTGTAAAACTAAACTCACAAAGTAATTCCTGCATTATTTATTCATTTAATGAACCACATAATCACGAATTTACTTCGCCCGGAAGACGTCACTTGCTGCCTCGAAACCGTGTATTGTCAAATTCAGATAAAAAAGTGATTGGTCAACTTACCGAAGCTAATGTACCCATTTGCAAACAAATGCTTTTCTTCGAAGGTGCAAGTGGAGGTAATGAGAAAATTGGATTCAATGAAACCGTTCTTCGAAATCTAAGGAGAGACGAGATGGAAGGTTTGAAAGGACATGACGGGCAAATGCTAATTGAGTTCTTTGAATCGAAAAAGGAGACAGATCCATTATTTTTTTATGATTACCAATGTGATCCCGAAGGGCGATTGTCCTGGTATTTGGGTGGATGGTATCACTAGGAAGAATTATGAAGTATTTGGGAATGTAGTTTGCATTGATGCCACCTACAACACGAACCGATACAGGATGTTATTCGTACCATTTGTTGGAGTGAACCATCATTGGCAATCAATCTCCCTAGCATTCCAAATGAAAAGGCATCCTCATTTGGGTGGTTCTTTTAAAAGAGCCGAGGAGTAATGCCTCACGATCCGTGCAATGTGACTGATGAGGATCGTGGAATCAGTGTTGCAATTAAGAAAGTTTTCCCAATCACTGAGCATAGATATTGCATTTGGCATATTTTGGTTAAGTAGGGTTTATTTTTCCACATCTATTTGCTGTTTGTGGATGAAAATTCAACTTCACAAAATGAGTTCATTCACAACAATTTCCCCGAATTACATATCACACCAATTCATTCACATAAATAAAAACTAAGATCACAACAAAAATATTCACAACAATATATATAATACCACAGATAATATCACAGCAATTTTAAAGTATAAATATCAACAATTTTCACATCAATTTGACAACGCCAAACTTTGCAAATATCAGAACAATTCATTCAACTAGATTTGTGGAATTATCTCATGTAGCAATTACAACATATTCATTACAAAATTTGCATCTCAACAATGAAGCTAAAGTAGCCTTGTCACGCTCAATACAAATATCTTCATGGTTGACGCCTTTGGTTTATCTACAACATTTATCAACATAGAAACAAACTTTGCATTAGTTATTTGAGGAATAAAATCATCAACCAAATACTAAACTGCTAATAATGAACCTATTGTTAAATACTAAACTTTGCATTAGTTATTTGCGACCACTTGGTGTGAATTGATCTGGCGGGTTCCTCTTCCGTTGGGGATTTCACCGTCTACCTTGCGTCTCGGAGGATTGAGGTTCATCCGACCACTGCTCCTCCACATCTACTTTCGATGGTTACTATTGTTGGAGTTGTTGTGGTTCGGCGATGTGAATTCCGGCCCTTGTCACGCTCTTTCATCGAGAACTTGCCACGTTGGCTTTTAAATATGCATCAAGTTTGGGATATTCACCCACCTCTTCAAGACTACGACGACACGGTTTTAGCATCTCCTGTATAATTTCCTTAACGCTCTTGGGTACCTTACTCTTCAAGGTGCGAGACGCTATCCGAAAAGTTTTCCATGTGTTTTCAATCTACATTAGGTTGAAATTTTCAATTTAAACAACATTATCTATATTATTATCTTGTCCTCAAATAACAATACATGCATATTAAATGTATGAAATTACATGAAGTTTGACTAACCAAGTTCCGATACGTCAACGCCTTTGATTGATACATCAGTTGGGAAGAGGAATATGCCGGTGGTGGTTCTTCCTCGGTTGGGGGAATCGGAATCTGGACACCGGCTGGTACAATGGCTTGTGGAAAAACATACAATCTTGTAATGCGCCTGTACCACGTCATATAAACAAATTGGAACGTGCCATCGTACGGTACAGCGAAAAACGTCATATTCGGTGTCATCTGATAGTGCAAGGTGTTCCAGTTTGCCACATGGACCCGATAAAAATCTGCCCAATCGAAGTTGGGGACACGACCCGTTCCCTTCACCTTGTGCAATTTTTTGTCATAACATCAGACTTCGGGAATCTTCTGCTGATATCCGAATTTCTGCATCACTCTATCTGGATATTGGAACTCAACAACAGAAAAGTTCACAAGTGGGGCAGCCGTCAACCAAAGCACACCAGCCAAACATACCGGTGGAACTCTTTCCAACCTGGCGGTCGAGTACGGTACCCAATTGACGAACTCGTCCCGCAGGTTATCTAACTCATCTATGTAATATGTAAGAGATTGACATGGGTTATCGACCCACGTGTGCCGCTCTGCCCAATATACCCCTAAAAGAGGTAACAACTTTAGAACCGGTGGTTCGACCACCCAATCTGGTGTTGGTTCAATAATACGGGTTCGTGCGATGTGGATGCGTTCACAACTCCATATTTGCAACAGGACCATGGGTCCACCCATTTGTACGACATCTAATAAACATGCGCATTAATTCCTATACAGTAATGCCAAGGCCGTACTCCCCCAACTGTAACGGTCGGCCATACGGAAATTTTCCAACAATGGTAAATACATGAGCGACACGTTCGCACCAGATGAGTTAGGGAAGAGCACTCTCCCGATCATACTGAAAATGTAGGCACGAGCATAGTATTGTATAGCTTCCTCATCCGAATACTCCGTCAAATATCCCTCAAATTGGAATTTCGACAAACTAAGTAGAAGTGATTTACCGTCAAAAATTTCATTCCAAAATTTAGCTTCCGCTTTATCTTCTGCATCTTCTATGGCTTGATCTAATAGATCTGGATCATAATCTTCGGAAGTATCTTTGAGGATTTCTTTTTCAACTTCCTCTCTTTTTTGGTTCAACGACTCCTCAACATCGATACCGAGCAAATCACGAACAACTGCTACTCGGTCAAAGTCCATGTTCCCCGTCACCGCAACCCAATCTATTGGAAGCCCAATAATGAGTGCTACATCTTGGAGAGTGGCGGTCATCTCACCCACCGGTAGGTGGAATGTGTGGGTCTCTGGCCTCCATCGTTTGACCAGAGTTGTAAGTAGAGGTCGGTCAAGCTTCACATCCCTCATAAATCGAGCTCCGTAGAAACCGGCTTCAACTAAGTACATAGTGATACGGAGGTCCACAGGAAGAACTGCGTGCTTCCGGAAGTTGCACTTTTTTGCGGACCCATTCCACACGGCCTCGGATCGGTGTATGGATTGCAACGAAAGTAATCTTGAGTCCAACGGTCCAGGAGGTGTAACGAAAATTGAAGACAACGGACCGGCCTCGGCAGATATATATTGACGGCCACCAACCTGCACGAACAAAGATAAATATTCTCATTATTGAGACAATGTTACATATTCGTATTTAAAACCAATAATAATAATCAATATTACCTCTGTAATTGGTGCGGCACTAGCACTACCAGAAGGACTTCTCGGTCGCCTCGTTCTAGCCATTTATCTATGAACCAAAAATTTAAGCTTAGTTGATACGGGTTACATCCATTTATCTATCATCAATAAACAAAGCGAAAATGTGGGAAAAAATGCACAAATGACAAAAAAAAATAACAATACTATGAAACTTGGTCCAATTCACGTTACACAAGTCACCCCAACTTGTAGAAGCGAATTTCGAGTTACGGTTTGAGAGATACGGCCGTGTACCGCTTTATTTAGTTTTATTTAAACCAAAAGCGATATACGGTCGTATCTCTCGAACCGTGAGTCGAAACAGACTTTTACAAGTTGGGGTGACTTGTGCTACATGAGACCAACCTACTCGCAAAGTTTCGTATTTTTTGGAGGTTGTTTGAAGAATTTTCTAGTCTAACCGCACTAAAAACTTTCTAAGTCTTTTACTTCTTATGCGAGGAACGTGAGAAAAGCACACAAACGGCATCCAAAATTTATAAAACTTTGCAACTTGGTCAAATTCACATAGCAAAAGCCACTCCAACTTGTAAAAATGAGTTTCAACTCATGGTTTGAGAGATACGGCCGTGTATCACTTTATTTGGGTTTTTTTAAACCAAAAGCGATACACGACCGTATCTCTCGAACCGTGAGCCGAAACTGACTTCTACAAGTTGGAGTGGCTTGTTCTAGGTGAGACCAACCTACTCGCAAAGTTTCGTATTTTTTGGAGTTCGTTTGAAGGATTTTCTTGTCTAACTGCACTAAAAAAGTTCTAAGTCATTTACTTCTTGTGCGATGATTGTGAGAAAACCGCACAAACGGCATCCAAAATTTATAAAACTTTGCAATTTAGTCAAATTCACGTTACACAAGCCACCCCAACTTGTAGAAGCGAATTTTGACTCACGGTGTGCGATATACAGCCGTGTATCGCTTTATTTGGGTTTTTTAAAACCAAAAGCGATACACGGCCGTATCTCTCCAACCGTGAGTCAAAACTCACTTCTACAAGTTCGGATGAATTGTACTACGTGAGACCAACTTACTTGCAAAGTTTCGTATTTTTTGGAAGTCATTTGAATGGTTTTCTAGTCTAACCGCACTAAAAAAGTTCTAAGTAATTTACATCTTGTGCGATGAACGTGAGAAAACTGCACAAACGGCATCCAAAATTTATAAAACTTTGTAACTTGGTCCAATTCACGTAGCACACGTCACCCCAACTTGTAGAAGTGAATTTCGACTCACGGTTTGCGAGATACGGCCGTGTACCGCTTTATTTGGTATTTTTAAAAACCAAAAGCGATACACGGCCGTATCTCTCGAACTGTGAGTCAAAACTCACTTCTACAATTTGGGGTGGCTTATGCTACATGAGACCAACCATCTCGCAAAGTTTCGTATTTTTTGGAGGTCGTTTGAAGGGTTTTCTAGTCTAACCGCAGTAAAAAAATTCTAAGTTATTTACTTCTTGTGTGATGAACGTGAGAAAACCACACAAACGACAACCAAAAATTATAAAACTTTGCAACTTAGTCCAATTCACGTAACACAAGTCACCCCAACTTACAGAAGTGAGTTTCGAGTCACGGTTTGTGAGATATGGCCGTGTATCGCTTTATTTAGGTTTTTTTATAACCAAAAGCGATACACGGCCGTAACTCTCGAACCGTGGGTCGAAACTCACTTCTACAAGTTGGAGTGGCTTGTGATACATGAGACCAACCTGCTTGCAGAGTTTCGTATTTTTTGGAGGACGTTTGCAGGGTTTTCTAGTCTAATCGCACTAAAAAAATTCTAGGTCATTTACTTCTTATGCGATGAACGTGAGATAACCGCACAAATGGCATCCAAAAATTATAAAACTTTACAACTTGGTCTAATTCACATAACACAAGCCATCCCAACTTATAGAAGCGAGTTTCGAGTCACGGTTTGCGAGATACGTCCGTGTACCGATTTATTTGGTTTTTTTAAACCAAAAACAATACACGGCAGTATCTCTAGAACCGTGAGTCGAAACTCACTTCTACAAGTTGGGTTGGCTTGTGCTACGTGAGACCAATCTACTCGCAAAGTTTCGTATTTTTTGGAGGTCGTTTGCATGGTTTTCTAGTCTAACCGCACTAAGTAACTTTCTAAGTAATTTAGTATATATGGAACGATTATAAGTACGACTCAATCTACAATATTGTCGAACGATCAACAACAACTACGGCTACAATTGCACCGTGTAAATTCATCACAGCAACTACGATTACAAAGTTCTACATCTACAATTTTTTAGGCAATTTTAATATATTCTAAATTATTGGAAAGCGACCAAAACAAAATTAAAAATCAACACAAATACAACTACTAAGGCAAAGATTTAGTGATTACCTTACTAAATAACTACGAATTTCGGCAATGTAGATCTTGTGGCTGAACTAGGGTTTCGGTTTGGGATGAGAGAGTTGGGTTTCGATGTTTGGAGTAGAGATTGGGAGAGAGAGATTATATGGGAATGGAAGAGGAGGAGGAGTGGATGACTGTGGAGGAGCGAACGGAGGAGGAGGAGAGGTTTGTGGGTTAGATTTTTCTGGCTTAGGGAGCAATAAACGGAAGAGAGAGTGAGAATAGCCGGAATGATAGAGGAGGGAAGTGAGAGAGGAGTTGCCGGAGTTAGAAGCTCACGATTTTGGAGCGAGTGGGTTTGGGTTCGGGAAGAAACGAGAGAGAGAGAGTAGGGAGAAATCGAATGAAGAAGATGGAGTATAAAGTTCTAAAACAAAGGCAATTTTGCCTTAACCCGTTCTTGGAAATGACGGGTTAAGGCAATTTAAATTTTTTTTTTTTTGGCCTTAACCCATCGTTTCCAATAACGGGTTAAGGCAAAATTTCTCAAAAAAATATCTGGGTCGTTGGATCAAACAATGGATCTCAGTTCGCACGGGTCTGTGCACACAAGACCTGTTTGCAGCGATTTTTAAAATTTTTTTTGTCTTAACTCGTCCTTTTCAAGGACGGGTTAAGGTAAAATTTCTCAAAAAAAGATCTGGGTCGTTGATCTTTGGTTCAACGACCCAGATCTCAGTTCGCACGGGTTTGTGCACACAAGACCCATTTGCAACGGAAGAAAGCATCATTCATATATATATATATATATATATATATATATATATATATATATATACACACTAGATTTGCCCGTGGGCACGTGCCTACAGCACGTCTTCGGAATAGTACAACATATGAAAGTCAGTAAAACTACAATTATGTAACTCAAGTTTGAATAGTAAAACAATAATTAGTTGTAAATAGAAGTCTCTGTTTCCATTAGTATATGTTGAAAAATAATTATAAATGGGGGTGTAAAATCCAACTTCTTAGAACTTTGAATGTGGAAAATGATGAAATTTAACTGTTGATGAGATATTTGCTAGTTTCAATGTAACATGAGCAATAAAAAATGCATAAAAATTTGAAAATTTACAAACTTAAAATCTGAAAATATAAATTTCTGAGCAAATAGAGAGAGCATAAGAGAGAGAGAGAGAGAAATAAATAAATAAATAAATAAAGGAGTTGTTTTGGGATTTGAATTTGAGTTTTGGGTGGAAACTTTTGGGGGGGAAAATATGTTTTGTGAGGTTAGATCTGGACAATTGATTTCAACTCTATTGAATGAGAGCCACTTGATAGCTTTCTTTGTGTTTTATTAAATAGATATATTTTTTAAAAAAATTTTTTTATGAGTTTTTGAAATTTTTTATTTTTTTGAATTATTTTTAAAGATTTCCAATTTTTTAATTTTTTTGTTTTTGATTTTTTTTTGAATTATTTTTCAAGTTTTAAAATTTTTATTTTTTTTGTTTTTTAATTTATTTTTAAATTTTTTTTAAAAAATATAAAATTTTTATTTTCTTAATTGTTTGAATAGAAGAGAGAGAGAAAGAGAGAGAAATAATTAAATAAATAACGGAGTTGTTTTGGATGGGGGATTTGAATTTGAGTTTTGGGGAAAAACTTTTGGGGGGAAAAATATGTTTTGTGAGGTTAGATCTGGGCCTTTAATTTTGGAGGGGATTGAAGGAGAGCCACTTAATAGCTTTCTTTGTGTTTTATTATATATATATATATATATATATATATATAGAGAGAGAGAGAGAGAGAGAGAGAGAGAGAGAGTAATGTGAGCCTCATGTTTGTATGATGAAATTTTCCTCATACAAAGAGAGAGAGAGAGAGAGTAATGTGAGCCTCATGTTTGTATGATGAAATTTTCCTCATACAGAGTGATTATATTCACTTGGTAGGGCCATTATGGAAGATCCACTCCGTCCATCATGTTTATTATTCTAATAGATGTAAGTGTAGAAAAAATCAAGTTGTTTGGAGGTCATTCACCCATGCATCATGTAGGTCTAATTTGTGGTTCGATTTATATTACTGTTGAAATTGTTCATTTTTCAACCACATGATGCATGGGTGAATGACCTCCAAACCACATAATTTTTTCTACACATACATCCATTAACATAATAAACATGATGGACGAAGTGGATCTTCCATAACGGGCCCACCAAGTGAGTATAATCACTTTGTATAAGAAAATTTTTCTCATACTCTATATGAGGCTTACTTTTCTCTCTCTCTATATATATATGAGTAATGCTTTAGCCACTACCAATTTCACTACCATTTCCTTCACTACCTTAGGTGGCATACTCCTATTGGAGAGTTCTCCCACCTACTCTATCATCTCCTACCTATTGGAGTGTGCCACCTAAGGTAGTGAAGAGAAATGTAGTGAAATTGGTAATGGCTCTAGCATTACTATATATATATATATTAGATTTGCCCGTGAGCGGCACTAGGGATGGCGAACGGGTCGAGTGGGCCGGGCCGGGCCGGGCCTAACCCGTACGGGTTGGCACGTATACTTAGCCGGTCCGGGCCGGGTTGCACTCTTATACGGGCCGGGCCGGGCCGAGCTAAGTTTTCGTTTGGGTGGCCCGTCCAACCCGTGAACACTTTAGGGTTCAACCCGGGTTGGGCCGGGTCGACCCGCGGGTTGGCCCGTTTAATTATTATTATTATTATTATTTGGTAGCTTAAGTTAAAATAATAATAATAATTATTATAATACTAAGTAAGTAATAATACTAATAAACAATAAAAATCGTAATAATAATAATAAGATTGAAAGAGTGAAATTGACAACAAATTTGAAATATTATTCATATGAATTTAAGTTATACAATTTTAACAATTTATAACGAAATGAAGAATTCAATTCACAAATATGTTTTATACAATAACATATTTCTTATATACAATTTTAATTGAGTACAAGTTTTCTAATTTGACATAACAAGCAAAGCTATTGTTGTTGTTGTTGTTGTTGTTCTTCTTCGGGCGAGTTGCTCCCACTTGTGGAACTTGATAGTGCTTACCCTTGCGTCCTATCTTCAGCCTTCAGTCAGTCTTCTGTGCAAACGAGCATCTCTAACGCTTCGGACTTCAACCGATTCCTGTAATCAGATAGAACCCTACCACTTGTAGAAAATGCACTCTCAGAAGCAACTGTAGAGACAGGAGGAGTTAGTAAATCTTTAGCCATAATTGACAGAATACTAAAAATGTGTTCATGTTCTTTCCACCATTGTAAAATATCTAGTGCAGAAAGGGTAGGCTCAGTATCCTGTTGGTTATACCAATTTAATTCATTTGGTTGGTTAGTCCTAGGTTTTTTAGATTGAATTTGTTCAAGTAAACTAAATGTTCTATCACCAATTCTACTTTTACCCTTACCTTTAGAACTACCAGAAGAAGAACTAACTACAGAAGTTGTACTACTAGAAGCAAAACGTCTATCATAATAATCATACAAGTTATTTAACGTAGATTCAAACTGAACTAAAAAAGTAGCGCAATCAATTGTTAATTCTACATTTACCTCTAAATATCCAAAAAACATTTCTATCAAATTCTTCGTACCTTCTAATTTGATACGAGGATCCATAACAGTAGCAACACAAATCAACATAGGAGGAGGAAAATAATACTTCAAAAATTTTGTAAATGCAGGTTTTACAATGTCACTAATATAGGGATCATTTAACATTTCGTTAAATATTTGCATCATGCTAACTAATTCAATAAAAATGCTACTAGAAGTAGATTCATATGTTTTTGAAAATTTTAAAGTTGCGGTTTTAAAAGGTTCTAAAAATTTCAACAAAGATTCGGCAAAAAACCAATCGGTGGGAGTCATTTCAAAATTGTGCATATTTTTTGCGATACAAAAATCATTTACAACTGCTTTATAATCGGTGACAACATTTAGTAAATCAAAAGTAGAATTCCATCGGTGTCTAACATCCTTTGGAAATTTTCTAAAAGGAACATTTCTAACCCTACACCAAGCTTTCAATTCTTGTAAAATGCTTGGACTTAATGCAATAAAATGTACACAATTTCTAATTTTAACTATATATGGATCGGCTATTCGTAATGCATCTTGAACACATAAATTTATAATATAACATGCACATCTAACATGAAAAATAATGTCAGATGGAGGATTTAATACAGATTTTAAAGTAGTGATTGCTACATTATTGTTAGATGCATTATCAAAACTAATAGCCATAATTTTATCGCGAATATGAAAAACATCACAAATTTCTATAATACGGTTTGCTATTTCAGCGCCACTATGGGGATACGGCAACACCGCAAGTGATATGATTCTTTTTTGAAGAATCCAATCATTGTCGATCCAATGACAAGTTATTCCCATCGTTGGAATATTGTTGACACCCGTCCAACAATCCGAAGTTAAACTAACCCTACAAGTTAAACTCCATAAAATTGCAATCAAAGCGTCCTTCATTTCCATGTACACTTTAAAACTATCTGATTTGCAAGTATTTCTCGAAATTCTTTTAAAATATGGGTTTAAGGTCGTTTGATTAAAATTTTCCAAGTTCCTACTCTCGGGATAGGAAAACGGTAACTCTTCCTTAATGACTAATCGGGCCATTTCTCGACGAACAAGTTCGGGATCATAAAGGTGGCTATCAACTTGACCGGTCCAGGGTTTATTTTTTGTTGGCATTGTATTTGATCAAGAAGTTCTTTATGATTATATTGGATGTGCCTACTAATTATACCGGTGCCGTCACCCCTCTTGAATTTGTATATTTTACTACATGTTTTACACACTTTCAAACTTATACCCGGAGTATGTTCGTCCGGGATATAATCATAAAACTTATGCCAATCGCTAGTTTCTCCTCAACTTTTCCTACTACTACGGGGTTGTGTGGTTTCGGTTTGTTGTTGTTGTTGTTCTTCTTCTAATTGTATGTCACCTACAACATCGTCGTGTGTACCCCATTGTTCCATAGTAGGATCAATGTAATCATGGGGGGGCTCACTAGTTGGGACAATTGGTGGCCTACGTGAAGAGGAGGAGGAATCTTGTCCACTACGGCTGCTACCGCGTGATCTAGACATAATGTAGTAATGTGCTAAAGTATGTAAAAAAAATATACAATGTAGGAGCGGTGAATTATACAAAAAAAATCTAAAAAACAAGAGGGTTGAGATAGAGAAGTTCAAAAAACGAACAATAATTTTAACTACAACGCAAAAAAAAATTAACGAGAGAGATAGAGATATTTTGATACCGTTCACCGTGGAATATGCGTATGTAAAAAAAACCGTTAAAATAAGAATAGAATAGAAAAAATGTAGGAGCGCTTTGCCGATTCTGCAATTGAAGAGTTGAGAAGAGGTTGAAGTAGATTTGACGAGGGTTGAAGAGAGTTGAAGACGTTGAATTTTGATTCCGATACGACCGAAATTTGATCGTGTATATGCCTCCTTATAGACTTGTTTGATGAATACTACAATTGTTCAAAAATTCTTTACAAATGATGTATAATAGTAGAGAGAGTAAGATAGTAAGTTGTGATTTTTTATGAAATTTTTGGGGATATTTATAGGCAAAATATGTGGAAAAAAACAAAAAAAAAAAACCCCAACGGCTCAAAGAGCCGTTCCAAACGGCTCTGTCCCAGACAGAGCGCAGCGCAAGCAGCGGAACATTTCGACCGTTCGACCCGCGGGTCAACGGTCGACCCGTCACGGGTCGAACGGGTCGAAACCGCGGGTCGACCCGCGGGTTAGCGGGTTGAATTCGCGAATTGAACTGGTTCGTGGGCCGGGTTTCGCAGGTACAATTCACGTTATTTGCGACCCGGATCGACCCGGTACTGTTCACCGGGTTCGACCTGAACCCACCAATTAGCTAACCGGGCCGGGTCGCGGGTAGGTCGCCGGTTGACCCGGCCCAGTTGCCATCCCTAAGCGGCACGTCGTCGTCAGAACGATACATTATATGAATCCCAAAATAAATCTCAAAAATCCCAAAATCCTAATCCCAAAAATACCCCTCCTACAAACCCAGAACCTTCTCACTCCCTCTTCTAACTCCCCACCCCAAAATCTAGGGTTAGGGTTCTCTAACCCCACCCCCCCTCCAAGTCTCTTTTTCTCCCCCTAATTATGGATTCCTCCCCGTTCGTCGCGGCTGCCACCTCCACCTCCGGCGGCAACTCCCTCCCCTCCGGCCCCGACGCCACCAAACGCAAAGTCTGCTACTTCTACGACCCCGAAGTCGGCAACTACTACTACGGCCAGGGCCACCCCATGAAACCCCACCGCATCCGCATGACCCACGCCCTCCTCGCCCACTACGGCCTCCTCCATAACATGCAGGTCCCAAAATTGAAATTTTCGGATTTTTCCTGATGTCCGTGTAGTAGATTTCCAACAAAGATTATGTTTTGTTGCTGCCGTTGTAAGAAAGGTTAGATTCTGTTGTTGAAGTTGCAAGAAAGATTGGATTTTGCAGGTGTACAAGCCGAACCCAGCGCGGGACAGGGACCTGTGCCGCTTCCATGCGGATGATTATGTTACGTTCCTCCGGTCCATCACGCCGGAGACGCAGCAGGACCAGGCTAGGGCTTTGAAGAGGTTTAATGTGGGGGAAGACTGTCCGGTGTTCGATGGGTTGTATAGTTTTTGCCAGACGTATGCCGGGGGATCGGTGGGTGGGGCGGTGAAGTTGAATCATGGGCATGATATCGCGATTAATTGGGCAGGAGGGTTGCATCATGCGAAGAAATGTGAGGCATCAGGGTTTTGTTATGTCAATGATATAGTGCTTGCCATTTTGGAGTTGCTTAAGAAGCATGAGGTATAATCTGTTATAAAAATTTATTTTTTTCTTTGTTTATTTATGTTTATGTTTATGTATACTTAAGAGGTTACTATGTTAATACCCTAACACTAACCAAATTATCCAACTGGAGTTGTGTTTTTGGTAGCTTCAGTTGGAGTTAGAATGGGTGGATTTGTGGGGATAGTTTTTGGGGGCTTTGGGTTGGGTGTTTAGATTTGATATTGTGATTAATTGGGCTGAGAAGTCGTACTAAGTGAAGAAGTGCGAAGCATTGGGGTTTTGTTATGTGGATGATGTTGTGCTACCCGTTTTGGAGTTGCTTTAAGTAGCATAAGGTATAATACAAAAGGTTTATTCTTCTTTGTGTTTGTTTCTTTTATGTTAATAAGACAATCCTAACCGAAATCTTCAATTGTGAGTTGGGCTTAGGTAGCTTTAGTTAGAATGGGTGAAATATTTGAGTTGGGTTTAGGTAGATATAGTTTGCGTTAGAATGACTGACGTTGTGCTTGTTGTTTTGGAGCTGCATAAGAAGCAGTTGGTATATTTATATTGATTTGTTATATTTATATTAGTCTAAACCGAGGGGGTTTAGTGTTAGTAAATCCTAATACTAACCGCAAGTTTTTCACTGGTGTTGGGCTTAGGTAGCTTTAATTGGAGTTGGGAATGGGTGAAAATTATGGGTGGGTAGTATTAGAGGATTTGGGTTGGATTGCAAGTTTAAGTTTTGTATTCATTTGTAAAGAGGGGAAGTAGAGCATAAATAGAAGTAAGGGAAAATATTTGTGGTTAGCTGACGCTGGATCCACTTCATGTGCTAAGTGGGCTTCTTGAGTTTGAAACTCGAGGCCATTTCGTTAGTTTTTATGTAGAATTTTATAGAGTAAGATGTTAATATGCCGTTTGATTACCTGATATTGATAATAGCTAGATCATGTCAGTTATAAACTGTAAATCATTTGATAGTTCTTTAGATTAGATTTATATTTATTTTCAAATGATCTTTCATAACCTTCAGAAACCGTAAACAACTCTTAAGTAACCCCAATTTCCAAGCAGCCTCTGATGTAAAACGTAATCCTAAATAGAGAATTATCTATGAATCTTAAAGGATTTATTTTACTAACATGTAGTGCAGATCAAAGTTAGAATTTTAAACAGTTAATCGGTTTGATGGATTTTCAAGAATTGAATTAAGTTTAACAAGTCCAATTAATAATTCAGTTCCAACAATAAATAATTATATACTTAAGCGTTCTTAGCAAGTAAAAGATGCAATATTGATTTGTATTCTAATTAGGCAAGTAGAACACTCAATCTCAATATTTGTGGACGACAGATAAATCAGATAATATAATAGAGATGATAAAGCAGTATAACACAAATATTTGAAAACTGGAAAGAGTATACCGGGGTTCGAAGAAACCAGCGTTAGATCTCAGGTTGGTAGCAACGCAGAACACAACAACTAGCAACCACAGTAAGAGTGGCTCTGACTTGGCTTGACTGTGGGAGGAAGACAGCAGCAAGACTGTCAACGCTGGAGGTGTGCTAGTCGTCCGAGGTAGGAGCGCCGGAGGAGGCGACTGGGGGTGTTTCGGGGTTCAAGGGGTGCAGCGATGGACTTCGACGGAGTGGGCGAGGTGACTGGTAATGTCGGCTGGGTCGAAGTCGGTTGTGAGGGAGGGTAGAGGATGGCGATGCTGGTGTTGGGTGCGGACGAGAAGAAGGGGAGGCAGGAAGGCGACTATGGGCAGAGGAGGGGGAGAGAGAGGTTGAAGAAGGTGCACAGGCAATGGGTTAGGCGGCACGAAGAAGATGAAGGAGGGGAAATGGCGGTTGTTAATGTTAGGGTTAGGGTTAGATTGTTTTAATTTGGGAAATTAGGGTTAAGAATTTGTATTGGATTTTGGGATTAGGATTTGGTTTAATTGATTTGGGGTAGTTTTAGAGTTTATCACAAACCCTAAAATTTTATTAGGATGTATCACAAATCCTAATCAGTTGGATCTCAATTGTATCACACAAAGGAGAGATAAGAGCAAAACTCAACACAATAATTTTTTAATCAAGAATAGCATACTTTCTCATTACTCTCAAGGCCTATATATAGGCTCAAAACAAATCTTGATACAAATCTCAAAATATTCTAAAATCTCAGAAATATTCTAATGCATAAAAGAAAGATTACATACGGCTATAATTGCCAAAAACAAATATGATACTGAAATAAAATACTAGACTAAACAGAATAGATGTCCTCATCAGCTTCTTATCTTATTTCTTCATACCTCACCCTCTTTGTCTCTCTCTTTCACAATGATCTCTTGTATCATCCCAAGGATGAGCGTCCTTAACACAGATGACTGAGAAAGACAAGCATGTTCTCATTACTGGTCGAACATACCACTCTGGGGTTGGATTTGGATCTGGACAAATGTTGTCTTGTTGGGTACATATTACATGTCGAGTATGTAATTGTATTGGATATGCGTCAGACATGGACTTGACACCCATTTTCAAGTGTTGGTGGATCATAGTTCTAACATGAGATTAGCTGGGAGTTTTAAATGACACCTATTCTTTACTAGATGGTTCTTCTTACATTTTGGAGTATTATTTTCATTATCTAACCTTGGACTTCTATATTTTTCTAGATTCTTGATACATATCCCTAAATCCTAATGGAAAATTTAAATTGAACCATATATTGTACACATTCTTAGGACTCTAGCACTATGGTAATGTATGCACTGTATGAGAATATATCCTTATCCATTTCTTATCCAGTTATTCTCTTCAATTACAAATAGGGGAAATTGCACAGAAAGGATGATAGAGCAAACATCTGCAGTGATTCACCTTTGCCTAATATATGACGAAAGGTTAAAATCTGTTGCTGATATAACTAAATCTCCAGTAGTTCAGTACACTTAAAAAATCTTTATGGAGAAAAAGTATAACCCATACTAGCGGTTGCAAAACATGACATACTTTATTTCATTAGTCACTGACCCTTATTACTTAGATATGGTGTTTGTGGATTGTTTGCTTCGACTCTTGAGACCCCTAAATGCTGACTTTAACTCGTTTTAAAAAAAAAAGTTCACTAGGCTTATTATGATATTACAATATACAATTCCCCATTTTTTGGCAGCGCGTTCTGTATGTGGACATTGATATCCACCATGGAGACGGTGTGGAGGAGGCCTTCTACACAACTGATAGAGTAATGACAGTTTCTTTCCACAAATTTGGAGATTACTTTCCTGGGACGGGAGACATTCATGACATTGGATATGGAAAAGGGAAATACTATTCTCTGAACGTTCCTTTGGACGACGGCATCGATGATGAGAGTTATCATTCTCTGTTTAAGCCTATCATGGGAAAGGTGATGGAGGTTTTCCGTCCTGGAGCCGTGGTTCTTCAGTGTGGTGCAGACTCTTTATCTGGAGATAGGCTGGGTTGTTTTAACCTTTCTATCAAGGGTCATGCAGAGTGTGTCAAATATATGAGGTCGTTTAATGTTCCACTGTTGCTTCTTGGTGGAGGTGGATATACGATTAGGAACGTTGCTCGCTGTTGGTGTTATGAGGTATTCTTCAGAATCTCGAACTCTTTCTGTTAAGGTTTTTGTGCCTATGGTATTTCACCTTAATATAACAATTCCATCAACCAAGCAAGAATATGGCCTATGCTCCCCAACTATGTGGAAAGTTGTATCATGCTGTTGCATAAGTATCTTTGTTACTGTATATTACACAGCCATTATGGTTGTATTGGGGAATAATTATCTGTAAATTGTGCATATGTGATTTATGCCGATACTGTTCACAATAGTACTTGTCACTATTTGAAATATTGTTTCTAATGCCTTGTATTTGTAACTACACTGACTTTATTGTCGACTCTCAGATTCCAGCTATTTTAGCAATTTCTGGCTCCCTACCCCTAAACGGCCAAATTGCATATGCTTCCACACACATGGCTCACATGTGCTTTGCATAGTTCCATCCATACTAGCATTGTTTTTTATGCTTCCATACACAAGGCTCACATGTGCTTTGCATAGTTCCATCCATACAAGCATTGTTTTTTTAGAATTATTACTATATTTCCTTGTATTCTTAACGATACAATTGTAATACCCCGCAAAATAGCATATGGTTATTTTGCATTGTAATCCGTGCACAGTTGAGAATTGCACGCGATTATGTATTTTTTTAATAATAGTTGATTTTAATTGAGAGATTTCAGATATATTAGTTATTCTGAACCCGACAATATATATTCGGGGTATCTTCTCAATTAAATTCCGTGTATTGTCCCGACTATGTTAACGAAACAATCTTTTGAGAAAATAATCTTTTGATCAAATATATTCATATATTTTATTTTAATTCGTATATGGATATACATATACATATATGAACATATGTATGTTTTGACTGAATTGTACATGATATATATGTATGGGTACTTGTATGTATTTTACATGTATATGTATATGTGTATATTTATATGTATATATATATTTTGTAGGTGTGCATATTTAATTGAATTGCATTGAAGTGGATGGTACATATACACACATGTATAATTGGAGTGTATATATATATATATTATAGGGGTGTGCAAGAGACTCACACCAAATCAAATAAAATCCCCCACTTCCTTTCTCTTCCCCCATTTTCCACCGACCTCTCTCTCTCTTCCTTCCACTTCAATTTCGGCAGCAAACCCCAACCCAAAATGTCCATGATCAAATCCAAATCCCCATCTCCAATTTCAAATTTTCACCCAAAATCTCCACAATCTTCCACTCTCCATCTTCTTCTATTTATCAAGATCCCATAACAAGAGAGAGCAAGAAGGGAGATTCAGGAGTCATGATGTTCTTGGAGTTTTGGAGAAGGAGAAGAAGATGAGAGGAGAAGGAGCTAGCTAAAGCCATAATAGTCCTCTTGCAACAAGTGGGTGATACTCCTAACTCTAAAGATTTTTTTTTTTTGTGTATGAGCTCTTTGGCATGTGGTAGAAGCTAAGAAGAATTTGATTATCTTGTGTGAAGAACATGGCATGCTAAGAGAAAGATAATGGTATGGTAGAATATCTCTTTCATGATGTTTTTGTCATAGAACATGTGTGAATAGGTGACTTTGAGAATTTCTTGCTTTCAAACGGTTCGGAATTTGGGGCTCAAATTTCGCGGATTTGTTGTTTTATATATGTAGAGCATCCATAAATATTTTCACAATATTTGGAAGTAATTTGATAGCCCAAACATAGGACCCAATCTCGGACAGTAAGCAGCCGAAATTGCTGCTGGCTGTGTATTTCCGACTTTGTATCGGTACATACTGGGTATTTTGAGTTGGAAATTTTTGTGGACACTCTTATATGTGTCTACAACTATAGTCTTAAATTTCATAATTTTCGGAGATCGTTTGATGCCTCAAATAGATTGTAGAATATGACTAGTCTGGAAGTTGTGGCTGAAGCTGACTGTTTTTGGACTGAGGTTCAAAGGATCATAACTCCTTGTGTGTTTATGATATTGCTATGAAATTTTGGGAGTATCTTATGGTATGAGTCTATTTGATGATTCTCAAATTTTAGAATTTTTAGAGGTCATTTGATGAGGTTTCAAAAATAAATAGTAATGGAATAGTAAAGTCCTTGTTAAAGAGGAAGCCGAAATTTATGCTATGTTTGAAGAGTCATAACTCATTGTGTGATATGAATCTAAATACAAGTTTTGGACACAATGGAGTGGTATATGTGTGGTTTAAGAATCTCAAATTTCATGAGCATTGGACTTTAGGTTGATTTGTTATTGAATTTCAAAATGGACCATGATCAGTCAAGTTCAGATTGACTAGTTTGTAAAGATGTTGAATTCTGAAATTATTTGTTAAGAATTTGGGAAATTGACCAACTAGAGATTTGTAATAGGGAGTCATAGCTTTCTAACCCATCTGGAATTTTGTAATTCCAGCTCGTAGGTTGAGAGTTATGATTTTTCAAAGATTAGGGCAGATCCAGTCTAGTCGAAGCCTTGTTTATTGAAGAATCAATTTTTCCCCTGTTTGCGCACCTGATGAAATTTGGTGTTTTCGAGGACTTTAATAATTGAATTTGAGAATGTGTTCAACTAGGAAGTTGTAGTAGACACTTCCACCTTTCCATAGAATCTGGAATCGAGTTATTCCGATGAGCGAGCAAATTTTTATGATGTTGGAAAGGTGCTGCGAGTGCATGAAGGAACGTACAAGCTGAAAGTGTATGAGGTTTTTATGGTGTCAAGATGATCGAATTTGAGGAAATGGTTAACTGGAGAGTTGTAGACTAGGATCTTATCTTTCCAGAATGGGGGATATCAAGCAATTCCGAATTGTGTGTTGGAAGTTATGGTCGTTGCAAGTTAGCAACCTGTTGTTTAGTTTGACTTCGAGCTTATGTTAGCTCGGGGACTTGAGTTCTTTAAAGATTTGAGGGAGATGTCAGCTAAGGAATTGCGATAGTCTCCTACCCATCTAGAAACTTGATTTTGTTGGATTCCGATGAGCGTAGCTTGAGGCGGCTACTGTCATTTCTTGAACTACTTTATTGGATGATTAATGAGGAATCCTCTGCATACCGTAGTGTGGTGATCATGAGCTATTGAGTTTCAAAAGATGTTTTTAGCATTTCATCTGGAACTTAGACAAGTTCCTGTGCTTAGTACTCATGGTGGACATGAGTAAGTTGGGTTATAGCTCTGGTCGGGTTGTGATTGGTGTCTCGATGCCCGAGTCTGTCAATGGTCAAGAATTGATGGTTATGTGTGTGCTTACCTTCTTTGAATTATATTGCATCCCTTTGGGCATCGTTGGACTACTCCCTTTGGGCGTCGTTGGACTACTCCCTGAGAGTCACTGGTCGATGTTATTGGTCAATGACCTATGAAGGTATCGAGAGTCAGCGGATGTGATTCTCGTGATGATTGTTGTTTTGACAAGACCAGTCAGGCTCGACATTGTTGATCGATACTGAGTGTGATTTGGGTAATAACATGTTTTCAGTAAATTGCATTGATTAGTTTTTCTTTATTTGTTTCGCTTGAAGACCGAATTGGTGTTAGGGGTGATTCCCTATAATCCGACTCGTTCTGAGAGTTCTCTTTCTATCATTAGGGATACGTGCTGCGGTGCGTATCTTGCACTGTTGATTCCTAAAGTACCATGGTAAGAACATGATGTCGATTTCCTGGTGGATAGGGGGTTTTAGACCTTCAAGGTCGTCATGTTCTATGCGGTGGACACGAACGGTTCATATTGGATCTTCTGCATAATGGATATGCTGCAATGTATTTGTAGGTTGGTCACGACTTTTAAGTGGGGTCCGAACGCCAGGCACTAGGGGCAAACCGAGACACCACTAAGTAACTGCAGAATCGATGAGACCGTTTAATCTGCAACCTCTTCAGCCACGCTCTACTATCAGGAACATGAAGTGTGCAATAATAGAATGCATTGCATGGCGAGGGTTTGAATCCCTGAAACTGGAGAAACGGCTTGATCCAGGGCACATGTAGTATGGGATGCATGTGTGCCCAGAGTGTCGCTGACATTAGATTAAGGCATCTGTTCTGTACTCTGTGTTTTGTATTTTAGACTTCAAGTCATGATATACACGAACACTAGGAAATCAGGATACACGTTTCTTTTCCATTCAAGATGAATTGTGGGTGTGATAGTTGGAGATCGCTGTTTTCTTATCAGCATTGCGTCAGGAGAATTACTGACGTGCCCACTTAATTGGGTACTGGATACCGGGTCAAGAGGACAGGAGAGCCAAACCAGCAGGGCATCCAAGTGGAGCGGCAGTGTACATGCCCACCATTCCAGCAGGTGCAGAGATATCAGAGTCGCGCAGCAGAAGGCACAAGCCGAGGGGCAAGTCCCAGGGAGGCAGATAGACCATTCAGCAGAGTTTTTGGCAGTAACCAATCGACTGCCGATCTAGAAGACAGCCGATGGCTTTGCAAGAAAAGTTTGAATATTTTTATAATCAGTTGTAATAAGTTTATGTAATTTGTATTTCTTGTTCAAGAACAAGATAAGTGTTGTAATTATTGATGTAGTGATTCTATTTGGCAATAAAAGTTTTTAAAATTTCCATGTTATTTACTGTGTTGAGATGCATTTGAAGGCAAAGATTCTGGATGTGTCACGGATGTCCGGTAACGGGGATCCAGGGCGTTACAACAATAATCAGTTGTCTACTACTTTGATGGAACTATCTATTATATATAACTAATAAAATGGATGCTTTTTTAGATTATCCATTTCAATTTATTTTTTGGAAGTCATTTTAGTTCCTTTTGTCAATTAGTTCTCTGACTCCATTTCTCATTTCTTTTCAACATTTTGCAGACAGGCGTTGCTCTTGGTATTGAGGTTGAAGATAAAATGCCTCAACATGAATATTATGAGTATTTTGGCCCAGATTATACCCTTCATGTTGCTCCAAGTAATATGGAAAACAAAAATTCACGCCAAAATCTGGAAGATATAAAAGCAAAGCTTTTAGAAAATCTTTCGAGGCTTCGACATGCTCCTAGCGTCCAATTTCAAGAACGGCCACCTGATACTGAGTTTCCTGAGGTATTTGCTCTTTTAAATAGTCATATATAAATGCATTGTTTGACAAGCATTTCTTTTATAACTGACTAGGCCATCTATTAGTTCCCTCCCTTCTTTCCTTGCTTTTCTCAGTGATGGTAGTATGCTACCCTTCATATTTAATGTAAAGCACTTGTCAGTTGTCATCATTTGAGCATCCTGAACTCATATGTACAGGGTTATAAGTTACTACTTGATATGGGCAAAAATAGAACCAAATCAGGACCATTCAAATCGGGCACGAATCTCAAAGCTCTTAGGGGTAAAACGGTAATTTTCAATACAAACGGGTCCGAAAATAGGAACTGGGTTTTTTTCAAGCCCAATAATCCCAAAACGGGTCTGCCTTATTGGGTTAGAGTGACTGCCCATTATTAATAAACTCAAATCAGTTTAAAAGTTATTTAAATTCATGATTATCCCTAAAAGGTGGTTTAAACCAAATCTCTTATCATAAAAGAATTTAAACTCTATTTCTTAATCAAAAAATCTGGGGTTAGAGATAAATGATTATCTCTAAACTGTTTTCAAATGCGACTATAAATACCCCCTACCCCCACCATAAAGAGGTATTCAGTATCTTTCTCTATAAAAGCTCTTTCATAAACTTTCAGATTACTGACTTGAGCGTCGGAGGGTTCGTCGTCGGGATCTCCCGGTGTTTCAAACTTTTTTGCAGGTCAGCAGCAACGTTGAGAACGATCAACATCGGCAAGTAGTAAAAATGTTAGCTTTTATTGGTTCCAAAAAAATTCACAAATTATCTGTTTGCTTCCACACCAAAATTAGCAGCAGCAGATTGGCGCAATCTGTGGGTATCAGAAAAACCAATCCAACCATACTCGCCGGTAGAAAACCGAGGGTGCGTTTGGATAGTTCTTTTGAAAACACATTTTAAACTTAGGTTTTTAAAAAAAAGTTATAAAGATGTTTTTTGTGATTTTGAAAAACAGAGTATTGTTTGGTAAGCTGTTTTCAGAAAACTGTTTTATCAAAATGAGGGTATGAAAGGCGTTTGGTTACCAAATTTTTTTTATTTTTTATTTTTTATTTTTCAGGAATACATTACAATAATTCACATAACTAAGAGTATACATCTACAATTTTACAATGAGAGTATACATCGATCATTTCACATAACCATTTTTATACATCTACATTTTTTTTAAAGGAATACATCTACTATAATTCACATAACAAATTGTATACGTCTACAATTTTACAAGTGTATTTTAATTTTGTCATTATCTAGCTTCCTTCTGGGAATAAGATAGTAACATTTTAATACCGCTTATCTTTCTTCTTGCTGGTAGCGAATCTCAAATTTCTAGTCCTGAGTGAAGTATGTACACGTTCGATCTTCTGTTTCGAATCCCCCAACACAAGCATCAGAGTAATCAAATATCAGAGTACACAAGCATCAGAGTAAACACAAGCATCAGAGTTCCATAATGAAATGCCACTTCCCAGTTCCGCAAGTGCAAGAATAAAATCCTCCTAAAATATGCTTGAAGCAGACGTGACAACTGCATCATACCTGCATGTTAGAAAGGGTCAAATTGACTCCAAGGCTGCAAAATGAAACAGAAACTAATAATGGCAATGACGGGTCTTGGATCAGTTTATGAACAAGAAACTTGTACATATTGTTCAGTTGTAAATGGTTAACGAAGCATATTTCACAATTTTATAACTATAAGATATTTAAATGAAGCATGCATATTATTTTCATGTCAATTTGAAATTCAAGAACACTATACACTGAATGTCTACCTATAGCACCCGGAGATAAGCTTATAGCAAACTTATCTGCACAATGTTTGAACCCAGAGAACTGACCTAGCATCATCAAGAAACTATACTTCACGAGTAACATATCATATGCAAAAAAATATGGAAATACTGAAACCTACTTTCTCAGCTGGGATGAAACTACCATTTGGCTTTGCTGATTTGGTAGCCAAGCGAGCCAAAAGCATGTTCTCAGCAATCCCTGCACTTACTGTACATCTTGTATAAAGTCAGCAATTTCCTTTCTAATCATCAAAGCAAAGTGTTCAGGGTTATCATAATGCAAAATGCAGCAATTCTTAGTTTATACAATCTGGAAATGCAACAATGGGAGTTTGCACAAAGCAAAAAAGTGAAATTAATCTTCACTTTGTAGCTGTTGATGGTCTCAGCTTCACTCCAAAAATTGCAGCAATTATAACAAATATGTATCACTAACTTGAGAGTCCTATCAGTTACCTGAACTTTGCTGCAATGTCTATGCAATATACTATAGAGTTGACCAGCAACCTGCTAAAAAAGTAATAACTTAGTTTAAAATTATAATAACAAGCATAACTATAAAGAAACAAAACAAAACAAAATTTGTTATAAACAATAAACTATAAAAAAACTAAACTGTAAACATAAACATGTTGCCGCACTAAACTAAACTAAACTAAACTAAACTAAACTAAAAGGAAAAATACTTACAATAGCAAATGCCTCATATATGAAAAATACTCCCAGTCACGTATGAAAAAAACTCACAGTAGCAAAAGCCAAAACTTTCTTCAACGATGCATTGCCTATACTGCTTCTACTGTGGCCAAGCTAAGCAAAGAATGCTCCCTTATTTTGAACAGAAACATATCCTACAATATTATAAAACAATTAGAATGCTCCCATATTGAGATGATATTCATTTGAATTAGTATTCAGCCTCTAACTATAAATTTGAATTAGTATTCATTTGAATTAGTAGTTACAGGTAGATCAAATTTACGTTTGAGATCTTCTTCTCCCATGTCAACCCAACTGCATCACCTCCAATTGCATCACCTCTAAGCATTTCTTTTAAGCACCTTGGTCCAACAAAATTTACACACAACTAGTACAAATATAAGGATGTGTATGAATATGAAACATTAGCATAGATCTTCACATTCTCAAACTACTGCACTGCGAACCAAGAACATTGCAGGTCATACAAATCGAGCAAATAAAAATACTACAATCATCTGAAGTTACATAATGCACATGGTACAATAATTAGGTACATCACTCTCCTGTTTCAGGTCATACACAACCCATAATACATAAGGTGCATAATGAATGACACAGTACATAAGATCACTCTCTTGCATTCCACATAGCCATAACAATTCGATCTATCTTCCTACCATACGGGTCAGTTGGGAAGATGACAAGTCCAACGGTTGAGCCATGAGTGCATTCTCTTCATTTTTACTGGATGTATTAATTTTTCATCTCCAAAATCTGCAAAATATGTGTCGTCAACTGAATGTCTACGAATAAAATTATGGAGTGCGCAACAAGCATTTACCATTAGAACCTGTCTTGTTGGCTTATAGTTTGTCATATACTTGAATATGAGAAACATTTTTTTAAATACTCCAGATTTCTTTCAATGACATTTGTAAGTCTTGCATGCATTTTGTTAAAATGCTGCCTATGTTGAGTTGGTTCATGATTGGTGCTTTGATAGTCTTGCAAATGATATGCCTCACCACGGTATGGGGCTAAAAAACCTGGTATATTCGTAAAACCACAATCATCCAAGTAGTATTTATCATCTTGAGGGACTTGAAACAATCCTTGTGCTAAGGCAGTTTGAATTACACGGGAGAGTCATTAGCACTTCCTTCCCGTCCCGTATAAACAAATGTGAACATCATATCAAAATCGCAAGCAACTAGCACATTTTGAGTTATGTTTACCTTTCGTCTCCGACATGCGTTATGTCGACTAGCAGGTGCCAAGCGTCGATTAATGTCCCATCAACAGCACCAATAGCTCCTTACATCCGATTTAAAACTCAGTAAATCACTAATTATATAAAGGATATGATAATATGTTAATTTTGATTTCAAAAAGTACCTTAAACCATGGATAAAAGTCTGTGGAACTATTAATCCTTTCAGGTATACTTGTTGTATCTGGGGGAATAATGAGAACTGTTGGTGCTCTTGCCAAACTTTTCAACACAATTTTAAATTGTCGATGATAATTTCTGTCGAATGTTGAAAATGATCACTAGCCCCTCATTCTTGGACTATGACCGACAATGTATAAAAATATGACAACACTTTCTTCAATAGCCACATGCCTATGTTGAGACTCATCGAGGAAGTTGCCATTTTAAAGAAAATCACACAATGCAGAAAGCATTCTTGGTTCATACGGAACATGCGATGACACTTGTATACGAGACCATCTAATATCTCTTGCAAATATTCTCGTCCTGTTAGTGCCGAAGTGAATTGCGGATTTTGTTTTTTTAGACATTAGCATTTGGAGTATTATAAAGTTCTTTTCCTCATCGTCATCATCTGACCAATTCATCACTCTGGAAGCATTTGCAATAGTCCTTCAACTAGCACAATTAGTGCAAGACTGTTGTGAAATACATAAAGTTAAGACCCAACAAATAGACCGAATTCATTTGCATAATGTACATTCATTTGACACTGATAAAGTACTTAAGAATACATAAAGTACATTCATTTGAACCTGTACCCACCCCTTAGTAGCAATAATAAACATAAAACACACTCATAGTAGCAATAATACACATAAAATAATAGCCGTAGAAGCAAACAACCCCCCAAAGCATCCATCCCTAACACCAAACTATTCAGCCATATTCGCGTAAGCTCATCGTCCATGCTAACGAAGGCTTCACGGTACACAGGTGGTTTGGCAAGCATATCAACTACCTTAACAAACTGTGCGGGCTGAATCTCTGACATGTTCTTAATTATATTCATACACTTCATCATTGAGAAAGGATCATCTACAACTTCAGATTTTTGTTGTTGGGCAATTTGGAATTTCAGCAAACCAGCTCTTGCATTTGACACAAAGGTAATCACATCCATTCATATATCCATCTTTGAACTCCTCGAGCTTTTTGTTGCTTGACCACTTAATTGTCCAGAGGCCCTTTTACGATTCCCCTTGTCTCCCGGTACATCATCACCCTCATCTCCTAAATCAACTATAGGTACATCGGGGTTGGCGAACTCATCATCGATCCTCCGTTCCTCATCCGAGTGTAGGGCCATTTGTGTCGAAGCCCTAGAAGTAAAGCCCTGGGCAGTAGACAATTGAAATTTTTTTTGTCAATGCATCATAGTCCGCCAATCCCTCGACCGGAATATTTTTGCTCCAGGGTGTGCCTTTAATATAATTTTTGTGTGTTAATTAATAAGGAGAAAAGAGTCGTTTAATGTTAATAAGATGGAAATCACTTACTAGTGTGTGTGTGTATATATGTATGTATATATATATATATATATATATATATATATATATATATATATATATATATATGTGAATGTTTGTGTGTGCCAAACCTTAATATATGTATTCCAAACTTCATGCTCGCAAGTTACAATTTGATTTTCTTCATCCCATCCCAAACCGCTTTGATTCTTCAAATTGTCAAACTCACGCCACTTTATCCTTAGCCTGTTTGTCTTTTAATTGTCTAACCAAAAACATTCAAGGCAGAATTTTGAAATTTCAAAGATGACATCCTGTGAGCCCTTAACATCGATGGAAATCACCATCGGCATTCACATAGCCCTCGACATGCCACACCTCATGAAGGAGAGTCCCGATGGTCGATTAGATTCGATCAGAGGGACGACTCGGTTCATCGTCGCCTTCGAGAGATGGCGCCTCAGCAAGATTAACCTCAAAGAAAGTCAACAGACCAAGAACTTTCGCCCAAGAAGACCTCCCCTTTTTCCTGGACCATCATGGAAGCCCCTGTTCCCGAGACCTTCAAGCCTCCTCATTTCGAATCCTATAACGGGGAGTCTGATTCGGCTGATCACATTGAGAGTTTTAAAACTCATGATGATTCATCAACCCTCGGACGCGCTCCTCTGCAAGACCTTTCTAACAACGTTGATGGGGCCAGTAAGAGAATGGTACTCCCGTTTATCCCGAGCCTCCATATTCTCATTTGACCAGTTTAAGGAGCTCTTCCTTACCCACTTCTAGCACTGGTAATGGGTCGGGTCGGGTCGGGTAGCTCAATACCCGGACCCGGACCCGGACCCGGTCATTGACGAGTCCAAATACTGGACCCGGACTCAGACCCATGAAATTCGGGTCCGGGTCCGGGTCCGGTTCCCCACAAGAAATGTTACCCGTTCGCTTTCGGGTCCGGATCCGGGTCCGGGTCCTATTTCTAATCACGGGTCCGGTTCGGTTCCGGGTCTTTAAAGCATAACACAATATTACATAATACGACTCGTGACTGCCATAATCAGTGAGTGCCTTTATTGCTCATCTGTGGTTCGGTTTGGGTGGAAGCATTTGTACTGAAATGTAAGGAATGGTCGAATTTTGCAGCTGCTTTTTTTTCTCAAAAAATCACTTGCAATTCACCATATGCAGGAAGGAACCAATGTCAACAATAAAAATTACGAAAAGAGAACCTGAAAGAGATGCTCAAAGACCAACTAATAAGATGATAATTCAGTCACAACTAGCTCTGTTCAAGTATACCAACCACTATATAGAAAGACTAATAACAACCCTTCATATTATTTTTAGTATATGTGAGACGGACACAATTGAAATATGCTTTCAGATACAGTGTTCAACAAACCTTCCTTTTAGTATACTGAGTGGCACTCACGGGTAACGGGTCGGGTCCGGGTCGGGTCCGCTTCATTTTTTGTTTATTTTTCTATTGCGGGTCCGGGTCCGGGTCGGATCCAATTTTAGGGGACCCGGACCCGACACGAAATTTCAACGGGTAGTAATTTAGGACCCATACTCTATCCAAATTAGATCGGGTCGGTTCCGGTCCAACGCCAGGTCCGGGTCGGGTCTGGGTTTCGGGTTTTAATACCAATGCTACCCACTTCGTTAGCAGCCGTTGAGCTGAGAAAACAAGTGCATCCTTGCTAGCCCTCAGTCAAAGGAAAGATGAATGCCTAAGAGATCATGTTCGGCGCTCTACCGCCAAAGCTCGGTCTATTGCCTCTCTCGACCAACCAATAGCCTCTGCAGCACTCAGACACAACATCAACTATGCCGACCTAAAGGCATCTCTCGCTAAGAAGCCTCCTTAGGACTTCTCAGAACTCCTGCTGAGGAGTGAGAAGTATATCTGGGCTGAAAATGCTCTTAACCCTCCAGTCAAGAAGAGTCCTCTTACGGGAACAAACGGAAAGAGTGCAAATGAAGGATTCCAGAAATTTCAGAAAGACGAGAATGGTCAGCGCTGCCCTGCTCCTCGTTTTGAGAAGTTAATCCTCAATGTCAGTATATCAGTAGTTCTCATGGACGTGGATACGGAAGAGCTACTCTGTGCTCCCCTAGAATGAATACCCCAGCGAAGAGAAGAAACATAGATAAGTGGTGTCGCTTTCACAGGGTTCATGACCACGACATGGATGACTGTCGGGCTCTTAAGGAGGAGATCGAAGAGCTCATACAGCGGGGGCACCTAGCCATGTTTATCAAAAAGGATAGAACCGATCCTCCACCCCGGAAGCTAACAAGCGGACCGAGAAGCCCTCTGAATTCCAAGACTCGGAGCCAAGAGCAGTCCTCTATTCGATCCACGGAGGGCATATGGGGGGAAAACCAAACTCCTCCCAAAAGGCCTTTCATTCGAGAAGTTAATTCAATACAGAACTTTTCACAGTCCAAAAGCCTCGGGATTCCATTGACATTCTCAGACAGGGATCTAGAAGGCGCCCAAATGCCTCACTATGATGCTCTCGTCATCAGTCTCAGCCTGGTCAACCACGAAGTGCGCCTGATCCTGGTCGACAATGGCAGAAATGTCAATATCCTTTTCCTGGAACCCTTCCAAGGCCTCAAGCTTTCTCGAGATCGTCTCAAGCCTATCGGATACACACTCCACGGGTTCTCTGGGGTTCTAGTCTCAATCGAAGGAATAGTCACGCTTGATGTGACCGCAGGAAAAGCCTCGACAACCCGCACAGGGGCAAATGGACTTCATGGTCGTCGATGTGAAGGTCACTTACAATGTCATTCTGGGCCGACCAGGCCTAGCAGTACTTCATGCCGTATCCTAAACTTTTCACATAAAAATGAAGTTCCTAACCTCAGCAGGAGTAGGGAAACTTAAAGGAAATAAAGAGACGGCTCGGAGGTGCTACACAACTACAATGGGGGGCTCGGTTCTTCCACTTGAAGCATTAAAGCTCCCCCAACGGAACAATCAAGTCCTTCCCAAATTAGTTGAACTCAAGGAGACCCCTCTCTTCAGGAAAGGCGGACTTGAAATACATAGCATCAAATGAAGTACCATGAGAGTGCCCAACACCTTCTCGTAGAAGTAGGTTTTCAGTTTTCAATAAGGCAGCTGCTTGCGTTACGGTCAAAGCATGTAATAACAGCTCGTTCCCCTTAAGGTAGCCGCTTAGTTTGTTTTAATAAAACTTAGCTTTTTTCTTATAAAGATCATTGCATTGGTCTCATGTCTATCTCCCTGAGTCACATCTATGACTTGTTAAACAGTAAGTTTGGAGTCCAGCTTGTCACTCCATGACTGCTCCCACAACTTGCTAGGCTCAAAAGACGAGTTTGGAGTCCAACACTTAATTTGATGCCACTTTAGCCGCTTGCAAACAAGCGGAGCAGCTCACCATTCGGAATTGCTCCTACAACTCGTTGAAACTTTCAAATGACAAGTTTGGAGTTCAACACTTGGTTTGACGCTGTTTTAGTCGCTCGCAAATAAGCAAGTGCAGAGCAGCTCACCATTTGGAATTGCTCCTACAACTCGTTGAAGCTTTCAAACAACAAGTTTGGAGTCCAACACTTGGTTCGATGCCGCTTTAGTCGCTTGCAAATAAACAAGTGCAGAGTGGCTTATTATTCGGAATTGCTCATACAACTCGATAACTCCAAAACAACTGGTTCGAAGTTCACATTCATGGTTCGAAATTGCTCTCACAGCTTGCAAGTATGTAGTTTTGGGGCTCGAAACGACCATTCAAACTAGTCTCACTACTTAAATTTTGCAACAAGCAAGTTCGAAGACCAACTCTTTTTAGGGCTATCTCCAAAATTTGACACAAACATACTGAATCTAGGGTATAGCTTGCCCCCGGAGCTGCTCCCTCGGCTCGACATCCTTCATCAAGGAGCTTCGTGCTCAGCTCTTGCAACCAGTTCATCTTCAAGCATCGGATATGACATCCAACTCACTCCTCGAGTTGCCTCTACAAGCTTGCTGGGTTCAAACAACATGTTTGAAGGCCAATTTCCACCTGAAGATTGAATCCCCAAGCTTGCAGGATTCAAGCAGTAAGTCTGGATTCCAACTCCCTCTTCGGGTCTCCTCTACTAGCCTGCCCGGTCCAAACGGCAAGGTTGGTGCCAACTCCCTCATGGAGTCACCTCAACAAGCCTGCCAAGTTCAAATGATAAGGTCGGTGCCAACCCCCTCCTCGGGTTGCTTCTGCAAAATTGCCGGACTAAAATGGCAAGTTCAACGTCCAACTCACCCATAGAGTTGTTCCTCAAACTCGTCTCCCGAACTGCTCTCTCCTAGAGCCTGGTGATGCCCTTCATTCCGCTCGCCTACCGAGGAGCCTTCTTCCAAACGAGTTCGGAGCTCAACTCACCCCTAAAGTTGCTCTTCAAACTCGTCTCCCGAACGGCTCTCTCTTAGAGCCTAGTGATGCTCTTCGTCCTGCTCGCCTCCAGAGCGGACTTCTTCCAAACTAGTTCAGAGTTCAACTCACCTTTAAAGTTGCTCCTCAAACTTGCCTCCCGAATGGCTTTCTCCTAAAGCCTAGTGATGCTCTTCGTCCTGTTCGCCTCCAGATTAACTTTCTTCTTAACGAGTTCGGAGCTCGACTCAACCCTATAGTTGCTCCTAAAACTCGCTTTCTGAACGGCTCTATCCTAGAGCCTATTGATTCTCTTCGTTCCGCTCGCCTCCCGAGCAATCTTCTTCCTAACGAGTTCGGAGCTCGACTCACCCCTAAGGTTGCTCCTCAAACTCGCCTCCCGAACGACTCTCTCCTAGAGACTGGTGATGTCCTTCCTTCTGCTCGCCTCCAGAGCGGCATTCTTCCAAACAAGTTCGGAGCGCAACTCACCCCTAAAGTTGCTTCTTAAACTCGCCCTCCGAATGACTCTCCTAGAGCTTGGTGATGCCCTTCGTCTCGCTCGCCTCCCGAGCGGCCTTCTTCCAAACGAGTTCAGAGCGCAACTCACCCCTAAAGTTGCTCCTTAAACTCGCCCTCCGAACGACTCTCCTAGAGCTTGGTGATGCCCCTCGTCTTGCTCGCCTCCCGAGCGGCCTTCTTCCAAACGAGTTCGGAGCTCGACTCACCCCTAAAGTTGCTCTTCAAACTCGCCTCCCGAACGACTCCCTCCTAGAGCTTGGTGATACCCCTCGTCTCGCTCGCCTCCTGAGCGGCCTTCTTCCAAACGAGTTCGGAGCTCGACTCACCCCAAAAGTTGCTTCTCAAACTCGCCTAACGCACGACTCTCTCCTAGAGCCTGGTGAGGCTCCTCGTCGTGCTCGCCTCCCGAGCGGCTTTCTTCCAAACGTGTTCGGAGCACGACTCACCCCTAAAGTTGCTCCTCAAACTCGCCTCCCGAACGGCTCTCTCCTAGAGATAGTGATGCTCTTCGTCCTGCTCTCCTCTAGAGCGGCTTTCTTCCAAACAAGTTAGGAGCTCAACTCACCCGTAAAGTTGCGCCTCAAACGCCTAATGAATGACTATCTCCTAGAGCCTGGTGATAAAAATGGCATCGCCATTCTTTCTCAGTCCTCTGTCTTATTTCATGTTGAAATGCGGTCGTTCTCGGCTGCAATTGGTGCACTCCCCATTACATCATAATTTTTTTTTTACCATATCTCAGGAGTAGTCAAAGGGTACGAAGTACGACGGGTATTTTTGAAATCCCCTTTGGGGTTGGCACACGAGGAAACCAGACGAGGAATTCTATCCCCTTCACCCAGTCTCAAACCTGCTACTGCTACCAGAAAGAGACATGATCTTCAAAGCCGGCTTATAGAAAAGTCGTACGCGGTACGGTACGCTTCTCGCAACAAGAAGAGCAGTTTTGTCGCTTCGCTCTTTATAGGCCTCGCTTACTTAAAGTATAGATTGATCCACCGGAATTTCGGAACAAAACTGAACGGATAGGCTAGATTTCAACAAGCTTTACCAAACTGAACCAAAAGATGAAAAGAGACCGGAAGGGAAAGAAAGACTTAAACCAGCTTTGTCCGTGCTAATCAAAGCGGGAAGAAAATAGCCCTTCGTTCCGCTGGCCTTCTGAGCGCCCTCTTTCAAACGTGTTCGGAGCTCAACTCACCCCTAAAGTTGCTTCCCAAACTAACGACTCTCTCCTAGAGTCCGGTGATACTCTTCATCGTGATCGCTCCCCGGGCGACTATCTTCTTCACCAACAACGAGTTTGGAGCCTAACTCGTGTAAAGACGCTCCTCTAAATTTGCCTCCAAGAACGGATCTTTCCAAGAGTCATATAAAGCTATTCTTACCTTCATGGAGGCAAAGATATTGTAGGCCTGTTTTGACCCTGAAGAAGGATGATTCTTCAACTGACTTCTGAAGAGAAATTGTAGATCTCTGAGTCAGCTTAGAAACGAGAGGTCACACGCTCCAATCATCTCGTAGCACCGGAAAAGTTAGTTACAATGCAACTCACCGAAGCAACTCCAACGTTCGGAGGCCAGATTCGAGCAAACGAGAAACCGAACAAAATAAGGGCAAATGGCGTAGATCAGTCAACGGTCAAACACCAACGTGTCGCCCCTGCCATCGCTCACCAATGCTTGCCGAAGGCACCACATCGTTCGCCGAAACCCGCCGAGCAAACAAGAAACCGAACGAAATGAGGCCAAAATGGCATTGACCAGTCAACAGTCAACGTTGACCAGTCAATGGTCAAATGCCACGTGTCGCCTCACCATCGTTCGTCAGTGCTCGTTGAAGGCGCCAAATCGTTTGCCGAAACACGCCGAGAAAACAGGAAACCGAACGAAATGATGCCGAAATTGCGTTGACTAGTCAATTGTCAAACGCCACGTGTCGCCTCGTCATCGTTCGCCCACACTCGCCAACGCTTGCCACGTCGTTCGCTAGAGCGCGCCGAGCAGACGAAGAACCGAATTAAAAATGAGAGAAAATGTTATCCCGATCCGCTCCCAATCTTGATCAACGGCTGAGATGCGATAAAAAAATTAACGATAAACATTGACCGAGTCAACGGTCAGCGTTGACCGCCACGTGTCGACGCGCCGAACGACTTCATCGATCACCGACGCGTGTTGAGTAAACCAGAAACCGAGCTGGAAATGAGAGAAAAAGTCCTCCTGATCCGCGCTCGAGCGTGATGGACGATCCAGATTCTGCCACATCATCAAGTTAATTTCCTTATTTTATTATTAAATCGAATTAATTATTTAAAAAGTTCTAAAAAATAATAAATTTTTTGAAATAATTAATTAACAAGTTAATTTCCTTATTTAATTATTAATTAATTATTTAAAAAGTTATAAAAAATAATAAAAAAATTGAAATAATTAACTTGCAAATTCTAAAAATAATTATCAATTCTGGAAAATATTTTTATATTCCGAAAAAATAATTTTAATTTTAGAATAATTAATAAAAAATTCAAAAATTAATTATTAAAATTCGGAAAGTGAATAAAAATTCAAAAAATGATTGAAAATTTGAAAAAAAGGAAAAAATCACAAAATATCCAGAAAATTCTAAAAATAATTTAAAGTATTTTACAAGCATAGAAAATATCGTTACACCCTAAGCGTGATCACGGCCCTGAGAATGTCGATAAATTGTATAAGCCATTAAAAATTGGCGAACTACCCCTCAAAGGCTGTGCAACTCAGTCTTTAGGAGTGGGAGCTTGTGATATGGGCAAAAATAGAACCAAACTGGGACCGTTCAAATCGGGCACAAATCTCAAAGCTTTCAGGGGTTAAACGGTAATTTTCACTACAAACGGGTCCGAAATTGGGAACTGGATTTTTTTCTAAGCCAAATTACCCAAAAACGGGTCTGCCTTATTAGCTAGGGACTCATTATAAATAAACCCAGATCAGTTTAAGAGTTATTTAAATTCATGATTATTCCTAAGAGATAGTTTAAACCAAATTTCTTATCATGAAGGAATTGAAACTCTTTCTGATCCAAAACACCTGGGATTAGAGATAAATAATTTTCTCTAAACTGTTGCCAAAGACGACTATAAATACCCCCTATCCCCTACCATAAAGAGGTAATCTGTATTTTTCTCTAAAAACCCCTTACATAATCTTTCAGATTACTGACTTGAGCGTCGGAGGGTTCGTCGCCGGGATCAATCCCGGTGTTTCGAACTTTTTGCAGGTCAGCAGCAGCGTTGAGAACGGTCAACATCGGCTAGTAAAAATGTTAGCTTTTATTGGTTTCAAAAGAATTCACAAATCATCTGTTTGCTCCCACACCAAAATTAGCATCAACACTACTTTTGCCTGAATTCCTCCTTCCGTGAAAGGTGTGTATCAAAGTTTTAACAATTAGTTGCAAATATTCCTACTAATTTATGGCCATATACGCATGATATTTTCATCATTCAACAAGTTTAAATTGAGTTTCTAGAAGGCATGTTTGTATTCATCATCATAATCTTCGAGTTTTTCCCTTCATAAATGCATTTGGTTATATCAGCTCCGAAACTCCTTCATAGGTTACTAAAATTAATAAGTAGATCTACTTATTGGTGTCGTTAATTAAATGGAAGCCATTATATTGGCTTGTACATATTGTCATAATTTGCCTCAACCCTTTTTCTTTTTAACAGGCCACTTGCAATAATTAAAGCCTCTATACTCTATAGTTTCACTACCTGTACACATGCATACCCTATTGACTTTGATTGGTGCCCTTTATAGCTTTAAAATTTATTGTTCATAATTTTTAGTCCCTTCAATTGGTTTACTATTATTGGATTACTATTAGAAAGGCAAAAAACACCTGTACTTACTTCCTGCCTTACTTTCTCACAGCTTGTCATGCACGTGATATTTCCATAATTTTTAAATATGTTTTATCCCCCCCTCACCCTCCTCTGCCCCCCCCCCCCCCCCTAATTTCAAATAATTTTTCCTTCTATCCATATTTTTGAGCGGGTTTAGGCCCTTTTTTTTCCCGCTACACTGTATAACACTTAATCGGCTAGTGTCTATTGCAGGTCGGCAATTGCATTGCCGTCCATCTCGTTTCACTTGCCGTCATTGGCGATCTCCGCAGGCCTATCTCCAATTATTGCCAAGCAATTGTCCTTCCTGAAGATTTTCTTGATCTTCATTTTCCACAATGAGAAAATATTCCTGTTGAATTTCTCAACATCGAATTTTATTATTGTTGACATTTCTGCTCACACCCCGCAACCAAAGCTCTGATGCCATTGTTAGGAAAGTTATGGGTTAGAAGCTACCTCGTAACTAAAGTAACAATAAGATAATAAAGATAAAGTGGACACAAGTATTTTACGTGGAAAACCCTCCAAAGAAGATGGTAAAAATCGCGAGCAAGTGTAGGAGGATTTCACTATTGAAAGTAAGGATTACAGTACATTCTCTCTAAATATAAGGATAGAATATTTTTACTCTCTCTTATAGTAGAATAAACAACTCTCACAAATTTGAGAAAAATACGAAGTAGACAAACTAGCTTTAAGGAGATACAATATTATCTCTTGAGAAAACTCTTTTAATACTTTGTTTTTTCTTAATCCCTATTTCTTTTTCTCATATCTGCTACATCTTCACTTAGCCCAGATGTCAATTTATAAGGAGCGGGAGAGGAGAAACGTGAAGAAATGTCACCATCTCCTATTCCTTTCTTTCCCCCCTAATTTTCTTTGTCAAAATTGCAGCACCGAATTCGGTGTGTGGAGCCCACTTTTCTGCCAAAAGTGTGGCACATGGGTGGGGCCCCCACTATTGCCAACATTCTTTTACTTTGAGACTTGATTGAGGATTAATTATGTCTCCATACAATTCTTTTCTACCTTGCATTGCCATACTGCTTATGTCACTGCTAGACCACACGAGGATCTACATCATTTAAACTTGCCATTGTTGATCGGCGTGGTCATTCTCATGTCTGAAAATCACCAGAAATGTATTCTAGACTGATTCATTCTGATGTTTGAGAATCACTAGAAATGTTTCTAGGAGGAGCAAAGTACATTGTTTTTCATTGATGATTTTTCCAGGAGATTGTTGGTGTATCGACTCTCAAATCAAGAAGTCAGATGTGTTTCCAGTATTCAAAGACTTCAAAGCGCAGGTGGAACTTGAATCCAGGGAGAAGATCAAGTGCTCGAGGACAGATAATGGTAAGGAGTATACAGACGGCGAGTTTCTTACACTTTGTAAGCGAGAACAAGACAATTCTGAGTGATATACCTTAACAAAATGGCATGGCAGGGCGGATGAACAAGACTCTGGTAGAAAGGATGAGAGCTATGTTGGGACTGCAGGTCAACCCAACTCTTTTTGGGCAGAAGCAGCCAAAACCGCATGTTATGTTATAAATTGGTCTCCATCAATGACAATTGAGCTGAAGACACTGATGGAGATGGGGACTGACAAGCCTGCATATTACTCTACTTTATATTGGTTCGGATGTCCTGCGTACGTGATGTACAACGCCTAAGAAAGAACGAAGCTGGATCCGAAATCCAGAAAGTGTATCTTCTTGGGATATGCTGATAGTGTTAAGGGGTATCGCTTGTGGGATCTCACAACCCACAAGTTTGTCATCAACAAAGATGTCAAATTTGCGGAGGATAAACTGCAAGACAATGGAGACAATAGCATTTCAAAGGAGAATCCAAAGACTACTATAGTTCAGGTGGAAGATAAGCCAGATGAAGATCCAGTTTTTTTTGAAGCAGCACTAGAGCACGAGGTACAAGAACCAGTCGAGTCTGAGGCTTCAGAAGTTCTTCGGTCAACTCGTGAGAGAAGACCGCCAACTTGGCACTCAGATTATGTTACGGAGAGCAATGTTGCATACTGTCTTTTAACAGAGAATGGAGTGCCATCATCTTTTCAAGAGGCAATCAAAGGCATGGATGTATTCCTGTGGATGACAGCAATGTAGGAAGAAATTGAAGCTCCACACAAGAACATGACGTGTGATCTTGTTAGCTACCACAAGGAAGAAAGGTCATCGACAACAAATAGGTCAACAAGATCAAGCGCGATGGTATTGACCAAGTAGAGCGGCATCGTGCAAGATTGGCGGTGAAAGGATATGCTTAGAAAGAATGTGTTGACTTCAATGAGATATGTTCATTTGTGGTTCGATTCACGACAGTCAGAATAGTCCTGGCAATGTGTGATTCGTTTGACCTACAGCTTGAGCAGTTAGATGTGAAAACAATTTTTCTTCATGGAGATCTTGACGAAGAAATTTATGTGCTCCAACCAGAAGGTTTTGCTGAAATAGGCAATGAGAAGTTGATTTGCAGGTGCCTGGTTGAACAAATCTTTGTACGGTTTCAAACAAGCGCCGAGGTGTTGATACAAGAGATTTGATTCATTCTTTGTAAGTTAAGTTTCAAAACTACGGATTGTTGTGGCTCTATCTACAATGGAAGCAGAATACATGGCGGTTACACAAGCTTGCAAGGAAGCAATCTGAATTCAAAGGTTATTGGAGGAGCTCGGAGAAGATTGTTCTGTTTTGTATTAGTTAGAGTGCGTTGCACATTGCAAGGAATACAACCTTTTATTTACGGACAAAGCACATAAGAGTTTAATATCATTTCGTTCGAGAAGTAGTGGAGGAAGTGTGGATATGCCAAAGATTCACACCGATGAAAATCTAGTAGATATCATGACCAAGCCAATCAACAGTGACAAGTTTGAATGGTATAGATCATCGTGTGGTCTAGCAGTAACATAAGCAACATGTTTGTGACAAGGTATTGATAGCGTGGAGACATGGATAATCCTCAATCAAGTCTCCAAGTGAAAAAATTTTGGCAGTAGTGGGGACCCCACCCATGTGCCAAACTTTTGACAAAAAAGTGGGCACCGCGCACTGAATTCAGTGCCGTAATTTTTGACAGAAAAACAAGGGGAAAGGAAAGGGATAGAAGATTGTGACATTTCTTCACGTTTCTCATCTCTCACTCCCTATAAATTGACATCTTCGGGGAAGTGAGATGTAGCAGATGTGAGGAAGAAGAAAGAAGGATTAAGAGAAAACAGAGTATTAGAAGGGTTTTCTTAAGAGAGATAATATTGTATCTCCTTAGAGCTAATTTGTGTACTTTGTATTTTTCTCAAATTTGTGAGAGTTGTTTCTCCTACTATAAGAGAGTGAAATTGTGCTCTCCTTATATTTAGAGAGAATGAAGTGTAATATCTAGTTTCATTAGTGAAATCCTCCTACACTTGCCCGCGGTTTTTTCCCCGTCCTTTTTTTTTTGGAGGGGGGGGGGATACTTGTGTCCACTTTATCCTCATTGTCTCAATTATACTTTAGTTGCGAGGTGGCTTTTGACCCATAACTTTCCCAACAGATACATTGGAAGCAAGATTGTGCAGGGCAGTTCTTGGTATTTGTAGGGGCGGATGGGCTTGACCTTGTAAGGAAACTTCGGTCGGGGCCAACATCTTTAAAAGCCATGGGAGTGGGTTTTGTGGCAAAATTTAGGTTTGAATTTGGAGAAATAAAGAAGGAAATTTAGTTTTAGGGAGGGTAATTTGTTCTGCAATATCTGTATCTGTAGTTGCTCTATCATGTTCATTGTTGATGACCTTTAATGATCTTAATATCAGTACTCATCACATTCTTCTTTGTGACCTTTAATGATCTTAATATCTGTACTCTTCACATTCTTCTTTGTAACCTCTATATGCCATTCGAGTTTAGGAGTGTTGTGCATTGAATTCCCTATGAGTGTGCCTCCACCTTTTTGCGACATCCGTATGGAGTTGCATGATGTTGCCACCTTTTTTTTCTATTTCTTAACTTTCAAACTGCTCAAATATCTATTTTGATTATGCTCACTTATTGATTTTTCTTAAAATTCTTAGAGAGCAAACTTCCTTTAAGTGGTCACCAAACTTTTGCTAATAATTTTAGACAGTATGAAATCTATGATTGACTAAATTAACATATTTCCCCCTGTTTCTTTGTCTTGTTTCAATTTACAGCCAGATGAAGATCTAGAGGATCCGGATGAAAGGCATGATCCTGATTCTGATACTGAAATGGGTGATAATAAGCTGCCAGACGAGACAACACGGTACTGTGAACTTGTTCTTTTCTTCTCTTTTACATTTATATGCCTGATTCTGACAAACATGTTCTCTTGTAGCAATTCTGCTTCAATCAACATCCAGAACTTGAGAATCAAGAAAGAAGAGGAAATTGAGCCAAAAGATTATGTATGTTGTTACTGTTCCATTCTTTTTCTATATGTTCACTGTTGCCATAATGTAGATAGGAATTGTGAATCCTATATAGATCAGGTATTGTGAGAAGATACAGCAGCTTTTCTCACGAACATGTTCACTGTCAGTTAGGATGTTGATTTTTTCCTCTCTGCTGAAAATCTTTCACATGCTAAATTTTAATTATTATTGGAAATCTAAAAATTGAATCATTTTGAAGAAGCCTTGCTAGTTTGAGCAAGGGATGCACACCGGGTCAGGTTTGAGTAGTTTGACCGAAGCCCACCTTCTCAACCGGGAATAATGGTGTTTTTAGGGGAGAGCCCAAAATCAATTGTGCCTGATTGCTAATTTCCCAATACCTGCCCAATCTGAACCCATAAAAGCAGAAATCAAACCATAGCTGAACCCACCAGAAACTTAATTCGTTTAGTAAATACTTAATATCTGAGAAAAATATGTCTTTTATACCTATTTGTTTGATATGTATATATACTAGGTTTGCCCGTAGACACGTGCCTACGGCACGTCTTCGGAACGGTGCACCTTGTTTGATCATATAAAATAGTTTTGGAGGTCCAGCAAATTAATTGAAGTAGTAAACATAGAGCAAAAAACATATTATTTTTTTGATTTTTTTTGAATTATTTTTAAAGTTTTTATATTTTTAATTTTTTTAATTTTCCAATATTTTAAAATTTTTAAAATTTTTATTTTCTTAATTTTTTTAATAGAAGAGGGTGGGAGAGAGAAAAAAAATTAAATAAATATAGGAGTTGTTTTGGGTGGGAGATATGAATTTGAGTTTTGGGGAAACTTTTGGGGGGAAAATATGTTTTGTAAGGTTAGATCTTGACCTTTGATTTTTGGAGGGATTGAAGGAGAGCCACTTGATAACTTTCTTTGTTTTTTCATTATATAGATAGAGTAAAAAAGAGTAATGATTTTGTAAATCATATATGTTTATAGTAATTGTAACTGTAGGTCATTAGTGACCTCACGTTGCTATGCAGAAGCACTTGTCTTTACTTGGTCTTGGGTTCCTTCTCGTGCTTGATCGTCTTCTAGGTGGAGGGAGTAGTTATACTCCATAGTCACAATGTTAGCAACCAACCGTCTTCCCCTTGTGCACTCATTATGGTACGATGATATTTTTACTCCATAATCACAATGCAAGCAGCCGACCTTCTCCCTCTTGTGCACTCATTATGGTTCTAAGATAAGAGGCATTCTAGTTCACCTGTTGTGTGTCTAAATCTTTCCTCGAGAGTTGAACGCATGTCTAAACCACCATCATTATTGCCTAATGAATGGCGCAATAATGGTAATCATCCACCCATCAATTGGGTTTTGATGGTGATTGACTGGGTTTATTTCTGATTCATTGACAAGGTCAAACCCATCAATTTTCTAACATATTCTCACTAGTTTATGAGTGGGTGATATGCTCAATATCTAAGTTTGCTACACATTCAGAGGCAAGCTGGGTGCCTGCATTGGATAGCAACTACCGTCTTCTCAAACAAAATGTGTTGACCCAAATTTTTAGTGCATCCCAAATCATCATAACATATCCGAATAGGCGAACTTCTAATCCCTTTGCAACATGCTTAAATGTGCATGGAATGATAGTTTCCACGCTTTTCTGTTGCTTGATTGAAGTAGGCGCATGTGGATACTAACATATCAAGTAGGATATTTTAGATATTTTCCTTCGAATCGGCTTTCCTCATCTAGAAATCGTTTGCTTTCCTGAAGATCTCTGGAATTGGGTAAAGCATCAAAGTAGCAACATTGATTACCGGCCTTGCATCACCAATTCAACGGTTTCTAAACATACAATTTAACCAAGCGTTGGTCTAAGCGAATCACACGGCAGCAATGAAAGGGTCCATTCAACCTACCTTAACCTAGCAAGACTAGCACAAGCAGTAGGAAAATGCAATATAGGTCTAATATAAATCACAATTCTAGCCTGGAACCTCCCACTTACTGGCCCATCTTATAGTGCTAAGTGAGGTTCCTACGTGGCTTAACTACAAGTCTACAAGCGTAATTGAATTTGTACTTCTATTAGCAAATATCTAGCCGTCGAGTACCATGGGATCTCATCTCTACTTAGTCGAGGTGATGACGTATGTGTTGTGCATTATACCTGTCAATAGTACCATGTGCATTTTGTTTGACTTTTAAGAACCTATTTGTTCCCACGATCCATCACGTAGATTCACCAAATCTTGGACTTGGTTTGTTCTCATATAACCCAATTTTCTCCATTCAGTTCATTGCTATTTCCATTCTTCACATTAGGTATAGTGAGTCTCACCATTACAGTTGGGATTCGCTTAATCATGCTAAGCTACCATTAATGCTTCCCATCAAAACGACGATGAGGAATGCTTTTACGTCTGCTTCTACGTTGTTCTTGAGTTTCACCAATAGTTAGTTGAGGTCGAGTTTTTTGCTTTTACGTACAACCATTAATGCTTTGACATATTGTTACCAGGAGGAGTTTCTTACCTAATTAGTTGACTTGTTGTGCTATTCTTAAGTCTGTAGAACTTCAAATCCTGTCTCACCTCTCCTTTGCATGGGAAATCATTCTCGAGAAATTCGTGTCTCACTGTCTTGTTACTCAAACTTAGTCACACTTCAACCCTATTGCTTTTTAATAAAAACATAGACCTTTGAATGATTGGAATAATGCATGAAGATACACTTTATTCTTTCTAGGCCTAACATCGTGTGTTGATGGGTGGGTGTGTGTACATTAGCTGCCGAGCCTGTGACCACAAGTGACCCAAACTGTGTTTCTCGTTGCTCTATAACTTGTAAGGCATGGAACGTACCGATTTAGAAAGACTGTTTATTAGGTTGTATTCAACAACCCAACTCCCAGTATGAGATTGGGAAATTTTCTTGCGTCATCGTGGACCTAACCATGTCTAACATTTGATTTCTAAGCTGTTCGACACGGCTGCGTAATGTCAACTTCCTGATCTTTGTCCATAGTTCCCTGAACTTTGGATACATACTCTCGTCCATGATTTTCCCTAGGGACTTTTAGCCTCAAACATAGTTGATTCTCAACCCAGTGCCATTGACTTGTGACAAATCAAATAGTCATTATTGTAACATGTGAAGTCATCTATAAGTATGGTGAAATGTGAAGCTTCTGTGTTGGCGCTCACATTGAATGAGCTACAAACATCAAAATGCATGAGTTCTAATGTAATCCTTTCCTGTCCAACCTAATACTTTCTTTCATTGTAGTTTGTTTGACCTAATCTTTCCCCTCTACTTCCCATCCTGGTGCACATCAAAACCTCTCATGCTTATTCCCATAAAACTTGCACTGAAGACTCCATTAATCAAAGTAGTGGTATCAGTCTTAGCTACACCTAGGTCCTATGCTTCAAGCATCAGATGATGTTGAATGTGTTCGAATGTCTTAACATCTGAAGCATGCGTATGTTTTGTTTGAATGGGTTCCATGTCAGTGTTAGGAGTGAATAACGTCTTGAATCTGTTGTTCATTGGACGGCTGCTACCATGCAGCCTTGAGCTGGCAGATAAAGTCAACATCGCACACATATACTGCTGCATCTTATTCTATGCCATCATTGTGTATTTGCCAAACTTCAATGCTAGGGTGCACAACTTAGTCAATGATGTTACCTAAAGTTATTTTGTAGCACCTCCCTTTTGGACATGGTAAGAGTCGGTTCTCAAACTCACCACTTAGATCATTATGCATGTTGCTTTGGAAGCCAACAGTCTTTCTTATGCCAAGCCTCATAAGCAACCACATCCTTGCGGTGCTTGTCATGCACCGCTTGCACCATGCTCCTTCATTATGAAAATGAGAGCTTCGAATACATTTGTTCAAAAGTTACCGGATTCAAAAGTTACCGGATATGACATGAGGTACTAAAGTTGTCAAAATCCAGTTTGTCACCCTTGGTTGGATTAACTACAATGCAATATGCTGCCTTATCGACAAATTGCATGAAGAAATACATTTGATTTGAGGAAAATGAAAAACAATAGTTTACATAGCCTAAAATATTACATAATTGGAAAAGCATATGGTGGTTCACAAGTTCTTTATGTTAGCAAGCATCTTGTTTGACTATGTAATATATTTTTGATTTTTTCTGTACTGACCCACCTTTTGAAAATATTGACCAAATTGACCCACTTTCGAAAATATTTACCTAATTGACCCAATTTTGGACACGTCAGCATAAAACACTATTGGCAATAACGACATCTGTTATTTTGATGCCGCTGTTGCCGATAGCGGCACCTATAATATTTTTTTTCGTTGCCGCTATTGGAAGTAATGACATCAATACATATCGCATTCACTTAGGAGCTCTCTGATTTTAGAAAAAAATTATTAGTGAAAATCGCTTATAACTAATGCCGCTATTGAAAATAGCGGCATCAGTATAATCCACAGTGTACTCCAAATTTCGTGCAGGTACATCAACTTCAAGCCTAATTTCGAGCTTTGATGTAGCCAATATCTCTCAAAACTCAAAACATGAAAGTTGTAGAGCTTTTTCTTGGTGATCCATAGCATTTGGAATCATTTCAATCAGAGTTCGGATGATAATGTTATGCCCAGATTACGTAGCGATGTCGAAATTGTTCAGGCAATGTGAAGTACACTGTAGATTATACTGATGCGGTTATTGCCAATAGCGGCAACAGTTATAATGATGCCGTTGTTGGGAATAGCAGCATCAGTTATAAGCGATTTTCACTTACAATTTCTTCTGGACAGTTTCAACATTGCTTTGTAATTTGGGCATAACTCTATCATTCGAACTACGATTGAGATGATTCAAAATGCTGTGGAACACCAAGAAAAAGATCTACAACTTTCATATTTTGAGTTTTGAGAGATACTGACTGCATCAATGTCGTAATCGGGCTTGAAGTTGATGTATACATTGTAGATTATACAGATGCCGTTATTGCCAATAGTGGGATCAGTTATAATGATATTGTTATTGGGAATAGCGACATCAGTTATAAGCGATTTTCACTTACAATTTTTTCTCAAGTTAGAGAACTTCTAAGTGAATGCGATATATACTAATGCCGTTACTCCCAGTAGTGGCAACAATTTTTTTAATTTATAGATGCCGCTATTGGAAATGAAGACATCAAAATAACAGATGCTGTTATTGCCCATAGCGTTTTATGCTGACGTGTCCAAATTCGGGACAGTTGGACAAATTTTTTCGAAAGTGGGTCAGTTCGGTCATTATTTTTGAAGTGGGTCAATACGGAAAAAAATTCTATATTTTTGGGTATGTAGAGTAAACTATGATTTTAATGCTTTCAACAAATTGAATTATTTCTTGGTGCCTTGTGTATATTTGGTAGGTAAGAGCATTGTAGAAAATTTCACAAAGTTTGTGAAACTACGTGACGACAACTACGACATCTGGCTTTATAAGATCCGATACTTGTTGAATGGGACAAACTAAATCACAAGTCTCACTACCACATTAAAAGAGTAGAGGTTATGGTATTGTGCAAGATTGCAATGATGTAGACTTGAAAAAGGTCCTTGTGGGTGCTTTACCATGTTATGCAATGTGCAAAATAATCTAACTGGTGAATTTTAAAACTAGATGGCTCTACACAATAACATCAACAATTTAGTTGTGCGCTCTTGCATTGAAGTATAGCCATGACATTAAAGTTTGGCCAATTTTGAAATTTGGGATATCAATGTTTTTGCCAACTTTTTGAAGGCAGTATTTTTTGCTGATTTCAAGAAATATTTTTAGCTACTTTTGTGGGTTATAAGAATCTCGAGAAATTGTGAATTTTACTTTTTTTTGGCCTACTATTGTGGGCCAATTATACATTCGTATTTCAAAAATTTAGCCAATTTTTGGTTACGGTTCATTGTGTTTGGCTCATTTCGAGAAATTCTTAATAGCATCTTTTTTAGCCTACAAAATTTTTGTTAAAATGATGAAATTCGAGTTGCATTGGAGTTAGGTGAAATTTGTAAAATATCTCGAAACTAAGCCAAAATTAATGAGATGGTTGTCCAGAGCACTATAATTTAAAATATTCTGAAATTGGAAAAAAGATGATGGGTTATAAAATATTGAAATTAAGAAACTCTTGAAATTGTCAAAAAAAAGTAGTGGATTACTAAATCAATGGAATTCAAGATATTTCGAGATCGGCTAAAAATAATGGATGATTAGCCAAACCTGTAAAATTCAAGAAATCTCAAAATTGGCAAAAAATGGTGGGACTATGGCCCTCAAAAGTAGGCTAGGATAGTAAAATTTTGAAATTCTTGAAATTATCCAACAATAGTACTATGTTATCCATAAAAGTTTGCTAAAAGACTAAAATTGAAAAATTCTCAAACTCCCTATAAAGAAAGTGGATTATATCCTAGGAAGTTAGCGAAAAAGGTGAAATTCAAAATTTCTAGAAATCGTCTAGAATGGTGGAGTTTTCAGTATTTCTGGAAATCACCTAGATATCTCCTAGAATGGTAGAAATCACTTAGGAAGTTAGTTTAAAAGGTGAAATTCTGACTTTCAGATTATAACCCACAAAATTTGGCTAAAATGTTGAAATTCAGATCTCCTCAACGTCATTTAAAATTAGTAGATTGTATCCCATAAAATTGGTGGACCATAAATTTTTGCAAAAAAAATCATAATTTTTCAAATTCAGCTAAATTTGGTGGACTAGATCTTCCAGAAGTTGGCCAAAGCAAAGTAATTCAAAGTATATTAAATCGACCAAAAATAGTGGACTATAGCCCAAATTACTTGCTTGCGGTAGATACTGTCTGATAGAAGAATACGAATTTCGGAACAAATAGTAAATTCCAAGAATTATTAGAATTGGACAATAGTTGTGGACAGTGCACGAAAGCTAGCTAAAATAGTGAATTTCTTGAAATCATGCTACAATAATAGATTGCAAACCTAAACAACTTGGCCAAGGCATTCAAATTATGAATTTCTCAAATTGGCTAAGAATAGTGGATTATAGCCTTCGAGAAAGTTAAGATGAAATATGAAATTTATGGAAATCATCAAAAAAATGGGTGAATTATAACCAACAAACTATGGCTAAAATGTTAAAATACAAAGTTTTTGAAACTCGCTGGAATTGTATGGGAGTCGTCCTCAGAGGGACTACCCCCTCCCCCTGTTCCTCGAGACTCGAGAGAGAACGGACCGGGCAATGTGATGCTAGTGTCAAATGGTGGGCACTTTTCGAGGGATCGTCCTCCGACCTACTAGTTTCCAGTAAGGTGAACAGTCGGGAGCGACCCCTCAATAGCAGGGTTAACCACAAAGAATTTGAATTTCTCTCAATTAGGTGTCATGGTAACATATGAGTCCTGTGTTAGGATTGTGTCTTGAATACTTTGTTGTTCAGATTAAAAGAAGGTAATATGAAGCCCGGAGGTCGAAGCGTCGAAGTGAGTAGAAGGAGAAACAGCAGCAGCAAGGGTGCAGGCTAGTTGTGGTCAACCGGTCTTGGTGACAGTCGACCGCACCCCCCGACCGCAATTCCGACCGCTCGTAGTACAGGAAATGTCAGAGTGGTACGGTCGATCGGTCTTGTTGGACGGTCGGCCGACCGCCGTGCTGTTTTCGTTTTTGGTCTTCGATTTATTAGGTCGGTTCAGCCCAATCTTCAACTTCAAGTTAGATCGTGCAGCTCCTATTCAGTTACTTCTTTTTCAGGTTTTATCGGACGAATGAGGATCAAGATTAGACCTAGGTTTTCTCTTTATTCTTTCTATATATATTGTAAACTCCTTCAATATGAGAGAGTACTTCATAAATTCTTTTCTCCATTGCAAAGAGCGGCTCGAGAGAGAAAGTTCTTGGTGGGTGAGTTTAATTCCTTGTGTCAAGTGAATCAATAACTCCTTGTAATATCTTCTAGTTGAATATCAGATCTCCCTATATTTCATCCCGGATTAAGCAAAAGCTAACCGGGATAAGTCATCGTGGTTGTGTTTGTGCTAGTTTGGTGGATCTACTTGATTGCTTAATTTATTCGCCTCGTCTACTTCGACTTTCTCTTTGCTCTAATTAGTTCCGCTGCGACCAGATGACATTTATTGACGTCCCAATCTCAATAACTGGTATCAAAACTTCAGGTTGCCGAGTTCCTTGGTTAAGATGACAGCCACAGTATTTTGAAGATCAAGCAGTTTGATAGAAAGATCAATTTCAATCTTTGGAAGACTGACATGTATGATGTTCTTGTTTAAGAACGGTTGCAGTCAGCAGTTAAGAAGAAGAAAAAGCTAACTGATATGAAGGATGACGTTTGGGAAGATATTTGTGAAAGAGCCATAAGTCTAATCCGACTATCCTTGGCAGACGAGGTCAAGTGCAGATTTCTTGAAGAAACTGACGCGGCAAGTTTGTGGGAAAGACTCATAGCTGACTACTCCGATTCGTCGTTATTAGATCGGATGCATTGGAAGAGGAAGTTATTCCGTTTATCTATGAAGGAAGGTACCGATCTCCAAGACCACATTACAAAGTTCAATAAGGTATTATCTGAACTTAAGGCGATCAACGCATATGTGTGAGGAAGATAAAGCTTTCAACCTAATATATTCACTGCTGGATTCGTACGTGCCTTTGATCACGACCATGCTACACATTAGATCTGCCAAGGAGAGTATTTCGGTAGATGGTGTAATCAAAGCATTGAAGGAAATCAACTTAGGAAGGAGACCCATAAATCTTCGTCTATTCCTACAAGTTGTCTAGCAGTGGATGGTCCTTCAGGGGGAAGACAAAGCGCTTTGCAAAAGGATTCGATCCGTTGCTGATATTACAAGAGGTCAGGGCATATCAAGAAAGACTGTTGGAAATTACAGAATCAGGAGAGCGCCAAGAACGGGAGTTTGGCCGCTAATGTGGTTAGTGCCTTTGATTCAGGTGGTTTGTGTCTTCTTGTTTCAAATTCTTTAGAAGCGGATTCTAATTGGTTTCTTGACTCAGGGAGTTCTCATATTTGCTCCGAGAGGGAGTTATTTTCTACTGATAAGTCTACAACTGGACGTTGTGTGATAACGGGAACTGGGGAGATTTGTGAAGTAGTGGGTGAGGGTGATAAGTCTACAACTGGACGTTGTGTGATAACAGGAACTGGGGAGATTTGTGAAGTAGTGGGTGAGGGAACAGTTGAGTTAAAGATGTCAGGTCTAAACATGTTCACTTTAAGGGATGTTTTGCATATTTCTCTGCTGAAACGGAATCTGATTTCCTTGGGAACTCTTGATGCACGTGACTGCAGGTACACAGTTCGAGGTAGAGTTCTGTCTGTTTTTCAAGGTCGTCGTGAAGTGATTAGAGGTATGAGAGTGGTTGGGCCAAGCCAACACAATCTCTACAAGCTTTGGGAAATTCGAAAATCCTGCGCAGGGGTTGATAGTTCTTTTCCCATTATTTCCGCAAGCTCAGCTAGTTTGCCGCAATTAGAATCATCGAAACGAGACCACGACGTTCGAATATCGTCGAGAGGTGGAAAAAGCCTACGGGTAGGTGGAGTTCGTGCGGAGTTTGGCAACTTCGTGAGTACATCTACGGAGGTGTGCCTTTGAGGGGCGACACTGGATTTGGTGAGATTGGGTAGAGATCATTTCAATTAGAAGAAGAAGCTATTGTTCTAAGTTTTCTTTGCAAGTGGAATTTGTTAGAGTTTGGAGATGATTAACACATCATGTGATAGCACTCATATCAATCCAAGGTGGAGTTTGTTAGGATTGTGTCTTGAATACTCGTTGTTCAGATTAAAAGAAGGTAATATGAAGCACGGAGGTCGAAGCGTCGAAGCGAGTAGGAGAAACAGCAGCAGTAAGGGTGCAAGTTAGTTGCGGTCGACTGGTCTTGGTGACAGTCGACTGCACCCCCCGACCGCAACCCCGACCGCTCGTAGTACAGAGAACGTCAGAGAGTGGTACGGTCGACCGATCTTGTTGGACGGTCGACCGACCGTGGTGCTGTGTTCGTTTTTGGGCTTCAATTTGTTAGGTTGGTTCAGCCCAATCTTCAACTCCAAGTTAGATAGTGCGGCTCCTATTCAATTACTTCTTTTCCAGGTTTTATCGGACGACTGAGGATCAAGATTAAACCTAGGTTTTCTCTCTATTCTTCTATATATATTGTAAACTCCTCTAATATGAGAGGGAGTACTTCATAGATTCTTTTCTCCATTGCAAAGAGAGGCTCGAGAGTGATAGTTTTTAGTGGGTGAGTTTAATTCTTTGTGTCAAGTGAATCAGTAACTCCTTGTAATCTCTTCTAATTGAATATCAGATCTCCCTATATTTTTTTCTGGATTAAGCAAAAGCTAACCGGGATAAGTCATCGTTATTGTGTTTGTGTTAGTTTGGTGAATCTACTTGCTTGTTTAATTTATTCGCCTCGTCTACTTCAACTTCATCTTTGCTCTAATTAGTTACGCTGCGATCAGAGGGCTTTTGTTGATGCCCCAATCCCAACATCCCCTACCAGTAAAGAGTCGGGCGCCATGGCTAAAATGTTAAAATACAAAGTTTTTGAAATATGCCAAAATCGGTGGATTATAACGCAAAAACTAGCTAAACTTGAGAAATTCAATTAGTCAGAAACATGAGACTATACTATAGCTCTCAAAAGCTAGGTACATAAAACAAATGAAATTTGGTATCTTTCATAATGAGCAAAATGTGGACTATAACCCACAAAAATTTGAAACTTAGTACAATTCAATTTTTTGCAATATCTGAAACATAGCCAAAAGAGTTTGGCGGAGCAATGAATACGAAGCACTGATATTCAGAAATTGCATAAAATTATTTACTGAAATAAAATTTCAAAAAATTGAATTTCGCAAAAAATATTGTGAAAATTAATTCACAAAGTCTTCATAAAATATTGATTCCCCCCCCCCCCCCCCCCAAACGGTGGACTAGAACCCATTAAAGTTTTCTAAAATATGGGAATTCAAAATTTCTTGAAATCGGTAAAAAATAGACTTAAAGCCCACAAAATTGTCCAAACGCTGAAGTTTAGATTTTGTCAAAATTAGTGGGTAAAAAATATCGGTGGAGTGGAGTTCACAAAAGCCGTGACAAAATGTGTATTTTTTAATTTTCAAAATAGGCCAACAACAGTGTATAATCCACAAAAATGGCTACAACATTCAAATTTACAATTTTTTGAAATCTACCAAAATGATTTGACTATAACCAGCAAAAGTGAAAGGAGAAATTCAGAATTTCTCGAAATCGACAAAAAAGGGTTTGTTATATTGTCCAATTTGAAATATCAAAATCAGTCAAAAAAAAGTGGGCAATAGCTGTCCTCTTGTGCGCTTGTGCTCTTGCATTACTCAGGCAAAAGAATATGTAATAAATTTCAGTCATACGTAATTCTTGTTAACAAAATTCATTTGTAATATCCTAAATCTCATTTCCATACAGTAATATATTTTTTGCAATAATTATTTTTTGGTGGATTTTTTTGGGCAATATAGTAATATAATTTTGTAATAATTTGGAAGTCCTCATAGATGTCTTACCAATTATACTTCATTACCAATATGAATAAATTAGGATACACTAATGGATAATGGATAATTCATTAGCACCCACGTGTAGAGGGGAAGGAAACACTAATGCTAACCCTATATGAGTAAATAAGTTAGGATTGACTTGCAGTTTTAATTTAAACAAGGGGGTCAAAGTCTTTGTGCTTCATGCCTTCATATAGGGTCAGAATTTGGGTGGTCACCTTTATAAGCCTCCATCCCTCTCTTCTCTTCGCGTTCCCTTACTGAATTCCGATTGGAGTAGCAATTACATCTAGCTGCGAAAGCTACTAGGTTGCAAGAATCGGCAGGGATAGCAACCAGAGTAAGCAATTTTGGTGATTAGATTGAATGGCGTAATCAATATTCTCTATGTGAATAAATTGTGGAGTAGGATTGTAAAAATGCACAAAATAGTGCTATTGGAAAATATTGAGTTTCAATCCAGGAGAGGTGTATTGGAAGCAATCTACACAGATTGCCTGTTTGATTAGTCATTCATGCATCTTTGTCTACCTTGAGTTAGAATAGAACATGGAGTACGAAGAAGGGGTTTCCGGTAGTAAAAGTTGAAGCCGTTTTTGTTTTTAATAGATTTATTATCTTAGTGTAATGTCGATAATAATAACCGAGGTGAACTGTTTTGTGCCTTCTGCAAGCTTGTGGTTATAATACTCCAGATCTGTGCCACTATTATCGTTAGCAATGGTAGTAAAGTGGTATTGGGGCCAATTATACTGTCCTCTTTCTGTAGGTTTCTTTTTTTTTCTTCTCTCTAACAGACATCAAGTTTGTCATGTTATAATAGAATAGGTGACCTCTGTTTTTTATTATATACACCCTTAGTATGCTGCTTCAGTTGCAAATTCACCAATAAGGTACTCTTCTCACCACGATTTACATATTTGACACCGGTTCATTGTCTTGTGAAGATTGTTGTGTTTCAAGTGGTATAGTTGTTATGTTAGCTGGGCGTGCACAATTGAAAGGACATGTCAGGTAGTTGAAAGCTCACCCCCGCTGGGCTGTTTTTAACAACATTAACTGTTTCTCTTGACCTGGATCATGAAATTCGTTTTGTTGATCATCTTAGGAGTGGAAGTTGCATTGGTCTAATTTATTAGTGCTTGGACTAGCATCATTTTGCTGTGTCAGGCTGTCAGGCCTGGGACCGAGGCCCTAAATATATATCTTATGCCTGGGTGTCGGATTTTCAGTAGGCACGAAGGAGCACGGATGATGGTGTGACATCTGATTTGTATTCTGATTGGTTCTAGATTGTTGTACCGTCATTCATTTGATTGGATTTACTAAGAGGATATAGTAGACCGCCGTATAATTTTTCTGCCCCTCGATGTTCTTAACAAATCATTTCTCTTACTATTTACTTATATGTTTGTCAGGAAGTCCAGAGAGCTGGTGTAGATCATGCCAAAAGTGTAGCGCCGATGGCGGAGGAGTCATCCTCTAAGGTGACATTTAACGGCAAATAGCAGAAAGTAAAATAAATAAATAAAAACCACAGGTATAAAGGGATGCCATGTGTATCAATCTTGTAATCTCTCTGTTTCACATTCTAGGCTTCAGATATCGTTCCTATGGCAGTAGATGAACCAAGAAGTGCCTCTGTCGAATGTGATAGCCCGAACAAGTTAGGCGACGGTTCTTCTGTATCGCACCAGAAGCTTTAAAAACTGCAGCCAAATGATGACTGACGCAAGTGAACTGCGTGGATTTCAGATGTCATCCTCAGTATTCTTCCTTTCTCCATAAAACATGTGTATAGTGTATGTATGTTTGGTTTTTCACTTGGCCTCATTTGTAAGGAATTTCGTATTTTGACTGCATAGAGACAATAAGGCAATTCTTAAATTGAAGAGTGATACTTTGTATAATATATTTCAGATGTTTTATGGCAAACGGTGTAATTATTTGTAAGATTGCAGTCATGGACAGACATCAAGGTTGATGATTTATCGGCTGGTTTAATTGGTCGAGTTCTGGTTCTAATTTTGTGCAAACTTTTTCTTTTTTATTGAGTAAATGAATGATTAATATAACTCCCACCTGAAAATGAATGAGTGAGATTAGATGGTTGGAAATCTATAAATAACAATCCCATTTCTTTCATTATAATATCAGACAATAGTTATAGATTAGAGTAACTTAAATGTGTACTTTTTATAAAAAAATTGTTCGAAGAAAGAGATATGTTTTCTAAAGTTATGAAATGCCAATTTTCAGAAAATGGGTATACATATATTTTTGCATAAAACCCTATTAAACTTTACAAGAGTAAAATGGTTATGTTATGCAAAAATCATTGGCGTGAGCCAAGAGTAAGGTCATCTGCAACAAGTTTGGGCCTATAGTAGGATCATTAGCATGGATTAGTGTAGGATAAAGTTATCTGCAAATTGGTGAAAACTGAGTAGGGTATAGCGGAATTTACTCACGTTTAGATCCATTATCATTATCTATTGTATAAGTTTTTACCACATAGGTCCCTAATAAATGTTGAAATTTTATATTAGTGCTCTACAATTCACTTCTATGTTAGTCCCTCGATCAACTTGAAAAGTGAATAGTCAGTATCTTAATTGTAAGATCATAAAAACTCATCTCAATTGAACCTACTGTCGAGAAAAAATCTTAATTAAGAAGATCTCTTTTCAGAATAGTATTTTTATTCTTGTGAACTTATTCTCTTCTTGATCATTTTGCTTACACATTTTCTTCCAATGTTGGTTCAATGATTCATAATTTTCATAGAATCGATCTAGATATTAATATGGAATTAGCGATTTGTGGGGAACAAATATGAAATTTCAACAATTGTTGGGGACCTGTGTAGAAAAACTATTTAAATTAAAAATGACTATAGGATTGAAAACCTATTACATTACTTCAATTCTGTCTTTATAAATAGGACTGTCTGTAGGAGTGGCGACAATACCCGATACCCGATAACCTGATCCGAATCCAACCCGAATTTTAGGATATAGATCCTCCATTATAAATCTTTTTTTTTTCTTCTTTGGATCTAGATATGGATCTTTGTGGATTTAAGTCTGATAACCCGATAGATAATCCGAATTATATATGTTACATATGTTAATTTAGACATATCCTAAATCTATAAAAATTCTAATGCGTAGATATTGTATTTTATTTTTTTCCAGGTCTAGCAGGAGTCGATTTTGTGAATTAGGCAACACAAATATTAATGTACTATATAGTTCATAATGCACAAATACCAATAAATTATCATTTTCTTTGGGAAGAAAGATGAAAAATTTATGCTTAGCTATTGAGAGATGTGTTGGGTTTATGTCTTGCATACTATGTTGGATAAGAAGACGATGAGACGATGGAGGAATCGAGACGATCAGAGACGGAGTGGAAGTAAGGAAAACAGTCAGCAACTGTAGCAGCAGATGGAGTTGCGGTCGACCGTACTTGGGGTGCGGTCGACCGCCCAACTCCACAGAAGTTCCTGAGAGGGGGACGGTCGTCCGACCTTGAGGTGCAGTCGATCGTGCACGACACTGTTGGTTAATTTTGGTCGGGTCTTGGTGATTCGTGAGAAGCCCAACTTGCTCTTCAAGTCAGATCTTACGGCTCTTATCGTAGGGTTATCTCTTCAGGAATATCCAAAGACTATTGTATCAAGATATCAAACTAGGTTTTCTCTATATCTCTATATATTGTTGTTATTGGCCTCCATTGAGAGCCAAGAGAGAGAAAACTTCATTGAAGAAGAGATTGAGTAATTATCTAATTGTAAACAACTAGTACTTGCTGGTGAGGCTTGAGAGAGGGTTGTGATGAGTATTGTAATATTCTTGTATTTTCTCTAGTTGAACAACATCTTGAGTTTCTTCTCCACCAGATTAAGGCGAAAGCCCCAACCGGGACAAATTTGTGTGTGCTTTGGTGTGTTTGGTATGATCTCATATGTGCTTGGTGGTTTGTGTTGATTGCATCGAATAACTCAACAAGATCCTAAGTGGGGTTTTCGGTAGAAATCCCTAACAATTGGTATCAAAGCTTTGGGTTCAAAGGGTTTGTTCGAGTTCCTTGGAGATGATGGCAGATCAGATCATGAAGATCAAGTAGTTCAAAGGCAAGATCAACTTTGATCTCTTGAAGGTGGACATGCATGAAGTATCGGTTCAACAGGACTTGGATCTAGTCCTACAAGGAGATAAAGGGAGGCCAATCGGCACAAAGCAGGAGAAGTGGAAGAAGATATGTTCAGAAGCCTTGGGTTTAATCCGGTTGTCATCGACGAGCGAAGTCAGGTTTAGGAGAAGCACGACGAGTCTTTAGGCAAGATTCAGAACTGACTACTCGAGATCATCATTACAGGGTCGGATGTACAGCAAAGAAAGTTGTGTGGTTTCTCAATGAAGGAAAGTACTGCTCTTCTAGATCATGAAGTGGAGTTCAATATGGAGTTAGCTGAACTGAGACCGTTCAACACAGATGATTTGAGGGTTTCCAACTCGATATATTCATCACCAAATCCATCCAACATGATAACCGTGCTAGATGAGAAATCTACCAAGGAGAAGTTTTTTATAGCAGGTATGATCAAGGGGTTGGAAGAGGATGCACTTAGGAAGGAGAGTCAGAAATCGGCGTCAACTTCTGTGAGTTGCTTGGAGGTGGATTGTACTTTGATTGGAAGGGAAAGTGTATGTAGGAGTAAGGTCCGTGGCCACCTGTGCAACGGGATTGAGCATTAAATGAGAGACTATTGCAAGCGGTTGAGTCAGAGGGGTGCCAAATACAGTGCCGCTGAATCAGGTGATGGCTTAAATAGTGGTTTTGTTTCAAGTTCTTTAGATGTGAATTCTGTTTGTTCTTTTGATTCAGTTTGTTCTTCTCAAGTTTGCTCTGAGAGGGAGATGGTTTCTACTTACAAATTTGCATCATGTCGTTGTGTGAGAACGAAAGTTGATAAGATTTGTGAAGTAATAGTTTCTACTTATAAGTTTGCCTCATGTTGTTGTGTGGGAACGAAGATTGACAATACTTGTGAAGTAAGAGGTGAAAAAACAAATGAGTCGAAGATGACAGACGGAAGGGGATACACAGTAGAGGAGGGCATGTATATTCCTTTGATGAAGCGGAGCCTTATATCCATGAGAACTCTAGAAGCTCGGGACTGCAGGTACACAGATCCAGGTGGAGTTCGTTCAGTTTGGAAAAGTTATTATGAGGTGATGAAGGGTGAGAGGGGGAATGAGCAGGGTCAGCACAACCTCCACCAGCTTTGGAGGAACAGAAAAACTTGCGCAAGTGTTTCGAAGCCCATTGTTCCTTAAGCATCTTCTAGCATGCCGTCACTAGAATCATCCGAGCGAGACTGCGACTTTCGAATATCGTCGGAAGGTGGAGAGTGCCTTGAGGTAGGTGGAGTTCGTATGGAGGGTGGCACCTCCATGAATACATCTAATGGGGTGTGCCCTTGAAGGGGGCATACAGCGGGAGAAGAACAGGTGGAGATAGATTCAACTAGCAGAGGAAGCCATCGAAACGAGTTGTTTACAAGAAGAGAAGGAAAAGAGTCTAGAAGGTTTTAAATCACACAGGTGTGGATTCAAGAGTATGCAATCCAAGGTGGAGATTGTTGGGTTTATGTCTTGCATAGTATGTTGGATAAGAAGACGAATAGACGATGGAAGAATCGAGACGATCGGAGATGGAATGGAAGCAAGGAAAATAGTCAGCAACTGTAGCAGCAGATGGAGTTGCGGTCGACCGTACTTGGGGTGCGGTCGACCGGCTAATTCTACAGAAGTTCCTAAGAGGGAGACGGTCGACCGACCTTGAGGTGCGTTGACCGCACGCGGCGCTGATGGTTAATTTGGGTCGGGTCGGGTCTTGGTGATTCGTGAGAAACCCAACCTGCTCTTCAAATCAGATCTTACAGCTCTTATCGTAGGGTTATCTCTTTAGGAATATCCAAAGGCTATTGTATCAAGATATCAAACTATGTTTTCTCTAGATCTCTATATATTGTTGTTATTGGCTTCTATTGAGAGCCAAAAGTTAGATTACTTCATTGAAGGCGAAGCTTGAGAGTTTCTCTAATTATAAACAACTAGTACTTGCTGGTGAGGCTTGAGAGAGGGTCATGGTGAGAATTACAATATTCTTGTATCTTCTCTAGTTGAATAATATTTTGAGTTTCTTCTCCCCCGGATTAAGGCGAAAGCCCCAACCGGGACAAATTTATGTGTACTTTGGTGTGTTTGGTATGATCTCATATGTGCTTTGTGGTTTGTGTTGATTGCATCGAATAAATCAACAAGATCCTAAAAGAGGGTTTTCGGTAGAAATCCCTAACAATATGATCTTTTTCGTTTCAATAATTTGTATTTATATGTTTATAATAGTATTTTAAACTAGCATATAGCCCGTGCGATGCACAAAATGATACTTTATATTATTTTTTTAACTGGACCAGTTATTAAATAAATCTCATTTAGTTTTTCTAATTGAAAAAAACAAAATAAACAAAATAGTTAAGTAACATATTACAGAAAATATTGCGCTAAACAGAGCAGAATGGAAAATCAGGATTCATGTAGCCGACCCCAACTAGTTGAAAAAAGGCTTTGTTGTTGTTGTTGTTGTAGTTAAGTAACATATTAGAAAGTATTTTAAAGGAAAAAATAAAAACTCAACATTTCATTCAATCAAGGATGGAAACAAAACTTGTGACATATTGCAATAGAAAAAAATGAAAAGACTATTAGCATGTTAAATATTTTACAAACAATCAATCTGCCTCTCTTATATTGTAATATTGACACATTTCGTTAGTAACACACAAATGTACATTTGGGTTTGCACTGAGGCTTTGTTGTTTTAATATTTCAGCATCGCTACATGTACCTGTTGTTGAAATCCGATTTGAGAAAATAATAATTTTCTTATTCATCTTTATTCTTTACTGTATAGTATATAAGGATTACATTATTGGAGGAGAAGAAAGGAGATTGAGAGAAGTTTGAGGGATGAAAGATTTGAAAAATCTGTTTCCTATAAATTATGAAACAGAATATACACATTAGCACTTACTATATTTCAATACCTACATCGCCATTCAACTTTTCAACTATCTGATCAAGATCCTATCTACCACGTTTTATTGGATTCTCACAGTAAGCATTCAAAAAATACACCATCAAGGTAATTGTGCAGGATGGAGTGTTCAATCTTGTATCCTTGTATCAATCAGCAATACTTTGTTCCGGAGCTAGCTAATTGCTCCATGCATAGCAATGCTTGTAGTATGATTTGTTCATATAAAGACATATGCTCAAGTAGAAAATTTGTGAAGATTAAATTGATTGCTGAAAGACATTGAGAATCCTCGTGGATTGATGTGTCCATATTCTGTAATTGTTATTCATTCCTTTTCATATCATAAATTATTCATCGTCTTCACCAACATGACTTGCTTATTGATTTTTCCTTTCACCTGGTTGGTAGATGATATATTAGTTTATTCCCATATTGGTTATGTACCAGTTTAGTCTTATATTTCCTCCTATATGTATGAGCCATATTGTATTCAGTTTATTAAATCAATCAATAAAGAATTATTCTCATCCAATAATCCTACAAGGCCTATATTAATTTGATCCTTGTTATCGAGGTGGAGTGATTCTCGTCTTCATCGGAATCACTCCCCCTCCCAACATCCCTCTCCCGATCAAATCTCCAACTTTCTGTACCCCACGTATGAGGAGCAAATCCCTAGCAGTCATCAAACAACATCTCCAAAACCCTAGCCGTCATCCCTCTTCCTCTCCCAATCAAATCCCCCAAAAAAAACCTAATTACCTTCTCTCTCTCCAATCCCGCTGTCATCTCTCCCTCCCTCTCCTCTGTTCTTCGAACAAAACCCTGAAACCCATCCCGCATCAGCCTCGTCGCTCCGACCATCCCGTCACCCTCAGCCCCATCCTCGTCATCCCCGTTCACCTTCCAGCAACCAACGCTTCTGCTTTCCCAGTCGACCAAATCCAACCACCGCAACCAGCATCATCTTCCCTGTGCACCACCATCCTCGCCGACCATCGTCATCCCAGTCGCCGACTTCTTCGATCATCCGAACATCGGCACCCTCCCGCCAGTTGCCACCTCCATCGACTGTCGAAGCCCTACCGCCGATCACCCCCTTATCGCATCGCTATTGTCGTTGCTGTTGGGATCTTTCTGTTGTGGTTTTTTTATTTTACGTGCGTTGTACGTATAGTTGCTGCTGTGTCAGAGTCTTCACTAGTTGCTGTTGTTTGTGTGTGTGTGGGGGGGGGGGGGGGGAGATTGTTGTTTTTCAACAAAAAAACAAATTGTCTTACAGGTTCTTGTGCTTCTACATCCAGATCGTCAGCAAACGCACTCCGATTGATCAATCGTGAGTTTGATGTGGGGTGTTGCCATCAGTCTATTTCTCAGTTCAGGGGTGAGATCCCATCATCGACTATGTCTCAAGTCAGGGGTGAGATCCTAACATCGACAATTCTTAAGTCAGGGGTGAGATCCTATTATCAACAATTCTCAAGTCTGGGGTGAGATCCTATCATCGACAATTTTCAAGTCTAGGTGAGATCCCATCATCGACTATGTCTCAAGTCAGGGGTGAGATCCCATCACGGATCGGGATATGGAGATCCCACCACTATTCGGGGTGAGATCTCAACAGTGCGCCACCACTACTTCCTTCCGCAGCGCTCTACTTCTCAGTTCCGTCACATGCGCCATCAAGCGCCGTCACTGCACCACAGTTTGTCGTTCCTTCCACATCAACATTGTCAGTATTCCAAACTCTTGTTGCTTGAATCAACTTGAGTTTGAGAGGAGGAGTTAGATGATATATTAGTTTAGTCCCATATTGGTTATGTATCAGTTTAGTCTTCTATTCTCTCCTATATGTATGAGCCATAATGTATTCAGTTTATTAAATCAATCAATAAAGAATTATTCTCATCCAATAATCTTAATACTGGTCATCAATCATGGGGTGTATAATTTCAAAATTTTGGCCTAAAGTTGTACCTCATGGTTTTCTTCCCTTAAATTTGGCGACATTACTACTTTTAGATAATCTGAATGCTATACTTGTTGAGAGCCCTATTTTCATGTTAATCTACACAATCTGTTTGATCTAGCTGTTCATGTTGTCAGGTTTTATATGATGCCCTTTCTTCAGTGGTTTTCTGTTTAATCTTAATACAATAATCGTTCGATATATTCTGAAGAGATAAATATACGATAGAAACCGTACAATCTAACTTGGAGAAGAAATCTGGTTTGAAACAGATCACCAGACACAAGGCCCAATCTTGTTGTGCTGCACAGTTGAGGTCGACTGCATGCTGCTGCTGTTGCTGCTTTTTTTTTGTTGTTTTTTTCTTTCAATATTCGCTTCGAATCCTCTTCTCGCTTTATCGTTTGGATGTAAGAGACATGAATAATGAGCGAGTGATAGTGCCCCAAAGATATCTTAGGATATGAAGAAAAGCACCGTAATGAACTGATATAGGAGCAAAAATAAACTGACTAACAATACTGACTGTATAAGCAATACTGGGTCTGGTCATGCATAAGTAGACAAGCTGTCCAACAATCTGTCTGTATCTAGTGGGGTTGGGAGAGCTCACCATCTGTGGGACGAAGCTTCACATGAAGTTCTAAGGGAGTATCAGCCGATCGACTGTCAGAGAGACGTGTAGCAGAGATAATATATTATGTATATTTTTGTTGAGAAATAAGTATCCCCCGAGATCCATGGGCAATCTCTAGACCCAGAAAGTAGCATAATCTGCCAAGATCTTTCATATGGAACTGCTGGTAAATGTATTTCTGGGTGGAAGCAATGCCTGCTGAATCATCCCCAGTAATAATCATATCATCAACATATAATAATAGATTCCGTCCTTTACAGTGTCGACTGAAAAAATATAGAGTGGTCATGTGAACTCTGACTGAAACCGGCCCGTGTGATGACATGGCGAAAACACTCAAACCAGGTTCGAAGGGCCTCTTTCAAAACATATATAGCTCGACAGAGACGAGAAACATGACGAGGAGGTGTGGTAAGGCCAGGAGGAGGATGCATGTAAACAACCTCAGATAAGAATTCTTCACGTCCAACTAATATAACGACCACTGACGGATAACGGCAACGGCAAGACGAGTGTGAACTGTAGTTATTTGTGCAACTGGAGCAAAAGTCTCATCAAGTCAATGTCATGCTCCTAAGTAAATCCTTGGGCAACTAAACGAGCCTTGTGCCACTCAATGGAGCCATCAGGTCGATATTTGATCTTGAAGATCCACTTACAGCTAACAGGCTAGACGCCCACTGGTAGGGGAACAACATCCCAAGTGTCAATCTAATCAAAGGCACTGAACTCCTTTGCAATAGCTTCCCGTCACTTGGGATATTGAAATGCTTCCTGATAGAATTTGGGTTTACGTGTGGAATGTATAGCAGTGAGATATGCATAAAACTGTGGTAAGTAGGAAGCTAAGGTGGCAAAGACAAACTGGTCAGAAGGATCAGTGGCATCAGGTGTATAACGTGCCTGTGGGATGCCCGAAGTAGAACGTGAAGACTGACGGACCAGTGTTGGATTTGCAGAGTATGGAGGTGAGGTCGGTGGTGTGGGTGCATGCAGCTATGGGAATGCAGGTGGTGTAGGTGTAGGATGCTGTGGTAATGCAGGTGGTGTCTCCATTGGAGGAACAGTAGGTGTAACGTCTGTATGAGATGGAAAAGGAGTCAAAGGATTGGGATCGAAGGGAATATGTGAAGATGTGGTCAAGGAGGTAGGCCCAACAACTGGGAATCGAGAAAGTGAGTATCCTCAGGAGATGTCAAGTAGTAAGGAGAGTCATCCATAAAGGAGAAATAGCAGGAAATACGGACATGACCCGCCGATGGATCAAAACAATGATTTCCGTTATGCTCAGAACTGAAGCCAAGGTGAACCCACTTTGCAGTGCGAGCAGTGAGCTTCGTGCGCTCAGTGGGAGGGAGAAGGACGTAACGGGTGCACCCAAAAGTACAACGCATACTGTAGTCCGGAGGTGAATGATGAAGTGCCTAATATGGTGTCGTACCAAATAGAGTAGATGAGAGAGTGATGTTAATGAGGCTAACAGAAGTCATGACAGCTTCAACCCTGAAAAAACGAGAAACAGAAGAGAAGAGTAAAAAGTGCGAGCCATCTCAAGAATGTGACGATGCTTGCGTTCAGCTACACCATTTTGCTCATGTGTTTGAGAGCATGATTGCTGAAAAAGGGTGCCGTGAGACTGAATGATTAATCTCATAGTAGTGGAAGTGTACTCACGAGCACCGTTGGAGCGAAAGTTCTTGATACACACACCGAACTGAGTGTGAATCATGGTCGTAAAGAACTGGTAAATATTAGGAATCTAACACCGTTGGTGCATAAGAAAAACCCATGTATATCGAGTGAAGTCTTCGATGAGGGCAACATAATAGAGATAATCTTTCCATGAAGGTACAGAAGAGGGTCCCTATATGTCAGAATGAACAAATTGAAAAGGATAAGTGGTTTGAGAAGTGCTTTCGTTATTAAAGGGAGTGCTATGTGTTTGGCCAAATGATAACCCTGACAATAAGACAAATGTGTAAAAGAAAGAGAATCAAGGGAACCACTACGGGCTAAAGTCTTAAGTCGAAACTCACTAATATGACCTAAACGTCTATGCCGCAGATCAATATCAGAGGACACAATACCACCAAAATTAGGATGGAGTTTATGTGCATGAAGAAAATCTAGATGATATAGACAACCTTATCGACTAGCACTCCCAAACTCCTGATCAGTGTGTGAATCGATAATAGAACAACCTAAAGAATTAAATGTAATGACAATACCACTATTGCACAACACACTAATGGAAATAAGGTTCAGGGATAAATAAGGAGCATAAAAAACATAAGGCAATGTGAGAGTGGGAGAGCTAATAGACCTTGAGTGTGTAGTGAGAAGTTGTGAACCATCTGGTGTGTGTAGGGATGGAGAGTGAGAGGAAAGTGCAGTGCTGGTGGTGAGCAGTGTATAATTACTAGTAAGATAATGTGATGCAACAGAATCTAAAATCAAGAAAGAATTCATACTGGGAGTAACAGAGAATGCAAGGGCAGAGGGACCAGCAGTGACAGACTGATCCAAGAGCTAGGGTTCCAACTGAGTAAGGCGATGCTAAACATTAGCTCAATCAGCAGGAGATGGCAAGGCTGAAGTAATGGTCATGGCTGAAGGTTTAAGGGAAGAAGTACGGCAAGGGGGAATGGACCGGTGTTGCCGTGGCACAGATCGAAATGAGGGCGGAGATGTTGCTGGTGCCGGGATCGGGATAGGGAGCTGGATGGTGTTGCCGATGTCAGAAGAAGGGGTAGGGTAGGGTAGGGTTAGGGATGATGCTGAGAGGATGGAGGAGTCCAGAATAAGGATGAGGGCGGTGCTACTGCTATTTGAATCGAGATGTGAGGGAGAGGGAAGAGGAGGATGTAGTAGCGGGGGAGTCAGTGGAGACGAAAAGATACTAGTAAAATTGGGGTTCCATTGGAGAAGTACCTGCAAATTTATTTATTTATTCTTTTTTTTAATTGACTAAGACGAGGAACAACGGCGATCGGCGTCGGCGGCGATCAACAGACGAGGAAGAGGAAAGAGAGGTAGAGTTAGGGTAGGATAGGGTTAGGAATAGAGTATTCGGATTTGGATTTCAGCGGTTATTTTTTTTTGTTGGGTATACGGGTATGGGTTTGGATTTAGGGTAGGTTTGGATGTGAAGGAGAAAAACAGAGGTAGCTAGGTTTTATGGAAGAGAGTGGCGACTAGGGTTTGTAGTAAAGGTGGATTTCGGGGTAAGGAGTCGGAGCAGTCAAGGCGGCTAGGGATGTGGTATGGGTTTGATTTCGGGTTGAGGTTGGGATGTTGATGTTGCTGGTGTGGTCGATCAGGGTTGAGTTTGGAAGGGATGGGGAGGTCGAGGTCGATGGTTGAGGCAGTCACCGGAGTTGGTTTTAATGCCGCTATTGGTGAAGGAGTTGGTTGATGCCTCTGTAGTTGAAGAAGGTTGAGATTGGGATGTTGATGTTGTTGAGATTTTGTTGTTGCTGGTGTGGTCGATTAGGAGTTGATGCCGCTGTAGTTGAAGAAGGAGTTGATGCAGTCGCCGGATCTTGATGTGGCTATTGTAGGGGTAGTTGGAGATCGGGAGATGATCGAGTTGTGGGGCTGCCGTTGTTGAAGGCAGCAAGAAGAAGAAAAAATGCGTAATTTGTGTAATTAGAGTTTTAAAAAAATGAGATTATGGCTCTCATACCATGTTAAAGTTAACAGAGAAATTGAAAAAATATTATTGAATTATTAGATTGATTATAACTAGTACAATGTCTTATATACATAGGAGGAATTCAAATACTAAACAGATACATAATCCGATATAGAACTAAATATACAATACAATATCTAACATATATAAATCCAACAGTTCACTAGTTTGCAACTTAATGAATATTGGAAGCAGAGACCACTAAATAAGTTGACAAAGATAACACAATTCAATTATGTGATCGATCGAGACAAAATGATTGTGGGTGAAACTGTGATTAGTTCTGGACCACTTAGCTTGGAATGGTTTGTATACATTTTTGATGGTGACACATGCATTTGATGGCTGGCCGCCTCTAAATTCTAGAATTAATAGAAAAATGTGATATTATCGGATTGATCTAATCTTTGATGAGCGTGAAGTGTGCATGTTTAGTTCTGTGTGTATCAGAAATTATTTAATTAAATTGATTGCCGTGCACGGTTCTTTAGCAGTTTTGTTTTTATAGTATAGGTACCTTACCCTAGAAGCAACTGGACTAATACTAGCTATATATATGAGAGAGACTCCGATAAATTTAGTACGAGCATCTGATCTGACATAAATCAAAATTGACGCTTAATTTGGAAGTGCAGAATACAAGTGGGCAAGGAGGAGACTTGGGGAAGAAGAATAGCACTGAAGTTAGGATATGGATCTTTATGTTATTTTATTTTAATTTATTGTCTGAATATCTCAATATTAAGTTCTCCTTAACAGAAATTAATCTTTTAAAACCTCATGGCCCCTATATGTGTTGTAGAATTTATCAACAACTGGTAGTATTAATAGCGAAAACATACCACAAACAATAGAAAATTTTTAAAAACTAAATAAATCAAGAACAAGCCACCATGATATATGCAAGATTTCACAAGAACACAATCAGTATGCAGAGATAACCAATACTTCTTATTCCCCAAGAAATACGAAGATTACAAAGAGATTACAACTCTCAATCTCTTTCTCTCTCACATTTGAAACACTCGACACAATCCCCTCTTGAAGTTGAACAATAATAACGGCTCACCAATTCTCTCTAATGAGTTATCCAAACCCTAAAGTCTGCAGCTACTTATATAGCCCTCAAGTAAACCCTAAAAGATAGCCACTTATATAGCCCTCAATGCACCCTGTGCACTATTCGCAGACTGTTCAACCTCTACAGTCTCATTTTGGTTACCTTCATCGACATCACCCCACACATCAATAACAATACTCTCTACCACACAAGAGCGACTTGAAGCTTTGTTTTCCATATCGCAAAGTACCCTCACCGCAGTAACGTCTTACTATTTAGGATCACTTTCATGACCAGCAGCTCCCACTAAATTATTAACCTCCATTCCACAACTAAAAGAACTCAGTTGCACCCCACACAACCTACTATTCGATTCCACTTGAGAGTCAACTACAGGAGAAACGCCCTTCACGTCTCTAAGCAAAAATTGTGTTCCTTCACGCTTTCTTTTTGCAATCACCCTTGAACCTGCAGCTATACGCCATTTCCCACTACCAACTGTAGTAGACATACCCTCTTTGTCTAGCCTTCCAATCAAAATAAGATTTTTCTTCAAGTCTGGAGCATGCCTTGTCACCCGCAAGAAAACACTCTAATCATCATTGGCTTTCACGCGAACAGTACCAACGTTTAGTCCAATCACTTAAAAAAATAAGACCTACTTTCTTTTCCCTCCAAATCCCCCAATATTGGAAGGGGGACAAAATTGGACACATGTGACCATTTTCCACAATCACATCTCCAAAAGAACCCTCATTGTAGTCATCAAACACCTCTCACCTCGAAGTGTATTGAAAAGAAGGTTCCGAATCAATACACCAATCTAGAGTGCCCACCTCCTCCCAGCTGATAAACATAACTCTTCAAAAAGCCTGACTTGAGCTTCCTTTGGTTATCTCTCTTTGGTTTCTCTTACTTCATCTTCATATAAGCCTTGCAACTGCGTATCATGTGACTCTTCTTGTGATAATACCAACACTCAAGTCCATGTCTCTCATCGCTTTCATCAGACCCACTCTCAGATGAACTGCTCTGATCCTTTCTTCTTTGACTGCTCTTAGATCTCACACGTCTCTTCTCAACTGTCATTGCAGAATCTCTAGAGGATGATGATGGAAATCTCCCGTTTCTCACCATTCTCACTTTCTCATTCAAAATGCTACTCACCACATCCTGTAGAGTCGTCGAATCTATCATAGTACATGTAATAATCTGTTTCACCGTACCATAACTATCGGACAAAGTAGATAGAAATGATAATGACTGTCCCCTCTCTGAAAACTTCATACCTGTAGCTTTCATCTTATTGTAAACCATACAGTAATTGTTTGTATGTTCTTCTACTGAACCCTCTTCCCTCAACTTCATATTAACCAACTTTTTCAAGTGAAGAATTTGAATAGATGCCAACGTTTCTCATAAATATCTGTGAGAATCTTCATAGCCTCATTTGTGGTCTTTGCCTTCGAGATATAAAATAACACATTCATACTCAGCCTCAACTAAATCTGCCCTAGCGCATTCTGATCTAAACGATTCCACTTTGCCAAGACCGTCGCATCCTTATCTCCACCTTCCGACTTCTTATCAAACAACAAACCAACTGGATCTTTCTAAAGAAGATACACTATCATCTGAATTTTCCACATCGCGAAGTCACTCCAATCGAACCACTTGATCTTCGACTTGCTATCAACCATCTCGAACCTAGTGCTCTGATACCACTTGTTGTAGAATCTACCAACAACTCGTAGTGCTAATAGCGAAAAAACACCACACGCAATAGAAACCTCCTAAGAAGTACATGAACCAAGAACAAGCCACCACGATATATGCAAGATCTCACAAGAACACAATCAATATGCAGAGAGAACAAATACTTCTTATTTCCTAAGAAATACAAAGATTACAAAGAGATTACAACTCTTAATCTCTCTCGCTCACCTTTAAAACACTCGGCAAAATCCCCTTTTAAAGTTGAACAATGATAACGGCTCACCAATTCTCTCTAATCAGTTATCCAAACCCTACAACCACTTATATAGCCCTCAAGTAAACCCTAAAAGATAAACACAAATACAGCTTATTGGGCATTAAACCTGTCATCCCAAATAACACAGAACACCGATGTCGGTCGACTGCAACGTGTCAAGTCCACACCCGAAGCATTACCGATCGACTGCACGGTCAACCGTTCCCTTCTCTGTTGAACTCTGTACACTCGAAGAACTCCTTTCAGCCAGGACCGGTCGACCGCAACCCCTCCAGCTTTATTTTTCTACTTGCTGCTGTCTTCTCTTGCTGTCTTCGTCTTCTTCTCCTCTTCTTTAACTTCAACTACTCCGTACCTACGTGTATTTGAAGCCACAATTCTAACAATATGGTCATGGCAAAAACTCCCTAAACATAAAAATATTGGCTAAGATAATAAATTTAACCTGCCCTAAAGTTTAATGTAACTTGAATATGATAACACCTAACCGAACATTTTTGGATCTTCTGTACTATTGCTTGCCAAATCTCTACTGAAATCCATCCATTTTCCTATATAGAAAATAACTAGTATCCTATATATGACTAAGGAGTAGACAACATATCTCTTAAGTAGGGGCTTCCTTAGGATGACGACACTCATGATTGTTTATCCATTTAGCATCATAAACACAGTGATCTTTCTGTACTTGAGATTATACTTGCGATCGAGGGACATGACCTTCAGTAAGTACTATCGTGTTCTTAAGAATGTTCTTGATCTGAAGAATGTTCATTATGAATCATTCATATTCAAGATAAAATATGCTCCGTTCTGATTAAGTGATGACAAGACTCATCCTAACTTGCCATGTTTTAGGATAGTAGTGTCTCACATTCCTATTTGTGATCCACGTATTGAGGTGATCCTCATTCTTGATAACCTTGTGCAGAATGAAAAAAAAAGTAACGGATGATAGGTGGACAAAGTTAAAAGGAAACCCATTCTTGCTCAATGTATCTTAATTGATCACGCATGGGACCATGTAGCCATCCTTAGCCGATTAGTCTTGTATGTTTTTTTTTGAAGAAAAAGGTGGAGTATGGCCACCCTGTTTCATTAATAAGGAGTTAATAAAACAAACTCAGAGTACTGAGCCAAGTACAAGAACCTACAATACAACAAAAGTACATAAATCCACTCCAAACATGGGGGGTGGTGCAAAAACATACAGGGTACCAAGCATACCTGCCTATGTGGCACAAAACATTCATGCATCGAAGCAAAAGTACATCAAAACATCTACTCCCCCCAAGAAAATCCTGAGGTGGTGGGGATCAAAATCCTGACATAACCGTAAATGTCAAACAGCCAGGGCACGCCCCTCAGTCTAGCATTGGCCCGATCTTGACTTCAGTATCATCATACTCCTTCACATGGAAGACGTTCGCGATCCTCCCCCTAGGACCTGCTGCTACAACATTTTTCCAAAAGGAAATAAGATGCATAATGTGAGTTAGATTACTAGAAATACTATTAGAATTCCCACGAAAATAAAAATTATTCCTGTCTAGCCAAAGATCCCAGGTCGTAGCGGTGATAGCGATAAACCAAGCTTCATGTAAATCACCCTAAGGGGGGGGGGGGGGAGGGGGTGGGGGGGGGGGGTGAATAGGGTTATTGTGCGGAATAAAAAAAACTAAAATAAAAGTGCAGAGTAAATTAAAAGAGTTAAGAAGGGCAAATGCAGATAGCACAAGTGACGCAGCGATGTAACGTGGTTCGACCCCCAGGTCTACGTCCACACCTCCTACCGGTAGCAATTCTCCACCACAAGCGTTCTACTATACTTAAAACCCTTGTACAGTGATTCTTAGATTCAGACCGAGAGATCTATTACACCCACAGGACTTCTAACACAAGTCCCGTCAATCTCACCAAAATGGAAGAAAAAGAAAAAACTTAAGATCTTTAATGATCCTGACGGAAGAATACAAAATAGTTATCACACACACTCAGATTGATTGTTGAAAGATTAGTTTAGAAATGATACATTCCAAAAATGTGAACAGTGCAAACTACGGTCGACCACAAGCTCGGTACAGTCGACCGTTCATCTCTCTGACGTAAAGTAAAGAGATGAAGGGTCGACAGCTTCTTACATACTTGGGAGTTGCAGTCGACTGCAATGCAGTCAACCGTCATGAGGTGCGGTCGACCGGTATCGCGCTGTTCATACCGAATCAACTTTATATTCTTACCAAAAACTAATCAATCAATCAATCAATTTTATACAGATTAACTCTCACAAATATGGAATGATAGCAACTGGTCTTGATAGCTTTCTTGTTCACTAATCAATCAACTTCTCTTTTTGAATATCTTCTTCTTTTGCTTGATTTCTCAATCTTTCTTTATTACTTTCCTTCTTTGAATATTCTTGAATCTCTCTTGGATCTCTTACGGATATTATTTGATCATGAAAATCTAAATAACTCAATTTAAACTTATTAGTATTTATAGACACGTTTTGTGCACACCAAACTAAGAGTCAACAATCTTCCCCTTTTGGTGTGAACAAAACATGCCTTTGAATATTGAAAGTAGAAATTAAACAATTTGGCATAAAAATACTCCCTCTGAATTTAATATTTCCTGTAACACAGATTTTCATAGGTAAAGAGAGATTTGTAAATACTCCCCCTTAATTCAATACTTCATAGAAGATAAAAATATTTACTTTCATTCATTCATAAGATTCTCCCCCATTTTGGAACACACCAATAGGGGGGGGGGGGGGGGAGACAAGTATAAATAAAATAAAACATGGTAAGCAAAACATGGGAAGATTCATAGGCAAAAGTTTGGAAATATAATAATTTTTCTAAAAGCAGAGGAAAATCTTCTTACGTGGTACCATTGATAGCGAGACTCTTTGATATACAGGGAGAGCTCTTCATGGTATCATAGATTTGAGATTTTTCCAATACAGATGCGATGCATGGATAAGAAGATGAAGTGAAGAATGAATTTCAAGAAAATAGTATAAAAAATTAGTAGAGAGTTCTTAAAAATCACAACGAGTAACCAGAGAAAGAACCGGTCAACCGTACGGTCGACCGCAAAACCAATCGAGTATAAAAAAAAATTCCGAGAGCAAAACAGTCGACCGCACACCTATTTCAAAACCACAGCGAATCACAAAGGGTGAACCGGTCGACCGCAAATACTGAAAGTCAATGAAATCGTAAACCGAGAGCAAACCGATAGTATAGAAAAAATGAGTATGAATTTGCTTACCAGACAAAGAATTAAACTAAAATTATACCTTAAAAAAATATGATCTTCCCTTTTCTTTTCTTGATAGTGATGCAAAAGTGTTGTTTTCATCCGTCAAGAGCTTTAGGCATCCACTATCAAGGTGCTACCGATCTTTAGGTGAAGTGCATTGATGTGCCTACATTAAGATTAGTATGTATCCAAGTAAGTACTGTTCCTGCACTTGTATTCTTCTTTATCCAAACGAAGTTAGTCTTCCTTTTTAAAGTACAATTATAAGAAATATGCCTTAATCTACAGCAATAGTGACAAGTAATGCGATTATGCTTTGGATCATGCACATATGCATAATTGTGTATTGGTTTGTAACTATTTTGGTGGCTATGCATATGTATATGACAAGATTATTTGGATTTTTGATGTTGTATTGGCTCATTGTAACCAAGCCCTCGATTATCATAATAAGATCTTGAATTCTTTGTAATAAGGTAACTGGGCCCTTCATTTTTTTCAACAATTTTCTTGAGCTTAATTACTCTTTTACAAAGTCTTTTCCTAGTCATCTCATCGTCTTTAGTGTTCCAACAAAGAGTGTCTAGGGTAGCATCAAGTATTTTATTTTGCTCAAGAGCTTCGTTACAACCTTCCACTACCTCATCAAATTTTCTTTTACATTCTTTTAAATCATCAGTGAGCTTAGCAATATAAACAGATTTCTCATGAATTTCTCTCAAGTGTTCATCATGTGTTACTAAGGATTCTTGAATTTGTTGTTTTAAGAGTTCATTTTCCTCTAGCATTACTTCATGATCTTTTCTAAATGACTCGAATTTTTCCATGATCAAGAAATTTTTATTTTTGAGTTTTTAATTTTTAGCGATGCAAGAGTCATGAGATTCATTTGGAATTTGTTGATATTGTCTTAGTTCACGACTCAATTTCTTAGCATAATCTTTTAATCCATTATACATATCTACTAACTCATCATAAGTGGGTTCTTCGATTACCTCTTCTTGAGATGGTGATTGCACCTCACCATTTCCAAGAGCCATGAAGCCGACATTGTTGTGATATTGCTCATCTTCACTTGAATCTGAGTCTAGCCACATTACCTTCAACCCCTTCTTTCTCAATCCTGAATTGGAGTGATGATAGTCTTTGTTCTTACCTTTCGATAGGGGACAGTTTAGGCGTATATGTCCTGTCTTGTTGCATTTGTAGCACACATCATTTTTGTCTTTGTCTCTTTCTCCTTGTGACCTGCTGTACTTTTTGCGTTTGAGATGCTTACATAATTTTTTGGTTAGCCGTATGAAATCTTCGTCTGATTCTTCATGGTCTGATTCTGATTTTGATGGACGTGATTTCTCTTCTTTGAGGGCAATGGTCCTCTCTTCGGTTTTTGTTCAATCCTGATATTCTGTCTGTATCTTTTAGTTTCTGTCATCTCTATCTTGTATGTCTTCAGATTTTCTTGGAATGTATAGTAATCGAATCTCTTTTCTTCAAGGGTATCCCTTATTACAGCAGCCTTTACATCACACTCTGGCGTGAGATAGATTATGAGTTTTCCGACCTTTCGGTCATCATCCAACCCCTTACCTAAGCTCTCAAGTTTATGGGCAATGATATCGAAGCGGGCAAGCATTTGATCCACACGCTCTCCTGGCAACATACGAAACACATCAAACTTATAAAAACAAAAAATTATTTTAGCTTTTACCTCAGAAGCGGTTCCCTCATGCTGCTTCAACATGTTGTTCCAGATCTCGTACATTGTCTTACAGTTTCGCACGCACCGCATTTCTTCGTTATTCAACCCTGCATAGAGAGCCATCATAGCCATGGAATTTGCAGTTTTCAATGCTAGTTCAGCTTATGTGAATGCCCTCTTTCCATCTCTGAGAGGAATATCAGTTTTGTTTATGCACATGTTCCATAGTTCTTCTCCAAGCATCTGTAGAAAATGAGACATACGAACTTTCCAACCATCATAGCATTTTCCATCAAAAAATTGTGAGCGTGTAAGACTTGACCCATTGGAGACGAATGGCTCCAATGAGTAAAAGTTTTCGGGAGGAGGGATTTCGGCCATTGGACCTTTTGCTTAAGCTTTTAAGATTTTGATAAGCACCTCGCTCTGATACCACTGTAAATCACCCTAGGGGGGTGAATATGGTGATTGTGCGGAATAAAAAAAACTAAAATAAAAGTGCAGAGTAAATAAAAATAGTTAAGAAGAGAAAATGCAAATAGCACAAGTGACGCAGCAATGTAACGTGATTCGACCCCCACGTCTACGTCCACACGTCCTACTTGTAGCAATACTCTGTCACAAGTGTTCCACTATACTCAAAACCCTTGTACAGTGATTCTCGGATTCAGGCCGAGAGACCTATTACACCCACAGGACTTCTGACATAAGTCCCGTCAATCTCACTGAAGTGGAAGAAAAAGAAAACGCTTAAGATCCTTAATGATCATGACTGAAGAATACAAAATAGTTATTACACACACTCGGATTGATTGTTGAAAGATTAGTTCAGAAGATTTTTCTCAGAAGTAATAGGTTAAGAATACATAGTGGGTTCGTCCAATTAAATAGACTGGGAAGTCTATTGATCAAAATTAGAAATGATACATTCCAAAAATGTGAACAACGCAAAGTACGGTCGACCACAAGCTCGGTGCAGTCGACCATTCATCTCTCTGAAGTAAAGTAGAGAGATGAAGGGTCGACTGCTTCTTACATACTTGGGAGTTGCAGTCGACTGCGATGCGGTCGACCGTTATGAGGTGGGGTCGACTGGTATCACGCTGTTCATACCGAATCCACTTTATATTCTTACCAAAAACTAATCAATCAATCAATCAATTTTATACAGATTAAATCTCACAAATATGGAATGATGGCAACTGGTCTTGATAACTTTCTTGGACACTAATCAATCAACTTCTCTTTTTGAATATCTTCTTCTTTTGCTTGATTTCTCATTCTTTCTTTATTACTTGCCTTCTTTGAATATTCTTGAATCTCTCTTGGATCTCTTATGGATATTATTTGATCTGAAAAATCTGAATAACTCAATTTAAACTTATTAGTATTTATAGACACGATTTGTGCACACCAAACTAAGAGAACACTTCTCTCATCGTTCGTCTCTCATTAGCAAACTTTGGTCCTACCCACAGATCCTCATACTTACTAGGGTACTCATTCGTCCCCAGGGCGCTAAGTACCTCCATCAGGACTACTTTGCTCATGGGACATTCCAGAAAAAGATACTCTCTACTTTCAGGGACAGCATTGCAGAACCCATAGGTAGAGTCCAAATTCGGTTGGCGTTTCGCAAGGTTCTCTCTAGTCAATATTGTGTCATTCAGCACCAACCAGAGGAATACTTTAACTTTCAGCGGGGTTTTCACCTTTCAAACCATATCTGACCAACACGGGCTACATCCTTGTATGTTAATTTATCAGATGGCGAGGAGTTCAGATCCGGAGGCAATGGAAGAAAGAATAACCATCGCAAAGGGCATCTTAACGTTACCATATTTAATAGAATTATCGTAGCATGCATATATCCAGTAGCTAAGTTAGAATTTCCTAGTTTATTTTAGTTGGATATTTGAAATCTGTGAAAAGAAAAATATATATTGATATGGGTCGGATGACGTGGCCCCTCCTGGGCCACATGATCCCTCTAAAAAACCGTTTACCTCTGATCATCAGGTCTGCCAGGTCAGCCCTAAGCCTCATGGGCTTCTGCCACGTCAGGCCCACGGGCAACCTGGTCCCCTCATGGGCTTCTGCCACGTCAGGCCCACGGGCAACCTGGTCCAGACCCGACCCAAACGGGTCCAGACCCGCTTTGCACTGCCTATAAATACCAGGCCATCTCCCCCTTCAAAATGTAATCAATCTCTCCCCTCTTAAAATCCTAGTTACTGTTACTCTTCAATGACTAACTAGACCGTCGAAGGGCCTGCCACCGGAATCAACCCCGGTATTCGTAGGTCGAGTGCAGATACATGAGACTTCCGGATCCGAGCTTCCAGATCCGAGCTGAGCCTCCAGATCCGAGCCGAGCATCCGACCTCCACCTCACTCTTGCCTACTCCCGAGCCATTCCCTCAGCTGAGGGTCGGGCGTACATTCAGTACCGAAGCTTCTGCAAAATTACAAATTAAGAGACCTCACACCTGGTGCAGCCACCCCCCAAAAATAAACTGCATCAGGTTGGCGCCGTCTGTGGGAACCCTCGGTACGGACATCAGTCCGAACCCAGCCATTAACGGCATCCCACCAATCCGAGCTCACATGGCACCCAAGCCCAGGAGAGCAGTCACCTCTACTCATCTTCATGTCGCTCCTTCTCAGGACGTCCCCGCTGACACTCATGGATCCAACAATCCGAGGGTCAACCTCGGACCCGGGCCGGGCGCCTCTCGCTCGGTCGCAACCGACCTGCGTCGGATCATCCAGGACAGACAGGCCAGTTGAACTAGGGGAAGGGCCACTTCCAACTCGGCCCCGAACCATCCCAGGCATCCGAGCCGAGAACGGGAACTGGTGCTCAGCCGCATCGACCGGAGGCCGCCACCCCAATGCGACCCAGCCGAACGGGCTCCGGTCACCCATCGTGAGTTCTAAGACTTCTGAAAAGAGATCTTGGAGGCTATCTTAGGGACCCCTGTCAACGAGACATTCCACCGCTCTTACGCGTGGTCGGATGCCGGAGCCAGCGCGTCTTGCGGCCTGACAGCCCCTCCAGAGTACGACGAGGACGTCCTAAGATGTCTCTAGGAAATGGAGAATTGCCTCGACCACTTTGGCGATGGCGGTGCGAGGCCGGCTCAAGGTCATAGGCAGACCCGACCTCCTTTCTCCGCTATAATCTTACAAGCAGAAATACCCCAGAATTTTCGACCTCCCCAATTCGAGACCTATGACAGCGAGGGTGATCCTGCTGATCACATGGAGGGTTTCACGACCTTCACGATGATTCACAGTGCTTCGGATCTCCTTCTATGCCGTGCCTTCCCTGCCACCCTCCGGGGTCCGGCTCGGGAATGGTTTTCTAAGCTCTTCCCTGGCTCGATCTACTCGTTCGACCAGCTGGAGGCTAATTTCCTGGCCCACTTCATGACCAGCAGGAAAAGCCAAGAAGACGAGTGCGTCCCTACTGGACCTCCGACAGAAGGAAGGGGAGTCACTCCGGCAGTTCGTCCAGAGGTTCACCACAGAGGCGAGGTCGGTCTCCTCCCTCGACACTGGGGTTGCCTCGGTGGCATTCCGGCACAACATCTGGCACGGCCAGCTGAAGGCATCCTTGGCGAAGAAGCCTCCCCTCGATTTCCCTAACCTGCTCAATCGGGTCGAAAAGTACATCCAGGCCGAGGAGGCCCTAAATTCAGAGGACGCCAAAGAGGTCCCAAGGAAGGAGAAGCGCAAGGCCGATGAGGCGAAGCCAGCAAAGAAGGTCCCAAAAGACAGGACCATCATGAAGAGGGTCCCTCTGGTCCCACGCTTCGAGAGGTACACACCACTGACACAGAACGTGTCGGCTATCCTCTTAGCAATTGAGGATAGGGACCTCATCCAGATGCCCCCTCGACCAACCAACAACAAGAAAAGGGATCAGCGGTTCTACTGCTGCTTCCACCAGGACAACAGGCACGACACCGACTACTGCCGGGCCCTGAAGGAAAAAATCGAGGCCCTCATCTAATGAGGGTACCTCCGAGAATTCGCATGGGAAGATGCCTGGGATCGAAGAGACATGAGGAACCGGAGGCCTTCCCCTCCTCCTCGCGCACCCAAACCACGTCCCGAGCAGAACCCCGAACCTGAAGAGACCGGAGGTCAAGCCATCTTACATTGCATCCATGGGGGCCCATGGGAGGAGAGTCCAGCACTTCCTGCAAGGCATTCGTCCGAGAGGTAAATGCCGTCCGAGATCTCCCTTCCCCCCAGGTTCAGCAGCTCCCTGTCTCTTTCTCAGGGGAGGACCTGGAGGGGGTCCAGCTCCCGCACTGCGACGCTCTCTTCATCAGCCTCATCATGGCGAACTATGAGGTCCATCAAATCCTCGTGGACAATGGAATCTCGGTGAACATTCTCTTCCTTGAAGCATTTGAGAACCTCAAGCTCCCCCGAGATAAGCTGAAGCCAGCCGGGTACACCCTGCACAGATTCTTCGACGTCTCAGTGCCGATCGAGGGGATCGTTACCTTGGATGTCACCACTGGTACGACCCCTCACCGACGGATCGAGTCGATGGACTTCATGGTTATGAACGTCAAGGCCGCTTACAATTCCATCCTCGGCGGATCGGGGCTCTGTTCCCTCCAGGCTGTTCCTTTGGCCTACCACCTAAAGTTGAAGTTCCCCACCGAGTCAGGTGTCGGGGTCATCCCAGGGAACCAAGAAGCAGTACGATCATGCTACATGATGGTGGTCGGGAGCGGTGTGTTCCCCCTGGACACCGTCGAGCTGCACCCCGAAAGAAGCCAGCCTGAGCCCGAGCCGGCGGACGAGTTAGAGGAAGTCTCGTTCGAGACAGGGGACATGTCGAAGTGGTTCTGCGTGAGATTCTCCCTCGCTCTTAATCCCAAGTCCGACCTAATCGATTGCATTCGCCGCAATGTCAACCTCTTCGCTTGGAAGCCCTCTGATATGCCCGGGATCTCCGAAGACCTGATCATGCACAAACTCAGCGTGATCCCCGACTCGAAGCCGATCGTCCAGAAGCGATGTAAGTTTGTCCCAAAGAGATAATAGGCAGTGAAAGCGGAGGTGGACAAACTCTTGTTCGCCCGGTTATACAGGAGGTCAGCTACCTTGAGTGGCTGGCGAATGTCATGATGGTCAGAAAGGCAAGCAGGAGCTAGAGGATCTGCATAGACTTTACTGAACTCAACAAGGCATGCCCCAAAGATCCATTCCCTCTCCCCAGCATTGACGCTCTGATCGATGCGACATCGGGTCATGAGCTCCTTTCTTTCATGGACGCCTTCTCAAGCCACAACAAAATCCAAATGTTCCCCCCTGATATAGCCAAGACGTCCTTCGTTACAGACCAATGTCTTTATTGCTACCGAGTTATGCCCTTCGGGCTGAAGAATGCCGGTGCTACTTATCAGAGACTCGTCAACCAAGTCTTCAAGGATCAGATTGGTCGCAATATAGAGGTGTACGTTAACGACATGAGGTTGGATTATTCCCTCAGCCCCAAGAGCCAGCGGGGACAGGACCATGTCACCGACCTGGAAGAAACCTTTGGGGTCCTTCGGACCCACAATATAAGACCCAATCCGGCGAAGTGTGCATTCGACATCTCCTCAGGAAATTCCTCAGGTTCGTCGTCAGCCAGCGCGGCATCGAGGCAAACCCCGAGAAGATCCAGGCCATAATAGACATGGCCCCTCCTAGAAACATCAAAGAAGTTCAGAGGCTCATGGGAAGACTGGCGGCCAATGGCCATTTTCTCTCCAAGTCCGGAGAGAAGTCCCTACCATTCTTCAAAGCTTTGGGCGGAACCGGAGGCTTCGAGTGGGGTACTTAGCAGCAAGAGGTGTTTGCCCAATTAAAAGAGTACATCACCAATCCTCTTCTCCTTAGCAAGCCCGAACTAGGCGAGCCCCTCTGGCTTTATCTCTCGGCCTCAGAAAATGTGCTCAGTGCTGTTCTCGTTCGAGAAGAGGACGGAGTCCAAAAGCTAGTGTACTATGTGAGCAAGGTTCTGCTTGCGACCGAGACCAGATATTCAAAAATGGAAAAGATGGCATACACCCTGGTCATGGCTACGCGAAAGCTCCGTCCCTATTTCTAAGCATATTCAATTCAGGTTCTCACGGACCAGCCTCTGAAGGCCGTACTCTACAAGCCCGAGAGCTCCGGCCGACTGGTCAAATGGTCAATCTAGCTCAGTCAATACGACATCGGCTATCAGCCAAGAACGGCCATCAAGGGGCAGACCCTTGCCGAGTTCATCACGGAATGCACTATTTCCGAGCAACCCGAAAGTGGGGAGGCTGACCAGACATGGGAAGTTTACGCCGACAGCTCTTCCTGCGAAGCGTAGAGTGGTGCGGGCATCATTTTGCGAGGACCTGACAATTTCCTTCTCCAATATTGCCTCCGCCTCAACTTTTCAGCCCCCAACAACGAGGCCGAATATGAGGCCATGATTGCCGGGCTTACCCTGGCACATCAGGCAGGTGCCAGACAGATCAGGGCTTTCAGCGACTCTCAGCTCGTGGTCAATCAGATCATCGGAGAGTAAGAGGCCCGTGACGATCGGATGATCCGATACTTGGCCGTGGTCCAGCGGCTCTTGGCATCCTTCGACGAGTCTGCAGTCTTAAGGATCCCCAGAGAGCAGAATGCCCAGGCCGATGCCCTGTCAAAGTTAGCCTCCTCGTCCTTCGAAGGTCTCGACCGCATCGTTCTGATCGAAGTACTTCTGAAGCGAAGCATCGACTGCCCCAAGACCCTCTGTATAGAAGATGGAGCTCAGCCTGACGATTGGACCACTCCCATCAGAAAGTTTCTGATCAAAGGAAAGCTCCCCGAAGATCGAGCCGAGGCAAGGCGTATCAGGGTCCGGTCAGAGAGGTTCGCCATGATCAGCGAGACCATCTTCAAATGGTCATATACCACGATGGACGGAAGACCCTACCTCCACTGCTTAACCCCCGACGAAGCAATGTACGCTCTCAAAAAGCTCCATGAAGGAATTGGCGGGTGCCATATGGGAAGCCGATCGCTTGTGCGAAAGGCTCTAAATCACGGGTACTACTGGCCTACAATGCTGCAAGACGCCCTGGCCCTGGTAAAAAAGTGTGGCCCTTGTTAAAGGTTCCCCTCAGTGAAAAGAGCTCTGTAAGCAAACCACTGCTCCCTGGCCAGTCCGACTCCCTTTGCTATGTGGGGGATGGATCTGGTAGTTCCATTCCCGAAGGCAACATGCCAAAGGAAGTTTCTAATAGTAGTGATTGACTACTTCACGAAGTGGATCGAGCTCGAGCCCCTGGCCACGATCACCGAGAAGCAGACCCAATAATTTTTCTAGAAACACATCGTCTGCCGATTCGGGATTCCACACATACTCATCATAGATAATGGGACTCAGTTCGCAGGCAAGAATTTTTGAAAGTTCTGCGAGGATCTCGGGATCCAGTAGTGCTTCTCTTCAGTATGCCACCTGCAGTCGAACGGCCAGGCCGAGAACGCGAACTGCCAGATCCTCGATGGTTTCAAGAAACGACTTGATAATTCTTCCAAGGGGTTATGGGTCGACGAGTTGTGAGCATTCTCTGGGCCCATCGAATGACGAAGAGAATCCCTACAGGAGAGTCGCCATTCAATCTAAAATACAGCGCAGAGGGAGTAATCCCCCTCGAGATCGGGCTTCCTTCGCCCCGGATCATGGCCTTCGACGAAGCAAGCAACTCGGCACAGCTACGTGCCGACCTGGATCACATAGACGAGGTCAGGGAGAAATCTGCCATCAGAAGAAATACATACCAGCAGAGGATCGAAAGGTTCTACAACAAAATGGTGCGTCCCACCGACATCAAAAGAGGAAACTGGCCCCAAACTGGGAAGGCTCGTACAAAGTTTCTGAGGTTGTACGCCCGGGCACATATCGCCTCACCGACCCGGAGGGCAAAGCTATCAAGGGGCCCTGGAACGCAGAGCACCTCATCAAATTCCTCGAAGGGGAGGATTAGCCTCTACAGATACCCCCGTGTAAATTGTAAAAATGTAATTGGCACTTCGTGCCTTGTTTTGTAAAGTTAAGATATGTTGTAATTATGCCATCTTTCTTAAAACAAGCTTCAAGTTCATATTAGCTTTCTTAAAAACAAGTCTCGGGCTCGGCGTTCGGAAGGAACCGCGAGCCACAAAATGCTTCCCTTACATGCTTGGGGCTCGGCATTCGGAAGGAACCGCGAGCCACAAAAAGCTTCCCTTACATGCTTTGGGCTCGGCCTTCGGAAGGAACCGCGAGCCACAAAAAGCTTCTCTTACATGCTTGGGACTCGGCGTTCGGAAGGAACCGCGAGCCACAAAAAGCTTCCTTTATAAGCTTGGGGCTTGGCATTTGGAAGAAACCGCGAGCCCAAAAAATCTTCTCTCACAAGCTTGGCGCTCGGCGCTCGGCGCTCGAACGGCACCGCGAGCCATAAACAAGCTTCTCTAAGGTATGGGGGCTCAGCATCGACCTCGAGCATGGTTTGGGCTTGTTCAAGCCCTGCAGCCTATGCACTTGGCGATGACAGCCAGGCACGCCCGTACTATCTACCCGAGAACAGGTCTGGGAGCTCGGTATCGACCTCGAGCAAGGCCTTGGCTTTTTCAAGCCATACGTCCTTTACGCTTGGCGACGACTTTCGGCTATGCCCACAACTGGCTTCTCTTGGTATGGGGGCTCAGCATCGACCTCGAGCAGGGCCTTGACTTTTTCAAGCCATGCGACCTATGCACTCGGTGATGACCTTCGGCTACACTCATACTATCTACCCGAGAATAAAGTATGGGGGCTTGACATCGACCTCGAGCAAGACCTTGGCTTTTTCAAGCCATGCAACCTTTATGCTCGGCGATGATCTTCGGCTATGCTCATAACGGCTTCTCTTGGTTTGAGGGCTCGGTATCGACCTCGAGCAGGGCCTCTGCTTTTTCAAGCCATGCGACCCATGCGCTCGGCGATGATCTCCGGCTACACTCAGACTATTTACCTGAGAACATGTATGAGAGCTCGGCGTCGACCTCGAGCAAGGCCTTGGCTTTTTCAAGACATGCAACCTTTATGCTCGGCGATGATCTCCGGCTACGCTCATAACGGCTTCTCTTGGTTTGAGGGCTCGGCATTGACCTCGAGCAGGGCCTTGGCTTTTTCAAGCTATGCGACCCATGCGCTCGGCGATGATCTCCGGCTACACTCAGACTATATACCTGAGAACAGGTATGGGAGCTCGGCATCAGCCTCGAGGAAGGCCTTGGCTTTTTTCAAGCCATGCGATATTTACGTTCGGCGACGACCTTCAGCTACGCTCATAACAAGCTTCTCTAAGGTATGAAGGCTCGGCATCGACCTCGAGCATGGCCCGATCTTTTTCAAACCTGCAGCCTACGTGCTCTGCGATGACCTCTAGCTACACCCATACTATCTACCAAAGAGCGTGCATGGAAGCTCGGCATCGACCTCGCCAAAAGTTTTCTATTAAAGATTTAGGGCGCTCGCCCTCAGGAAAATGCCCCGAGCCCCAAGTCTTTGGTCGTCCCACCTCTCACCCGCGAACAACTCGGGGTTTGCAGCCCTAAGAGCCCAAAACCTCGAATTATTCGAGGGAGGCAGGGGAGCCACCGACCCAGGACCCTCGCCCAAAAGAAGCTCCGAACACCGAACCTCTGGGTGACCTACCTCTCACCATCGGACAATTCGAGGCTAACCACCCCTACAGCCGGAACCCCGAATTGCTAGCTGGTGGCAGGGGAGCCACCGATCCAGTACCCCCGAGCCCTCGGACCTTGGTCGGCACACCTCTCACACACTAGAAATCTTGGGCAAGCTGCCTTCCGGGCTGTCTACCCAAAAATGCTAGAGTGTGGCAGGAGAGCCACCGATCAGGGACCCTCGGCCGAACAATTCCGTAGTAGGGCTCCCACCTTCCTCTGAGCACCCAAAGCTTTCACCCTCTGACAACTTGGCTCCGAGGTCAGCCAACCTTTCACCCTCTGACCACTTGGGGTAAACGGCCCTCGAAGCCGTTACCGCAAATTGTCAGAGGATGGCAGGTGAGCCACCGGTAAGGAGAACCCACAGGATTGTAAGTTTCTCTGATAAATTTCTGACGTAGGGGTGGGGGTTATATAGCCCCCCTGAGCAACGCATTTATTACATCGGGAAGTCCAAACGGCGGAAGGGGAAGCGTCGCCATTAATTTTATCGGAAGGCGAAACGTCCCTTATTGGGCGCTATCTGCCAGGAATTTTCCAACAAGTGATGGGGGCTCGTCTTTCGACCCTCGACGCTTGACTAAGAGAGCTTCAACCCCTCCGATCTCGACATCTCCTTGCTTTTCCAACAAGTGATGGGGGCGCTATCTGCAAGAAATTACGGTTCAGCTCCCGAGCAAGGCCCAACACGGCAATGACCTCGAGCTACGACCATGCCAGTCTCACTTAACAAATTGTCAAAGTAAAGAAATCAAAATTTTATTACTCATGGAGCGCCAGAAACGGCCACACAATACAAATGAAGATTTTACAAATCGATCATCGCTCGGTTTAAAACACAAACTCGGTGCTCTCTACGGGACCCTTCACACGCTCTGCCGGTCCGACCAGCGAGGACACCCCGGCAACGTAGCTCCGCGCATCGGCAGGCTGGGCCGTCTCCAAGAAAAAAGTAGGAGAAGGCCCCAATACGGAATTGCTTGCCTCCTCAAGCAGACCAGCGCCTAGCATGAGCTTCAGCCTACGAATCTCCACCTCCTTCTCTACAACAGCCTCTCGCAAAAAGGACTCCGAAGCCGGTCGCCCAGTCGAGGTATCCGAGATCGACCAGTTCGTCTCAACCACCCACTAGTCCCGATCGGCTATGGCCTTCTTCAGGCGAGCGACCTCCAGGCTGAGCTCCCTAGACTTGTTCATAAAGTAATTCACAGTGGCCTCTCGATCCTGAGCCTGCTTAGGATGGTGAGGCAGGACACTCTCCGTGGCCCCAAGCTCAGCTTGGACTCAGGGGACCTCGGCAGAGCCAAGGTTGGCACCAAGGATCTCATGTGTCTATCAAGAAAGCGAAGAAACACACAAGTCATGGATCATCGGCCAAAAATCTTTTATAAACTCAAAAATTTTGTATTACAAAAGGCGGTGGCCAATCTGCATAAGGCGTTTACAAAATTAAAAAAAAGTTTCCCCTAAACAGCTTGGGCCTCGACATTCGGATGTCACCGCGAGCCCCAAAAAATTTCTCTCAACGGCTTGGGCCTCGACGCTTGGATGTCACCGTGAGCCCCAAAAAGTTTCTCTCAATGGCTTGGGCCTCGATGCTTGGATGCCACCGTGAGCCCCAAAAAGTTTCTCTCAATGGCTTGGGCCTCGACGCTCGGATGTCACCGCGAGCCACAAAAGTTTCTCCTAAACATCTTGGGCCTCGATGCTCGGATGCCACCCGAGCCCTAAAAAGTTTTCCCTAAACAGCTTGGACCTCGACGTTCGGATGTCACTGCGAGCCCCAAAAAGTTTCTCCTAAACAGCTTGGGCCTCGACGCTCGGATGTCACCGCAAGCCCCAAAAAGTTTCTCTCAACGGCTTGGGCCTCGATGCTCGGATTTCACCGCGAGCCTCAAAAAGTTTCTTTCAACGGCTTGGGCCTTGACGCTCGGATATCACCGTGAGCCACAAAAAGTTTCTCTCAACGGCTTCAGGGTCGATGCTCGGATGCCACCTCAATGCTCGGATATCACCGCGAGCCCCAAAAAGTTTCTTCTAAATAGTTTGGGCCTCGACGCTCGGATGCCACCGTGAGGCCCAAAAAGTTTCCCCTAAACAGCTTGGGCCTCGACGCTCGGATGTCACCACGAGCCCCAAAAAGTTTCTCCTAAACAGCTTGGGCCTCGACGCTCAGATGCCACCGCGATCCCCGAAATGTTTCCTCTAAACAGCTTGGGCCTCGGCGTTTGGATGTCACCGCGATCCCCAAAAAGTTTCTCCTAAATAGCTTGGGCCTCGACGCTCAGATACCACTGCGAGCCCTAAAAAGTTTCTCTCAAACGGCTTGGGCCTCGACGCTCGATCAAAGCTCGGTCAAAGCTCGATCAAAGCTCGGTCAAATCTCGGCTCGAAAGCTCGAGCTCAAAACTGAGCTCATTTCGTAAACGAGCCGAGCTCGATCCTGAAGGTATTCGGCTCGACTCGGCTCGATTGTAGCCCTAGCCTTGATGATGATGAACTCCTAAGGTTCAATGCACATACTTTGAGCATGCAACAAAAGATGAGGAGACAAGTTATTTATAACTTTTCGACAATATGACACCTTCAGTTGCCTCATGCTTTGGATTAGTAAGAGTATCTCCAACCACGTTAGCTATTTTGGCTAACTAAAATAGCCAAAATGGATAACAAATAAATAATTTGGCTAGCAAAAAAAATCTCCACTCCAACCATGTTATCTATTTTGAATAACCATTAATAATTTAAAGTCCAAAATTAAATAAAATAAAAATATAAAATAAAAGCCCAATACAAAATAAAATTTCCAAGGCCAAAATAAAATTTAGCAATTTTGGCGATTGATTTTCGTGATTCTGTTCCAACAATAGAAATATAAATGTCGCGATTCCGCAATTTTCGCGATTGATTTTGCAATTTTCGCAATTGATTTCGTAATTTTCGCGATTTCGCAATTTTGTGATTTTGGGAAGTTTAGCGAGCGGTACATACTCGCAAGATCTGGTGAGTGAATATTAGAAATCTATTTTGGCGAGTGGTTTGGCTAGTCCCGTTGGAGCATATTTTTGTCTTTATATTAGCTATTTGGCTAAAATTGAAAGATGACTAGCATGGTTGGAGATGGTCTAAGAGCATCCACAGTCGTTTGCTAAATTTTCATTTTATCCATTGATGCTGCTTGTTTTTGGTCGTAGTGTGGGTGCACCAGGTGTGAGTTCGGACTCAATTTGTAATGAGGGAAGAGTACGGTGCCGGACGATGAGCGAGAGGCTCGCTTCGGCGCTTGAGGATCGGCTTGGATGGCCTCGCCTCGAGTACCTGCAGACGGTCCTGAAACACCGGGGTTTATCCCGGTGGCGGACCCTCCGACGATCTAGTCAGTCTCTGTGAGAGAGTAGCAATAACTAGGAGAATTTAGGTGGCAAAGATTGATTACCTGAAAAGGTGGGTGAGGGTCTGGTATTTATAGGGAATTCCAACCGGGTTTGGATCTGCTTGGGGGCCGGGTCTGAATCCGAAAGCCCATGGGCTTGACGTGGCAGGAGGCCCAGGGGGTTTAGGGCGGACGTGGCAGTGCCAAGAGTGGTATAGGACTGACGTGGCAAAGCCCTAGGTGGTATTTAGAGCTGACTTGGCTGATCATGGGGCTCCTGTGCCTCTGGGAGAATCGGATGGCCTAGGTTGTTCCAGGTCATCCTCATTCCTTGTCAGGCTGGGCGGACGACCCGTGGGGCTGTCGCGGCTCGGAGGCTGAGGGATATCGAGGCTCGTCGGATACGAGGAGACCAGTTCTGTGGGGGTGAACTTACGGCTCGGTGCCGAGTCTGTAGTGGTCCAGGGCCGAGCCTGATTGTTTCTTTTCGAGTGAGCCATCTTGGGCCTTGGCTGGGCCCCGGGCCATTTTTACCCCACCACACAAGCCCCCCACTCCTGCGGGGATGCGGGAGTTAGCCGTGGAGGAGTGTTTCATGGTCGTGGAAATGGGATGGCGAATCGTTGGGCCTTCGTGAGAAGACTACCCTGGTGCTAGACCGAACCTCGAGCTGGCAAGGGGTTATGGGTCGGCAAGGGTGATGGCGAACCGTTGAGCCTTCCTGAGAAGACTACCGTGGTGCTAGACCAAACCTCGAGCTGGCGAGGGGTTATGGGTCGGCAAGGGTGATGGCGAACCGTTGAGCCTTCCTGAGAAGACTACCGTGGTGCTAGACCGAACCTCGAGCTGGCGAGAGATTATGGGTCGGCAAGGGTGATGGCGAACCGTTGAGCCTTCCTGAGAAGACTACCCTGGTGCTAGACCGAACCTCGAGCTGGCGAGGGATTATGGGTCGGCAAGGGTGATGGCGAACCATTGAGCCTTCCTGAAAAGACTACCCTGGTGCTAGACCGAACCTCGAGCTGGCGAGGGATTATGGGTCGGCAAGGGTGATGGCAAACCGTAGTGCCTTCCTGAGAAGACTACCCTGGTGCTAGACCGAACCTCGAGCTGGCGAGGGATTATGGGTCGGCAAGGGTGATGGCGAACCGTTGTGCCTTAGAAGGTTTGAGCGGGGCGGCCTGCTGTCTCCGCAGAGCATTAAAGGCGCTCCGGGATCTGTACAATGTTCCAATTTTCTAGGGGCATTAATGGCGCCGCCTAATAAATGCATGGCGCTTAGGTATCCGTCGTTTGGCTTTTCCAATGTCATAATGGCCGGTCTATGGGGGAGGTTATAAATACACCTCTCCCCACAGCGGGTTTGATCACAGCAAGGGTGGTCCATCGGCCACCAGTGGTGTCTATTTTAGCGGACGTCTGTCTCTTGCGAAATTTTGACCCTGAGAGTGTTGGACGGGTGGTCACTCTATTGCCTTGTTCTTCTCCCGTTCCTGACGGCCTCGATGTGAGCGTCAGGGTCGGGGGAGAACAAGGCAGAAGAGATGGCGGCTGTAGTCCGGTGCTCGGGGGACAAGGTACTGAAAGGTTTTAACCCTGGGAACCTCGGACTGGTGGTGACTTTGCCGTCCGGATCCTTTTTCGGGTCAGACGGCCCTGACACGGCTGTTTGCCCAAGAAAGATCCGGACGAGAGGGGTATCAACCGAATTCCGAACCTGGGGCTGAGGAGCCTCGGATAGATGGGTCGTCTCCGATCTATGTCTTCCTTCTGGTGCTGACGGTTTCTGATGGTTGTCAGCCCAAAGGAGTTAGAGATGGGAGGTGGGCCGATCTGCTTTCCGATAGGGTTCTAGGCGATGGTGTCTTTTCTCCCACCCTCGAAGAGTTCGGGGTTTCGGCTGCCGAGGCCATAAGCCCCGAGTTGTTCACCGGTGAGAGGAGAGCCGACCGAGCCCTGGAGCCCGGGGCGCCTGTCTAAGGACGGTGCCTTAAATCTTAAGTAAAAATTTTTTCTCTGCTGAACACTTCATCCGAACCGACCTCTGTGTGGTCTCCAACCGGCGCTAGGTGACGTCAGCAGCGCCAGTTTCGAGGATGACGTGGCGCGATTCTATTGGCGGCAGACGCGCGCTATTTGAGGAACAGTAATGCGAAAATCGAGGCGTCACCTCTCCCTCTATAAATATCCCCCCCTCCTCCCCATTCTGTTCATTTCCCTCCTGCTGTCTTCTTAAAAAGAAATCAAACACTTCAGCGCTCGGCTTGACTGTTTAGCAGCACCGGTTCGTCAGTCCGAGGCAACCCAAAGGTTAGTTTGTAAGTTTCTTTTGTTAGGCACAGATGTCTAGGGCTCAGTCTGGCTCGTCAGTGTCGACGTCGAGGGGGGAAGGGAACCCTGTCTCAAAATCGACTTCGTGGGAGGAGCCAGTGTGCGAGGAAGAGTCGGTACCTGATGTGAAGTCTTCCGATTCGACTTCGTGGGAGGAGCCAGTTTGCGAGGAGGAGCCGGTGTACAATGTGAGGCCGTTACGCTCCCGGAACCCTTTCGTGGTGGAGAGTAGCGAATCTGAGGAGGCAAGTGACAGCTCTGACGTTGTGGAGATAGTGGGTACGGATTCCGAGGGGGAAGATAGTGAAGGAGAAGGTGAAGCAGCCAAGGCTCGGACTAGAGGCACAGGGAGGGGCCCTAAGGTTCGGGGGGTAGATTCGTCCTCCACGCCGGCTGGCCTTGAACGTTTGTCCACCCCTTCGCCAGAGAAGGCTCGGAAGAAGAGGGTGCCGAGAAAGAAAGGGATCAAGGCCGAGGGTTCGAGCAAGGCGCCCGTTGTTCGGAACTTGGTGACGGGGTCTCCAGCGCAGCCGGACCACTTCCGGCGGTACCCCGATGATCTTTCTGACACGGTGCTCTTTGGGGTCCAACCTTCTTCGCCGAGTTGGAAGATTGTAAAGATGGATTCAATTCCGACGGTACTGGAAGATGGTGACTTGGATGTTGCACGGTCGCATTTCCACATCGGGTCGGAGTATGAATTGATGCTGCCGAGCCCGACCCTTCGTCCCACCGATCCTCTACTGGACTGGTACTGCGTCTTCCCTGTAGACGCCTTCGGCTCCGGACTGAGGCTTCCGATGCATCCGTTCATCAAGGAGGTGCTCAACTGGGCGAAGCTGGCCCCGATGCAGTACGGGCCGAATTCGTGGAAGCGGATCATCTGCTTTGTGCTGCTCTGCGAGGAGCAGAAGGTACCCCTCCGGCTGAATGTGTTCCGAGCGATGTTGGGGATCAGCTCGTCGGGAGAGTCGGAGGGGATATACTATATCTCCCCTCGGGGTAAGGGGAAGGTGGTTCACGGCCATCCGAACTCAATTAAAGAGTGGAAGCGGAAATACCTTGTGATCCGGAGCGAGGGGCTTTAGGACATCCCCACTCGGTGGAATTATTACAAGCCTCAGTTCAAAGCGCCGAGGCCGAGGGATATGTCTGCCGAAGATTGGGGGTTTGTCGGGCGTATGCGGCTGTCGCATAGCATCAGCTGGCCGAAGGTGACGGAGGGTCACTTGGCGAGCGTTGGATTGAGCCCGGCCGTGCTTTGTATATAGTTGTTTCTTTCTCTCGGTCTTATTGTTCTTTTGTGCTCATTGTCCTTAATGGATCTTTTTGCAGGTATGGATCCAGAATCAATCAAGGCAAAGAGGCTCGCCATGAAGAAGCAGAAGGCCGAGGCGAAGGGGGACGCGATGAGGACGAGGGGGTCGTCCCAGGTGGTCTCCGAGGCCCAAGACGAGCCTCCGGCCAAGAGGACACGCTCGGAGACAGGCAAGGTGGCAGTTACTCTGAAGAGCTCGGACCAGGGCAAGGTTGTTGATCTTGATAAGGGGAAGGGTCCCCTGGTGGGGTCAGAGGAAGAGGAGAGGTTGCGGCGACCATGGGTGCCGGCTTGGTTGATCCGTGAGGGTGACAGCTTAACCCGAGGGCGCCAGGCCGTCGAGGTGGCGGATAAGCTGGCGACTCCCCGGGACCGCTCGGAGATGAGGGCCGAGACCCTGGAGGATGCGTACACGTGCCTCTCGCAGGCTAATGTGCTGGTAAGTCTGCCGACCCCGCTTGCCTTGTGATTATGTCGTAAAGGAGGTTTTCTGAGTAGTGCTTGGTTACTGCAGGCGACAGTGCAGGGGGCCCACGTGAGAGGCCTTTATGAGGCGGCCTTGGAGCGGGAGCGAGACCGAGCTGACAAGGCCTTGCAGGAGATGAAGGAGATGAAGATCGAACTCGAGGGCTCGCACAAGAGGGAGCAGAAGATGAAGGTCGAGTTCGACGCCAAGGAGGCGGAATGGGGGAAGAAGATGGCGGCTCTGAAGAAGAGGTTCGCAAAGGAGAAGGAGGAGTTGACGGAGGTGGGTCAGAACATGGTGATCAAAGCCCAGGACGAGTGCTATGCGAAGGTCCTCAGTCATGTGAGGCACTTCTACCCGACCATCGACCTGTCCAACTTCGACTACGACATGGAGGTCAAGGGGACTCCGAAGACCCCTAATGAGGAGGGGCCCCAAGTCGAGGGATCGGCAGTCGACCCTCAAGTGAACCCAGCCGAGTTAGAGGTGAGGAAACAAAATGTTTAGCTTCATTTTTGTTTTTTCTTTTCTTCCCATTGTATTTGCCGAACGCGGACTGGCCACCGCCTTTTTGTACGCCGAACTTAATTTATAAAAGAGGATTTTTTGACTGGCCAAGTGTTTTGACATCGGATATTTCCGAACCTCTTTGCATATGCGTCTTGAGTGATGGCTGGTTCTCTTGTAGATTACGGCTCCCCTTCCTGAGGCGGACCCTCGTCACTCAGATGTGGCATGGCTCCGGAGTAAGATTAAGGCCCTGGAGGTCACACTGGTTCGCTATCGCAAAGGGGCTCGTGATCAGGATGCCGCCTTCAACTATTATCGGGACAAGTCTGAAGCCCTAAGTGCGGAAGCGAACCGGCTGAAGAGAGCGATGGTGGATCGGGACCTCGGAGGTGCCGGTCTTGGATACACCATGTCTAGTGCCTCGGTGCAGAGGCCTTCTTCTGAGAGGCTCCTCCGCGACGTCATAGTCGAGAAGGAGATGGAGATACACCGTTATAAGACGATGCTCGGAGTGTCAGGGACGAGGACGGCCTCTTGCTCGGGAGGCCTGCGAACGGAGGGGGTTCCCTCGGCGTTGCTGCTGCTGGAGCGTGTTCGACCGGGGGATGCCCAGAGCTCCGTGGCCGGTGGGTCGACCGTGGTAGCCCCCAAGGACCATCTTGACGAGGAGAGAGATCCAAGTCGTTCGATCGGCGTAGGATTGCCATTCGTCGGACCCGAGGGGCCCTAAGAGTGATTTCCTTCTGTTGGAGATGAGTGGAGTGGTCCTGTAACGGTCTTGATTTGTTTTTCAAAACTAATAAGGGAGTATGAATAAGGAGTTTCTTTTTTCATTCTTTGTGCTAGTCGATAGCTTCTTGATTGATTGTGGGAATGAGGTTTGGCACGGCCGATCCGTGAGGGATCGGCGCCGGGTGAGGTTCCTTGGAGGCCGCGAGGTGTTAGGGTGACTCCCTGCCCTGAAGCCGGTTCCTTCCTACCGAGACATTGGGGGACGACACCGGAGTGAGGACTCGGGTGCCGAAGCTTTTGAGAAAGCGATCCCGTTGTCCGGTGTTAGGTCGGACCTGCCGTGGCATTTGGAGTTTGACCAAAAGAGATCTCTTGTATATATGTTGAGAGGGGCGCAAAAGGCCCTTTTACATATGAGAGCTTACAAAAATTATCATTTACATTAGCCAAGCTAGAACCTATGTTCGTCCCTTCAGGAACTTCATTAGGTGCTCGGCGTTCCAGGGTCGGCTGATCGGCCGGCTGTTCATGTCCGCCAGTCGGTACGTACCAGGGCGTACGGCCTTGACTACATGGTATGGGCCTTCCCAGTTGGGAGCCAACTTCCTCTTCTTGGTTGGGTCGGAGACGGACAGTTTTCGTAACACGAGGTCCCCCGCCTTGATATTTGTGGGGCGGACCTTTTTGTTATAAAACTTCTCGATCCGTTGTTGGTGGATGCTCCTTCGGATTGAAGACTTCTCCCTGACCTCGGCGACGAGGTCCAGGTTGGCCCTCAGGCTGGAAGAATTGTCAGCTTCGTCGAAGGCCATGATACGGGGAGAAGGCAGGCCGACCTCGACGGGGATAACTGCTTCTGTCCCATAGGTCAGACTGAATGGCATCTCCCTCGTGGGGATCCTCTTGGTGGTTCGGTGCGCCCATAGCACGCTAGGCAGTTCTTCGACCCACAGCCCTTTGGGGGAGCTGTCGAGGCGCTTTTTTAGGCCGTCGAGGATCTGTCTGTTCGCGTTCTCTGCTTGGCCGTTGGACTGAGGGTGGCAAATAGCGGAGAAATGCTGCTGGATGCCGATGTCTGTGCAGAAAGTTTGGAAGTTCTGACCTTTTTTGGGTTCCGTTGTCCGTGACGAGGACCCGAGGGATTCCGAACCGGCAAATGATGTTCTTCCAAAAGAATTGTTGTACTTGGCGCTCGGTGATGCTGGACAGAGGCTCGGCTTCGAGCCACTTGGTGAAGTAGTCGATGGCGACTATCAAGAATTTCTTTTGCCCTACCGCTACGGGGAAGGGGCCCACAAGGTCCATGCCCCACATGGCGAATGGCGTAGGACTAGCCAGGGATCAGAGATTGGCTTGAGGAAGCCTTTTGATAGGGGAGAACCTTTTGACTAGGTTTTGCGAGTCTTGGAGCATGGTCGGCCAATAGTACCCCTGATTCAGAGCCTTCCGAGCGAGCGTCCTGCTCCCCATGTGGCATCCGCCGATCCCCTCATGAAGATCTCTCAGCGCGTAGCTGGCCTCGTTGCTGGTGAGACAGCGGAGGTACGGCTTGCCGTCGGCCAAGGTGTATGAGCGTTTGAAGAGGACGTTGTCAATCATGACGAACCTTTCAGCTCGGACCCTGACTCGTCTAGCTTCGGCCCGGTCTTCAGGAAGCTCGGCATTAATTAAGAATCTCCGGATGGGGGTGGTCCAGTCGTCTGGACTGGTACCGTCTTGAACACACATTGCCTCCTGGTCTTGATCGTTGATACTTGGCTTCAGTAGGATTTCGACGAGTACCGTTTGGTCGATACCTTCGAAGGAGGAAGAGGCAAGTTTTGACAACGCGTCTGCTTGAGCGTTCTGCTCCCTAGGGACTCGAATGACTGTGGAGTGGCAGAAGGACGCTAGGAGACGTCGGACCACCGCCAAATACCTCACCATGCGATCATCGCGGGCTTCGTATTCTCCGGTGATCTGATTGACCACGAGCTGAGAATCGCTGAAGGCCCGGATTTGCTTGGCTCCGGCTCGGTGTGCTAGGGTCAACCCGGCGATCATGGCCTCGTATTCTGCCTCGTTGTTGGAGGCCGGAAAGTTGAGGCGGAGGGAGTATTGAAGTAGGAATTGGTCGGGGCCACGAAGGATGATGCCAGCCCCACTCCCCGTTTCGCAGGATGATCCGTCGACAAAGATCTCCCAGGTCGGATCCGAGCCCTCGATGTTGGGCTGCTCAGAAATGGTGCACTCAGTTATGAACTCGGCGAGGGCCTGCCCTTTGATGGCCGTCCTCGGCTGATAGCTGATGTCGAACTGACTCAGCTCAATTGACCACTTGACTAAGCGGCCGGAGTTTTCAAGCTTGTGGAGGACAGCCTTCAATGGCTGGTCGGTTAGCACTTGGATGGAGTGAGCCTGGAAGTAAGGGCGGAGCTTCCGCGCTACCATGACTAGAGCATAGGCCATCTTTTCTATCTTCGCATACCTCGTCTCGGCGGGGAGCAGGACTTTGATCACATAATACAATGGTCTCTGAACTCCATCTTCTTCTCGGACGAGGACAGTGCTGAGGGCGCTATCCGAGGCGGACAGGTAGAGCCATAGCAGTTCGCCCGGCTCGGGCTTGCTGAGGAGAGGAGGGTTGGTGAGGTACTGCTTCAGCTGTTCGAAGGCTTCTTGTTGATGGGTACCCTACTCGAAGCCCCCTTTTCTGCGTAGGGCCTTGAAGAAGGGGAGAGACTTCTCCCCTGACCTGGAGAGGAAATGACCGATTGCAGCCAACCGGCCTGTAAGCCTCTGAACCTCCTTGACATTCTTGGGCGGGGCCATGTCAATAATAGCTTGGATTTTCTCGGGGTTCGCCTCGATGCCGCGCTGGCTGACGATGAACCATAGGAATTTCCCAGTGGAGATGCCGAAGGCGCATTTAGCCGGGTTGAACCTCATGTTGTGATGCCGGAGGACTCCGAATGCTTCCTCGAGGTCGGCGACGTGGTCCGGCCCGGCCCGGCTCTTGACGAGCATGTCGTCGACAGACTTCCACATTGCGGCCGATCATGTCTTTGAAGATTCTGTTGACGAGCCGTTGGTATGTGGCTCCGGCGTTTTTCAGCCCGAAGGGCATAACGCGGTAACAAAAAAGACCCTGGTCGGTGACGAACGAGGTCTTGGAGATATCCGGTGGAAACATTCGGATCTGATTGTACCCCGAGAATGCGTCCATGAAGGACAATAGCTCATACCCCGAGGTTGCGTCGATTAAGGCGACGATGCGGGGGAGGGGAAAGGATCTTTCGGACATGCCTTATTTAGATCCGTGAAGTCGATACAGATCCGCCAGCCCCCGGTTGCCTTCTTCACCATGACGACATTAGCCAACCACTCGGGGTAGCTGACTTCCTGAATAAATCGAGCAGACAGGAGTTTGTCGACCTCTGCCTTCACAATTTGCTGTCTCTCCAGGGCGATTTTTTGCCTCTTCTGGACGACCGGCTTAGAGTCGGGGATGACGCTCAGCCGATGCATAATCAAGTCTTCGGAGATCCCGAGCATGTCGGAGGGCTTCCAGGCGAAGAGATCAACGTTGCGGCGGACGCATGCGATTATGCCTGGCTTCAAGTCCTCGGGGAGAGAGCGGCTCACCCGGAACCATTTCGATTCGTCCTCGGCGCCGAACGGGACCTCCTCCAGTTCGTCGACAGGCTCGGGAGCAGGGCTGTCCCTCTCGGGTTCGAGCTCGACGGCGTCGAGGGGGAACACACCCCCTCCGACGGCAGTCATGTAGCACGACCGCGCTGCTTCTTGGCTACCTCGGACTATGCCGACCCCTTGCGGGGTGGGAAATTTAAGTTTCAGATGGTAAGCCGAAGGTACCGCTTGAAGGGAGCAGAGTCCGGGTCGGCCGAGTATGGCGTTGTAAGCCGCCTTGACGTTTACCACCATGAAGTCCATGGACTCGGTCCTCTTGACAAGAGCCGATCCTGCGGTAACGTCGAGAGTAACAATTCCTTCTATCACGACAGGGACGCCGGAGAACCCATGCAAAGTGTATCCGGCTGGCTTGAGCTTGCCTCTGTGCAACTTGAGATTCTCGAAGGCTTCGAGGAAAAGAATATTTACCAAGCTGCCGTTGTCGACGAGGATTCGACGTACCTCACAATTATCCATGTGGAGGCCAATGACGAGGGCATCGCAATAAGGGGGGCGGACGCCTTCGAGATCTTCTTCGGAGAAGGAGACAGGCACCGGTTGCAACTTGGGTGAGGGGTTGTCTTGGACAGCGTTCACTTCTCGGATGAAGGCTCTCCGAGAGGTATTTGACTCTCCCCCCATTGGTCCTCCATGGACACAGTGTAGAATGGCCGGCGTGCCTGTGGCTCCCTCGGGTTCGGGGTCCCGATCCTGGATGAGGTTCGAAGTAGGGTTCGGAGGCGAAGGCCTCCGGTTCCTAGCATCTCGCCGATCCCGCGGGCCTTCTCTGGTGAATTCTCAGAGGTACCCTCGTGAGATGAGGGCCTCAATCTCGTCTTTCAGGGCCCGACATTGGTCGGTTTCGTGCCCGTGATCTCTGTGGAATCGGCAGTAGAAGCGCTGATCTCGCTTCTTGTTGTTACTTGGTCGGGGAGGTAGTCGGACAAGGCCTTTGTTTTCGATTTCTAAGAGGATAGCGGACACGTTGTGTGTCAAGGGAGTGTACCTCTCGAAGTGAGGGACCGGAGGTGCCCTCTTCGTGGCGACTCCTTCCTTTGCCGTTTTCCTGGCAGGCTCGACGTCATCGACCCTGCGCTTGCCCTTCCCCGCGACTTCCTTGCTGCCCTTTGGGTTAAGAGCTTCTTCAGCTCGTATGTACTTCTCGACCCGGTTGAGAAGGTCAGGGAAGTCCAGAGGTGGCCTCTTTGCCAAGGAGACCTTTAGCTGGTTGTGCCGGACATTGTATCGGAAAGCTGCCGAGGCGACCCCTGCGTCGAGGGCAGAGACGGATCTGGCCTCGGTTGTGAACCTCTTGACGAAGTTACGGAGCGACTCCCCCTCCCTCTGGGTGAGGTCGAGCAGGGAAGCGCTCGTCTTCTCGGCCTTCCGGCTGGTGATGAAGTGGGCCAGGAAGCTTGCTTCCAGCTGGTCGAACGAGAAGATCGAGCCAGGGGAGAGTTTGGAGAACCAATCCCTGGCCGGACCTCGGAGGGTGGCCGGGAAGGCTCGGCACAGCAAGGGATCCGAAGCGCTGTGAATCATCATGAGGGTTTTGAAGCCCTCCATATGATCAGCTGGATCCCCCTCGCCGTTGTAAGTCTCGAACTGCGGAGGCCGGAAGTTCTGGGGGATCTCTGCCTCTATGATGTTGACGGAAAATGGGGGTCGAGAAGGTCCACGACCTTGGACTAGGTTGGGATTCCCGTCGCCGATGCGCTCGAGGCGATTCTCCATCTCTAGGAGGCGTCGGAGCACCTCGTCTGTGCGCTCAGGAGGGGGGGTCGGTGCACGAGTGTGACTCCTCCCTTCGCTCATTTGAAGGGGTCGGCTATAGGTCGCGGACCTTGGCGCTCCATGGAGGGCCTCCATGATTTCATCTCTGAAGCTTCTGAACTCGGCCCTGGTGACCGCGCCATGGTCGGAAGGGTCGGGTCGGGGCGTAGGAATTTGCCCGATGCGGCTGAGTGCCGATGGCCTGTCCACTTGCGCAGGCCTGGAATGGTTCGGGGCCGAGTTGGAAACGGTCCCTCCCCTAGCCTGGCTAGCCCTTCTGTTCTGAATGACCCGACGAAGGTCGGGTTCGGCGACGCGTGAAACGCTTCGTTGGGGTCCGGGGTTCGCCCCCGGATTATTGGATGCTTGCCCTCCGTCGAGGGCCCCCTCGGGAGGAGGTCCGTCTGGTCGGGCGGAACGGGCCGATCTTCGGGCTCGGGGAGCCATGGGAGATCGGGTCGAGGGAGAGCGTCGGTGGCGAGGCTCGGACTGTCGTCCGTACCGATAAAATTTTTTCCACAGACGGCGCCAACCTGATGCTGCTTGTTTTTGGTCGCAGTGTGGGTGCACCAGGTGTGAGTTCGGACTCAATTTGTAATGAGGGAAGAGTACGGTGCCGGACGATGAGCAAGAGGCTCACTTCGGCGCTTGAGGATCGGCTTGGATGGCCTCGCCTCGAGTACCTGCAGATGGTCCTGAAACACCGGAGTTTATCCCGGTGGCGGACCCTCCGACGATCTAGTCAGTCTCTGTGAGAGAGTAGCAATAACTAGGAGAATTTAGGTGGCAAAGATTGATTACCTGAAAAGGTGGGTGAGGGTCTGGTATTTATAGGGAATCCCAACTGGGTTTGGATCCTCTTGGGGGCCGGGTCTGAACCCGAAAGCCCATGGGCCTGACGTGGCAGGAGGCCCAGGGGGTTTAGGGCGGACGTGGCAGTGCCAAGAGTGGTATAGGGCTGACGTGGCAAAGCCCTAGGTGGTATTTGGAGCTGACATGGCTGATCATGGGGCTCCTGTGCCTCTGGGAGAATCGGATGGCCTAGGTTGTGCCAGGTCATCCTCATTCCTTGCCAGGCTGGGCGGACGGCCCGTGGGGCTGTCGCGGCTCGGAGGCCGAGGGATATCGAGGCTCGTCGGATACGATGAGACCAGTTCTGTGAGGGTGAACTTACGGCTCGGTGCCGGGTCTGTAGTGGTCCGGGGTCGAGCCGGATTGTTTCTTTTCGAGTGAGCCATCCTGGGCCTTGGCTGGGCCCCAGGCCATTTTTACCCCACCACATCAATATTATAGCAATTTTTACTCTGCAGTCGTTTGTTATTTATTCATATTAGGCAAAATCGCTACAGAACAATGCTATATTTGAGAGCAGATATAAGAATGTGCATATTATAGCAGACGGATCTTCCCAAATAAAAAATTATTTTTTTATTATATCAGACGGATCATGAAGCTCCGTCCCAACTATTTTTTTTAAAAATTTTTTTCACCTCTAAGAAGATCCGTCCCAAATAAAAAAATAATTTTTTTTTTAATATGAGACCGAACTTGAAGCTCCGTCCCAACTATTTTATTATTATTATTTTTTTCACTTCTTACCTTGGACGGATCTTGAAGATTTGTCCCTTGTTTTTTTTAAAAACTTTTTTTAATTATTAAAATTATTAAAATATTAAAATTAATTATTAAAAATGCCGACATGTTTTTTTCGCGTCCGATCAATTTTTTTTATTGCTATATTATAGCATTTCGCCACTGCAACAAACATCCAATTGCTATATGTATAATATACATTTTGTCATTTTTTAACAATCACGAGTGGATGCGCTAAGCAAGCTGACTGAGATGAATTACTTTATGAGTAATGCTTGAGCCACTACCAATTTCACTACCATTTTCTTCACTACCTTATGTGGCATACTCCTATTGGAGAGTTCTCCCACCTACTCTATCATCCCCTACCTATTGGAGTGTACCACCTAAGGTAGTGAAGAGAAATATAGTGAAATTGGTAGTGGCTCTAGCATTACTCTTACTTTATCTCTAATATTATAATGGGAGAGATGGGGTTGGTAAACAAACAAACCCTAATTTGTTTGTGAGCAAACCCGTGCATCGCACGTGCTTTTTTTTTGTCCTTTTTCATTCCCCTCTACGTGCATCGCACGTGCATGATACTAGTTAATCTAAATGTGCACATCATGCCATCATGTAGTAGGAGACTTCAAATTCGAGGAATCAATACTGGATTGTGACCAGTAATTAAATTTTTGAAAGGATCGGATAATGAGTCCATAAACAATCTATTCATGTCATCATTTTACAATATTAGCATGCTTATCTTTTGCACAACAACGTGTATATTTTATTTTATTTTACATATATATACTTGGAAACGTGCTGGATTGACCGCAGGGAATTTCACAGAAACCTGTCAAGTATCGGTAGTTAGCTCACAGCATATATAAAAGATTAAGTTACAGATCGACACAACTGTTGAGACTTTGCTTCTACTTTTCTTCACAACTGGCCAACCTTTAATTTTGGCCGGGTTCGCGCGCAAAGACTGGGCGCCTCTAATTGAGGTCAATATCTTCAGTTGGATCGATGGATTGATATCTCATTTCAGGATGACAGATTGAGGCATCGCAATCATGTAAGTGAGAGAATTGACATCCGAGGACTTTCGTGCTACCTTAAGTAGGAAGGATCCTCGGCCGTATGAATAAATTAGAATTTTTTTTCAAAATGACCCTTTTTTGAAATTTTTTTCCGAACTGTCATTTTTTTTGTTCCGACCCACTCGCTTTTTGAAAAAGCGAGTTTGGTTAAAAATAACTCGCTTTTTCAGAAAGCGAGTGTGAAACTTTTAAACTTGCTTTTTCAAAAAGCGCGCTTGATTATTTTGGTAAATACTTTCGAAAGTGAGTCCGTTTTGGTAAATACTTTTAGAAAGTGGGTTAGTTTGGTAAATAATTTTAGAAAGTGGGTCATTTTGGTAACAAGTTCTTTTTATATCTCATTGTCACTTCATATTCTTTAGACTACTATCTATGAAATCGTTTGTCAGGATTTTCTATATCACATTATCACTTCATCTTCTTTCAGTATACACATAATTGGTATGTTTTAAGTTGCCGAGAATGAGCCAATAGATACTCCCAATCAATCTTAGCTTTTAGCCATCAATCATATGCGCTGGGTTCTTGCGCCAAAAATTCTTCTATTAAAAGGGTGATTGTAACTTTGTCCATGGATGCTGTTATACATAATGGTAGAGTACAAAAGTCTGACGTGGTAATTGATAAGACATGGTTCTCTAGTTCTGAATATTGTTAGCAGACTAAGGTTTGCTCATAATATATTGTTTTGTATTTCTTGCACTTGTTTTGAAAGCCCGAGTTTATTTTTTCCAATAAAGAAGAAATTTTCTCTCTTGATCACTTTTCTCTCTTGACGACCCGGCCTATCCGGGTCCGGATCCGGGTCCTGGTCCTAAATTGGGACCGGTTGTACTTTCAGGTCTGGGTCCGGGTCCGCTCAAAAGAGACCCGACCCTAATCCGAACCCGGACCCGTTGAAAAAAACCCAAAAAGTCAACATAAAAATAAATATTCTATCACCACGTCAAGAGAGAAAATTTCTTCTTTGTTGGCGCAAGATCTTCTGTCTCTCGGTGGATTTAATATTTTAAATATAAATAATATATATTAAATATGTAAAGTTTATAAATAAAAAAAATTGTGAAAGTGAGAGACGGATGAACTTCATCCGTCCTTTACTACCGCATGACCCTTTTACCCCTAAGGTGATAATCTGGTTATATGAAGGAAGGGGTAACTTGGTCATTTCCGCCAATGTGAAATACAAAAAAAATATTATGGACCCTTTTAACCACCATCGCTTTTTTAGAAAGCGAGTGTGAGACTTTCGGCGCAAGAACTCAGCGCATATGATTGATAGGTTAAAAGCCAATTATGTGTATACCGAGAATTGGGAGTATCTATGGGCTCATTCTCGACAACTTAAAACACACCAATTATGTGTATACTGAAATAATGTCAAGTTATGTATATGCTCGACTACTGTTAAACAGTTACTAACTTTATAAAATCATGACCAAAGAAGATGAAGTGACAATGTGATATAGAAAGTTCTGACAAACGATTTCATATATAGTAGTCTAAAGAAGATGAAGTGACAATGAGATATAGAAAGAACCTGTTACCAAAAATGACCAACTTTCTGAAATTCAAAAAATACACATAACAGTTGAGGCGCTCTATAGGTGTTAAAAAGTTCAACGAGCGGACGATCCAATAAAAGATATAAAACCATGATGATCCACTTTAAATTTAAGGGTTCGTATGGCATCCCTAAAATCAAAAGCCACTTAACATCGGTCACTGGGAGTCAAAGCCAAAATTTGAATTCTAGGTTTTTTTCATCAATTTACAAGTCTATTTACAAGTCTATTTATTATAATTATTGGTTTAGTTTATTAAATCATATTGAGGATGTTAAAGCTAAGACTTTGTATAAAAAACACACATTACAGTGTGCTAGCTATTTCTAGTCTGTTCAATCCATCTGTTTCAGGTATTTATCTTGTATTACCTAATTCACCCTAGGGGATGAGACTCTTAGGATTCTCAGGAATTCTAACCAGAGTCACTGAGTTTGAAAGTGGGAAAGGGACCCACTTTCAAACTCGGTGACTCACTTCAGTGTTAGAATTCCTGAGAATCCTAAGAGTCTCATCCCCTAGGGTGAATTAGGTAATACAAGATAAATACCTGAAACAGATGGATTGAACAGACTAGAAATAGCTAGCACACTGTAATGTGCATTTTTTTTACCAAACTAATCCACGTTCTAAAAATATTTATCAAGCTGACCCACTTTCGAAAGTATTTATCAAAATAACTAAGCATGCTTTTTGAAAAATCGAGTTTGGTTAAAAATAACTCGCTTTTTTAAAAAGCGAGTCTAACCTTTCGAAAATTAAAATTTTCACACTCGCAGTGGGTTGTTTAGGAAAAAAAAGTAGGACAGTTCGGGAAAAACTTTCAAAAAGAGGGTCATTTTGGAAAAAAAATTCAATAAATTAAAGGCCGCCACTAAATATCTCTATATGCGTGATACTATAAATGGATGTCACCTGCCAACTTACTTTAATTAATCATCAACACATCAATCAATATATCTATAGCTGATTAATTTCATGGCTGCAGAACACTTTGAGTTGATCACTGACTACACAAGTAGCAGTATGCCATTGGTTAATCCTTCCACAGTAGTACCGGATTTTGATGTTTCTTCGACTTATAACTCCAACCACCAACTGCCGTGGGTTGAAGTCTCAGCTGATTATATGGCATTTGATGAAGGCGTGTTTGAGAATTCATCTCCTCCGACACTAACTATGGCTCCAAATCATGAAGTTGCAACTAGTTTAGTCATGTATGTATGTTCTCAATTGATTTTATTATTATTATTATTACTTTTAAACTGACTTGTTATATATATATATATATATATATATATATGTAGGAAATGTGGGAATGAGGTGATGAGGATGAATATGGGTGTTGGGCATAGGATTGGATTCAGGACAAAGTCTGAGATTGAGATTTTAGATGATGGGTTCAAGTGGAGGAAGTATGGCAAGAAATCGGTGAAGAACAGTCCTAATCCAAGGTACGCATGCAAACTTAATTAGCTCTCTTGATCGAGTTGCACCTGATCGAAAGCCATGCATATTCAATTTAGTCAGGATTTTTTGTATTAAAAAAAAAAAAAATCATGTGATGATATGTATATATATATATATATATATATATATATATATATATATATATATATATATATATATATGTGTAAAAAGGGGTATGAGCAACTTGTTCATTTAGTAAATAAGCAATTGATCATGTGGCATACATGTAAATGAAAAAGCCTTAAAATGATTAGTTTATAAGAAGTTAATATTTCATAATTATATTTTAAATTGAAAAGTAGGGGAAGTGAAAAGTGAAAATATAGAAAAGAAATTAAGAGAATTAAGCTGGCTATAGATATTCTCCTCTCCTGATACATACTTTGGCACCCGGCCACAGCTTCAGATATGGCTAAAATCATTTATGTGCAAGCTGGAGCTAGCTAGCAATAATTAATATATATAGTTAGTGTAACCAAACAAAACTCTGTGAAAGAGCAGAGAGGAATGCATACACCCAAACAAGCAAAAATGACAAAGTAATTAATTACATAGCTAGAAATATATATACCACAACTTGCATAAACATTAAAACTATATATATACTAGATTTGCCCGTGGGCACGTGCCTACGGCACGTCTTCGGAACGGTAGAGCATATGAAAGTCTTGTAAACAGTAAAACTACAATTATGTAGCTCAAGTTTGAATAGTAAAATAATAATTAGTTGTAAATAGAAGTCTATGTTTCCATTAGTATGTGTTGAAAAATAATTATAAATGGGGGTGTAAAATCCAACTTCTTAGAACTTTGAATGTGGAAAATGATGAAATTTAACTGTTGATGAGATATTTGCTAGTTTCAATATAACATGAGCAATAAAAAATGCATAAAAAATCTAAAAATTTACAAACTTGAAATCTGAAAATATAAATTTCTGAGTAAATAGAGAGAGAATAAGAGAGAGTGAGAAATAAATAAATAAATAAAGGAGTTGTTTTGGAATTTGAATTTGAGTTTTGGGGGGAAACTTTTTGGCGGAAAAATATGTTTTATGAGGTTAGATCTGGACCATTGATTTCAACTTTATTGAATGAGAGCCACTTAATAGCTTTCTTTGTGTTTTATTATATAGATGGATGTGTTTGCATGTTTGCCTATAATAATTCGTCATTCCCTTGAATATTCTTGTCCGTCATATCATGGCTCATATATAAATCTCTATCTGCATATATGCAGTGACGATTATGTCTCATTTACTACTGTAATAATTCTGTGTTGAGGTTGGAGATAAAACTTATGCTCAAAATAATAACAAAAATCTCCGGCAACTGAAAACTCAGAATTTGCTTCATACTGAATCGTCATCTATATAACTATTTATTACCTCATCGAGATTGAGGGGAAAAAGCGTGTATATGTGCAATATACATGATTGAAGTTGCATATCCACACAACAATATGCAAACCATCCACCTCTCTCATTCAATCTATCTGATTAATTATACTAGGAATTACTATCGGTGCTCAAGCGAAGGCTGTGGAGTGAAGAAGCGAGTGGAGAGGGATCGCGAAGATCCACAGTATGTGATCACAACGTACGAGGGGGTCCACAACCACCTGAGTCCAGGCAGTGCTTGCTGTACTAGCTTTGGGCCCCATAACCACCACCACCACCACCACCACCATCAATGCTGTACTAGCTTTGGGCTCCATAACCACCACCACCACCACCATCAAGTAACTACAGCAGAAACCTCTTCTGGGTGGTTTTCTATTGGCAGAGGGCAGGCAGGCCCCTGTTATGGTGGCTCCTAGCTAACACACTACTTGGACTCTGCAGTCTGCAACAAACTCATCCTCACAAATTATATAATGTGAACTCTCAAAGTTAGTTAGGTCTTCAAAGATAATACAAGATATTTATATTCTTTTCTTACCCAAAAAGTGTGTAACTATTTTTTTTTGGGATTCTATATTCTTCTGAATTTGTTGTTATTTTGTTGTTGGACAAAGAAGTTGAACATGTCATGGTACGATGAGTACTGATATTTTGGGAGTGTATGTTAGTAAATGACCCACTTTCAATATTTATTTGTCAAATTAACTCACTTTTCAAAACAATTATCTAACCGACCAACTTCCAGAAAATATTACCTTCAACAGATCAGTTGAATATAAAAACCTAAAAACAAATTTTCTATATAACCCTATTTTAGAAATTATAAACTATTAACCTTATAAAATCTTTTAGTTTCCCAAAAAATAGGTAAACTAAGATAAAAAAATTTCCAAAATTTAAAATAAGATACATTGATAAAAAAATTGATATAAAGAAAATATATCACTAATAAAGAAACAACAAAATACTTATTAATAACTAGTAAAGTAACCAAAATCTATCTAAGAAAATACAAAAATAAATAGCATACATGGTATTTAGATTATAGAATCGAAGAAGCAAGTTGATATACCAACACCAACTATCACAAAAAATATTAAACTACAATAATTAAGTTAAGATGGATAATATTACAAAAATAGAATCATCAATACACTGAGAAATTTATATGATAAACATTCAAGAGTTGGAAGAAGATTACAATGGTCCATAATTTATAGTAACTATAAGAAAAGATTTAAAAATTATAAATAAGAACCGAAAAGAATTAAGTAGATATATAACAGAAGACACAGAAGAAAAGTTATGTATAATAGAAAGAACGTTTTTCCAAACTGACCCACATTTTGAAAGTATTTACCAAACTAACCCACTTTTGAAACTAGTCATCAAAATGACCTACTTGCTAACTCAGCTTGGTCAAACGATCATCACTATATGAAATAGCGAGTGTAGGCTTATTTCTTTCAGCTCAACTTGGCAAGAAAATTCGAAAAAAAACCATGCGAAGACTCGAAGTCTCAAACAACAAGTGTGTTTGTACCACACTTGCTGTTTGAGACAACGAGTGTCGTTTGAAATTTTTTTTTAATACCAGACTCGCTGTATCATTCTCCTCTACAATTCTCTCTCTCTTCATCCACTCTCCCAACTTCGAAACCCAAAACCCTAGCTCCCAAATTTGACCCCTCACCCACAAAATTTCTCCAAAATCTCTTTTGATCTACCTCACCCTCATAACCCTCTATACTCCCACTCTAAAAATCCTAAACTCATCATCCAAGATCCTGAATTTTTTTGAATTCGGGAAAGTTTAATGAGGTCTTCTCTTGCTCAATCTTCCGCATCATTGATTTGAAGGTATGATTTATATAAAAAAATTATCGTGTACACTTGGGTATGTTTTGTTCGTGATTAGATAATGACTCATTACATGTACAATGGCAGAACTAGTCGATAAAATTTATGAGGTTACTATTTGGAATAGAGATCAATGAAATGTTAAAATTTTAGCTCGTTATGCAGTGCAAAAAGGTGAAGGTCAATATTTTATGACTGTGCCCCTAGCAAATGATAACGCTCTAAAGTCCATGATTGCTAGGACACTTGATCCGAATTTATAGTTGGTCTGCATTGAAGTTATATATTCAACAAATCCAAATTATTAATGCTCAGCTACATGGTAATTCTAGTTCAAGCTTCGTACGAGAGGTACCGACACATGAGATGAGTTCTAACCTAGTTCAAACATCACGTACAATCCCACCGTCCCCACAGGATGACACTTTCATAAATACTACAAGCCCAAATCCTATAGAATATGAGTTGCCACGTCAACCTAGTTTGGTTCATGATTATGTTCAAAATGACAGTGTATTTGGAATTAAAAATGTTACCGTCAACAACGAATTATTAGAGGATGATGAAGAAGAGGAAGAAACGGACAATGGAGTTCATGAGAGTTTAGAAAATGATGACGAAGTGGAAGAAGATGAATATGAAAATGTTGAGAATGACGTGAACGTTAATGATAGCTATGATAATGTTCATGTTCATGTTATCAAGGAGATGACACAAAGTGCGAGAGTAAATCAAGTTCCACAAGAGTCGTCCAGTTCATCCATCGTATAAGAATTGTATATTGGGCAGGAGTTTCAAAGTAAAGAATCAATCCAGCAGACGGTGAAGCTATACTCCATCAAGAAACATCGAGAATTTGTCAATTTGAAATCTCACCGATCTTATATACCATGAAATGTAAATTGGCACATAGGAAACATACCATTGAGAAGATGGTGCAAGTCTCCCCAGTCGTAAGTGAGGGCAGTTGCCCTCACAAGTTTATAGGGAACTGATGTCAATTATAATAATATAGGATATAGGTAAGATAAGATAAGATAATAGATAATAGATTGCAACATCGGCATCTTAGTTAGTAAGTATGATAATTTTATTGTCAATTGAGGTTCATTACTCACCTTTTACACTTTCCCATAAAAGATGGATAGTGTAATCTCAACCAGTCGATCGGGTGAACTTGAACCGGACCGGTTTAGGGTCCGGTTCCTATTGAATCCAATCTGAAGGGAACTGAAGGGGTCTAGTCTAGGGATGGCATCAGGTCCGGGCCAGCCCGGGATCGGCCCGGCTCGGCCCCCTCCTATCTGGGCTTAACCGCGACCTGGCCCCCCTCCTACCCGGTCTGGTCCGGTCCCAATTTTTCGGCAGTTGGCCCGCTCGAGGCCCGACCCGCTCAAGACCCGGGACCAACTGAACCGGCCTGCCCGAGCTCGGGCCGGTTTGGGCCGACCGTTGGCCTTTTTTTCTAGAAAATAAAAAAAAATTTAAAATTACAAAAAAGCCCCCCAATGGATTTATACTGGCTAGTTTTGGGAGGTACTTTAGGAAAAAATGGCATTTTCTATAAATACCATACCATTTCCTTCATTTATCTTCACTAATTCACTCAAATATCTCATTCTCTCTATTATTTCTCCAATCAACAACAACAATTTGGTGATCAACACTCTCTCAAGTGATCACGATCAAATTTCTCTACATTTTGAAGGAATCAAAATCAACAACAATCAAGTGATCAACTCATCAACATTAAACAACAACAATCAATACTATTTCTACTCCTAGCTCTCAAGTCTCAACTTTCTTACGATATTTTAGTATAATTTTAATTTGTAGAATTAACATAGTTTATTATTTATTATTCTCATATAATTTTTGTTTTCTTGATCTTCTTTCTCTCATTTTTTTAGAATTTATTTTTAATTTTGGTAAAGTTGTAAAAGAAACATATACTACTCACTCACTAGTTCTTGATATTGTTGTTATTTTTTAATTGAGATAGATTGTTGTTTGTTTTTAATTATTAGTTGTCATACATTTAGTTGTTGTTTTCTTTCTAATTTTAACATACACTAGTTTTTTATAGTTAAATGACCTCTAATCGATCACGCAGTGATGGTAGACATAGTAGTCAAGAATCTACTAGTCATCACATTCCTTCCATTCCTAATCCATATATAGATAGTGAAGAAATATTTATGAATTATGATAGTTTTTCCGATTTGAATGAAACACACTCAAATCCTATAGAAATAGAAGATCATGTAGAACCACAACCATCGGAACAAGGTCCTTCTCTAAACTCAAGGAAAACAAGAGGGACTACTTCCGAAGTACACAATTTTTTCAATTTTGTCCCTTCACAAAATGATAAGAGTGTAGGACTTAAAATATGTAAGAAGTGTCAAAATCCATATAAGTTTAAAATAGGATCGGACACGGGTACACTTCAACGTCACTTAAACAAATGTCAACCACAATTTTCGAAAGATAATCTCACACAACAAAAAATACATCCTAAAACCGATCAAGTAGATAGTCATACATATGATCACGATCTCGTTCGTAGGGGAATGGCTAAATTAGTAATTAGGGGTAAATTGCCATATTCGTTTGGTGAACAAAAATATGTAGAGACTTTTGTACAAACCACCTTTAACCCCCATTATAAAAAGATTGCTAGGAATGTTGTTAAGAGTGATTGTAAATTAGTTTACAATGAGATTAAGAATTTTTTGATAGCAACATTAAAATCACTAAACACTAGAGTTTCATTGACATCGGATGGGTGGGTAGGAGTAAACAGAGTTCTAATGATGTGTGTAACATATCATTGGATAGATTCAGATTGGTTACTTAAAAAGAGAATAATTTCTTTTGAATATGTTAGGTACCCACATAAGGGTGAAATTATAACCACACACATTATGAAAGCATGTAATAATTTTTGTATATATGATAAAGTGTTTGTTATTGGTTTTGATAATGCCTCCAATAATACTAAGGCAACTGAGAGTTTAAAAATTACTTTAGATCCTATAGAACCCAAAATTTTTCATGTTAGGTGTGCTTGTTACATTTTAAATCTTTGTGTGCAAGATGCACTAAAATATGAAAATGATAAATTAGAAGCAATGAGAGATTGTGTTCATTATATTACATTGGGTGGTCCACTTTATCAAGCTTTTCATAATTGGTGTAAACTTAAGGGCATTGTATGTAGACATTTTTCTAAAGATATACGACATCGTTAGAATTCTACCTTTGAATTATTAGGTGTTATTCTTTATTATCGTTTTAATCTTAGAGACTTTTGTGTCGCAATGGGTATGCAAAATTGTATGTTAGATGATATTTTTGGTTTTTTGCCGATAGTTTGTATAAATTTTTACTACCTTTTAACGATGCAACTTTACAATTTTCAAAAACATATACATCTACATCTAGTGGTATTTTACTTGAAATTGTGACTATGATGATAACAATTAAAGATTTGCAAAATGACCCTTTTATTGGAGATATGGTTAATGCGGCATATGTTAAATTTTTGAAATATTTTCATCCAATTCCTATGTTATATTGTGTAGCTAGTGTAATGAATCCTATAATTAAATTATATGGTACAAAAATTTTAATTGAAATTTTTTACACTTATGCCCCATACGATGCAATACTAGATTTTGATCATGTTGCTTTTACTCGTAAATTTGAGAATATTTTGATTAGGTTATATGATTCTTATGATAGGATTTATTCATCTAACACTATTCAAACACAAACATAAACACAAAATGTTGATTCTTCTTCTTCTTCTTCCTCCATATTAGCAAAAGGAAAGAGTCAAGCTAGTATTGGTGTTTTAAATCTTATTAAATCAAAAAAACCAAAAACCAATTCACCAAAAGAGTTGAATTGATATAATGCACAAAGTGCAGTTGAAGATGTAGAAGATGTGTTACAATTTTGGAAGAGTAATGAAGCAATTTTTAATATTCTTTCTCATATGGCTAAAGATCTGCTAACACACCGGTGTCAGCTATTGCATTGGAAAGTGCTTTTTCTCTTGGTGGCAGGATAATGAGCCCGAGCAGGAACAGATTGACAGCCAAAAATTTGGAGATGCTAGTATGCGCCGAAGATTGGATGAAAGCGGAAGAGAGGACCCAAGACTTACTTGAAGCACAAGCTGGAGTTGGATCAACAAGTAGCGATGAATGAACGATTACATTTAGTTAATTTACATTAAATGTTGTTCAATAAATTGTAATTAATTGGAAAATTTAGGGTGATGAGATTCTATATTTAGGTTAAGTTGAAGTGCACGACAATAGTCCAATGCATTCTCTTCAATCTAAGTAGAGGCCATCTCGATCTTTAAATTCAAGTAATTCCCTTGATTTGTAATTTGATCTAATTAGACTAATTTGTATGAATTTTATTCATGTACTTCATTTTATTCAAGAAGTTCAAATTTATTAAAACATGTACTCCTTTTATTCATGTACTTCAATTATTTATAAAATTTTATTCTTTGCAATTGTTATGAAATTATAAATCCATATTCTTGATCTTTAATAATATTTTACACACACAAAAAAAAAAATTCTCTCTAAACACGGGTCCGACTCGCGAACCGGCCCGGTCCCCACATTTGGATCCGGGGGGCAGGTCCGGGCCAAGGTTTCCAACCTTGAGCCCGGCCTGGCCCGGCCAGTGTAGTGGAGGAGTCGGGCCTGGGTAGGCCCGGAACTGGTCAAAGCCCGGTCAAATCCGGCCCGGATCGGCCCGAGTGGCCCGAATGCCATCCCTAGTCCAGTCCGGTTCTTACAACATTATTAATTGTTCTATAACTGTCCCCATTTTGCAATTAAATGTAGATGGGTACAATAAAACAATTGGTATCTTCGACCACAACAACCATTACACCTTTTCTCATCTTCATGCAAGGGGCCATTTGCTTGACGTATGTTTGACTAATCCCCTATCTCACATGGCTAAGTAAGAGCTTAGTCCTAATCTTAAACATGAAATTAACTCATCTACTCCATCCTTTCTTTAATCAAACAATCTTCTTTTAAAAAACTCACGTCACTGGCGTGATCCACCTATGAGGCTTATCATCCCTCCAATGGAAGAGAATTTAAGATACAAATCATGACATATGTTTCCTATGTTTAATCATGACATATGTTTCCTATGTTTTAGGGCATATTTATTGATTCAAATAGTTATATAAATATTCTTACATGATGTAATAACTTTGTATGAGTATATTCCCAATCTTAGTTTCTACAATTTGGCTTTTAAAATACCTATTGTCCGGACACCCATTGGGGCTCTTTATTCTTCTGAATTTGTTGTTATTTTGTGGTTGGACAAAGAAGTTTAACATGTCATGGATGATGAGTACTGATATTTTCGGAGTGGATGTTACTAAACTGACCCACTTTCAATATTTATTTGTCAAATTAACTCACATTCCAAAACAATTATCTAACTGACTCACTTCCAGAAAATATTACCTCCAACTGACCAGTGGATATATAAAAATCTTTAAAAAATTATTTTCTGTATAACCCTAGTTTAGAAATGATAAACTATAATATCTCTCAACCTTATTAAAACTAGATGCTTCACAAAATATAAGGAAATTAAGATTAAAAAATCTTTCAAAATTTAAAATAAGATACGTTGATAAAAATTAATAGAAAAAAACATATAACTGATAAAGAAACAACATAATACTTATTAATAACTACTAGAGTAACCAAAAAGGCTAAATTTGAAAAAAAAAACCTCTTAAACTATCCCCTTTATGCAGAAAACCTCACTGAACTATTTTTTTGCACAGAAAACCACACTCAAGTATAGTTGTAAAAAGCCCACTCTGACGGCCTGAATATTCTGCTAAAGTTGAGTGAGGTTTTTTGACAATAATGATAAAGAAGCATGATATTTTCTGAAGCAACTTGCAAAAATGAATGAGGTTATCTAATACAAGCAGAAAAGTTAGATATGGTTTTTTTAAAAATATACTTCATCAGGGTTTTTTGCAACCATACTTGAGTGTGGTTTTCTGTAAATAAAAAAGTTCAGTGAGGTTTTCTGCATAAATGGAATAGTTCGAAAGGGTTTTTTCAAATTTAGCCTAATAAAAAACCTACCTAAGAAAATACAAAAAGAAATAGCATACAAGGTATTATACAATAGAATCGAAGAAGCAAGTTGGTATACCAACACCTACTATCACAAAAAATATTAAACTACAATAATTAAGTTAGGATGGATAATATTACAAAAATAGAATCATCAATACACTCATAAATTTATATGATAAACATTCAAGAGTTGGAAGAAGCAGGGTCGGCCCTGAGTTCCCAGGGGCGCGAGGCGAAAGGCCCAAATAATTAATTTTGGGGGCCCCTGATAACAATATAACTTTTTTACTTGTAAAATACGTGTCTATATTTACAAGGAGAATACAAATCTGGGGGCCCTTAAAATTACAAAAAATTGGGGGCCTGAGGCGGCCGCCTCACCGGTCTTAAAGTGGTTGCTGGTCCTGAGAAGAAGATTACAGTGGTCCAGAATTTATAGGAATTATAAGAAGAAATTTAAAAATCATAAATAATAACATAAAATAATGAAGTAGATATATAACAGAAGACATAGAAGAAAAATTATGCATAACCGAATGAACTTTTTTTCAAAATGACCCACTTTTAAATGTATTTACCAAACTAACCCACTTTCGAAACTATTTACCAAAACAAACTACTCACTAACTCAGATAGCGAGCTTGGTCAAACAATCATCGCTATATGAGATAACGAGTATAGGCTTATTGCTTTCAGCTCAACTTGGCAAGGAAACTCGGGAAAAAAACATGCAAAGACTCGCAGTCTCAGACAACGAGTGTGTTTGTACCACACTTGCTGTTTGAGACAACGAGTGTCGTTTGAGGATTTCTTTTAATACCAGACTCGCTATCTCATTCTCCTTTCCACTTCTCTCTCTCTCTCCATCCACTCTCCCAACTCCGAACCCAAAACCCTAGCTCCCAAATTTGACCCCTCACCCACAAAATCCCTCCAAAATCTCTTTTGATCCATCTCGTCCCTCATAACCCTGTAATATCCCATTATAAAAATCATAAATCCATCATCCAAGATCCCAAATTTTTTTGAATTCGGGAAAGTTTAAAGAGGTCTTCTCCGGGCTCATAATTGCTCAATTTTCCGGATCATTGATTTGAAGGTATGATTTGTATAACCTTTTATCATGTACACTTGGGTAGGTTTTGTTTGTGATTAGATAATGACTCTCATTTTTGTATAAATATGTATATGTATGGATTATGATATTCATATTTGGATTTAATTTGGTGGTGAAATTATTCGTGATGCAAAGCTAGGTTGTTATAGTGTCGTTGATCCTGAAATAATTTTGGCACTCATACATTTACAATGACAGAACTAGTCGATAAAATTTACGAGGTTACTAATTGGGATAGAGATCAATGAAATGTTAAAATTTTAGCTCGTTATGCAACGCGAAAAGGTGAAGGTCAATATTTTATGCCTGTGCTTGTAGCAAATGATAACGCTCTAAAGTCCATGATTGCTAGGACACTTGATTTGAATTATAGTTGGTTTGCAATGGTGTAGCGCCCCGAATATTCAATAAATAACTTAGAAATACGTGGCACAAATTCCAGCATCTACCTTAATTATAATTATAAACACAGTACAAATACAAGAAAATTTAAAACTTTTATTACATCAATTCTGTCACAACCACAGCAGAAAATTAAACACCTTGAATTGCAATTCATCTTACCACACAGTTCTATATTTACACATCTTTTTACAACATATATGATAATATAAAACATTCTACCACATGCTCCCAACTCCATGCTAATAGTACCTACCTGTGAAATATGAGGTTAGAGATAACTCTAACCCCGAAAACTACAGAGGCTAGCCATAACGGTGTGAGTGTATCCAAAAAAAATACAACTTAAACGAAACTTAAAGAACAAAATCATAGTCAACATATTAACATGGTAATAACAATGAAATATGAAATAAACAAAAGAAACGTAAATCATTAAGTGAACTAGGCTAACTGTCAAGTGTAGACAAAAGAAAACAAGCATAAATCAAGTCAAGGGAAATCATAAATGCATATGATGAAAACTAATGCATACTTGTCGAATCTTTGCTCCCTACATAGATCCGGTGCAAGCCCTTATCATTCTCCACTTTATAGGGTTCGATCCCACGTTATGCAACTATCCTACTACAATGATTACTAAGAGATTTAGATATTTTGCAAGTATCGACTCTCGTCCTTGGAATACTGGAGGCAATCCCACTCACGTGGATCATTCTGTGGCCTATTTCATCCATCGTCCCAGAATACTTGGGAATGCTTCACTCTGCATGTCATCCTGAAACCCTCATTGCAAAAACATCTCATGAGCATCGCTCTCATCCTTGGAATACTGGAAACCAATCCCACTCATGTGGATCATTCTGTGGCCTTATCATATCCCGCTTCCCAAAAAGGAGATACGGAATAAGGATACATGACTAAGTCTAGCGAATGACTTGCACTATTCATAAGATGTCAGAATCTTTACAACAAGCACAAGTATAAACAAGAGAGATACAATAAGAATAGTCAACCACGCATGCATAACTGAATCAATATAGTCAACAAGATTACTTGAAAAGAAACAAGAATACTGAATTTCAAATAATCATGTCTAGAACAAAATACTAGTCTGGGACAAAAAAAGCCCAATACAAATATCCATGTAACAAGTTACAATTATTCAAGATAAGCAACAAGAAATAATAAATGTAGCAAGAACTCCAGCCAACTAGATTCTTCATCGGGTAGCTGATCATCATAATCTGTAATTTAACAAATTGCAGGAAAAAGAAAAGAGAAATAAAACGTCCGTCAATGCAAGTTACGGGCCGCTTGTAGTGCAGGCACAAGTACAGGAAAAACCAAATAGACAAGGAGAGAGTAACAGCGGAAGCAAGTATAGCATGTAAAGATTTGACAACAAAATAGAGAACTAACTCTAATCAAGAACAGGAACAACTAGCATGGCAAGATGAACGGGTGTAAGTGGCATGTAACAAGTGTCAAGTAAATAAGTATCATGTAAATGAGTAACGGGTAACAAGTGTTAAGAATCAAGTATCACGTACAAGCACTACTAATCGGAATGGATATAACGGCGTATCTATCCCGGCGTTTATGCCCAAATGCCGCGATAGATCGTCATTATAATAATTTTTTTAATAGCGGGCCTCTATAACGGCGGTTCTATATTACGCCGTTATATATACAATATATAACGGCGGTGGTATAGACACCGCCGTTATAGATAGAGCGCATAATTATAATTAGCTAGAGCGCTAATTAGCTCTAGTTCGTTTAGTGAAAACATAATTAGCGCCCGCTCCGCTCTTCGTTTCCCCCCAAAAACGAAAACCCTAATCCAGCGCCAGCTCCCGCTCCGCTCTTCGTTTCCCCCCAAAAACGAAAACCCTAATCCATCGCCGCTCTTCGTCTTCCCGCTCCGCTCTTCGTTTCCCCCCAAAATCGAAAACCCAAATCAAAAATACTCCAGCGCCGCTCCACTCTCCATCTCGAAAATCTCTCTCTCTCTCTCTCTCTCTCTGACCAGTCGACCTCTCCACATTCGGCGCATCTTCCCCTCTCCCCATTCGGCTTCGTCTCCCCACACGGTTGCAGTCGCCCTTCTCCATTCAAGAAGAAGCTCCGTGTGGATTCATTCTCTATTTGATTGGTACGTTTCACATCCTCTTAGTTCTGATGTCACTTTCAATTTTTCGGGATTAGGGTTCTGTTAACTTTGCTTAATTTGAAATGGTGGCCATCTGAGAAGTGTGATTATGCGACTTGTAGTTTGGGGACATTGTGATTTTGGGGATGTGGGTTTTTGTTGGCATTGGTGATTGAATAATGGGTTGGTTTGTGATATGGGATTGATTGTCTTGATTTGGTTTGAAATTTTATGGAATTAATTTCTTTTTATTTTTATCTCTGTTGTTATGTGGACTGTATAAATTCTGATTTTACTTTTTTTTTTTACAGGAGGTCCTTCAGCTTCTACCTCTCCAGGTATGAATACATTGAATAGATGTTTGTTATTCATTGATTTGCTTTCGTGGTCCATAGGCTCTTGATATAACTAGAGATCGAAGGGTGTAGTTCTCTGCATAATAGGTGGACCTAAAAAGCTAATGAATAAATGTGTTAGGCATTTCAAATATGGATATAGAATTGAGAACGAGATGCTTAAAATATAACTTTTGAATGATTAGTCTGCTGCATTCTAACCAGGACCAATTTCAATTTGTAATGACAATACCATTTGTTCCCCAGAGAGTAAGTAAGATGGGGTCAGGTTATCCCATTTTCCCCTCCTCTATTATTATGTACTTGTAAAAAAAATATGAAATACAAACTATCCTCTGCTCTTAAGCACTGCTATAGATCAATTTTCCAGTTTTGGTTTTAAACTGAAATTTTCAGGCCCTAAAGAGTGTAAGAAGTAATAATAATATAATTAAATAATCAAGTGAATATATTCAACAATTTACAAACATTATTTGTTAGATTTAAATGAAACTGCAACGATTAATCCCAATCATGCTCCTGCCTAGTCCATGATATTTCTTATAAATAATGTACAGCTAAAGAGATGATTAATCTCAGATCAAGACTGAAGGTAGTTTTTTTTTCATGAATGTATAACATGGAATTTTTTATTTTTATTTTTTTTAATAAAAAGATGACCCTAGTCATTATTACATTAATAATAGTTAACGAAATATAGTAGTACTCGAACATATCCATCGTTTCATTAATGTATAACATGGAATTTTGTCCACCTTATTATGCAAGATGCATGGACACAGTATACAAACACACTGACAAGTACACAATGTAATATGACAAACTGACACAAAATCTAAATATTTAGATCGAAATATGTAGTGTCATGCACGTATAACACAATTTCCAAACAGAGTCGTCCTTCATAATGATTGGTATGCAAAAGTAGGATTGCGATAACATATGCAGTTGGAGGTTTAGGAGGATCGATAATAGTGCAATAAACATTACATGAACAATAATGGTTTGTTGTTATTCCAATTTATGCCATTGTTACTTTCCACATCTGCACATGTTCCAAAATATGCATATGATCTATTCCTATAACCTGCATAGTTACTTTCCACATCTGCACATGTTTTTACTTTCTACAACCTGCATTTGGTTCATTATCCTTATACACATCCAGTAATTGAGTTGAGTAGTAGTTGAGTGTCGAGTTTATTAGCTCCTGTGAATGCTTAGTATGAGTCAAAGGGGAATCTTTTGATATATCCTACATATGTTTTTACCTTTTACAACTGCATATGATTTCATTTCAATAACCTGCATATAGTTAATTTACTACATTCTACATATATTACTCTTCATAATCAGTATAAAGGATTTTCTATATATCAGTCATTTATATACATACATATATTTCAATTTAATAAAGAGTTTCTTTGTATCTGCATAAGGGTTACACTCTATATTTGTGCATGTTCTCTTCAACTCAGTGAAAAGGAATTTTTGGATACATTATATATATATATATACACACACACACACACACACAACTTTATATCAGAAAAGGGAAATTTCTTATATATATACATTTACACAGTGAAAGGAACTTTCTGCATATTTTATGTTTCTGCATAAGCTTCATTTTAATCTTGATTGGTTCACAGCTGGAAGTAAGTCATTATATTATTAGTTTATGTCTTGAGCGTGTCTTTCATGTACAAATTATCTTTTTTATTGACCAAGTGTAGTTTATGTGCATCATTTTGAAGGCATTTAAGATGTTGTATGTCTATTTCGAGGACAGCTTAAGACACTTGGTTGGTTTGGATCTTTTATAGCTAGAACTTACACTAGAATCATACTGTATGAGTTTCGACAAAAAATTGGAATTTGGATCAGTACATATATAGCGACTAAAAGAAGAGAATATTATACTGGATTAGAAGTACACTTAGTTAGTTTGTACTTCTAATCTTTCCTAGTTTCTAATAGCCTATATGCAGTGGGTTGGTACAGGGAAACATAGGGACGTCCACCTTCTATCAGAAGCCCAATCGTGAGTCCAAGCTTATATATATAATTGTGTATACAGTAGATATAGTAATTAGTAGAGGGTAAACCTGGGAAATAAATTTTCATTGTGAGAGAGAGACTGATACATATACCGTTGACTTAATTACAATCATATGTCAATTAACTCTAATTTTATCTTCAGTGCAGAACTGATCATTCTATTGTTTTTAAAAAATTCTAAGTAAACATATCACTGTCTTCTATCACATGGATTAGCTGTCATACCTATATTTGATACCTTGAGTCGTGACTATAACTACACTTTGGTGTGGTGGATGCACACTTAAACACTAATCAGATCTACACCCTGAAATTCTACATGCACTATTTCTGAAGGGTCACACAGATTGTGTGAGCTGGTTTCAAAGCCTTAAAAACACCAATCAGAAACCCCCTCCAAAGTGTATACACATTGGTTTATGTATCTCCCTAGATTTAGACTGCTTCTATACATAGGTTTCATCAACAGACAATTTGATTACATCCTATTAAATCCAAAGTAACAACAAATCAGTAGATAACTTCAATAATTTCATAAAAACTAAATGTACATAATTATTAACAGTGAGTGACTCATATTTTTCAAAATGTTTAACAGTGAGTGACTTATGCTTATGTTGATCCTAACCTACTTATATTTCAGATTGACTCATATTTTTCAAAATGGATAAAAGTTGGATTAATAAGCCACGATTATCCAAAGCGTATCGGGATGGTGTTAAAGAATTTATTAACTATGCAAAGAGCAATTCTCCTGATTCGAACGTGATTTTATGTCCATGTATCCGATGTTCAAACTGTGATTTGAGGACGTGCGACGTAGTTGAGACACACTTGATTTGCAATGGTTTTCTACAAGGGTATACACATTGGTTTTGTCATGGAGAGTCTGTTCGTTTAGCTTCGACTACTCCGGTTGTGAATGAAGACGAGGCTTTATTTACAAATGATCTAAGTATTGATGATGAAATGCACTTTTTAGTGCGGGATGGGTTGGGATTCCATAACTTCGAAGCTCACATTAGTAATCCAATCAATCAAGTCCAGAACGAGACAGCAGAAACATCACAACAAGGCGATGGGGTGGCAGAAGAAATGCCCAGACCCGAAACTAATAAAGAATACGAAGCCTTTCATAAGTTGTTGGAAGATGCAAATACTCCTCTGTACCGTGATTGTCACAAGTTCTCTAAGTTTTCATTCATTGTTAGACTGTTTCAGATTAAATGTCTAAATGAATGGTCTGCCAAGTCCTTCACTTTACTTCTTGAATTATTGAATGAAGCTTTTCCTCAAATCTGTATCCCCAATTCAGCCCAAGCTACAAAGAAATTTCTCAAGCATTTTGATTTAGGGTATGAGAAAATACCATCATGTCCATATGATTGTATGCTATTCCGGGGGGATAAGGAGACTCTTGAAGATTGTGAAGTATGTGGTACTTCAAAATGGGTGCAAACGCCGACGGAGGAGGAGCAAACTGATGAGCCAATTACAACAAATAGGAAAAAGAAGCCCGCAAAAATACTGCGTTATTTTCCTCTAATTCCTAGGCTACAAAGACTGTTCATGTCATCTAAGACATCTTCTGATATGAGGTGGCATGCAGAAGGTCGTAAGAATGATCAAATTCTCAGGCACCCAGCTGATTCCGAATCATGGAAAAATTTTGATGAAAGATATCCTGATTTTGCTTCAGATCCTCGGAATGTGAAACTTGGATTGGCCAGTGATGGTTTTAACCCATTTAGGCAAATGAGCAGCACTTACAGCATATGGCCCGTTGTGTTAATTCCATACAATCTACCCCCTTGGTTGTGTATGAAGCAATCATCATTCATCTTGTCCATGATAATTCCTGGACCAAAATCTCCTGGAAATGACATAGATGTGTATCTGCAGCCATTGATTGATGAACTGCAACTATTGTGGGAGGGTGTTCCAACATATGATGCAACATCTAAAGAAACTTTTCGTCTCCGGGTTGCCCTGACTTGGACAATCAATGATTTTCCCGCATATGGAAATTTATCTGGTTATAGCACGAAAGGACGTTATGCTTGTCCTTGTTGTGCTGAGCAAACTATTTCAAAGTGGCTATATAAGGCAGAAAGTTCTGCTACATGGGGCATAGGAGATGGTTGCCTACCACACATTTTTTCAGGGCTGAAACAACGACATTTGATGGTACCAATGAGTGGAGACATGCTCCTATAGCTCATTCTGGGTCAGATGTGTTAAGACGGCTAGAAGGCCAGCAGTTCACTTTGTCAAAGGAACCCGAAGTCATTAAAATAGCCAAGAAAAGAGCTAGAGATGAGCAACAGAACAATGATGAAGATGATGCAGATGAATGTGATAGTCCTATCGGTTTAGGATCATGGAAGAAGAAGAGTATTTTTTTTCAGTTGCCATACTGGGAGTTCAACTTATTGCGCCATAACATTGATTTGATGCATCTTGGAAAAAACATTGGTGAAAATTGTGTAGGAACAGTTATGGGGGATGACCGGAAGACAAAAGACAATCTTAAGTCTCGCCTTGATTTAGTAGAAATGGGCATAAGGCATGAATTGCACCCTGAAGAATTACCCAATGGCAGAGTACGACTTCCTCCTGCAATCTACTCAATGTCAAAAAGCGAGCTAGAGATGTTTTGCAAAGTACTACAGAATCTTAAGGTCCCTGATGGTTATTCATCTAATATATCTAGATGTGTCAATTATAAGGATAAAAAGTTGCAGGGTCTAAAGTCACATGACTACCATATCTTGATGCAGGATCTCCTTCCCGTTGCTCTGAGGTCTTCAATGTGTGAGCAAGTCACTTCCGTCCTGAAAGATTTATGTAGTATATATAAAGGATTTTGCTCGAGATTGTTACGTGTTGAAGATATTGAAAAGTTAGAGTAGCGTGCTGCATTGACACTTTGTCAAATGGAGAGGATATTCCCCCCATCATTCTTCACTATAATGGTTCACTTGATAATCCACCTAGCCGATGAAGTAAGACTTGGTGGACCAGTACATTATCGGTGGATGTATCCGATTGAGAGGTAGTACTTCATCCCTCATTAAGTTCGTTAATTATGTACTTTATCTATGTAACCTTTGCCGAAAAGTTTTTTAATCCAAATATTCTTGTTTAGGTACCTATACCGACTTAAGAGTTACGTTAGAAATAAAGCTTATCCGGAAGGCTCTATAGCAGAAGGTTATCTTTCGGAGGAGTGCTCCAATTTTTGTTCAAGGTATCTTCAGGGTGTGGAGACATGTCTGACTAGACCCAGGAGAAATTCAGACATTTCCAACCTCAATGGCGCTAAATATCTCTTTCAGACTGCGGGCACTACTTTCGGTAAAATCGATGCGATTGAGTTAGATGACTTAACATGGGAACAAGCACATCGATATGTGTTGGATCACCATGCATCTTGTGAGCCTTATCGAGCGTAAGTTGGATTTGTTAGTAGTGTGAATTTATTCATGTCAATTAAAGAGTAGTTAACCTAAATTTTAATTTACATTCGTTCTTATTTTGTTCCAGCGAATTTATCAGGAAAATGAAAAGAAGACATAGACCCAAAAACTTGAGGCCACGTGAGCAACATAAATTAATGAATGAGCAATTCCACAAGTGGTTTGAAACCCACGTAAGTGACCGACCAAGGTTTGATTTAAAGTACAACAAAAAATAATTTAAAGTCTTATGCTAATACAATTTACTATATAATTGTAGGTTTCCTCGTTGGGTAATGATGATGTGTCAAGTGAAGTAAAGATTCTTGCCAAAGGTCCCCATAAAATGGTTAAAAGATACAATGGATATATATACAACGGTTTCAGATTTCGAACTAAGGAGCGTGAACGCAACTTGAAGTCTCAAAATAGCGGTATTGTAGTGACTTCAAAAACAAGAAGCTATGCCTCTAATAAAGACCGGAATCCTGTAGACGGGGATGTTGACTATTATGGGGTGCTAACAGATATCATAGATTTGGATTATTACGGGCATTTTCGAGTAGTATTATTTCGTGGTGATTGGGCTATGTTAAGTAACAACTACCATGATAAGTTGGGCTTTGTAGTTGTAGATTTCTCACATCTGATTCACACTGGGACACACATTAGTCATGAACCATTTGTGTTCCCATCTCAAGTGCAACAAGTTTTTTATATCCAGGACCCAGTAGTGGAAAAAACTTATGTGGCGCTACCTATGCAACCAAGAGATGTATTTCAGCTGGGGGATGATTCAGATGACGAAGATGATGATATTGAGAACAATTTCACTGCTTCTGAATTCCCTACATTTGATGTAAACATTCTTGATGTTAATAGCTGCCCTACCTGGCTCCGTACGGATGGAGAAGAGGGAGATGTATTTGATGATGTTGTAATATAGTGTCTTATACACATTTTTGTAAATTGTGCTAGTTCATTTGTTAACCTTTTCTTTTCTATACACATTTTTGTAAATTGTGCTAGTTCATTTGTTAACCTTTTCTTTTCTATACACATTTTTGTAAATTGTGCTAGTGTCTTATACACATTTTTGTCTTATACACATGCTTGATCATAATTCATGCCATAGAAAAGTCCGCTTGATAACCTTTTCTTTTCTATATGCTATTTACACTTCTGTTATGTACTCTTATTTCTTTACTTCTGTGTATGCCTTCTGCTTTTCATTTACAAGTTATCACATTCTTATTATAGAGGAAAATGTCAATAAGGCTAAGTTTTTTCAGGATCTTTACTGTTTTCAAAAAAGCTGTATACTATAGTTATTTTGATTTGGAGTTATATTTCCTAAATAATCTTGCTGGTAATCAGTACCGTAGTATGTATTGCTTCAAAGTGATAAACTTCCAGATCCATATAAAAACAGTCATTAACACAACATACAAAAATCATCCTAGGTTTTTAATCATGGGCTCATCAAGCTTCTTTTGCTAACCTGAACAGAGCATTCCGTTGTGGGTTGTCACTGCTTACCAGTCACCTTGGTTAAACCTGTGTACTGCTAGTTCTTGTATTCTTGTTTGAACTATATTCCATCGTTATTATTCTATTGTAATTTTCTTAGGTAATGTGCAATGTGCTTGTATTCAATTTGTCCAAATGCATTTGTGTTTGCCTCCTAACAGAGGTATCCTATCGCTACCAGGTGTATAATATTATATATTTTATGGATTCTGGAATATTCCAAAGAAAATGCATTTTGCTCTACAAATTCTATAAGAGAATGGCAAAAGTGGTGGATCCCCCTTCCTTTTTGGGAACTAACATACCATATTATTGTCGCTTGTGAAAATTAGTGAAAATTAGTGGTAGGTACTGCAAGTAGTACAATTATCATGACTTTACGCTGAGTGAAATCTGTTAAATTTACTCTTTTATGAGATGTGTATGAATCTAGTTTCCTTTATTCTAATCTGTTAAATTTACATCAATGAGGGAGTCAGGATTTACTCCTTAATTTTCTGACTTTCCATGATTATGAGATTATTTTATTTTCCTTTATTCTAATCTTACATAGGCAAACAGATTAGTTTATTTTTTAAGCATGTTTTTATGAAACAGGTGACAAATGGCTAGAACGAAGAGAAAGTTGCCAACAATAGTTGTCAACCAAGACGATGCCGTAGAGCAACCTAGCCGGGGACAACCTACTGAGCACCCGACGGACTATCTTGAAGGTGTGGCGGATGGGGGTGCTACTACAGTCGGGGGGGGGGGGGGGGGGGGGGGGTGAAGGTAGCACTCCCACTACTTTGAGGAGGTCGAGGGGGCCGACGAAGATGAAGGAAATCTGGAAGCTCCCAAATAATGAAAAAGTATTGGTGGAATGCAACCCTCACAATCAACCATTAAGAGATGGCGGGAGTAAGCTCGCGAAGTTTTGCGGTGTCATAGCACGAAATCCGCGTATCCTTCCCCTATGCTACGAGAGTTGGTCAAAAGTACCAACGATGACTAAGGTGACGGCCTTCAATGCGATTAAGGTATGTTTTTAAAAATTTCCTTAAATTTCCTTACATTGGCACAATTCTTCCTGAATGAGCTTGAAATGAAATGTTTTGAAGCTCCAATATTTCTGACAGAAACATTCCTTACTGAATGAGCTGAATCCAGAGTCACCTGACACTATGAAAACTCAACATGCCTTAATGTCACACATTTGTTTGGTGCCATTGACTTAGTTGTAATCTATCTAAATTCTAAAGGATGTTGGATGCATTTTGAATAAATCATAAGAGGACCCCCCAAGGTCAATAATAAATTGATCTAGTTAGTATACATGATGATAGTGTAAAAGAACAGTTCAACGACTAAACGGACAAATAATACTAAAAATGCAATTTCCTTCTATTTATATGATTCATTTAAGTAAACTCACTTGATATTTAAATTTAAAAAGAAAAAAGCTGAAAGATAATCCTCAAAAAATCCTGAACTGTGTACATTTAGTCTCAACTAATAGAGTACAATAGGACTGATGGCTAAATTGCTCTTCCTTAAAATTTTTACTTACAATAAAAAAATCTGCACCGATGTTTGGGGATCAGTACCATCAGCCTTACGATCTTACTTTATTGCATAAAGAAATTACAGCACAGGTACAACATATCTTATGAAAGAACTGTTGCCGCCAGCTTACATTTGTTAGTCAAGGATTAAGTATCTAACATTTCCTTCTGCTTTTCAGAAATGCTATCAGTACCTGTATCTAACATTTTAGTTAGTTGATGGGTTTAATTCCTAAGTAAAATTCAATGCCTACGGTTACTATCATCATGTATACTAACTAGATTTATTGTGCTCCATCATCTTTCTCATTTTGTAGCAAAAGTTTGCAATCCCTGACGGTTCTGATGGATGGCTCAATAAATCGATTTCGAAAAAATGGAGGGATCACAAGAGCTTCTTGAAAGGGAAGTACTATGATGAGGAGAAGACCGAGGTCGAAAATGCAAGGTCAGTCCCCGAATGCGTGACGCCACAGGATTGGCATTTTCTTGTCAAATATTGGAAATTGGAAACTGGAAAGGTAATCATATTTCATTGTTTATATCTTAAATTGATGATATAAATTATTAATTTTGGTAAACATAAGCATTTATTCCAATTATTAAAATGGTATAGAGGAAAGCTGAGATTGGTCAAAGCAGCCGTAGTCAGTTGAAGATCAAGCACACTACGGGGAGCTGCAGCTTTGCGATTGTGCGGGATGAGATGGTAATGGAAAATTTATTTTATAGCAAGCGTGTTTTTTTTTTTTTTGCCAATTTCTGCGTTGGTATTATTTAACTATTTCATTTGACTCATATATAGGAAACGACAGTCGAGGGAGAGGGTGTCGGTGAGGTAGATTTTTTTGAATCCACCCACACAAGTAAGGATGGGACATATCGGGATGAATTTGCAGCTGATATAGTGGTATACATGATACTTTCGAATTCCAATTTTCATTCTGCAACAAAAATTTCGATAATATTCACAACTCAAATTTGGATTTTAATTTGGTCATAACTTACAAAATTTCAAACTAATTTTCAGCCCAAATTTTTGGTATTAATGTATTGTTTGCTCTCTTTTCTAGAAAGAAGCTAGAAAATTGATTGAAGAGAGGTCGACATCTTCAGCAGATCGATTAACCATCCAGCGTGAAGCTATGACTAATGTGAGGGGAAAAGAGCGACCCGGTCGTGTGCGGGGAATGGGATTGGGGCCAACACCCTCACAGGTAAACATATATATATATATATATAATCAGTAGGTTCTTGAATCACATTCGCAATTCATTTTTTCCTCTTATTTTTTCCGTGAGTTGGTCATTCCCAATTTATAGAGTAAGGATGTAGAGGAGAAGACCTGAATACACTCCCATTATAAAATTATTCCGAACATGTTCCAGTCAAGAGGTTCCTTATCCGGAGGGAGATCTGCCTCAAAAACAAAAATTCTGTCATTTTAATCAAAATATTTGATATAATTTCTTAAAGATCGAAACAAACATTTAACATGCCAGAGTAAACGTTTAACATGCCAAGGTGTTTATACAGAGAACTAATTATTAAAAATGAAATTCACAGTGATAATCTTTGTTAAAATCAACTAACTTCAAATGTAAAACTAAAATTAGCAGCAACAAGAGGAGATTGAGAAATTTGAATTGGGATTTTAGTTATTATAACATTTCATTAGCACATTCATTCTAAACAAATAATCCCTTATTATGTTGTAGGTTTGTAGAGATGTTTACTTATAAAAGGGCTCACATTTGTAGAATTGATAGCATATACTTATCAGCTGTGTCAATCTTAAGGAAAAATTGTACTTATAAAAAAACACTTAAATTGCAATTTTCATTTCTTCTATTAATATTTCACTCATTTAGTTCTTCATCATGCCATGTATGTCACCATTACAATTATCATACTAAATACTCTTTTGTGACAGTATATTACCATTGCTGCCCACAGTTTTTTTTTTCCTTCATTGGTTTCCTGCATGTTCATACAACATGAGAGCTATGTAAATTTATGTTTTGTGGCACTAGAGTATTAGTAAGCCTCTTTTTTCTTTCCAATCTCTTGTGCATATATCTATATGTGTATATATGTATGGATCAAGTTAGTTAACACGTAGATACATGATTTATGTAATAACTCTAGATGTTACTGTTCATCCTTAATGCATACAGATATTGTCAGTTTTTTTTTCTTTTTCTTTCTATTTCTGGTATACAAGTTTGATGTTGATAAACCCTTTCCCAGATTAATTTTTCCAGAAATCTTCTTATGAAATAGGTAGAGTTTGTTGTATTATGTTTACTTGGGAGATGAAACTCAATTTACTGGAGGAGACAACGTGTGTTATCTTGTTATATTGCATTTCTGATATCAAAAACTCGTTCATAATTTTGAATTACACTGTTGTTAATAGCTATCTATTTCCACCATAATTATTGAATCGCTAGTTAATTGCTGTTTCAAGATTTTTAAGATATAGTTTGGAGAGCAGAATTTTTAGAATTTTAAGATATAGAATTTTTCTTATAACAACACTTTGAAATGTCTTTTATACTTCTATATGTCTCATAGTAGTTCATATTGGTTATATAGTTATGACCCTGTGAAAATTGGACTGACATGGTTTCAATCACAGGTATTTGGTTCTTGTGCATCTACCTCCAGTCGCACATCCTATCCGGATGTGTTCAAGATGCAAGCCAAGATGCAGGAAGAGATTGACGGCTTGAAAGATATGATTGTTTCTTTAATCTCTCAGCAAAACCAGAACTCTAACAATCCAGTACATGGAACTGTAAGTATTCAGCAATATTTTATGATATTAGTATGAAATTTAACTATTGCATTTTACTTGTGTGGTGCCTAGTGTAGTGAATAATCTAATAAATGACACTATTGTGAATTATACAGGGCCAGCGAATTCCATCGACTTCTAGTCACGCACATACATCTGGGCAAAATATCAGTGGGAATCAAAGCAATGCCGAGCCGCTTCAGTAGACTTTGCCATTTTTGAGTTAAATTTGGACTTTAGTCTTTTTATGTTTTGTTGAAACTGAATTTATGCTTTGTCAAAGAAATTGATCTATAACAAGTATATTTTTAACTCTTTGTATGACCATTTTTAGACAAGTAAGTATTGTTTATTGTGGTCCATGATTATATAGTTGTTTATTATGCTGCTATTAGTGTTTTTAAGATTTGAACGTTCAAATTTGATATGACTACAGATATTTTGAATTTGTGTCATTTTTTAAATAGTGGGAAAAACCCGAAACCCCCTATCAATCAGTTTTGAGATAAATATGCCGGGAGGATCCACCAATCGTGGTGAATTATATAAAAAAAAAGAACCAATCCCGGCGTTTAGGAACACCAGTATAGCATATCGAAATGATTTAGAAAATATACGCGCATGTGTCTATCATGGCATTTATGAAGCGCCGTAATAGATCTACGACTTGTAACGGCGTTTTAAACAAGCGCCTTAATAGACCTACAACTGTAACGGTGGACTTAAAAAGCGCCGTAATAGACCTACGAATTGTAACGACGCTTTTTAACAAACGACGTCATAGGGCAACGAGTTGTAACGGCGGTTTAAAAACACGCCGTTACAAGCAATACGCATATAGCGGCGTTTTAAAGAAGCGCCGGCATAGGCCTATGACCTACAACGGCGCTTTTCTGGCCGCCGCTACAGGTCATAGGCCTATAGCGGCGCCTTTAAAGACGCGCCGTTGTAGACCTATGGTCTGTAGCGGCGGTCTACAAAAGCGCCGCGATAGCTATACGATCTGTCCCGACGGTCGATGCAACGGCGCTTCTCGCGGCGGTAATTATAACGCCGCTACCTTCTATAGCGGCGTTTTTAAACGCCGCCAAAGACCCAAAAAAACGCCGCTATAGACGTTATCACTAGTAGTGAAGTAGCAAGTAGCAATTGATCATGTTATTTTCAAGTCTTGTATCTAGTCCTATCTAGGTAGCACTTCATGCGTTCCGAATTTTTACCACATGATTGCTACATTCATGCAAATTTTGTTTTAGATTTTATAGTAGATCATAGAGGGCAGTGTACTCAGGGACAAGCTCCAAGTAACAAGTATCAAGCTCCAAGTATCAAGTATTACATGTCAAGTGTGCAAGTGTCAATTAATCACGTGTCAAGCTCCAAATAACCAAATAGGATCTATGAATCCTCTTCCGAGTACATGTTTCTGTATTCTCCACTATTAGGTCTTTCCCTTTAAACCCCGGCTTAGTTTCTTGTTATTATTATTCAAGCAAGCACGGACGTGCACAAACAAGTCAAGAAACATATAAAGATAATAAGGGACAAGTACAAGTTGAACAAAGGACACGAACGGGTGACAAACGACTCAAAATAGACTAAGACAACAAAAATTCTAGTTCGGACAGCAAGACAGTACTGCACCAAATCTGAAATTTTTGTTGCCACAGACATGCAAATTTGGATCCTTCAGAAAATCTAGAAAATAGACTCCCGACCGAATCCAGCAAATATATTTAAGTCATATGGTATTTCACAAAAACAGGCCTCAAAACAGAGTTGTATCTAGAAAACATGTTTAGCCAGAAATCGCAAGTTTGTATTCATAATCAGGAAAATGACATAAAAATTTACTGGTTAAATCCAAGAAAAAACTGGGGTACTCCCTAGTATATTTAGTAACAAAAAATAAAGTTTCATAATTTTCTAACATAGATAGTATATTCAAATAAAATCAGAAAGCAGCACGATACATTAATTTTGTAAATCTGAAATCATAAATACAGCAGTACCAAAACATCAATAGATTACAAAATATAAATCGAAATGCAGATCCGTTAAAAGGGTGATAAAATAGATACAGTAGAATACATTTCATATTTACAAAGTTTTTCTCAACAGCAAGTGGAATCAGATTGAAATTTAGGTTCTTTACTGAACAGTATGAAAATTCTGGAAGTATAGTAGTTGTTTACAAGCATAGAATAGTTTGTAAAAGTCATCGAATAAATCCACAAAAAAATGGGGTTAATCCCAATCAAATCTAGTTGTACTTAGCAAAATATTAGATCAAAATATTATCTTTAGCATTAGTATAAAAATAAATCTATATAATAAAACACAAAGAAAGCTATCAAGTGGCTCTCCTTCAATCTCCCCTAAAATCAATGGTCCAGATTGATTATCACAAAACATATTTTCCCGCCCAAAATTTCAAATCCCCAAACCAAAAATTCAACCCCCAAAACACATTAACTCAAACAATCCCCTCTCTCTCTCTCCCCCTCCCTCTTCCCCAGTTCCCTCTCTCTCTCTCTCTCTCATCCATCCCGCCCCTCCCTCTTTCTCTCTCTCCTCACTCCCCAAACCCCCCTCCTCTCTTTTCCCGATCCCGTCTCCACGCCCCACCTCCTGCAGCCCCGACGCCTCGCCTCCGTCGATGGCGTTGATCCCCTCTCGACGCCCCACCAATTCCACCTCTGTACGACTCTGTGCACAAATCAGCCCCATCAATTCCAGCTCCTTCTAGCTTCTCTCTCTTCGATCGTAAGTTACTCCCCTTCTCCTAATTCTATCAACAAATTATCTGATCATGTTCCTATGTTGCTCTCATAAAGGCAAAACTATAATTCTTTCTTCGATCGTAAGTCTGTCACATAAAGGCAAAACTATAGTATAAGATTGCTATGTTGCTCTCAAATTTCCTTTTAAAATTTTCTTTGATAGTATATATTGGACATGATAAAAGCATCATACTACGAATTAGACTTCTTTTTTCTTTAAAGCCGTCTTGAAAACTAAGAAACTGACTTTTATGTGTCTTTATATTTTATTTTTTTCATCTTCCAGGTGGCTTGGTTAATGGTTGAGTTATGCAGATTGTTTGAGGAGAAAAGATCACGTGTTCTCTGATTGGACCACTTTCTTTTGGCATCAATATTCAGTAGTTCCTACTGTTGTGCAAATCTAGTTACCTAAATAAATAGATAAAACTAGACACAAATTAAAAACCTCGCAAGTGCACGAATCGTTTGGAAAAGCGTAGTGACGAGCAAGGGTCGATCCCACAGAGATTATAGATTTCAACTTACTAATCAATAAAACCTAAGAAAATACCAATCATAAAGTTTTGTTCTAAAAGTCTAAAAGAAATGAAAAGATTAAAACTAAATTAAGAAGTGTCACGATTTGAGTCACGAATATCTATTTAAGTAGTTGGACATTGATTTCCACCTATAGTCAGTAATGCGAAGTTATCCACTACTCTTATTACTCATGTTTGTTCCCTTCAAGGGCATGGTATCTACTCCTTAAAGTACTGTTTCCCTAAGCCAAGAATTAGGCATGGTATCTACTCTAATTCGTTTCTTTCATCAAGTGTTTAGCATGGTATCTACTAAGTTGTACTTGAAGAAAACATAAGATCAGTGAAAACGAACAAACACTCAAGGTTCTAGAAATTGGTATCAGATCTAGATCCCTTAAGTTGATTAAACCAAGAACCCCTCAAGATTCCCTTGTTACAAGTTATGAACACGAGATACGGGTCGTCTCAATATGCTCACATAACAGATTTAGATCTACAATACACAAACTTATAATCCCAGGTTCGAATCAGTCGACTGGCTGTCACTTCAGTCGACTGCAGTCTACTGGCTGTCACTTCAATCAACTGCCCTAGGTTTCTGAACTAGTTTGATTACTATAAATCTATTCCAATACTCTCAGGTTTAATCAATAAGCAATAAAGTAGCATTTAGAAAAATATAAGCATCACATGACTACGGTTTCAATCTACCCAACTATGAAATTAGTTCCACATATTCATAATAAAAATATTAATAAACTTGTTCAAGATTGCATTACAAAATTAGAGAGAGAAGAAAAAGAATAAAGAATTAATTGCAAACCCCTCTCTGTCTCAAAAGAACCTAATGCTTCCCTGAAGTCCAGTCAGATCGCAGCACAGTCGTCTGTCAGATCGCAGCACAGTCGCCTGGTCAAATCGACAGTCGCCTGGTCAGATCGCAGCCTGTCGCTTCGAAGCCAGTCAGCTCCGAAGGTCACGTGATGCTTCTGTTCTGCCGCACGCCACGTGGATCGAAACCTGGTGTTTGAAGCTCTCTGTGATGCGTCAGTTTGATGCCCCTTGAAGTAGAAGCCCACGTGAAGAAGAAGAACCCAGTCAATCGAAGCCACGTGGATTGCTTCTTCAATTAGAAAAGAAGTCAATGGACAGAGATATGTTCGCTGTTTGTTTGCTTGGCTTCTTCTTTTATTTTGCTGTGTATTTGGTGGCCGGTTTTTGTTCTTCGTTGTATTCGCTGGCCTCTTTTCTTGGTCTCCGGACTTCTCTATTTATAGGAGTAGAGTGGATGTGTACTAGGGTGATGTATCATCATCTCACCTGTAGATTAGGATTTATGCAAACACGAAAATCAGAATTAAATATTTAAATTTAAAATTAGATAAACTTAAAACAACAGATTTTTATGTTTTTGCCTTTATTCAAATCCATTTAAATTTATTTATTTTTCTTTTACACCCTTATAAAACTTAAAAATCACTTTTTGCATAAAAAATCTTATTTCTTCATAAATAAATAAATAATTTAAATCTTAGAGAAACAAGACACAATATAATTGAAAACAAACACTTTTAATGGGTTATTGAATACAAATATTTGTATAAAAATTAGACTCATCACCTACCTTAGGTGGGAATGGAGTCATTTGCTTTCAGTAGTTTAGAAAATAAATTGAACTTCTGTACTTACTAATCTGTTTCCACATATACTCTTGCTATTCGCTAGATGTATACAAGTGTTAACTTGGGTATTTCATGATTCATTTGATAGGTGGAGCAATTACAGCAAGAAGTGTCAGAGTTGCAACAGGCTCATAAAGACAAGCAGTAATAAGAAAATGTCATGCTTCTGGTGTGTATTTCGTTGACCTATAGTTTTTGGGGTGTTACTAACTTATATCTCTGTATAAGTACACAAGCTGAGTATTCCTTTTCTATATCCTAAAAATTATTGTCTGTAAGGTCGATAGAATTATGGTCAATAATGGCTGAGAAGTCCTATTTCCCGTATCTTCTTCCTTTGCTGGACATTTTGACCATTGATGAGGGTGGAACATGATCAGAGAGTAACTGAAAAAAACTAATATATGCAACAAATTATCAATTTATCTAATTACTATTTTTCCTAATTACAACATGTTTATGGTCCTACTGTGGAGCTGGAGAGTGTGTGAGGTTACCAGGTCTAAACCACAGATGTGACTGTAAAGAGGGATTCACTAACATTCTGAATGTTTCTAGCTTCCCTTGCTTCAATGATTGTAAGAAGTCATAACCTCTAAAACAACAATAACATTAACAATTACGAATAAGGTAGTCTATATGAATAAAATATGACCTTTTTGTGTGCGCGCGTGTGTTCAGGTGCAGTTGGAGCAGATTGCCCAGACTTGGGGTTTCAATTGTCAAATGCCTCCTTTCCACCAACAACTTTTTATCAAAATGGTGTTCATGGTGAGGGTTGTCCAAATTATCTCTACTTTCAAGCCTTTCTTTTAGAAAAAGGGACCAGGATAAGATCCATAATGTAGTCTGTATATGATAAGACACAAGAGATTATTTATCAATCTGGCAATAATCCACTGAAATATTAAATTTCCAGTTAAAACTTTTGTTAAACTGCTCATTCATTTTTTAAGATACTCTTCAAAACAATGACACTAACAATATCAATAAGAACCGCCTAACATGCTTCTAGACGTATACGTCTTTGTTGAGAAATGATAGCATGCATCATAGATGTAATCATGCATGCATAAAACATCAGAGAAACACATTAAATTTTGTGTGATGGTCGCATTACATTACAGTGATACAGGCTCTCAGTGTCAAGCAAAAAAAACTGAAATATGGAGAGTGTGTAAGCAACACCAAGTTTTTATTTAGCATATATAGTAATAAGTTACTATAATCTATGCCATTTTGTGTGATGGTTGTTTCTATGTGTATATCTATGGCTATGGTTCAATCAACATGGATGGAGTTCTGATGACATACAAGCATGAAATCATGCATCGATCAATATTTTGTTTCTTCTATTTTGTATCAAGAGTTGCACAATTCCAATTATATTGTTTTATTTTTACATCTTCGAGTTTTCTGAAGTCAAAAGTGTAGTGAAAGTCATATATACCGAACCCCACCCAAGCTTCACCGTCTTCCAGACCAAGCGCTCCTCCACCTTCCTCAACGTCGTCGCCCTTGGCAACGTCGTAAGTATCATAAACCCGTCAGATTCTTCTCGATTCGTTGATTTTCTTGATTTAGTGCTAATCTCGATGTTGATCTGCTTAGGGCACGGGGAAATTGGCTGTTCTCAATAGTCTGATCGGTCATCCAGTGCTGGTATGGTCCGATCTTTTGTTGTACTAAATTTTGGAAAATTTGAGGATTTTTTTTGTGAGTTTTGTGGAGTTTTTTTGGGGGTTATTTTTGTAATTTTGGGAGATTTGCAGCCGACGGGGGTTATTTTTGAGGACTTAATTTTTATTTATTTATTCACCTTACAATAATGTTAAGATTTAGCATCTCTTGCTGTCTCACTCCCTTTGCATAACTATCAAAACTTTTCTCAGTTACAACACACTATCTCTTACAGGAGCGCTTGAAGAAACTAAAATCAGAACATGGAAAGGTTCAACTTAGGAATATCACTGTCAATATGGTATGTGTGACACTTTGTTTACATATGCTATGCCTTTGTCTAGCCTACATGTGTAGGCGTTGGTGGCTGAGAAAGGTTGAAATGTTACTGTCATAAAGCGAGCAATAAACTGATACTGTTAAACTCTTTGCTTATTGCATTTTGGTAGGTAATTGGTGGAATGAGAGGAATGACTGGATTGTTGTGGGAACCATCATTACTTGATTTAGATGAGGTGAGTTTCTGTTTATTCTAGATGTAATATATATTAAAATCTCCGTAAGAGAATGGACTTCATATCATGTAAGGAAAAGTTCATTTTCTTTCTTATAAAATTTTGGATCCAGGCCAAGCTTTTGTGACTAGGTAAATTGATCTGTACTTTCTAGGGAATTCGGTTCAGGGGGCTGTCTATTCCTGAATGTCAAAAAGTATTACTTGCTGCAGACAATGGGGAGGAGCCATTACCTGAGGGTCTTATGTGGCTTCTTTTGACTGGGAAGGTACTGAGTTGCTTGATTATGATTAAACACTATCTTGACTGCACTTTGGATGCTTTCCAAATGATTGATTATTATGGTTTTCTGTAATTGTACAATGTTTTGTAGCTTGGTTATTAGTTATTGATAATTTGATACTGATTAGGATGGAGGTTAGTGAGGCCATGAGAAGTCAGCTTAGTGCTGCTTAAGCTTTCTTAGTGTTACAATATAAGTGTAGAAAGCCCTCAACCTTCTCCACAATTTAGGAGTCTATGGTTTCATAGCAAGAAAGACGTACCAGATCAACCTAGGTTTGAATCCCAGTGGGTATGCATATTAAATGCAGAATTTAATAGATTAATAGGCTAATTTCTGTGGGCTATGGGAAGATAATTTAATATGTAAATATCATACATTTGTTTGACTCATCAATGAGTTACTAGAAACAGAAAAGATAAAGTGGGATAATTTGTTAGTCTAACACTGATTATTTGTTAGACTAAGCAATGAGGTACGAGAAATAGAAGAGAGAAGGTCGATAAATTTATCTAACACCATTCAATAGGAAAATTGTGACCTCAGACCTCCCTAGAATCACCCCATTATAGACTTTGACAATTAAAATTATGCTTTTACAGCTGTTGTTTCCTAATAGAGGCTTTTTAGACAGGCTTGCATGATTCCCAACTCCACCACATTAAAAGAAAAAAAAATGGAAAGGAAAATTGAAGATCAAAAGAAACATAACATACCCTAACTAACTATTTGACTTTCCAATTATGATGGGGGTTTGCACCTCTAAGGACTCGCTTTCGATCCAAATAAAACTCATTGGTGCATAGTATCAACAAAACTAATCTTTAACTAATCTTTAACTGCATGTTTATAAATTGAATAACTAGACAAAGGCAAGTAATTAAAGTTTAGCATCCCAAATAGCCCAGCTAAATTGATTGGTGCAGTTAGCATCTAATCGTAAAATCGGTCTGTCATCTAACCTTCGACTTGATTTCATATAAACATACCATTGTAGGCTTATTTTGGAGTTTCTAAATCTATATCTGAAAATGTGTGTTTCAGTGAATCGGATAGGTATTTTGGGTTTGGGTGGGTTGTAAATTCAATCCAAGTACATTCCTCAATTCGTTAATAACTGGCCGAAAACAATAGTAACCATACACTTAGCCAAAAGCAATACAAAAATACAATTTGATTATCTTTGACCTGATAACAATAGCCAAAAATTCACAAACAACAGTGAGATAGGAAATATGACGCATTTGCATAATAAAGGTTGGGAAAGAGCTGCCCAGAGAGCATATTCATATGGCATATAACAGAGTGTAAATGCATTTTGTGTTCATCATTTTGGCTTCTCGAAGTCAAACCGGTGTCCAGTTAACTTCTGTTAACACCTCACAAATCTTGAGAATTTGTTTGGCAACAAAGGACAACTAAAGTTAATTTTGCAAGTGGTAGAAGAGGTTTGCAAACTTTGGTTAGCAAACCTCTACCTCCATTCAAAAGATGAGTTATTTTGCAAGTGGTTGGATAAGTATAGTTTAGATAAACATAGTAATGGAATTGAGAACTATGGTTAAAACTTGGTGGCCAACAAAAGTTTATATAACAATTATCTCAACACCACTGAAGTCCCCAACCAGACCAACGTTAGATATCTAAGGTTATGTGAGATAACTTTACAAAACTCAAGTTATTAAACACAGCTTCATTTTCGAAAACACAGTAAACACTTATACAAGTAACTGTCTAACTGAAACAATTTATTCTGAAGGTAATACTTGGGTTTCCTGTAAACTTTTGAACTTATAATTAACTTATGGCATAAAAGTTGGATGCCGGTGAACTACAAACCAAACAATAAGACGGCACACAGCTGAAATTACACCTCACAAATCTAAAACAACTATTCAGTGTTTATAACTCCGGTGACCAATTTATTTAGAACTCAATTAATTACTGGAAATAAGTTTAAAATGAAAGCCATCAAAGAGAGATCTTCATTATAGCTAAAAGTTTAAATTAAGCAAGTTTAAAATTAAGAAGTTTAAATTAAGCAATATTTTCTTAGACCTGCAACTTTGAATTATTATCTTTTATGCACACATTTTTTTTGAATTTTGCTATTTCAACGTTAACATTATTTTTAGCCAGAGCAGCTTATCCCCTACTGACCTTAATATTATGTTTTTGCATGTCAACTTCATTAAATGTGCACAAACTACAAATCTTATTTTTAAAAACATTCTAACATACGGTAAGTTTAAAAATTAAAAAAAGGATAACTACATGCTTCTTATTAACGTAAATTTATACTATGTAGACGATAGATTACATGTCAACTTCATTAAATGTTTGAACCTTAACACAAACTACAGATATCTTATTTTTGAAAACATTCTAAGAGACTGCAAGTTTAAAATTAAAAAAGGAAAACTACTTGCTTCTTATTAAAGCAAATTTATAATATGTAGACGAAAAGATAGCTTACATGTCAACTTCATTAAATGTCGTGAGCATAGAAAATGTGTTCTCGGAGTCCTTCAAGTGAGTAGCAATTCTTCTCCTAAGTCATGGCATAGGAACCTAAATCCACAGTTCAAAAGTTTCTCCTAACAATAGTTCAAAATCAAAACACAACCAACAAGCACTCAATGGCCTGCCAATATTCTAAACCCTATCGCCTCATTCATTATCCTTCAGTAGTAAATAATAAGCAGCTATCTACAGTGCAAGAAGTTTACCCACTGAAATAATAGATTGAAAAATTTAGAGACAGAAGCAATTAGTCTTTGGTGTTATTGATTTAGTAAAAGTATCTTTAGTTGGCACAGTGATTTAGTCCAACCCCTGGCATTGATGTACTACTAGGATGATCTAAATCCACTTATTTAATTATGCGTCTTTATGAGATTTGTTCCAAGTTATTGTCTAGGTTGAATCTAATTGATATTTATGCTAATTTTACTCAACTCTTTTTTTGTTTCCTTAAGGAAATGGTCCTCCAGCCGGGCAAAATTTTCACCAGCATGTTCCACGGATTCAAAGACAGATTCTTTACTTCCGACAACCCCGAAAGGTATTTGAGAAAATGTATAGGAGACACATAAGCTTTAAACAAAATGTTCATCTTAACCTAACAAGCTATAGTTGTAGTTTATAAACTACAATTCACCCAAATATTGCACAAATGGGTCTCAGTTTACAATTACAATTTTAGTACAACTACAATGAATTTGTGTTTAGTACAAATGTAAACAATGGTGATGAAAATACCGATGATAAAAATGTAAAATATCTCATTTAACAAAAGGTCTTTCAAATTTTGCTTCATCACATGTAACAAAAGGTCTTGCAATGCAATCAAGATCACATTATGAATAAAGAAATTCCCAAACAAAGCTATTATTAACAAAAATAATCCATTCATTTCACATATACTTCACAACATATACATCACCACAAACTTTCTCTCTCTTTATCTCTCTCATTTCCCCCTCTTTTTAATCCATACATTGTTAACTACATAAAAATATGACAAAGGGGAACTAACTCATATAGTTTGAGGCATTAACTGCGTTAGGAAATGGATTGTTACTTACTCCAAGTCAAATATGAAATTACTAATGATGAAGTCACACAATACTGTTGTAGATTCACAATACTATATTTTTATTCCGAGCTGCTGACAAATGATCCTGCAATATAAACCTGCAATAAACAATGAATTATGCATGTCACTCTATAATCCTACTTCAGATTACATCAAGGTCTACCGGCAAATAAATCATCATTCATGAACTCTTGACGAAGACGTATATTTTACTCTTTATAGGATTTTTTCATATGCTACATCGTACCAAAGAAACATCTGCAGCAAATAAATCTGCACTCTTTCAATCAATGTTAATTACAATGAGAATGGAGACAAATTACACAGAAACATCTGCAGCAAATAATAAAAATCTTTTGAAGTCCCAGTTCAAAAACCATAAAAGCTGGTTTCAGGAGAGTTGGGGGAAAGGGGATATAATTGCATAAAGCAGGAAAATCATGAAAAGAAAAAAATATAGAGCAAAACAATGAAATGGTAGGTTTCAACTTTAAGAAGGTAAAATAACAACTACAGCATTCAATCTAGCATATCAATCAGATAAAACTCAATAAAACAGTCACCCTTTACATATTTTATTTTCAAAATTTTGGAACAAGATTGAATTTATGTAACTGACAATAACTGGAACCAACATATTCCTCACCATCAAATTGATTCCTGAGCTCTGCATTTTGAGACTTTAGCACAGAAATTTTCATTGCCAACTCATGAATCTACAAATCAAAACCATGTGGTAACAAAAAGTAAGTATAAGCAACATGCCAATTAATATACCATATACCTTCATAGACTTCAACTGGAATAAAAGTTGAAAAGTTCTGAAGCATAAACGAATAAAAAATTGTAACCTCCAAGTATAATAATGGTTAAGTTACTAACTTACTATGATAGTTTCAACTTTCAAATCATTCACAAGCTTCGAAGTTGAACCATGAGAATGACATGATAGTCTCAAATATTCAAATCTTAGTACTTTTGCAAAATACTTGACAGTTTAACTTTTTGTAGGGTGATGAGGAACATGTTTGGTTGAAGCCATTGTTCTGTTTGAAAGGTAATGGTTTCAAAACTATTACTATTGTTTTAATTGTTTATTGTAAACTCTTACTATTTGATTCAAAACTCTAACTGTTTTTTTAGGCTCATTGTTTGGTCCTATTTTTGAAGACTTCAACCATTGTGTTCTCCTACAACCATGTAATTTTTTTTTTCATTCAGTTGGTTGGTGTTTAGTATGGTGGAGGATGTAATAGTTGTAATAATTGTAATATTTAGCATTTTGGGAGATGATGTAAGTAATTGTATATAATGATGATATAATATAGTTATGTTAATACCCGTACCCGCAATTTTGTGGAGTATTGGGTTCTGTGTTTTTCAAAGGTTTTTCAAAGGTTTTTCAAAAAATTCATTACATTTTCAAACAAATTTTTGGTTTTTATTTTGTATCTTGCATTATATTCTGATTTTTTCCCCCAGAGCCTTATATATATGATGTCTGTGTGATGTTGCTCGGTTTCGCCTGGGGAGGATTGATATTTATTGCCTGTGATGTCATATATTTAATTGTTAGCAGAATTCCGTAAGGAATTTCTGTAAAAGGGCTAATATTTTAGGGGAGGTTCTGTCAAAATTTTTACTAAATTTTTTAAAATTTTTTATGTTTTCAAACGATATCTTGGTTTTTATTTTGTATCTTAGTCATATGAAGATTTTTTCTTCCCAGAGCCCTATATATATAATGTCTGTGTGATGTTGCTTGGATTGGCCTGGGGAGGATTTATATTTCTTGACGGTGATGATAAATTTTTAATTGTGAGCAGAATTCCGTAAGGAATTGCTATAAAATGGCTACTATTTTAAGGGAGGTTCTGTCGAAATTTTCAGAAAATTTCCTAAAATCTATTATGATTCCAAACTATATCTTGGTCTTTTATTTTATATCTTTAGTCATATGAAGTTTTTTTTTTTTCCCAGAGCCTAATATATATTATGTCTGTGTAATGTGGCTTGGATTGGGCTAGGGAGGATTCAATTTGACTGTCTATGATGTTAAGGAATTGCTCTCAAAGGAATAATATTTCATGAGAGATTTTATCGAAATTTTTACTACAATCCTGCCTGTAAAATTTTAAATAATACTGTCGAAATATTTACTAAACATTTTAAAGAAAGTTAAGACGTCGTGATAACGTGCCGTATAAAACATTTTAAAGACGTATTAGAAAACTATTAGGAAGCAATATAATTTCAGAGGAGGCCTGTATAGAGTAGTTGATTGTATTAGAAAGGTGGGTGTATTTGTTTACACCCACCTTTTTTGTACCTCTTTAACAATTATTCAGTCCATTCAAATAACTTTAACTAAATTTACATGCAGTTCCGAATACGTGTCGTAGGCACGTGCCACGGGCATACCTAGTAACCATAGAAAATTCATATTAATCAAAATCTGGAATTTTCTACACATCTGTAGTAAAACAACAATAACTTGCAACTCACAAATCGAAGCTGAGATATGTCAGAAATTCTGGAAAGTAGACAGAATTATCTATAATTCATATTCATAAATAATTTTCATATACTGACCTTAATAGGTTCTAAAATACTGAACAAAACAAGGTCACAACAAATACAGAAATCTTCTTTATGCATAAAAGTCAACTAGCTCATGTACAACAAATCCATATCAAAACAAAACAAAAGCATGGTATAATAGATATCCAAGCAACATGGTATGGGGTGTCTAACAAGTCTACCACAAGATACTACAACTAACACATCAAGCATGCAAGATTCACACAACATATCATGGATCACGAACAACATACATACATGCATCAAGTCTAGATTATTTGTAAATTGTTTTCATAGTCAATTACGGATGGATCAACAACTACGGATGGATCAACAACTAGAGGCAAGATCAAACAAGGGATTCATGAAGATAGATCTTGAAGCAACTACATTACTGGCAGTATTTAGTACTTGTATTATACAACAAAAAAGAATATAAGTTACTTGCCTTATAGTCGACGACGGAAACGATGCAGGGAACGAGAATAACGGGAACGGACTCCCGGGCACAACTCAAACCAACGAACGAATACACGAGCCACGACCACACGAGATCAACACACGCACACAAGAGGGTAATGGAGGAGGGCCGAGTGTGCACAGGGTGAGGTCAGCACAGACTTGTGCTGTCTCGACTTCGGGACTTGCGGACCTGTTGTTGCGCGTCGACTGTCGGAGGAAAAACAACACGGGAAGGAGCGTCGGTGCTAGGGTGGTGCGACACAGGAAGCACAAGGCACTGCAGCTATTAGGGAAAGCTACAGTTGCTGCTGTTGGTCGCGACGCCAGGAGGGAGCAGCACGGGGAGATGGGGGTGTTGGGGTCTGCTGCCGGCTGCATCGAGGTTCGACAGGAGCATAGGGGGCACACGGGGGGTAGAGGAAGAGGATCAGGATGCTGCAGGCGAACGGAAAGAGAGGGAGAGGATCGGGAGATGGCAAAAGCGGCTAGGGTTTATGTGGTGAACAGGGATAACAAGGGGGTATAAATATATATAGGATATTAGGGTTAATGTGGGGCTAACGGGTTGGGGGTAAACTGGTGTGGGTGTTATAGGGTAGGAGTATATTAAGTTTTAATGGGTTGGGGGATTTAATTAAAGATCCACTAACATATAGGGTTTTAGGGTTTAAAGATTTATCAAGAAATAGAATAGGATTGAAAATGAATGAGTAAAATAGGACATGGACAATTTAATAATGGGGATAAAAAATAATAGCTCAATAAATTAGACATGAATTAATAGACGGACAATTGAATCAAGAAAATCAAATTAAATGCTGCAAATGAAATAGATGAAAATATTGTTAATGAAGATCACATACATGGTTCAAAAAGGAGTAGAAGAATACAATATGAACAAATACAAGAAAAAAAAGAAAAGAAAATACACCCAAAATACAGAAAATAAAAAACAGGGTTTACAAATCCTACCCACTTAACAAGAAGAATTTCGTCCTCGAAATTCAAACAAGAAGTACATAGGGTAACCCCGAAAAGAAAAGAAAAAAAAGAACAAGACAAAAAACTACTCAAACAGATGAGGAAACCTCTACTGAATCTCCTCCTCCAACTCCCAAGTCGACTCACCCGGCGAGTGAGGATTCCAAGAAACACTGTAACCCCTTGTTTTTCATTTTTCGTATTTTTGGTATATTTTTCTTTTCTTGTGTATTTGTACTCTCTTGTTTTTTTTTTCTTGGACCGTATATTGAGTTGTTTCAATATATTTTTATTTTCTTTTCTCATTCTTGATTTTTGCGAGTTATTTCTGATTTCTTGGTTGTTCTTGTTCATGGTTGTTGTTTTCGCTCTTTATTGTTGTCTCGTTCTCTTTATTTGTACTTTTGGGTGCTCTTGGTGATTTGGTAGTCTACCCCATTCCTAATCCTATTATTTTGATCCCTAATTGATTACCAAAGCCAAATTACCCAATCCTAGTTTGAATCATATTCAATTTGATCCCCATTTGTCTTATTGGATTAATCCTATTACTACTCCTAAACTACCCACAACCCAATACCCATACCCACATCAAGCCTAAACTCCACTATATATATAAACCCTAATCTTCTACTAAAACCCTAACCCTAATCACCTAAACCTACTCCTGCCCTCCCCTCCTTGGCTGCGCCGTGCACACACCCGACGCCCATCCCCCAAGCCGAGTCTCTCTCCGGCCTGCACTCCAACCCGCACACCCCCCTTCGGCCTGCACTCCATCCCCGCATCCATCCGACCACTGACCACCACCATACTCCCTCTCTATCCCTCTTCCGTCCGCCGTCCGATCAGCTACAGTAGCCGGAGCAGCAGCCAGCAGCAGCCAGCCGCCGCCCCGACACCGACACCCTCTTGCTCTCTCTCTCTCTCTCGTTCATGCATGTGCTCGTGTATGAGTGCACGTGTGATCGAGGTTTGTTTGGTTCGTGGATTTCTTGTTCGTGGATTTGTTCGTTGCCCGGGAATTCGTCCCGTTATTCTTGATTTTCATCATTCTTCATCTCCGATTAAGGCAAGTAACATGTACTCCAATTTCTTTGTTTGATATAAGTAAAATAATACCGCTTGTAGTGTAGTTGGGTTCTAGAGACAACTCGTGTGTGTGTTATCTTTGATGGGTTTTGTCTCTATTGTGAAAACTTGACCATAGTTACCTCACGACACAATATTGACATGAATAAACTTAGGTTTTACTCGTTCTTGATTTGATCATGTATTGTGAGACTTCTGGTGAGAATTTGGATATTTGTGGAAAACCATGTGGTAGACTTATTTTAGATATGTTAATTACCCTAGTTCATGACGTTTAGACACTTGATAGACTCGATTTCATGTTTGGTTGTGCTTTGAATAAGTTTTGTATGATATATGTTGAGTAGTTGTTGAAAGGAAAAATCTGTATTTTATCGCTAATCTGTTTTGTTTGCTGTTTTGGACTGTCTTGAAGTTAGTAACTTAATTTCGGTATAAAATATGAGTTTTAGAGAATTTTGTCTATTTTCCAATCCCTCTAACCTTGCTTGATTTTGTTTTCGTATGAGTGACTTATGACTGTTTTACTACAGAGGTGTATTATGTTTCCAGATTTCGTTTCTTGACGATTTTGTTGATTAAACTATTTTGATACTTGAGCTACACCTATTATTTTGATCTGAAAATTTGGTTAGTTTTTCTATACCTATCTAGGGATTACTCAGAATTTTGGTAGATTTTATTGATGAGTTTTATATGTCATTTCATGCATGTTTACAAAAGTCATACTTGCTGTATTTTGCTTGCTGCCTGTAAAGAATTGTGTTTTCACCCTGATTTCTTTTACTGTATGGAAAATATTTGTGAAATATGAAAGTTAATATATTTTATCTATTTTCTTCTCCCTTTGGCAGATTTAGATTTCGTTTCACGGCTTGCGAGATATTTCAGTTTTCGTACAGCAGTGTTGGGAATTCCAGAATGGCCAAACTACCGTTTCTTGATGTTTTCTTATTTTTGATTACTGAATTAATATTACTGAAATATTAGGAAACTTTATATTTTGATTCTAGACATATAGGGGAATACCCCAGATTTTTTCCTGGATTTATTTGAGAGGTTTTGATGCTTTTTTCGGATTAAGAGTTCGTTTTACTGATTTCTGACTGAACGTGTTTTCTAGATTCAAATCAGTTTTGAGTTATGATTTTGTGAAATACTATATGGCTTATTTATACTCGCTGGATTTCGTTGGGAGTCTATTTTCTAGATTCTTTGACGGATCCAGATTTGGATTTTTGTAGTAACAGGAATCACTGTTTTAGTACTGTACTGTTTTGCTGTCCTGAATATGAACATACACTGTTTTGCTCGTTTATGTGACTGTATATCATCTATGCATGCTTGATTGTTTCCCTGAACCTAATACTGACTATACCATGTTAGTTTGATACTATTTCAGGCACCATCATGTCTGTTTGATGACCATAATAAAAGTAACCAAGCCGGAATTTCTTAAAACAAGATCTAGTAATGGAAAATATGGAAACGTGTACTTGGAAGGAAACTAGTGTTCCGTACTGCTACTGTTACTGTTACTTTTCTGCTACTGCTATTGTTACTGTTACTTTACTGTTACTGCTACTGTTACTGCTACCTGAGTACACTGCCCCATTATGGTCCACTATGAAATCTAAAAGCAAAACTGTTTGTTGTAGCAACCATGTAGTAAAAACCGGAATGCATGAAGTGCTACCTAGCTAGTAATACACACAAGACTGTAAGAATATAAAACTGATACTGTTAGACTGAGACTGTTGGACTGATACTGTTATACTGTTACACTGATATACTGAAATTACTGTTACTGGACACTGTTAGTTGCCATATGACACTGTTACTGACACATTCATTTGTACTGTTAGTATACCATGCTAGTTGACTTTGTTTTACTGATTCATACTAGTTATCACTATTGATGCATTATTCCATGCTATTTGTTAGTTTTCCCATGTACTTGTATCCTACATTATAAGTGGCCCTTAACTTGCAATTGACGGGTACTTGTTTTCTCTTTTCTTCTCCTGCAATTATTAATTGCAGATCAGGATGGTCAGCTGCCCGACGATATTGGAGAAATGAGATATTAGTGCTGGATTTCTTGTTTATTGGTATTATTATTATTGTTGTTTTGGAACAATGTATTTTGAGTACTTGAATATTTATTTTGTATTTGGGCGATGTGACCTCGGATATTTGACTTGTCCAGATTCTGATTTATTTGAGAATATTATATATTGTTTCAAGTAAATTCTGTTGGTTTATTAATTCCGTTATGCTTGTGTGGTTGACTCTTTTGCTTCCGACTCTGATTATTTTGTGAGATATTGTAAAGATTCCTGAACAGCTTATGGATGATGAAATCATTCGCTGGACTTTTGTTGCATATCCGTATTCCGTATTCTTTTTGGGAAGCAGGGCATGACAAACACAAACCAGCTTGATGACCTTGTTTTTAAGCACTTTCTCCCGCCGATTCAAAATAGCAAATGGTGGAATCTCATAAGTCAAATCTGGCCAAATGATCAACTCGGAATAGTCAATCACGTGGCTCTCATGGCGGATATATATCCTGAGTTGTAAGAAATGGAAAACATCGTGCACTCCTGATAAAGCTGGTGGCAATGCAAGACGATAGGCCACCTTGTCTACTCGTTCCATAATATCAAACGGTCCAACGAACCTAGGCTGAGCTTACCCCCACCACCAAATCGAATGACACCTCACCAGGGTGATACCTTTAGAAAAACATGGTCACCAACCTCAAACTTCAAAGCTCTCCGATGGACATCAGCCCATCACCTCTGCCTATCCTGAGCTGCCTGAAGATGCTTCCTGGTCTGAGTCACCGCATCAACTGTCCTGGTGATCAAGTCCGGACCCAACAACTTCCTCTCACCAATGTCATTCAGCACACTGGTGATCTGCACTTCTGCCCATACAGTGCCTCGAACGGTGCAGCTTTAAGACTGGCCTGAAAGCTATTATTGTACTAGAACTCTACGAGATGCAAATGGTCCTCCCATGATCCACCAAACTGCAACATACAGGAAACATATCTTCTAGAGTCTGGATGGTCCTCTCTGACTGTCCGTCAGTCTGGGGATGAAAAGCTATACTGTACTTCAATTTACTCCCCAAACTAATCTGAAGACTCTCCCAAAAGTGAGACATGAATCTCGTATCCCTGTTGGATACAATACTTACTGGAACCCCATGAAGTCTGACTATCTCTTGAATATACTTCTCAGCTAGGCTCTCAGTATACTGTCCGACTCGGAAGGAAATGAAGTGAGCACTCTTTGTCAGTCGGTCGATAATCACCCAAATGGCATTGTGACCCTTAGGACTCCTCGGCAAAGCGGTCACAAAGTCCATAGTGATGTGTTCCCACTTCCACTCCGAAATGGGAAGCGGTTGAAAAAGTCTGGCGGTCCTCTGATGCTCTGCCTTCACATGCTGGCAGATCAAACACTGAGACACAAATCGAGCCACAACCCTCTTCATACCATGCCACCAAAAATGAAGCTTCAAGTCCCCATACATCTTAGTACCTCTAGAATGAATAGAATACGATGACTGGTGGGCTTCCCCAAGCAACCCCTGACGAACTTCACCCTTCGGGACACACAACCTGGACCCAAAACGAAGCGATCCATCAGCATAAATAACCATATTCGTTCGGGAACTAGCCTCAACTTCTGCTCTAAAACCCTGCAACTGCTCATCGTTAGCCCGAGCTTGCTTGATCTGATCAACAAGAGATGACTGAAGCTGAAGCACCAAACGAATCCAATCAAAACTCGGCAACAACACATCCAACTCCAACATCCGCATCTGCTCAACCAAATCTTTCTGCTGAGTCAGGAACATAGCTGCCGGTCTCCTGCTCAAAGCATCTGGTACCAAATTCACTCTACTGGGATGGTATTGCAAACTGATGTCATAATCGGCCATAAGTTCCAACCAACGCCTTTGCCTCATGTTCAATTCCTTTTAGGTGAAGATGTACTTAAGACTTTTGTGGTCTGTAAAGATCTCCACTAGGTCCCCAAGTAAATAGTGTCTCCACAGCTTCAAAGCAAAGATCACTGCCGCTAACTCCAAGTCATGAGTCAGATAGTTCTTCTCATGCGGTCTCAACTGCCACGATGGATAAGAAACAACTCGGACCTTCTGCATCAGAACTGTTCCAAGACCCTTGCCCGAAGCATCACAGTGAACTACAAATGTGCCTGAACTATCTGGAATAGTCAACACTAGCGTTGATGTCAACCTGCTCTTCAACTCAGCAAAAGCCTCACTATAAGCCTCAGACCAACAGAACTTCTGATCCTTCTCTGTCAGCTTAATCAATGGTCCTGCTATTTTCGAAAAATCTTGGATGAATTTCCGATAATAGACAACTAGACCAAGGAAACTCCTCACATATGAAACTGACTTGGGAACTGGCCAATCCTTCACAGCTTCAACCTTGGACGGATCCACTGAAATACCATTGCCAGAGATAATGTGCCCCAAGAAAGTAACTTTGTCGAGCCAACACTCACACTTGCTGAGTTTCCCATAGAGCTGATTCTCCCTCAAGGTCTGCAAAACCAACCTAAGATGCTCAGCATGATCTTCCCGGTTCCGAGAATACACCAAGATATCATCAATGAAGACCACCACAAATCTATCCAGGAACTATGAAAAGACCCTGTCTATCAGACTTATAAATACAGCTGGCACATTCGTGACCCCGAACGGCATCACAAGATACTCATAGTGGCCATATCTGGTCCTAAATACAGTCATCTGCACATCTGCTGCCTTCACCTTGACCTGATGATACCGTGACCGAAGATCCAACTTCGAGAAAATAACTGCTCCGCTCAACTGGTCAAATAAGTTATCGATCCTGGATAGTGGATACCGGTTCTTACAGTCACACTTTTCAATTCCCGATAATCGACGCACAGTCGACAACTACCATCCTTCTTGTTGACAAAAAGAACTGGAGCACCCCACGGCAAAACACTGGGTCTGATAAACCCCAAATCAAGCAACTCCTGAATCTGTACTTTAAGCTCTACTAACTTAACCGGTGCCATCATGTAGAGAATTTTCGATATCGGTGCCATACCAGGCTGAACTTCAATAACAAACTCCACATCCCTATCAGGGGGTAAGCCAGGCAACTCCTCTGGAAAAACATCCAGGAATTCCCGAACTACTAGAGGCGCAACCTCACGCCTGAGTGCAATTCCATCGCACAATCCACCTGATCAACTGCAGTCTTAGCTCGGCCAAGGGGTGTCTCCCCAGCATGGAACTCAAACTCTGCACGGCATGGGATTCGGAATACAACTTTCTTGGCACAGAAATCAATGATGGCGTGGGACTCACCCAACCAATCCATACCGAGAATGACGTCGAATCCTGAATTCCTAATTACAATCAGGCCGGCTTTGAAATTTGTGCCGCCAATAACTACGGAACTCTGCTTACACTCCCGGGAACAAACGACAATACCGCCTTATGTCACAATGTGCCAAGCCTCTGACATGACACTGCACTCCAACTGATGACGAGCCACAAACGAGAAGAGACGAAGGAATGGGTTGCCCCGGAATTAAAATAGAACATGATTAGGAAAAGAACATACAAGGACAATACCTAAGATAGAATCAAAAGCAAGAGAAAAAGAATTGATGATCAAGGGTGAGAAAAACACAATGCAGAAAGATAACATGAAAGAATAATACAAGAGAAATGGTGCATAAGTATAGGAAAAACAAAACAAACAAGAAGAGATTAACAGCAGAAACAAGTATAGCATGAAAAGATGTAACAAAAAAATAGAGAACTAACTCTAATCAAGAACAGGAACAACTAGCATGGCAAGATGAACGGGTGTAAGTGGCATGTAACAAGTGTCAAGTAAATAAGTATCATGTAAACGAGTAACGGGTAACAAGTGTTAAGAATCAAGTATCATGTGCAAGTAGCAAGTAGCAAGCGATCATGTTGTTTTCAAGTCTTGTATCCAACGGCGACAGTGGATTGGTTGTAATTCTTCTTCCGAGGATCCCTGCTATGATCCCAGTTCTCCGGGTAGCCGATAATATCATAACAGCGAGCTTTTGTGTGTTCGATCTTGCCATAATGAATATACTTCCATAACTCATAAGGTAATTTTGGTCCAGACCGACCCGGGTGGCCTTTTGAGGAACGGTTCTGAGCCACCATTGCATCTGCATCAGAGGGTTCTGAAGAATTGTTCATAGTGCTTTGATGGCGAGCCTCATGGTAGACATATGCATAAGAATGCTCAAGATCAAGAGCGGGTCCTTTAGCAAGATTTCTCCTCGAACTTGTTCAAACTCAGCATCCATTCCTACCAAGAAGATATGAACCCGCAAGCGCTCAATGGATTTCCGATATATTTCAACATCAACAAGATTCTTCATGATCACCTTGTCACAGGTGGTCAAGCTCTTAAAAATTTTCAGGTATATCTCCATAATAAACAGAGAGTGACCTGCCATTTTGCCTTGCCGAGAAGACTCTCTGGTTGAGAGCTGTAACATCCCGTAATTTCTATATATATATATATATATATATATATATATATATATATATATATATATTAAAAGGCTGATGGTAAAAGTGTAAATAATGTGAAGATATAAGGGGGCCCACATGTTGAAATACAGCAGCGTTGGCTACTTGTTGTGAGGCTGACGTCATGATGACGTCAGCATGGGGCCCACCCGGTTGGAAGAAAGACAGTGGGCTTTCTTTGGTCTTGCTGACGTTGGCATGGGGCCCACTGTTGGGCACTGTGCTCACAGGAGAAAGATAAGGAGAATGGATTTGAATAGTCCTATATCGGGAATTGAACTAGAATAATTAAATATAAATAATATAGCCTATGATCAAGAGTCACCAATCCAGTTAACCACCTTTTGAGAGGCAGCCTGTGGTGGGCAGTTGTACAATACTATAAATAATTTATCTGATAAATTGTATAAATTGTCTGAGTTTGGGGCAGGGGCATTACAAATGGTATCAGAGCCGACTTTCGACACAGTGTGGGGCATGTCTACATAGTCGGGTGGTGGATTCCGGGACTATAGACCCAGTCGTGTGGTGGATTTCGGGACTGTATTGAGCCCTCAATTAAATTCAGGACTGTGATTGATCGGGCGATGGATTCCGGGATCATGATTAGTCGGGCAGATAGGAGGGCAGCTCAATTAAATCCGAGATTATGATAGATCAGGCGGTGGATTCCGGGATCATGATTAATCGGGCGGATAGGAGAGCAGATGCTCCACATTTGCTAGAAAGTAGATCCCGCACTAGCTTGTGCATGCCTAATGCTCAGCGAGGATGCTGATTTCTAAGGGGGGTGTATGTAACATCCCGTAATTTTTAAAAAGATTATATATATATATATATATATATATATATATATATATATATATATATATATATATATATTAAAAGTCTGATGGCAAAAGTGTAAATAATGTGAAGAGAAAGGGCGGCCCACACGTTGAAATACAGCAGCGTTGGCTACTTGTTGTGAGGCTGACGTGTAACACCCCGCATTCCAAATAAGATCGAATTCGAGATTCCACAGGATCTTTACACTTCACTTCGTACAATTTTACAAGAAAATTTGAACTTTTGGCATACAACAGAGTTTTTACATTCATTTACACAGCGGAAGATAAAATGAAGTACAACACTGAAAATAATATACAACTTGCAACATCTTTAACATGTAATTAATCAACAACATCGTATCAACTTTATATCTTCATAAAAAATCCAATTCCTGCATAATAAACTGTGGGCACGTCAGTTACTTACAACTGACGAAAATGTTATACATGGCCATCCTCTCTATGCCGAAATTATAACGATCTTAATACTTTAACAGATCACAAACTTGAATGAAATAAGGTGTTAAATGTGACTACACTAAACATGTAAGTGTATGCAATGCCTTAATGCCTAATGCATATATTTTTACTAGGATGACACTAATGCATACTCGTTTGAATTCTATGCATCCCATACTACATAGGTTCGAGGGCAAGCACCTACGTACTCCACATTAAAAGGTTCGATCTCCCGCCATGAAAACTACCCAGTAATAAGAACAAGGTTTAGATATTCCATGAGTACAGATCCCAATCTCGGAGTACACCGCCCGACTATTATACACACTCCTCGTTGTGCGAATATTCCGCAAGTGCCTCTCTAGCCCCGGTATACGTATATACACTGGAGTACGACAAAACTATCTACCCGACTACGCATAGTCCCGGATTTAAAATAAAAACTCGTCTCCATCGAAGCAACCTCACTCCCAGAGTACACTGCCCGACTGGGTCTATAGTCCCAAAGTACATCGCCCGACTATATAGAGTGCCCCACTTATGTTTGCCCAGGTTTACTACATCTTCTCTTAAGTGCCTAGTTCTTAAGTTCAAAATATGAATAAATTATCATACCTAGAGTTAGTTTTACCCCCTACCGGACTTAATCACAAACACTGAGATAGCTCCATAGCCATATCTCAAAAATATATCTCAAATCTTTTAATTCAATAATGCCGGTACCCGAGGTCTCACTAAACTCTAGATCACAATCTTTCATGTACAAGAATCCATGGGTACTCATACCCTTCAATAATCATATATTAAACTCAAAGTATTCTTATCTTCAACTTATTCACAAAGTGATCAATGTCTTATCTTAATATTACTCATGATTCATTTATTTATTTACTATTCAAAATAAAGCAATACTTCTTTTCAAGAACATAGATTCATCACTTTAAATCTCATTAGCAATTTAAGCTCAAATAGCAATTCATGTCTCAGCCCACATCAAATATTTTCTTAAATCGAATAATCTCATCAAGAGAAATCAATTCACATGAATATTTTACTCTTCTTCAAAATAAATGTCATACTCTTTAATAATTAATTTTTTAAGTCAAAAACTCATTTTCTATCTCAATTCCTCTTTTTATTTATCAAAATATAAATGAAAATTTTTTAAATTATTTTTAATAAATTCTATTTCATTTTATAGAAATTCTAGAATTTTTCCCCAAATTTTATTTGCATAAAAATCCATTCAAATATTTAAAAAAAGTCAAAAAGAACAAAATGTGGCCATAGGGTTTCGAACCCAATACCAACCTCACCATACAGTGAGCGCCCAAAGACCCCCACCGCAAGCCAGAAAGTCCATATGACTTGGCTGTCATAAAGCCACAACGAAAACCCTAAATACAAAATCTTGGGTTTCGGAATTAATTAAATGAAAACAAAAATAAAATGTGCCCAACAAGTTTGAACCCGAGATCTCCTACAAGTACAGCAGCACTCTGTGGTGCACTGGCTAACCAATAAGTCCAAGTATGACTACTAATTAGGAATCACGCTATTGTAGTTTTGTTCATAACGTTCTGAAATTATTTATTTTTCACAAAACTCGACATATGATCGATCTAATCTTTTTAATGAACTGTAATTTTCTTATTCATAATAATTTTACTTGAAAACAATGATTACGAATTTTCAAACTTGTGTTCTAAACGTTGTATCTATATTTCAAATTATCTCCTTCTCTTTAATGAACATAAGTTTCATTTCTTTATTTTAATCAAAATAACATATTGTATCTCTTACAAATAATTTAAAATGATTCTATGTGTATCAATTCAATTTCACAAAAATTCATTTTTTATCACAAGGAAAAATCTCAACAATTGTTCATACAATTTCATGTTTCTACATTTGTAAATTAACATGCAAATTAGTTTAAGGCAATAACTCATTATTTCTTTTTCTCATTTCTAATTAACATGTTGATAATCTTAACCATAACAAAATTTTACTACTATTCATAGCACATACAAAGGCATAGATTTGTTCCACATTTATCTCATCAAATTTAATCTATACTACTCATTAATCATTTCTAGCATGCATGTCTTATATTTAGAAAATACAAGAATTTTTCACATCACATCAATTTGATCTACACTATGAATGTCATATTCTAGCATGCTCAACCTATGAATTAGAAAGTATAAAGACCACCCACCTCTTATGAAGAAATGAAACAAGGAAGATGAGACACAACTCCTAGCTCAAAGTACTCCTAGTCCTTCTCCTCCTAGCAAGAGCTCTCCAACAAGCCTCCAATGCACAAGAACACTCTCTTTCTCTCTTTCTTTTTCCTCTCTCTATTTTGTTTTTTTTAAGTGTGAAATGAGAAGAAGAAAACAATGGTATTTATAGGACAGAGTGAAGGTCTAAATTGTAAATTTCTCCACCTAACTTCTCACTTAATTCTCCACCTCTTCACTATCCCTAACCCCCATCTCTTCACTACCCTAACCCCCATCTCTTCACATCCCCTAACTCCCAACCCTTCATCTAACACCTGCACGTGTTGTGCACTAGTGCACATACATACACAAAATAAATACAACTCCTATGATTCTAAAATGTGTATTAAAAATTGTTACATGTCATGTGTGAGTCCATACACAACTTTAAAAATAGATTTTATTAATGGATTTATCTTGTGGGCTTTCTTTTTAATTAATTAATTAATTAGTCTAGTGGGCTAGAATCCATTCCTAGATCCATGGGTTTAATAAAAGGCTAAATAAAAAAGACTATGCATGCTAAATTAGTAAATGAGAGTAAGAAAAATAAAGAAGGGAAAATTAGCACGTGCTTGCACGAGCACACACTTCCTTCAATTAAATATTTAAATTAAAACACATGTATATAATGTATAAGATGCACATAAAATTAGTTTAATTTTAAAATATAATTTTTCATGCACAAATAAAATAAATATACACACACTCCAAAATTTATTTTAAAAACGGATACGCCCAAAATATGTGCATCGAAAATAGGTACTTCGTACGTACAAATACCGAAATATGAAAATCGACTCTATCAACGGAAATATATTAAAATATAATCGAAAACAATATAAGAAAAATATATTTATTAATTTTATATATTCCACAACGTAATTGCTACGTACGTAGAAAACACGTGCATTATACGTATAATAATATTTTAATCAAAATAAGGGAAAATGAATTTCCGCTTATAAAGATAGATTTGAATACCTAAAATTAATAATTTAAATATATAGAAAATATTACACGTAGCGGTAGAAACACATAATCGATATGTGCATCAAAAACGCATAGAAAGTACGTAAAATGCAGAGATTGAAATTTAATATTTTAGTTGATTTAAATAGGATAAAATATACGGGAAATGCATAAATAGTCAGAAATCATAATACATAATGAAAACACGTTACAAATATTACCAGTAACAGTATAAAATACACGTGCGTAACACACAAGGGCAAAATTGTTATTTCCAATTTTGCAGGGTGTTACATGACATCATGATGATGCAGCATGGGCCCACCCAGTTGGAAGAAAGACAGCGGGCATTCTTTGTTCTTGCTGAGGTGGGCATGGGGCCAACTGTTGGGCACTGTGATCACGGGAGAAAGAGAAGGAGAATGGATTTGAATAGTCCCATATCGGGAATTGAACTAGAATAATTAAATATAAATAATATAGCCTATGATCAAGAGTCACCAATTTGGTTAACCACCTTTTGAGAGGCAGTTTGTGGTGGGCAGTTGTACTATAATATAAATAATTTGTCTAATAAATTGTATAAATTATCTGAGTTTGGGGAAGGGGCATTACAAATGGTATCAGAGCTGATTTTCGACACCGAGTGTGGGGCATGTCTATATAGTCGGACGGTCGATTCTAGGACTATAGACCCAGTTGGGCGGTGAACTCCAGGACTGTGGTGAGCACTCAATTAAATCCGGGACTGTGATTGATCGGGCGGTGGATTTCGGGATCATGATTAGTCGGGCGGATAAGAGGACAGCTCAATTAAATCCGAGATTATGATAGATCAGGCGGTGGATTTCGGGATCATGATTAATAGGGCGGATAGGAGAGCAGATGCTCCACATTGGCTAGAAAGTAGATCCTGCACTAGATTGTGCATGCCTAGTGCTCAGCGAGGACGTTGATTTCTAAAGGGGGGTGTATGTAACATCCTGTAATTTCTAAAAAGATATTATATATATATATATATATATATATATATATATATATATATATATATTAAAAGGCTGATGGCAAAAGTGTAAATAATGTCAAAAGTGTAAATAATGTGAAGAGGGAGGGAGGGATAGGGGGCCCACACGTTGAAATACAGCAGCGTTGGCTGCTTGTTGTGAGGCTGACGTCATGATGACATCAACATGGGGCCCACCCGGTTGGAAGAAAGACATTGGGCTGTCTTTGGTCTTGCTAACGTGGGCATGGGGCCCACTGTTGGGCACTGTGCTCACGGGAGAAAAAGAAGGAGAATAGATTTGAATAGTCTCATATCGGGAATTTAACTAGAATAATTAAATATAAATAATATAGTCTATGATCAAGAGTCACCAATCTGGTTAACCACCTTTTGAGAGGCAGCCTGTGGTGGGCAGTTGTATAAATTGTCTGAGTTTGGGGCAGGGGCATTACAAGAGCAAATACTTGAACTTCATCGGTTCCATCATAGAATGTCTTTGCTAGGGCATTCCAAACATCACGAGCCATACGCAATCGAATGTATCTTTTCATGATCTCTGGTTGCATGGACATTAATAACCAGCCTTTAACTTTCTGATTATCAGCATACCATTTATCATAGGTGGCATCACCTTCATCAGGAATTTTACTCTTTCCTCGAATATAGGATCTTTTCACGTCCAGCAATATGCATCTCCATCAACTGAGTCCAAACATCATAATTTGTTTCATCAAGAATTATCCCAGCATTAAAACTAGAATTGTCAGATTGTACAATAATCGATGTACTATCCTTAGTATTCGAAGATCCATCAGTTTGTTCCATGGGGTGGTTGTGAAAAAATAAAAATAAAAAAATTGATCAGCCACACAACAGGCACTAACACCAAACACCAATCAAAGATCCAAAACAGCAAACACTAGAATCTGGATATGATCTTCCTCTCGATCCAGATCTAGTGGTGACGGCAGTGGCTTCAGGCGGCGGTGAGGGCTTTCGATGGAGACGACAGTGGTTTCGGGCGACGGTGAGGGGTTTTGATGACGACGACAGTAGCAGCGTGTAGGCGGCGGTGCTTGGATCGGGGCTTGCTGATCTGTGATCAGCGATGACTTCGAATCGATGGGGCGCTCTTCAGCCGGAAGCGACAGTCACTGAGGATGGAGTTCGGCGAGAGCTGGCAATGGCGGTGCTTGGATTGGAGGATGTTGCGACAACGGAGCAGCGCGGCGGAGCGCAAGTGGATTCGGGGTTCGTGCGGTGGCGACTTCGGGGATCAGTGAGGCTGACGAACAGTGCCTCTTCTTCTTTAGGTAGCCTAGGATAATTTAGGCTCATAGCCTAGGATAATTTAAGCTCTAATACCATATTGAAATCAGATTTGGGGAAAATTATATTTTCTTATACTTTTCCTTCTACTGTCTATTACTTTATATATATATATATATATATATATATATATATATATATATATATAAAGAGAGAGAGAGAGAGAGAGAGAGAGAAAAGTGAGTCTCATATAGAGTATGAGGAAATTTTCCTCATACAAAGTGATTATACTCACTTGGTGGGGCCATTATGGAAGAACCACTCCGTCCATCATGTTTATCATGCTAATGGATGTATGTGTAGAAAAATCAAGTGGTTTGGAGGTCATTCACACATGCATCATGTGGTTGAAAAATGAACGATTTCAACAGTAATATAAATCAAACCACAAATTAGACCCACATGATACATGAGTGAATGACCTCCAAATAACTTGATTTTTTCTACAATTACATCTATTAGCATGATAAACATGATGGACGGAGTGGATCTTCCATAATAGCCCTACCAAGTGAGTATAATGACTTTATATGAGGAAAATTTTATCATACAAATATGAGGCTCACATTACTCATATATATATATATATATATATATATATATATATATATATATATATATGAGTAATGAGAAACATCTTAAAATGAGAAAATGAGAAACATTAATTATGACCATTGGATATGATTAGATTAAGATGAATGGCTCTCATTCATTTGGATTAGTTAATTGAAAAACCGATTTATTTCTACTAATCTATAAAAAAAAACCCAAAAAAACCGAAATAAATAAACCCAAAAAACCCAAAATAAAATATTTGATAAAATGATAATCTACGAATTTATTCTCAAAAAAACAGATTGTGGGATCATGGTCTCCATGTTGTGAGCACAAATAATGATGTTTCATGAGCAATAACAAGCAAAAGAAATGACCAACATAGTGTATGGGTTCACCGATAAAATAATTGGCAAGATTGTGGTTATAATTTCTAAATGATCAAAGAATTGGAATGTGGTGAGAACCGACAACAATAGTTTTCCATTGAGGAACGATAACATTTTAATGGGTTGCTTTTAAGCTAACCAGTGGTATATCATTACCGGATCAAACTAAAGTTTATTAGACTTGCCAACCAAGTGATACCCCACATCACGAACTAATCTAGTCATTATCATACATTCAATTACCACATTAATATAGCTACCTGACGGACATTTCCAATCAATGAACAAGTAAAATTCACAGTATATACATTTGGGCTTAAAGCTGATCAAGATTAATCTAAAAACTCAACATGATACTCAATAAATTAATTAGGTGGGGGTTTGAGAATTAACGCACGTTAGGGTTAGGGAAACAGAGGGATTTGTTCTTCATCCATCTAAACCATAACATATTGTTTCTCATTTGGTTTTTTTGGTTTTTTTTTTTTTTAAAATTTATAGATTAGTATAAATAAACCGGTTTTTCAATTAACTAATCCAAATGAATGAGAGCCATTCATCTCAATCTAATCATATCCAATGGTCATTATTGATGTATCTCATTATCTCATTTTAAGATGTATCACATTGGATCACTCCTCTATATATATATGATCACTCCTCTATATATATAGAGGAGTGATCCAATGTGATACATCTTAAAATGAGATAATGAGATACATCAATAATGACCATTGGATATGATTAGATTGAGATGAATGACTCTAACCCATTTGGTTTATTTCTACTAATCTATCAAAAAAATAAAAAAAATAAAAAAAAAATAAAAAAACCAAACAAAAACCAACTGTTATTTCATCTATATGATGAACAAACCAGATGATTCCCTAACCTAACTCGCGTTAATTCTCAATGAAGATTTTAGGATCCGTATGTTACCAGAAATCCAAATTCTTGAGTGATCCAATGAGATACATCTTAAAATGAGATAATGAGATACATCAATTATGACCATTAGATATGAGAGAATCGAAATGAGTGGCACTCATTTATTTGGATTAATTAATTGAGAACCTGATTTTTTTTTTCTACATTGGTTTTTTTTTTCTACATATATCTATTTTAAAAAAAAACCAGAAAAAATCAAATCAAATCAAATTTGAATTACTGGACTAATGATTCTACCAACTCAGCTATGTATGCTGGTGGATCAGATGGCCGGGTGCATGTTATCTTACCAACAAAACGGGGAGTTGAAGTTGCGACATGGGAAGCAGAACTGACTGGAGCAGTGACATTTGTGGCAGTGGTGAATGGGAACAAGAAATTGGTAGTAGCTTCTGAAGAAGGGATCATCGGGTTTTGCGAGGTCGAGACGGGATCCATCAGTAGGGCTTTTAGACAAGATAGGGGTGCGCGCAGCAGTAAGTCATCTCTTGGTAATCAATGGGGTTTCAATGGAAAATTATAAGAAACTCTTGAGGCTCGTCCTTAGAGAGGCTAAGCATCGTGAAGGTAATAAAAAAGACTCTTAAGGGTAATGATTCATCTCTGTAACTTTATCTTGTACCAATAATGAAATAATTTGGGTAAAAGTGATAGATAAGACACTGGGTAGTAAAATAACCTTGTTTGTAATGGGTATACTACTTGATGGAGGTGGGTTTTCTACCTCATTACATGCCTGAAAGTAAGATTGATTCGAGCAGAGCTTGCTTTGGCACGTTTAGGTACAGAGTGTACCTGGAGTTTAAACATAATTTTCAAGATTGGGAGCATATTCGCTCCTCCACAATCAAATTCAGATCATCAGATGTATTTATTTCTGCAATATTTGAATGAATTTCGCCCATAACGAAATTGGATGAGCGAGCGGTCGCAATTCAAGATGGGTTACGATCGAGCGAGAGGCTGCCCATCAATCTCAATGCAAACCTCAAAACATAACGTTTTTTTATCTTCTCAGCTGAAGGTTAAACAATAGCTTGATATTCTTCCTTGGATGATCATCTTAGTGATATACAGTACATGGTTTCATTTCTTGCTACACAGAGTATTACTCCGGTAACCAGTTGGCAAAAGTTTACAGGTGATATTCAGTCTTCTCGGCGAGTTTACTAGTTCCAGGCATGTTGTAGTCTTTTTTATTTAATTTTGTCTATGTCTCCAGGCATGTTGAGAATTGGAATGTTCCTAAAATGGCACTACATAAGCAAATATTCAGGCCAACTCAGCTGGGTTTGAGGAAAAGAATGAGACGTCTTATATTGTAAATATAGTGAATTCAAGGCTGTTGTCAAATAGTACTTGCTTTGTTACTGTAGGATAATGGCTCGATTCTGGTTCAGATTGTTTTGGAGTATCTGCAGTAAATGAAAGTTACAGTATCAGTCGACTGATAGAAGGATCAGGCGACTGTCCAGAGAGTTTTCGAAGGCTAAAGATACAAGCAGCAGCAGAGGATCAGGCGACTGATCGGTCGACTGCCAGAAGGATTGCCAGTCGACTGGTAAGTCGACCAGTCGACTGTCGACGGGATTTTGAACTAGATCAGGCCCAATTCGAAAAGGCCCAATAGTTTCCCTATAAATACACTTGTTAGAGTTTTGTAATCGGTGACGAAAATTAGAGATCCCTATTTCGGTTTTGCAGCCGTCATTATTTGTAAGGGTATTATTTGTAAGGGTTTGTTTTCGCCCATTGGTGATAATTTGAAGAAGAAGAAACCCCAACCGCCCCCGTGGATGTAGGCATGTATTTTGCCGAACCACATTAAATCTGTGTGTCCTTTTGTGTTGGTTTGTTTTTGTGTTTTCTCGCTGGTTCTCTCTTTGTATTCTGCATTGGTTTGGTTATTGATTAGTTTGTACCGCGCACAACAAGTGGTATCAGAGCCGTTGGTTCGATCAAGAGGGAGATGGCGGGTGATGCAGATGCAACCAAGGAAGTTGTGGGATCAAGTTCATCAAGAATAACGATTCACAACGCAAAATTTGAAGTTGAAAAATTTGATGGGACAAACAATTTCGGGATGTGACAATGTGAGGTTTTGGATGTTCTTGTTCAACAAGAACAAGATGTTGCTTTGGAAGTTGAAAAACCTAAGGATATGTCCGAAGCAGATTGGAAGAAGTTGAATCGAGTTGCGTGTGGGACTATTCGGCTCTTTATTGAGAAGGCTCAGAAGTATGATTTGATGAGGGATACCGTTGCTGCGGTGTTGTGGAAGAAGCTCGAAGACAAATACATGAGGAAAAGTTTGGAGAATCGGCTGTATTTGAAGAAGAGACTTTTTCGCTTCACCTATACGGAAAGTATGTCTATGAATGCTCATGTTGAATCATTTAATAAATTATTGGCTGATTTGTTAAATTTGGATGAGCAAATTAAGGATGAAGATAAAGCCCTAATTCTATTGAATTCATTACCTGAAAGTTATGATCATTTAGCAACTACTTTATTATATGGAAAAGATACTGTGAAATATGAAGATGTTGCAAATGCTTTGTTGAATAATGAAACTAGGAGAAGGGATAAAATGGTTGATAGAGAAACTTCTGAAGCTTTGATTGTAAGGGGCAGGACTGAGACCAGATCTGAGTCCAAATCTGGGAAGAAGGGAAACAAATCTCGTTCCAAATCGAGAGGAGTTTCGAAGGACAGGAAAATACCGGCCAAAGATGAATGTGCTTTCTGTCATGAAAGGGGGCATTGGAAAAAGGATTGTCCAAAGCTACGAAATAAGGGAAACTCGACTGCAAATGTGACTGTTGATAATTTAGAAAGTGGCAAGGATTTTTCTTTTGCACTTGCTTCTAGTCCCTCACTTTATCAAGAAGTATGGTTTCTTGATACAGCAGCCTCCTATCATATGTCTTGGAAAAAGGAGTGGTTTACTTCTTTGGAATATATGGATGGTAGTGTAGTTTTGATGGGAAATGATGCACCTTGTAAGAAGGTAGGAATCGGGAAGATTGAATTGCTAATGCACGATGGTCTTATTAGGGAGCTTTCAGATGTATGGTATGTTCCAGATTTGAAAAAGAATCTGATTTCACTAGGTGCTTTGGAGGCCAGTGGTTTGAAATTTGCTAGTGAAGGTGGCATTCTGAAGGTGACTAGCGGATCACTCGTGGTGATGAAAGGGCAAAGAAAAAGGAACTTGTTTTTCTTGCAGGGAAAAACATATTTGGGTGAGGCTGCCAGTGTAACTGAAAGGCCTAAACAGGTTGTTCCCGACTCTACTAGGTTGTGGCATATGCGACTCGGGCATGCAGGAGAAAAGGCCTTGCAGGGGCTTGTGAAGCAAGGGTTGCTTAAAGATGCTAAAGGGTGCAAGTTGGAATTTTGTGAACATTGTGTTTTGGGTAAGCAAACTAGGGTGAAATTTGGTACAGCTGTACATCAGACAAAGGGTATCCTCGATTATGTGCACACAGATGTTTGGGGCCCTACTCAGACACCTTCTATGAGTGGTAGACACTGGTTTGTTACTTTTGTTGATGATTACTCCAGACGAGTTTGGGTATATACCATGAAGCACAAAGATGAAGTTTTGACATTGTTCACAAGTTGGAAGAAGAAAGTTGAAAATCAGACTGGTAGGAAGATTAAGGTTCTGAGGTCAGATAATGGAGGGGAATACAAGAACGATCCGTTTCTGAAGTTGTGTGAAGACGAAGGGATCCAGAGGCACTTCACAGTTAGGAAGACTCCACAGCAAAATGGGGTTGCAGAAAGGATGAACAGAACCTTACTTGAGAAGGTGAGATGTATGTTAGCACAGTCTGGGTTGAAGAAGACATTTTGGGCAGAAGCTGTTATATATGCAAGCCACATCGTCAACCGTTTACCATCAGCAGCACTTGAAGGCAAAACGCCTATTGAGGTATGGAGTGGTAAACCTGCATCTGATTATAGTTTTTTGCATATATTTGGTTGTCCTGCTTATTTTCATGTAACTGAAACTAAACTTGATGCAAGAGCCAAGAAGGCTATATTTGTTGGTTTTAGTACTGGTGTCAAAGGTTACAGGTTGTGGTGTCCAGAACAGAAGAAGTTAGTAATCAGCAGAGATGTCACTTTTGATGAGACCAGCATGATCAGCTCGGGACAGTCGACTGGTGGTATAGGACAGTCGACTGGTGAGCAGCAGAAGAGTGGGACAGTTCTTCAACAGGTGAGTAGAAGAAGTTCGGGACAGTCGACTGATGAACAGGAGCAGTCGACTGGTGGTCCAGAACAGCAGAATTGTGGGAGCTCGGGACAGTCGACTGGTGGCAATAACCAGTCGACTGGTAGGAGAGTTTTCCAACAGGTGGAGTTAGAAAAGTTGTCAGTTGAGAATCCTGTTCCTGTCCAAGATGAAGATGATGTGGTTGATACTGAGAATGATGAAGAAGCTCCTATCCAGCAGGAAGAATCAATTGCAGTAAGAAGGCAAAGAAGAGATATCAAACGACCGTCTCGTTTTACAGATTCAGTTGCATTTGCTCTTCCCATTGTGGATGATGAAGTTCCCTCCAACTTCAAAGAAGCCACTAGAAGTTCAGAAAATGCAGATTGGAAAGTTGCTATGGATGAAGAGATGAACTCTCTTCATAAGAATAAGACTTGGGATCTAGTGCAACTACCAAAGGGGAAGAAAGCAATCGGTTGCAAGTGGGTGTATACGAAGAAAGAAGGTCCAAAAGGTAGTGTTCGGTTCAAGGCTAGACTAGTTGCAAAGGGGTATGCTCAACAGGAAGGTATTGACTATAATGAAGTGTTCTCTCCAGTTGTGAAGCATCCTTCTATTCGGATTTTGTTAGCTTTGGTAGCACAGTTTGATCTTGAATTGACACAAATGGATGTGAAGACTGCGTTCTTACATGGGGAACTAGATGAAGAAATTTATATGTCGCAGCCAGATGGGTTCAAAATTGCTGGGAAGGAAAATTGTGTTTGCAGGTTGAAGAAGTCTCTCTATGGGTTGAAGCAATCTCCAAGGCAGTGGTATTTGAGGTTTGATCAGTTTATGAAGGTGCAGAGATATTCCAGAAGTGAGTTTGATCATTGTGTTTACTTCAGGAAGTTGCAGGATGGCTCTTTCATATATCTGTTACTATATGTGGATGACATGTTGATTGCCTCTAAGAATGCTAAGGAGATTCAAAATTTGAAGAATCAGTTGAGTTCTGAATTCGAGATGAAGGATCTTGGTGAAGCCAAGAAGATACTTGGGATGGAGATAGCTAGAGACAGGGCAAAGGGCACAGTGAGTTTGACACAGAAGCAATATCTTTTGAAGGTGCTGAAACGGTTCGGTATAGATGAGAAGACTAAACCAGTAAGTACACCCTTAGCCAGTCATTTCAGAATTAGTGCTTCTCAGTCTCCAAGTACAGATGAAGAGAGACAGTATATGGCGAATGTACCTTACACTAGTGTGGTTGGCAGTTTGATGTATGCTATGGTTTGTACTCGACCAGACATCTCTCAGGCGGTGAGTATGGTTAGTCGATATATGCATGATCCAGGCAAAGAGCATTGGCAAGCAGCTAAATGGATTCTAAGGTACATAAGTGGCACCACAGATGTGGGTTTGAAATTTGAAAGGGATGACAATATTAGCAGGTTATTGGTTGGATATGTTGATTCTGACTATGCAGGTGATCTAGATAAGAGGCGGTCTACTACAGGCTATTTGTTTACGATGGCTAGAGCACCTATAAGTTGGAGGTCAAATTTGCAGTCCACTGTAGCATTGTCTACTACTGAGGCTGAATACATGGCGGTTGCTGAGGCCATGAAGGAAGCCATTTGGATACATGGACTTTTGAAGAGCTTGGGGATTCATCGGGAGAAGGTGGAGGTACACTGTGACAGTCAGAGTGCTATTCATTTAGCGAAGAACCAAGTTCATCATTCGAGGACCAAACATATTGATGTCCGTTATCATTTTGTGCGTGATTTGATAAAGGATGGTGATATTCATTTGGTGAAGATTGGAACAGCTGATAATCCTGCTGATATGTTGACCAAAGTTGTTGGAGCAGCCAAGTTCAAGCATTGCATGAACCTGGCTAATATTTTGCATGTTTGATAATTTGGCATGGGCGGTTGGAATAGTGCTTCGCTATTTGTTCGCCTAGTATGTGATATCATACTAAGGTGGAGTTTGGATTTGTTGTTACATTTGATGATGAGCATTTGGAGTATTTGTGGAGATTGCTTGGGCTACTTGGAAGATCTTGCCAAGGTGGAGATTGTTGGATACTTGGTGGAAGATCTCGCCAAGGTGGAGATTGTAGGATAATGGCTCGATTCTGGTTCAGATTGTTTTGGAGTATCTGCAGCAAATGAAAGTTACAGTATCAGTCGACTGATAGAAGGATCAGGCGACTGTCCAGAGAGTTTTCGAAGGCTAAAGATACAAGCAGCAGCAGAGGATCAGGCGACTGATCGGTCGACTGCCAGAAGGATTGCCAGTCGACTGGTAAGTCGACCAGTCGACTGTCGACGGGATTTTGAACTAGATCAGGCCCAATTCGAAAAGGCCCAATAGTTTCCCTATAAATACACTTGTTAGGGTTTTGTAATCGGTGACGAAAATTAGAGATCCCTATTTCGGTTTTGCAGCCGTCATTATTTGTAAGGGTTTGTTTTCGCCCATTGGTGATAATTTGAAGAAGAAGAAACCCCAACCGCCCCCGTGGATGTAGGCATGTATTTTGCCGAACCACATTAAATCTGTGTGTCCTTTTGTGTTGGTTTGTTTTTGTGTTTTCTCGCTGGTTCTCTCTTTGTATTCCGCATTGGTTTGGTTATTGATTAGTTTGTACCGCGCACAACAGTTACTGCTATACAGTAATTGAAGTGTTGTATATATGCAGTGAAGTAGTAAACTTTCTTTGGAGTAAATGAAGTAATAAAAACTTCGTGATGTTCGATAATGAAAACGATCGATGAATGTACAGTGTTATAAAAAATATGTAATGAATCATCAGTGATAGGTTTCATACTGGGATTGTCTATTGCTGCAAACGAGAATCCAGTTTCATTAACCAAAAATTTCGATTGAATGATCAAATAGTTGTTTCTGGCCGGTTACAGTTCATAACTAACTTCATTCGATATAAGGAGACTGAATTACAAATTTAAGATTCTCTAACAAACAATGCAACTGAGTTCATGCAATGAAGTTGAGATCCATAATAATGTATGGATCGATAACTTTCAAATATGAATGCCTATATTCTCTTCAAATTATAAAATTGATTCAAGCAAACAGAGTAAAACATAAAAGATGAAGATATTTATAGTTAGCTGAAAATTTCTATGGCAGCAGGTAATACTGATAATCTTGTAGGAAGAAACCCGAAATGCTCTCCAACAGACTGCACAAAAATATCCCCTTTGCTTACTACCTCCTTGACTTCACACTGCACCAACATAAAATATCATAAATATATATCGGATTTAATGACAATGGAGCAGAGATCGAGATGCAAGTGTACCCAATCTCGTTGGGTGTAGCCTTTCATCACCAGCAAAGATCCATGTTTTAAGGCGAAGGAATGCTGAACCGGATGACTGCTCTTTTGTCGCTTTCCAGTTGATTCGGCTGGGCAGGCCAGACGACGCGGCGATGGTGGCTGGGCTGGGTGGCAGTCTGGACACCTATGCGCAATGTGTGGTGTGGGAAACGTTTGTTAGGGTTAGGGAATGGGTAGAATCATTACTTCAAATTTGATTTAATTTTTTTTTTCTGGATTTTTTTAAACAGATATGTAGGAAAAAAAAAACAGGTTCTCAATGAATTAATCCAAATAAATGAGAGCCACTCATTTCAATTCTTTCATATCTAATGGTCATAATTGATGTATATCTCATTATCTCATTTTAAGATGTATCTCTTTGGATCACTCTTCATATATATATTGTTTTTTTGGAGAAGGGATACAATTGATTGAGAAGATTAAGGAGGTGAGAGACTTGAGAAAATCTATTCTCTATAAATTAGAAAACAGAATATATATCTCATAACATACCAAACTATACTTTAACAAACGTGACATGAATTTGATATCAAGTTTAGTATTAGGCTTCCAGTTGAAGAGTCAATTTCCTGACCTTTAAACTGTTTTTTTTAAAAATTTGCAACCTTTTCAATAAAGAATTCCATAATTTGTACTGCAAAGTGTAAAGTTGTTGTAATTGACTTAAAACTTTTACTGACTAGTAATTTTCACGTGCGATGCACGTCTTAATAAATATATTTTTATTAATAGTAAAAACTTCAATGTAGTCTAACCTTAAATCTAATACTTCCTTTATATTAGATTAGATATGCATGGGCAACACACGGATTTGTTTGTCTACAAATGTTTCTATTAATTGAATTTAATTTGGACGTATATTGTACGGGTTTGCTCAGTTACAAAATTAGGATTTGTTTGTTTACAACCTCAACTCTCCCATTAAAATGGTAGAGATGACATGATAAGATGATAATACTTGTGCATCTGCATCAGTTCGAGTTTCTGCTTTATGATTATGTCTGTTGTATCGAGTCTGTATCTTTTCTTTATGCTTTTGACTAGCCGGGAGCTAGATGTGGGTTTTGGATGTATGGGAGTATTGTAAATTGTTCTACTCTGTTTCTTTAATTTTCCGTTAATGAAGCGATGACTGGGTCATCTTTTATCCAAAATACAAAAAAAAAAAAAAAAAAAAAAAAAAAAAAAAAAAAAAAAAAAAACCTTGTGCATCTGCATTTGTAACTTTAAATGACTTCAACGACCTTCATTGGCTTTATTAGATAACACTAATTCTGAAAAAGACAAGATGACCCAGCTAGCTTCTATCCCGCGTATCTAAATCTATGAAAGAGTTTTTCTTTTGTTATTGTAGTGTGAATCATTATTTCTCAAAATCTAATTTTGAATTGACAGTTTGACACTAAACATGAGTTGAAGTACTCACTTTATGCCGTGCTTCGCGCGCAAGTGGATTAATTTAGACCTGATATACGCATTTAAACAGAAATGTGGGGTTTTCAATACAGTTTGCATTAATAGCCTCCATAATACAAATGAGAGATATCAATGGAAATAAAGCATGAGCCTCTTGTTGCTCTCTTGGCTCTTAGTAAGGAATTACGTTAGCAGAGTGGAAACACATGGAACATCAAGAAAGCTATGGAAATGGACAACAAGAAGCACATCACTGTTAGGATTTTGTCCTCAAATACATGTAAGCACTGAGTACTTGAAGTTGAAGAAGAAGAAGAAGAGGAGACAAAGACAGCAAGAGAAGACAACAACAAGTAGAAGAAGTGTAATCTACAGAGTTGCGGTCAACCGATTTGGGAGTGCGGTCGACCGACCCTAGCTACTGAGAGTTCTTCGAGTGTACAGGTCCAACAGAGGAGGGGACAGTCGACCGTGCAGTCGACCGGTCGAGTCTCGGGTTTGGCTCTACACGTTGCGGTCGACCGACCTTGGGGGTGCGGTCGACCGACCTCGGCGCTAATTATTTTTGGGCTTACGAGTTTAAGGCCCAGTAGCTGGATTTGTGTTTATCTTTTAGGGTTTACTTGGGGGCTATATATATGGCTGTAGACTCTAGGGTTTAGATATCTGAAAAGATCCAAATAGAAAGATTTGGTGAGACGTTATCATTGTTCAACTTCAAGAGAGAATTGTGCCAAGTGTTTCAAAGGTGGGAGAGAGAGATTGGGAGTTGTAATCTCTTTTGTAATCGTTGTATTTCTTGGGGAATAAGAAGTATTGGTTATCTCTGCATATTAATTGTGTTCTTGTGAGATCTTGCATATATTGTGGTGGCTTGTTCTTGGTTCATCCAAGTCTCGGGAGTTTCTATTGTGCTTGTGGTGTGTTTCCGCTATTAGCACTACGAATTGCGGGGTAGATTCTTCAACAAGTGGTATCAAAGCCTTTTTGGTTCGGAATGGTCAATAACAAATTGAAGATCGAGAGAGTCGATGGGAGTGACTTCGCGATGTGGAAGATTCAGATGATAGAATATCTTCGTCAGAAAGATCTTGATGATCTATTGTTTGATGAGAAACCGGTAGGTGCAGACAAGGATGCAAAGATCTTGGCGGATTGGAATCGTTTGGATCAGAAGGCGCTAGGGCAGATTCAGTTGGGGCCGAGTAGGAAGGTATTATTTTATATCTCGAAGGCAAAGCCCACAAAGGAGGCTATGGAGATTCTCATGGATATGTATGAGAAACCGTTGTTGGATCCTGTAGGCAAGGCAAGAAACACTAGAAGGGGGGGGGGGGGGGGGTTGAATAGTGTTGTATAAAAATTAATAACGAAATTGAAATTTTTCTTCTGTCCAGTCGACTTGAAAAGAGAAATAAGTCGACTGAGGCGTCAGATTAGAAGAGTATTTTAGACAAGTTTGATCAGTCGACTTATAGCGGAAAACAGTTGACTTGCTAGACCAGTTTTTGAAGAGTATGTTATACCAGTCTGACCAGTCGACTTAAAGAGGAGACGCAGTCGACTGTCCAGACAAGTTTTCGAATAAGAATTAAATGCAAGTAAAGAAAATGAAGTTCAGAGAAATACAACCACAGAGTACACACGATGTATCCTGGTTCGGTCCTTCCGACCTACATTCAGTCCCCAAACAACCCACTTGAGATTTTCCACTATTCGTGAAAAAATACAAGAATACCTTACGACATTTAGACAACAACCTTGTCCAACCCGTAGACCTCTCTCACCACCAGAGAAAGCAAACCCACTCTTCAACCAAGAGTGAAAGCCTGACTCTACAACCTAGAGCCCTACTCTCCAACCGAGATGACCACTCTCACAACCCGAGAGTGAAGAACCACAACAAAAGAGTTACAATCAACCTATAGCCTTGTTTTGTGATTGTGATTTTTGTATAGTGGATAATAGGTCACTTCTGAAATCAGTCCAAAACGAAATTAATGTTATATTGGACTGAGATTCAGAGAACCAAGACTTAGAAGATTTAGATTGCTTGTTTGAATACTAGTTCTCTTTTAAAAGCAAAAACTTAAACTTTTTATCAAAATGTTTGGGAACCTTTCGATGGTGATTCCTAGGCTCTATTTATAGAGAGGAATCACTAGGACGTTGTAAAACAGTTAATAAAACTGATTTAAAATGGATATAAACTTTTGAATTCGAAAAACAAGTTTTAAATTCTGAAATCTGTCGAAACGACTTGAACAGTCGACTGGGTTGCCATGATGAGTCGCTAGCCAGAGTTTGAAAAAGTTCAGATAGTTTCGTACTGGTACAGTCGACTGGTACCATAAGGCATTCAACTGGTACTTAACAGCTGATCTAATTCAAACTGTTTCGACCTTTAATCTTTTGAAAAACACTCAATTATAAAGATGTGTGAGTGTGTGTGTGTGACAAGGCTGTTACTTCAATCTAAGACTCAATAAAAAAAGATTACAATTTGTTTTACAAGATATTTAATAACACATTGAAGCACGGGTCTTATCTTGAGTCTTGAGTCTTGAATAAGAGCTTGAGCCTTTGTAGCTTGATCAATTTTCTTTGAGAGCTTCATTGGAGCACTTTTGCACTTGTGTATCATACATAGTATGGACATTGATACATCCTGCATTATATAAGAAGTAGCATAACTTTGCATTGTGTTGTAGTCATCAAAACCAAGAATCAATATTCTCCTCCTTTTTGATGATGACAACACAATAGCTTACAGTAATAGAAATATTACACATGCTCAATGCTCCCCCTAACGAATGTACAAAATGCATATGTTAAAAAACATGCAAAAAAAACATGCACAAAGATATGCATAAAAATTGCACACACATAGCTTTTTCTTCCCCTTTGGCATCAACAAAAAATAGGAGGAAAATAAATAGTACATATAAATTAAAAAAAAACAAACACATATCAAAACCAAAGCAAATTTATACATAGAAATTGGAAATACATTGTTCAAATGATGACATAAACTAGAAAATACATAAGAAGTAGAAAAACACATAAAGAAAAAAAAAAGGCTAATCAGTCTTCGTCATCTTCGTCTGGGGCACCCTGAGAGGGAGGAGGTGGAGGTGGAAACTGAAAAGTGAACAAGTGAGTAAGATGGAAAAGACTGGCCTCAAGAGTGTCTTGACGATCCATGATATAATTGACAGAATTGTAAAGACTCCTAGGATCATCATAATCAGCTCTAGGACGAGACGAACTAGAAGCAGAAGACCGATGAGCGGTAGAGGCTAAGGGGATAGGAGGTGTATTCCTATGAGGTGGGGAGGTGAGAAGCTTCATACGTGCTAGACTTGCACGATCAAAGGACTCATAATGTTTTACAACACTCGTCTCAGAATCGAGATCAACATCATAAGCAGAGAAGATGTGAGTGAGTAAAGCACCAAAAGGAAGAAATGAAGAATGAGCCTTATGAAGACGATTAAAGATGACTTGACCCTAATTTATTTTAATATTGCCAAAAATTGCATAAACAGCTTGTTGCAACTCATGAGAATACTGGTCATAACTCCCTGTTTTGGGAATAATGTTATATGACAGTATGCGTGCAACTAGCTTAGCAATAGGAGTAATTGCTTGATTGGTCATAGGAGGACCTCGAGTTGGCAAATAAATTATTGACAATATGGTGTCATCATTCATCTCAACATCTCCTATATCAATCCCTGCATCAGACAGACCCAAAATAAGTCCTAATCTAGCAGGGGTGATTTTCATGCGGATAATTTTTACTGAAGATAATATAAATATCTCCCTACCATCCTCCGATGTGACAACCTTCATATTTGTGTAAAACAAATATATAAGTTGAGGGTAGTAAGAGTGGTGGCTCACCAAGGACAATAATCAAATAATCCACATTGTTCAAACAATGGGACTAAAGGAAACCTATCAAGATCTGGAAAATTAACGAATCTTCTCGGAAAAATGACAATAGAACAAATGATGTACCATTTATCAATAAGACTTGGACTTCTTAAATACTGGAGATAATCCTTTGTGGATTGTCCCTCCTCAACAATAGAAATACGGGATCTTTTAGGAGGCATGAGAGAAAACTCAAGAAAATAAACAAAGAAAGGAATCAAGGAATTATACCAACAATGAGAGGTAAAGAGAAGCACAATAGCTTCAAGAGACCTTGGAAAACCACTTGAAATTGGAAAGAAAGCTTTGATTTGGGCTTCAAAAATTGGAATCGCCAATGGGTTTGAGAGCAGCTGACTTCTAGAGCTCGGTTTGGAGAGAGACGGTGAAATAGAAAGTAAAAAAGAGAGGAAGTAAAAATTAGGGTTTTTACTAAGAATCAATGGCTGAGATTGAGGCTGGGGAAAATCAAAGGTGCAGAACGGTCAAAAAGTAACAAAAAGTAAAAGATTCGCCTCAAAAGAAGTGCCAATTTCGAATCTGAAAGAAGAGCTAATTCACGACAGTTGACTGGAGTGTAGGATCAGTCGACTTAGTCGAGAGCAAAATAGATAAACGAAAATAGCAATAATACAACTGGCAGTCGACTTAGGGCTGTTCTCAGTCGACTTTCCAGAGCGTGAATTTCAGATATAGATAGGTATCGAAAAATACTTGGTCAGTCGACATAAAAGAAGTTTTAAGTCGACTTACCAGAGTTAAAATTCAAGAAACATCATGAAAACTAGAAATTCCTAGTTCTCTTCTAAAAGTGATAAAAGTGTCTTCCTTAAGTAGTTTAGTAAAGATATCTGCTACTTGTTTATCAATAGAAATAAAGTCTAAAGAAATATCTCCTTTTAAAACATGATCACGTAGAAAATGATGTCTAATATCAATGTGTTTCGTACGTGAATGTTGAACCGAATTTTTAGATAAGTTAATGGCACTGGTATTATCACACATTATAACAGGTTCTGAAAATGAAATACCATAGTCTAATAGGGTTTGTTTCATCCACAAAATTTGGGCACAAGCTAAACTTGCAGCGATATATTCAGCTTCTGTGATAGATAGAGATACCGAATTTTGCTTCTTACTGCACCAAGATACTAGGGAGTGTCCCAAAAAGTGACACGTTCCACTAGTACTTTTTCGATTAGTTTTACTACCGGCAAAATCCGCATCACTATATGACAAAAGTTGAAAATTATCGGTGCATGGATAAAATAAATCATACTCAGACATGCCTTTAATGTATCTTAAAATACGTTTCACAACTTTTAAGTGAGAGTCTTTAGGACTTGACTGGTATCTAGTACACAAACATATACTAAACATAATGTCTGGTCTACTAACAGTTATATATAAGAGTGAGCCAATCATACCTCGATAGAGTTTTTGATCGACACTCTTACTTAAGTCATCTTTGTCAAGGGTAGTGGTAGTAGCCAAAGGTGTGGTCTTACTACTCGTGCTATCCATGCCAAATCGTTTGAGTAATTTCTTATCATATTTTTATTGATTAATAAATATGCCATTTGGTGGCTGTTTAGTTTGTAGTCCAAGGAAATAATTGAGTTCACCCATGTGACTCATCTCAAACTTATTTTTCATGGTATTAGCAAACTCTTGACATAGATTACTATTAGCAGAACAAAAAATTATGTCATCTACATATATTTGTATGATCAAAATATCGGTCTTAGTTCTCCTAATAAACAAAGTAGTATCTACTTTACCTATTTCAAATCCCGTTTCTAAAAGAAAAGTCTTCAATCGATCATACCAAGCACAAGGTGCTTGTTTAAGACCATATAAAGCCTTTTTTCAATTTAAAAATATGGTTTGGAAATTGTTTTCGAAACTAGGTGGTTGCTTAACATAAACATCTTCCTTTATAAACCCATTAAGAAAAGCACTTTTAATATGCATTTGGAAAAGTGTAAATTTCATCAAACAAGCAAAAGATAATAAAATAAGAATTGATTCTAGTCTAGCAACAGAAGCATATGTTTCATCAAAATCTATGCCTTCTTCTTGATTATACCATTGAGCAACTAGTCTAGCTTTGTTTCTACGACTTGTTCTGATTCATCTAACTTATTCTTGAATACCGGTTTGGTACCAATTATAGTATGATCAGGAGGTCATGGAACTAAATCTCATACATCATTCCTTATAAATTGGTTTAACTCAGTTTGTATGACATTCATCCAAAACTCATTCTTACAAACTTCTTGTGTATTCTTTGGTTCAAAATCCGATAAGAAAACAGTGTGAGAAATCATGTTAACATGAGATCTTGTCTGAATACCACGTGAAATATCACAAATTATTAAGTCATAAGGATGATCTCTAGCTTCAACAAAAGATTTTGATAAAGTCGGAGACATCACAACAGGATCAGTCAACTTGACTAGTCCATCAGCCGACTGATTCACATCAGTCGACATATTCGCAAGAGTAGTTTGCTCTAAGGATGTAATAACCTTATTTAAAGATGATGAATCAGTTTCATCATCTTCAATTAAAGTTGATGAAGGCAGAGATTCATCAAATACAACATGCATGGATTCTTCAATAGTCAATGTTGACTTGTTGAAGATCCTATATGTCTTACTCCTATTTGGGTATCCTATAAAGATACTCTCATTAGATCTAGGATCAAACTTATCTAAATTATCTTTAGTGTTTAAAATGAAATACTTACATTCAAATATTTTGAAGTCAGATACTTTAGGAATTCTATCAAAAAATAGCTCATAACATGTTTTCTTAAGCTTAGGCCTAATCAATATTCTATTTAAAACATAACAAGCTGTAGCAACGGCTTCAGCCCAAAAGTACTTAGGTAAATTGCTTTCAACAAGCATGGTATGTGCACACTCTTGCAAAGTCCTATTCTTTCTTTCGCCCACTCCATTTTGTGGTGAACCTCTAAGAAATGCAAATGAATGAGTTATACCATTCTTGTTGCAATATTCTGCAAACATTTCATTCTCAAATTCTCCACTATGATCACTTCAGTGACTATGGTCAGAGATTTTTGATTTTGAATCCGTTTACAAAAAATTGCAAATTCATCAAAAGCATCATTCTTATGTTTTTAAAAAAGTCCAAGTGAATCGTGAAAAATTATCTACTAAAACAAATACATACCTACTTTTATTTAAAAAGCAACTCTAGTAGGGCCAAATAAATCCATGTGGATTAATTTGAGAGGCCTACTAGTAGAAATTACTTCTTTTATTTTAAAAGTAGATTTAATTTGTTTACCTAGTTGACATGCATCACATAACTTATCATTTTTATAGGATAGTCTTGGCAGCCCTTTAACTAGGTTGTTCTTCGACAATTTAGCAAGAGTTTTCATATTCACATGGCCAAATCGCTTATGCCATAGCCAAGAATCATTATTAGAAGCTACTAAAAAAATCATTCGAAAAATTATATGACTTTAAACACAATTCATAAATGTTATTCTACTAAATCCTTGAAAATTTATATTTTGCATGGTAGAGTCGTAAATTAAACATGCATCTTTTTCAAAAACTATTTTATATCCCTTATCACACAATTGGCTAATACTCAACAAATTATGCTTAAGTCCACTAACTAGAAAAACATCTTCTATTGAAGGGTTAGTGTGCTTACCGACCATGCATATTCCAATGACCTTCCCTTTATTGTTGTCACTGAATGTAACTGTTCCTCCATCAATTTCTTGTATGGAAGATAGGAGGTTGGCATGACTAGTCATGTGCTTTGAGCATCCGCTGTCAAGTATCCAACGATCTCTTTTAGGTACCTATAAAATTTTTAAGGTGAATATGGTACCCTTTTCATTGGGTCCAAAAGAGATTAATTCTTGAGAAACCAAACCCAAGAGAGTTTGATTTCCCACCAAATACATAAATATAATTTACAGAGTTACATACAGTAAGAATATATGAATTTATACAAGTAATTCTATCTTTCAGACTCAGATTGACTGAAACCCATATATTTTTGCTCTGTCTAGTCAACTTTACCAAACCTTTCAGTCGACTATTACTGAAATCCAATCGACTGGGAGGTAGAATAGGTCGACTTATTTGAGGTTTTTGTCTCTTTGAATGAGACTCAGAACCTCTGGATAGGCGACTGATATTTGTGTTCAGTCGACTGATCTAAACTATAGATCTACTCTTTTCATTAAAACTTACAGTTTTTGGCTTCTCAAAAAACTCATACAGTTTATTCTTAACACTAGAAATAGATATAGGTTTATTTACACTAGTGTTCTTAGAAGCATGAGGTTTTTCAAGAGACTTTTGAAAATCAAGTCCAAATCTTTTATTAGTTTGTACTTAATTTTGGAGAACATCATTTAAAATTTCCTTTCCTTTATTAAATTTAGATACATTCTTGGATATCTCTTCATAATTTTTCTTTAGAGGCACGAGATCTATATCTAAACTAGAAAATCGAGAATTTAAAGATTGCACTTCTTTATCTAAGTCAAGATTCTCTTGGGAAAGTGTTTGATTTACTTTCTCCAAGTTCTGAACTCTAATTTTTTCTTTCTTAAACTCTTGAAAAATCTCGTTGAAAGCATCTAGTAAATCATTAGAATCATAATCATCACTTACTTGATTTTGTGATGCCATAAAGCAAACATTAGCAACCTCGTTTGTCTCTTCATTTTCTTCCTCCGATGAAGAGTCGCTATCATCCCAAGTTGCTTGGTACGCCTTTTTTTTCTTCATGAACTTGTTCTTTATGTACATGTCCTTCTTGAAGTTGGACACCTTTCCTTTAGATTTTGCATTCTCTAGTGGGCAATCCTTCTTCATGTGTCCTGTCTTGTTACACTTGAAACAAGTTGGAATTTCATTAGTATCCTTAGATTATGAATTAAATTTACCATTTCTTATGAACTTTTTGAACTTTCGTGTGAACATGACTATTTCTTCCCCCATCTTCTTCTTCATCCTCAGAGTCCGATATGGCCTCGAATGCTAGTGTCTTCTTCTTTGATTATTGAGGTTCTAGATCCTTCTTGCGTTCTTCAAGTTGTACCTCATACGCCATGAGATTTCCCACAAGATTCTCAAGAGAAATTAGTATTAAATCGTTGGCCTCTTTTATGGCGGTGGTCTTCTTCTCTTATTTGGGGGTTGATGCACGAAGAACCTTCCTCACCATTTCAGATTGAGTGTACGTCTTTCCAAGCGCCACAAGTGAATTTGTAATATCCGTGAACCTTGTGATCATTTCAGACACATTCTCATTTTCCTTCATGCGGAACATCTCGAACCTGTGAACAAGAACAAATATTTTAGATTCTTTTACTTTATTAGTTCCTTCATGAGTTAACTCGAGTGTGTTCCAAATTTGATGTGCAGTTGTTGCATTGGACACACGATTGAACTCCTCCTTGGTAAGAGCACAAAATAGCGCGTTCATCGCCTTTGCATTGTTCATTATTTGGCTCTTCATGTCGTCATTCTATTGTGCATATGAAATGGTAGGAGCAATGTACTTGGTCTCCGTCATGTTCCATATCTCATAGTTGATGGACTGAAGGTAAATCTTCATTCTACACTTCCAATAGTTGTAATTGGTTCCATCAAAGAGAGGTGACCTTTGTGTGGATTGGCCTTCATGGTATTGGTTTCCATTAGAAGTAGTTGCCATTTCACTCAACTAGGCTCTGATACCAAGTGTTGGATCCTGTAGGCAAGGCAAGAAACACTAGAGGGGGGGTGAATAGTGTTGTATAAAAATTAATAAAGAAATTGAACTTTTTCTTCTGTCCAGTCGACTTGAAAAGAGAAATAAGTCGACTGAGACATCAGATTAGAAGAGTATTTTAGACAAGTTTGATCAGTCGACTTATAGCGAAAAACAGTCGACTTGCCAGACAAGTTTTCGAAGAGTATGTTATACCAGTATGACCAGTCGACTTAAAGAGGAGACACAGTCGACTGTCCAGACAAGTTTTCGAATAAGAATTAAATGCAAGTAAAGAATATGCAAGTTCAGAGAAATACAACCACAGAGTACACACGATGTATCCTGGTTCGATCTTCCCGACTTACATCCAGTTCCCAAGCAATCCACTTGAGATTTTCTACTATTCTTGAAAAAATACAAGAATACCCTACGGCGTTTAGACAACAACTTTGTCCAACCCGTATATCTCTCTCACCACTAGAGAGAGTAAACCCACTCTTCAACCAAGAGTGAAAACCTGACTCTACAATCCAGAGCCCTACTCTCCAACCGAGAGGACCACTCTCACAACCTGAGAGCAAAGAACAACAACAAAAGAGTTACGATCAACCTATAGCCTTGTTTTGTGATTGTGATTTTTGTATAGTGGCTAATAGGTCACTTATGAAATCAGTCCAAAACGAAATCAATGTTATATTGGACTAAGATTCAGAGAACTAAGACTTAGAAGATTTAGATTGCTTGTTTGAATACTAGTTCTCTTTCAAAAGAAAAAACTTAAACTTTTTATCAAAATGCTTGGGAACCTTTCAATGGTGATTCCTAGGCTCTATTTATAGAGAGCAATCAATAAGACGTTGTAAAACACTTAATAAAACTGATTTAAAACGGATATAAAACTTTTGAATTCGAAAAACAAGTTTTAAATTCTGAAATCTGTCGAAACGACTTGAACAGTCGTCTGGGTTGCCATGATGAGTCGACTGGCCAGATTTTGAAAAAGTTCAGATAGTTTCGTACTGGTACAGTCGACTAGTGCCATAAGGCAGTCGACTGGTATTTAACAACTGATATAATTCAAACTATTTCGACCTTTAATCTTTTGAAAAACACTCAATTATAAAGATGTGTGAGTGTGTGTGTGTGACAAGGCTGTTACATCAATCTAAGACTCAATAAAAAAAGATTACATATTGTTTTACAAGATATTTCATAACACATTGAAGCACGGATCTTGTCTTGAGTCTTGAGTCTTGAATAAGAGCTTGAGCCTTTGTAGCTTGATCAATTTTCTTTGAGAGCTTCATTGGAGCACTTTTGCACTTGTGTATCATACATAGTATGGACATTGATACATCCTGCATTATATAAGAAGTAGCACAACTTTGCATTGTATTGTAGTAATCAAAACCAAGAATCAACAACCGTCGGCAAATAATCAAATTCTTCATCTGAAGAAATTGGTTAATATGAAGTTGAAGGAAGGGGGTTCAGTAGCAGAGCATGTGAACAATTACTGTATGGTTAACAACCAGATGAAAGTTGCAGGTTTAAAGTTTTCAGAGTGGGGGCAGTCATTGTTACTTCTATCTACTTTACCTGATAGTTATAGTACGATGGAACAGACTATTACAGGCACTATGACAGATTCGACGACTCTACAGGATGTGGTGAGTAGCATTCTGAATGAGGAGGTGAGAAAAGTGAGAAACGAGAGATATCCATCATCATCTTCTAGAGATTCCGCAATGTACGTTGAGAAGATGCATGAGAGATCTAAGAGTAGTCGAAGAAGAAAGAATCAGAGTTGTTCATCTGAGAGTGGGTCTGATGACAGCGATGGGGGACATGGGCCTATGTGCTTATATTGTCACAAGAATGATCATATGATGCGCAGTTGCAAGGCTTATATGAAGAAGAAGCAGGAGAAATCGAAAAGTGATACCCCAAAGGAAGCTCAAGTGGGGCATGTTGAAGAGTTATCATTATCAGCTCGGGAGGAGTTGGGCACTCAAGATTGGTGTATTGATTCGGGAACTTCTTTTTCATTGCACTCCGAGGAGAGAGGTCTTTGATGACTACGAGGAGGGTTCTTTTGGAGATGTGATCGTGGGGAATGGTCACTGGTGTCCTGTACGTGAGGTTGGTACTATTTGCGTGAACACCATTGATGATCAAAGTTGTCTTGCGGGAGACAAGGCATATTCCAGACTTGAAGAAAAATCTTATCTTGATTGGAAGGCTAGACAAAGAGGGGTTGTCTACTACAGTTGGTAGTGGGGAGTGGTGTATAGCTGCAGGTTCAAGGATGATTGCAAAAGGAAAGCGTGAGGGAACGCTGTATTTACTTAGAGACGTAAGGAACGTTTCTCCTGTAGTTGACTCTCAACCGGAATCGAATAGTAGGTTGTGTGGGCTGCAACCGAGTTCTTTCAGTTGTGGAGGGGATGTTACTAATTTAGTGGGAACTGCTGGCCATGGAAGTGATCCTAGAGGGCAAGATGTTGCTGCAGTGAGGGTACTTTGCGAGTTGACAGTTGAAGCTTCAAGTCGCTCTTGTGTGATAGAGAGCACTGGTATCGATATGCGGGGTGTTGTCGATGAGGGTAACCGAATTGGGGTTGTAGGGATTGAACATTCTGCGAATATTGTGGAGGTGTCATCCACGGAGACTTCTAATGTAGAATGTGCATTGAGAGGTTTTGAACCATGTCTGATGTTGATGGAGATTTTGCTAGTTAGGGAGTTTCATAACACGAAATCCGACATGGGGGATAGTTTTTTCCGGTATTCGTGCTTTATGCGATTGGTGGAGCACATTCTTCATGAGGCGATGAGGGGTGGTTGGTGCACTCCACGTGGTGGAGTGGCGAAGGTGATCTTCATGAGAGTGGGGAGTACTTTGTCTTCCATGAAAGTGGAAAATTAGCAGAGATAATGCGAGGTAAAGACTGCAATAACTTTGAAGCGTGGTGTATTTGGTCCAAGTGGGAGATTGTTCGGATTTTGGCCTCAAATACACATAGGCACTGAGTACAATACACATAGGCACTGAGTACTTGAAGTTGGAGAAGAAGAGGAGGAGACAAAGATAGCAAGAGAAGACAACAACAAGTAGAAGAAGTGTAGTCTGGAGAGTTGCGGTCGACCGACCTGGGGGTGCAGTCGACCGACCCTAGCTGCTGAGAGTTCTTCGAGTGTACAGGTCCAACAGAGGAGGGGACGGTCGACCGTGCAGTCGACCGGTCGAGTCTCAGGTTTGGCTCTACATGTTGCGGTCGACCGACCTTGTGGGTGCGGTCGACCGACTTCGGTGCTAATTGTTTTTAGGCTTACGAGTTTAAGACCCAATAGCTGGATTTGTGTTTATCTTTTAGGGTTTACTTGGGGGCCATTTATATGACTATAGACTCTATGGTTTAGATATTGAAAAGATCCAAATAGAAAGATTTGGTGAGCCGTTATCATTGTTCTACTTCAAGAGAGGATTGTGCCGAGTATTTCAAATGTGAGAGAAAAAGATTGAGAGTTGTAATCTTTTTTATAATCTTTGTATTTTTGGGGAATAAGAAGTATTGATTATCTCTGCATATTAATTGTGTTCTTGTGAGATCTTGTATATATTGTGGTAGCTTATTCTTGGTTCATCTAAGTCTTGAGAGTTTCTATTGCTTGTGGTGTGTTTCCGCTATTAGCACTACGAGTTGTGGGATAGATTCTTCAATAATCACAATATTAATTTTTTTATGTAATCAACAAGCATGGAACTCATGTTTCTCCTCTTGGCGTAAACTTGGGTTCTAATCAGGTTGGACCCTGGCTATGAGCATGAGCTAATTCCCAACCCTATACATCACATATATGAGTGGAAATTGATGCTTTGCACCATCCTTTTTCATTTGAGTTACTTACATGTATTACATTGCTAGTGATCAATGAAAGACTTATAAAGGAGTCTAATATTCGAAGGGATATAATTTTTTCAATCTTACATATCATGTCCTGATATTTCAATAAAAGGAAAAAAAAAAGTATGGGGGAAATCTAAAAAGATTGAGGTGGAATCACTTATGCCGTGAAACATATGGAGAGGTTCGCACTAACCATGACACAAGTGGAAACCTTGTCTAGTCTTTGATTGGAAGGATATGGCAAATCAAAGATACAAAACATGGAATAAATTGAAGGAATCAAATATACAAAACATGGCAAATCTATAAAGTTGTCGTGGACCCAAAAAAAAAAGAGTTGTTTGCTTGGAACACAACTACGTTGATACTTTCTTCGATGTTCAAGTAAGCTCCACCTTTAATTAATCATTCCAATAAAGCAATTAGATGGCAAACCTACAAAGGAGTTTCATAATTGTGTATTATAGGCAATGTGGTGTCTTTAAGGCACTTTTTTTTGTCTCTTTATTTCCTTTCAATATCGAGCATTGATTTGTTCTTTCTTATTTCCAATAACCTTCGGTGACCTTATCATAGAAGTTATGAATTTAGAGCTTTATTAGTGAAAGGGTAAGACAAAAGCTTTTTCCTTTTTAACTTACACTTGACTCGAGTATCGGAGTATGTCGAGTGCATGAATCAAATGAAAAATGAGAAAGATGAGAACTTATTCAAGTATACCAGTCTTACCCTGTGCAAATTGCACAGACTAAAATATTATTAAGAGACTCATAAAATTATATGAAAATAAAAAACTTAGAGATGCCCCTTAACTATTCGACGATTGGCTGTGACCCACATTGGACCTCGAACTCGACAATGACTGCATGCCACCTGCGCAATAATGAGAAACCATTTCTAACTAAACAATGCTAAAATTCTAGTTTAAATCATTTCTAACTGAACAATGCAACAAAAAATACGATTCTTTTATGTCCTCCACTCCACTCAGACTCATAACGAAGCCTAGTTTAAACCATTTCTAACTAAAATGCAACAAAAGGATGACTTTTTTATATCCGCTCCACTCTGGCTCGTAACGAAGCCTAACCCCCCCCCCCCCCCCCCCCCCCCCCCCCTCCCCCCGCGCGCGCGCAAATTTTAAAAACAAAAAAAAAGATGTAAATTATAGAGTATATGCCCATTCCTAACTTGTGACTCAAATAAATGATTTCGTTTTTTTCCAAAACCAAAAAGAATAAAGAAAATTTTCCTTCATATGAGGAAGAGCAAGAGTTACCAAGTGCGCAATGATGAGAAAATGGAGAAAAAAAATGCAAAGGACTTGGACTGAGAGGAAGAATGGGAAGCTACCTACACCAAGTTCGATTATCATTCTGTAAAGATCTGAAGAGACATACGATAAATATTATCGCGTTAAGAAAATATTCGTGCTTCATTTTCATATATCTGAAATATTGAGATAAAAAAAAATTCTATAATATTTTGATGAATAGTTGGAAAGTGCAATACACCATCTAGTCAAAAACTGCATATATTCACAATGTAAAACAAAGGGAATAACATTTATAAGTAATCCATAAGAGGAACACAATACAAATAATTGTGTAGTACTAAAATTGTTTAGAACATATTATTGTCACATTTGAAAATTGGTTGTCAATCTATTATGAAAATTTTCTTCAATGACTTTATATTGAAAATTATCTTCATAAATAGATTATAAAGCAGGATATTGACAGTTCCATTACTCTTTCGACATAATGCAGTTACAATTTACATCATATCATAATTAGAAATCACATAAACTAAAACCTCTAATTATGCAGCAAATTGTATTTTAGAAAGAAAAAAGAATTAAATAAGTAAAATTCTCTTCCATTGGATGTTCAACATATTATCAATTATAATTTTTTTTATCTTTTGTTTAAAAATAAATAAAATAAAGAATATCATACTGAATGTTTGACTACTTTCAAACTGACAATGATCATAATCAAACTAACCATGGTCTTAATTAGTAAGAATTAAACAAACGCTTCATTCTCCCTTTAAAGGCCCCTGACTACACCACCCCTGTGGATGATTAAAACATATATCATACAAAACAGTATGCAATTGATGAACACAAAAGTATAACCCATATATAGGTGAGGCGCCTACAAACAAGAACATATTCCCAAGTTTTCCCCAATATGCTAGAAGTGAGTCCAGGTCCCCAAGTTTCCCCCCAGCAGCACTCTCTTTCTTTACCACCTAAAGTATGTAGCAGTTCAAAGTAAAATATATGCTTCAACTTCAATATGTTTAAACTCTAGTGCAACAATTATGAATATGCATAATTACCTCAGGAGATTGTATTGTTGAAACAGTGGGAACAAATGAAACGACTGACTGAAAAAGCATTATTCAGTGACCTTTCGCACCGGAAACAATTATCTAAAAAATCATGTAAAATAGTAAAGGCAGAAATGAATATCTTGCAATCCATTCCCTCTCCAAAAAATTTCTATACTAATGAAGAATTCAGAAGAAAAAAAAGGAGTGCATAGCAACCAAAATGATACAGATTAAACTTCATGATAAAGCAAAGACATTAAATAAACTTCATCTAGTTAAATACTAAAACAATACACCAACCATATGATAACGCAAAGACATTACACCATTCCAACATCTAGATCAACAATTGAGGACAAAATGAAACACAAAATTTTCAACAATGATTTTCAACTCATGCATTATTGGATACAAATGTATATGCTAAATACTTTAAGAAGTTAACCAGATTACTAGTTTAGATAATTGCAGTTTCGTATAAACAAAATTAATTTTCTAACTAAGGAACTTTAGTTATCTAAACTTAAACCTCATTTCCAAGCATTTAACGATTATTCATGTACAAAAAATCTACAATGCTACCAATAATCTCCACATGAACACCTTCCATTCTTGAACAAATGAAACCTCCTATAATCTCTCAATACAATCTATCTCCCTTCAACCTTGGAAGCAAATTTCACAAACACAAAATAACACAAATGAAACCTCCTATAATCTCTCAACATAATCTCTCCCCCTTCAACCCTGGAACCTCATATCATTATTGTAGCTAAATCAAACTAATGAGCAAATCCATACCTAGGGTGCCAGAAGGAGAGAGGACGATGGCGGCAGAAGCGAACAATGACGACGGAGGAAGCGAGAGCGAACGGTGACAGCGGCAGAAGCGAACAACGACGACGGCGGAAGCGAGATTGGGGGTTTAGCCAACCGAAATAGGGTTCGTGAGATTGGGGGTTTAGCCAATCGGAAGCGAGAGTGAAATCTCCTAAGGTAAAAATTGAAATAGGGTTTAGCCGAGATGAATTGAGCGAGATTGGGGGTTTCGGAGAGAAATCGAAAAGCAAAATCGATGCGGATCTATAGCGAAATCGGAGAGTGAAATCGAAATAGGGTTTTGGGGCGAAAAGAATTGAGCGCGAAAGCGAAAAGAGAAAGAGGGAAGTGGGCTATAATGAGGGTGGGTGTGGGGTTTTATCAGATGGGATATATCCCCGGCGTTTGCAAGCGTCGGGGATTGGTAATAGGCCGGCGTTGATTACTAAACGCCGGGGTTTCTTTGGACCCCGCTGACGCTTTCATTAAAGCGCCGGGGAATGTCCCTGCGAAATATTTAAGCGCCGGCATTGTTTTGCCGGGTAATCCAATATCTTTTGTAGTGGGCGATGGATCAAGTTTATAATCAAACCATGCATTCAATACTAACTATTAACAAACTGATAAAGATTGTTAAAGGTCCAAAGATGCAAATTGCAGCTACTTTAGTTCTCTAAGTAGAACAAAAACAACAAACTTGATTATTGATATTTGATTATCATAGATAATGTTAACACAAACATATAACATTATAAAGAGTTGATAAAGTGTACATTTTTTTTGTTTTTTTTCCTTGTATTCTTTTGTGATGTTAAAATCATCTTTACTATAAAAAAATGAATTTAAATTACATCCATAACGATTTCGATTAAATATAGCCTCAATGATTTTATGTAAATGTTGAGAGAAATTGTTTTATCATGTATATGTTTCGAAAAAGAAAATTCTCAAATAAATATCACGATATAAATTTATATATTAAAATAAGATATATGAATTTCACGATATGTCTAATATATCTACATCTAAGATAAGATATAAATTTCATGATATGTCAAATAAATATATGAATAATAATGAAACACATCACCTGTTAATAATGTCAAATGAAACCAAAATATTCATAGTTTATATACAATTACTAATCATTTTTCCTTGCATTAGCAGTTTTTTATACCAAAATCTACATGTCCACTAAATATTTTTTGAGAAACACTATGTAAATGTGAACATACATATGAAATTATAACCAACATCAACATGTCCCAACATCATTCTAACAAAAAACAAAATCTGTGCAAATATGATTATATGAATGAACCCTTGTACTCACAAAATCACGCATCCCTAACCTCCAAATTAAACCCAATCCAAGCCAATCAACAAAAGATCACAAACTACAGTAAATACTTGAGATACTACTCACATACCTGATGTAATGAAAGAGTCCGACTTCCCTCAATATAATTGGAATTCTCCCACTATCTTTGAATGTTCACATCTACTGCTGAAAACAAAATCAACCATTTTACACTCAATAAAACACATGTAGAAAAATATAATGAAACGTTACATATTGAGATAAATAACTATAGAGATTAACTAAAAAGAAAGTATAATAGGAGATAAGAACACATATAACATACCTGATGTAATGAAAGTCAAATGAATTTATTTTTTCTCTACCTGCTTAGATTTATAGTTGATTTTTGTTTATTTAATGCAGAAGATTTAGTCTGTGCAATTCTCAGTGATAGATTTAGTATATCACCTATGCAATTTGAATGAAAGATAATTGAATAAATCCCCTGTGCAATTCAAATACATATTGTTATATAAATCTATCACTAAGGTCTTTCCCCATATATAATAATCTTTCATTCAAATGAACAATTTTATCTACCTGCTTAGATTTATAGTTGGTTTTTGTTAGGTGCATCACATTAAAAAATAATTATTTATATAGCAGAATGAACTAGTACGAACAATACCTTCAAAATTTAAAAAAAAATTGGAAATCATTTACCTAACCAAAAAATATACACGAACATAAAAATCCAAGAATAAAGCATAATCCATCAAATTATCCTTTTACCTTTGGGTGTGAAATCACAGCAAATTGCACTGCTACTATGGCCCGAGAACATGTTCAGCAAGGTACCCCATCAGTATTCCAGATCACACACTTTCACCTAAGAAGTCATTCAACCATAATAGAACTCACAATAAATAATAAAATAAACAATTGTTTTTTAAAGGTAGAAAGCATAATTACGACTATGTGTCCAATACTTGATTAATTACACACATGAAAACTTCCAGATGCAAGTGCAGTCCATCAAAATTGAATGCCTTAGATAGAAAAATCTTAAGTAAAAGGGAAACTTACGATGGAGGGTAGAGACGGCGGGGTCGGAGCGGGATCGACGACGGACGATGGAGGGTAGAGACGGGCGGGATCGGGGCGGGGTGGACGGTGGGCGGCGGTAGGGACGGACGAGTGAGGAGATGTGGGTGGGTTTTGGGGTAGGGAGAGTTAGGGTTTGTGGGTTTTGGGGAGATGTGGAAGAGGGAAGGTTTTTTTTGTGTTTTTTTAATTAATTCTGTTTTGGCAATTGGTGTGGGTTGCACGTGTCAGATCCTACGTTTGCTCTCCTTTCTCTATTTCAAAATAGAGAAAGGAAAGATGGTGTAGGCCTATTAGCTTAAGATATATAATAATATGAAAAGTTTAAATTTTCATACTTTTTATGAACAAAATGGAAAACACTGAACTTGTTCTTGTGAATGTGGAGAGGTTTAAAGTGAACTTCTAGATTAAAAGTATTTTGAGGCTCTGCTTTTCTTGTTTACCCCAAATGGATATATGGGACATGAGATGTAACTCCTGTTTCCCGTATCTGCATTTTTCTACTGTATTTTTCATTCCTTGTATTCTCGTATTCAAATGGTGATCCTGTATTTTGTTTCTATTCGAATAAAATCATCAATTTGTTTTCGACTCAATTTTTGGTCCTTTTATCTAATTCAATTGTGTGTGCTCTTTGTGTCGTTTTTCATGAAGAATGAGCTGGTCGATGTCATTCATCTCTTTATTCCCCATTTTAATACAATTTGACCAATTCTCCAGTTGGATCCTATTCAATTCGGATACCCTAATATCCTATAACCCAAAACCCATACTATATAAACCCTAAACCTAACCCTAACCCTCACTACTGTGTAAACCCCAAAAACAAACCCCGCCGCTCTCTCCTCTTCTTCCTCCGTTTCCTTCTCAAAACCTCTGATTCCATCTCCAATGCCCAGGACCCAAATTCCCTACTCCGAGCGCCTCTTCGTTCGTCTCCCTCACCATCATCCCGTCGTCACAACCCCACCACCATCGTCCCCGACCCATCGAACCCAAACTTTTGCCATTACCCATCGCCATTACCACCTCTGATCGCCCTCGCCATGTCGCATCACCGCCTCGCCACCTCGTCACGACCACCGCTGACCCTCGTCGCCGTCCACGCGCCGAGAAACCCCCGTCGCCACTCTCCCCTGTTCTCTGAGCAAAAACAGAGCTCCTCATCGAAGACTCGCCGTCGCCTCCTCCTCGACGTCGTGCCACCACAGCCGTCACCGCCGTGCTACCCCATCACTGCGTCGCTCCTCGACGTAGCACCATCGTCGATGCCATCGCTTGCCGGTCGCCACCACACTCTCTCTCTCTCGCTCTTTGTTTCGACGAAGAAGAAGAAGAAACAGTGGTTGGGCGGGATTCGATCTCGACCATCGGATCGCATCAAGATCCGTGCGATCGAGCCGATCTGATCGTTGTTTCGCGTTCGGCCACAGCAGATCCAATAAGGCTGTACGCTGTTTGGCTCCGATCCGATGTAAGGAAGCATCCTGATTCGCTGGTCTCGGTGTTTGCTGTTTTGCCGCGCCGGATCGAGCTTGCTGTTTCACTATTTTGGGCCGATCCGGTGTGGGGGAAATTCACTCTGCAGTTGATTTTCGCACGTGCTTCACACGTGCTTTTGGGAGACTTTGTCCGGGAATTTTTCGACCCCATTTCCTTCAATAATCGGATCTAATCGTTGTCAAAAAGGCAAGTCATTTCTTATCGAATATTTATTGTATCATATTCGATATTTTAATTGAATTCCGCAAGTGGACCCTATTGAGTATCGTAAAATGTTATTGTATCTATCGTTGGGATACCACGGATTTACACGAGCGAATCCAACTGGTAATCTCGACTTCGTGCCATTTTTTGCCTCTAATGTATAGGAATCTTACATACACCCATGTAGTTATAGTTATTGAATATAAGAATAGGGAATTATTGTCACATTTCATATCATGACATTAATGACAACTGGCTATAATAGATTGTATAAATTAGTTGATTGTTCATGTGATTGCTATTAATAAATTAGTTGGATTGTAATCAGTAGAATTATGAATATCATCTACCTTAATACCATGTTCACATAGGAATGACTCGCTGTGATTTACGATTATTAAACCCCAAATTATCATTCTTAATTTTAATCGTTTTATTCAAAAAGGAACATGTTGACTATTTTGGAATTTACACCAACCTGAATCTTATTGTGCTGTTTAGACCTAGATAACTTCATTAAAATCAGAAACTCCCTGATAATGAAATGTAGCCCTAAGTGTCTAGATGGCAGTAGCCTCCGGAAATTTTGAATTCCGATTTATATCACCCGAGTTATGACCCTTTTGCTACAGCTGCGCTGAAATTTCAGGTTCACGTACATACCATGTTAGGCTGATAAATTAAGTGGACTAATGATCAAATATGGCCAAGATAAATTCCATATTTGTAGATAACATGCTTAGGGTAATAAAAATTATTTTTACTGATTTTTGTGATGATTGTTTACTGCCTTTACAATTAAAATTAGTCAACATCGACACCCAGCTAGAAACTAAAATCTGTAAAGAACACTGAATTTCACCTAGCTACCGTTGTCGAAATATAGACTTTAAGTATGCGTTGGAACCGGGCGGGAGTCTAGTTTCTAGACCACCTGACAGATCTACATTTGCTATCCTGTAGCAACGGAAATTCTGATTTTGGTACAGCAACCTACTGCTGTCCAGAATTGGGATTCTATGTTTTATAATGTACAATTGTGTTCATAATAATATATTTGGTGCATTTAATTGTATAAAGTATATTGCATAATCCTAGGGTTGTTTTGTCACCTTTTCTAGCGTCCCTTATTAATTGCATTATTGTGTGTTAATTGAATAAAGGAAATAAATCAAAGCCGGGGTTAAGGGTTGATTAGGGTAGTTGACAATATAGTAAGTGTACTCAGATGATGGCCAGTGAATATTATTGTTATCGGCATCGTGTAAGAAATTACACATGTCCAGTGTTTTTATCGTTATCGGCATCGTGTAAGAAATTACACATGTCCAGTGTTATTATCGTTATCGTCATCATACTCCGTACATGAACTATAGAATCTACCACCTTAATCTAAACGAAAATTGATTGTATGCATCGAACCTGTGGTACGGCACACATGAGACACAGTAGTACATGCATTAGCTAGGATTTAAAAATGAATAATAGACCTATGGCTCTCATTACATTATCATTGCATATTGTTATCCTTATCGAACAGTGTTATCGTTATTATTGCCATTATTGATATTGTTCATCGTTACCGTGATAAATCATAGTTATTGTATATTATACTATTATTGCTTTGTCACTGTTTAACACTATTAATTTCATCGTTTATTGAATTCATTGCTATACCACTATTGCCATTGTTTCTATGTTTCTCCACTTGCATGTCCACGACTGCTCTAAGGACTTTCTTTTCCCTCTCTTTAGATGAGCAACTTACAGGTATCCAAGGAGATTTACCTCACGGAATCGGTGAGCAGACGTTCTAGGCCTTGCTTGGAAAAATCTTTCTTTAATCATTTCGTTTTGTAATTGAGTTATTTCATTTGTTGTTGCTTAAGACTTGTAACGAGCTGATGTTCCCGAGTTTTACCTTTTGTTCCAGACATTGAAAACATTTTGGATATTATTAATGTTTAAATTGTTTTCTGTTGCTGAATAAATTATTCATGCATGCTCGGTTGTATATATATCTTGTTATATCCTTGTTGTGATGCTGAGTCGATCCTACAGCTTATGGATGATGTTAAAATTATTCGCTGGGCTTCGTCACGCGCTCGTATTCCATGTTTTTGGGAAGCGGGGCATGACATGAGATGTAGTTTTAAGCTAATCTTGCATTTTCCTTTTGTAATTATACCACATAAATTCTATGAATTAAGACATTATGAAATACTTCTATGCAGGGCCGGCCCTGAGTTTCCGGGGGCCCAAGGCGAAAAGCCCAAATAATTATTTTTGGGCCCCTAATCACAATATAATTTTTTACGCGCAAAATATGTGTCTATATTTACAAGGGATATACAAATTTGGGACCCCTAAAATTGTAAAAAAATCAGGGGCCTGAGGCGGCCGCCTCACCGGCCTCAAGATGGGTGTCGGCCCTGCTTCTATGTGCATAAAAGTATACAAAGAATGGGGGAAAATGCAAAGCATTCTCTCATTGATTTTCCTTTGAAAGTTCCCTTGCAGGGTATTGCACAAGATCTTTTTTCATGGTCTATAAGATTTTCTCTAAATTGCGGTATTTTTTTTATTTTTTATTATTATTATTATTTTGATAAAAGATGAAGACTCGGTCATCGTTTCATTAATGATTATTAACGAAACAAAGTAGTGCAATATTACAACCAAAACAGGATCCAAAGGGACCCTTGAAATCACCTCCGATGTACAACAAAACAATCGGGGTCAAACATAAACATGGCTACATCACCATAAACAAAATACATCAACACAAAATGCATCAAACTTATGAAAAGAATCACATCCTCTATCGGCTGATGAATCGTGTTCTCCCTGCCACCATTTGAGGCTCTACTCCTCCTCGCTCATCTTTAGCTTCTTCCTTGCTCCAACGTATCCTGCCCAATCATGAATGAGAAGGAAAATATTATGCATTGAAGTAGACAATCTATAGTGAATGTTTCTAAAACAAGAATCGTTTCGGTCTAGCCATAGTCTCCACAGGGTGGCCGCTACCGCTATTTCCCAGGCCCGCTTGTCCTTTATCCTAATGAGCGTATCCCTCCACAATCCCCACACGTCTAAAGTAGAGGTTGGACATCGTGCACACCCGAAACCCCTACATACAATTTCCCACATAACTAACGCCTTAGGACATGTGAAAAACAAGTGTGTGGTGTCCTCTTCCGCATCTTTGCAACTAACACACTTGACGTCGATTTGCATATTTCTTTTCCTTAGGTTAACTTTTGTTAGAATTGCGTCGTTGTGCACTAACCAGTTAAAAACCTTAACTTTTAATGGAGCCTGAATACCCCAGATGACGTTCTCCTCCTTGCATCTAACCCCCCCCCCCATCGTTCAGCCATTTGTACATTGAAGCCACTGAGTAAGATTTTGACTCGTCAATGTTCCACCATCTTTCGTCGGACTCGTTAGTCATTTGACCATCTTCCGCTCGTACTGCCCTTTTTAGCTCTTCGAACTGTCTGATGCTTTCCTGCGTCAACTGGTCTTTTACCGTTAGAGTTAGTTTCCCCCTTTTCCAAACCTCTGCTACTAAAGTGTCGGTGTCGATTGCTGCTGCCGCGGCTTGGGGGAATATGTTATTGAATGCTCTGTTTCCGTACCATTTATCCTTCCAAAATCTAGTATTCTTCCCGTTCCTTATCCTGCACCTAGTATTTGTGTGGAAAATATCTCCCTGTTTGGACACCCCTTTCCAAAGTAGTGATACCCTTCCGAACGCTCTTCGCCCGCCGAAACGGTATTTTTCTCTCTTACGGAACAGATCGAATGAATAGGACCACCATCCTCTTCTCCGATTGTAGATCTTCCACCACCACTTGCTTAGTAGAGCTCGATTCATGTCGTGCAGATTTACGATTCCTAGACCTCCGAACTCTCGTCTTCTGCACACTCTCTCCCACTTAATGAGGTAAAACCCTTTATTACCTTCGTCGGTACCCTTCCATATGAAACGTGTTCTCAACCTATCTATCCTGTTAATAACCCACTTCGGGAGTTCAAAGATGGACATCAAATAGAGTGGAATTGCGTTAAGAACCGAGTTGAGAAGAGTAATCCTACCCCCTAATGACAGATATCTACCCTTCCACCCTACCAATTTCTTAGCGATCTTCTCAACAAGCAGTGTCCAGTCCTCTCTAAGCATAGGTCCCGGTCTAATAGGCATCCTTAGATATTTGATCGGGAATTCAGATATCTCGCATCCTAAAATTGCAGTGATAGTATTAGCCGGGATAGATAACTAATCACTAATAAGAATCACGCAACTCTTCCGGAGATTTACTTTCAATCCCGACCACCCTTGAAAGCAAGCCAACGCCACTTTAATCGCTACGACTTCTTCAATATTTGCCCTTCCGAATAACAGAGTGTCGTCAGCATACTGCAGAATAGTCATGTGCTGGGCTACTCCTTTGATCTCAATTTCCTTGATGACATTGTTTTCCTGTGCTTTCTTAATCATTTCAGCCAGTCCGTCGGCTATGATGGCAAAAAGCAGTGATGATAGCGGATCCCCTTGTCTAAGTCCTCTTTTGCAGTTGATTTCCTTTCCTTGCCATCCGTTCACCTGTACGAACGATTTACCTCCTCATACGCATAACTTGATCCATGATCTCCATTTCGTTTCAAAGCCTTTAAGCTGAAGAGCTTCGTCCAGACAGTCCCAATTGGCCGTATCATAAGCCTTTTCGAAGTCAAGCTTGAGAAGGAACCCGTCTGACTTTCCTTTGTTGCCCCTGAAAATGATTTCGTGGGCGGCAGCTACGCTATCCATGATGTCTCTTCCACCCGCTTTGTGACGGCGCCACGACGTCTTGCATACTCGGTGCCAATCTTTGGGCTAACACTTTCGTGATTATTTTGAACGAGCCGTTAAGTAAGCTAATTGGTCTGAAGTCCTGTGCCAGACGAACATCCCGAGTCTTAGGAATCTGTATTAATAGAAGCATAGTTTAGCCTGTCCAACTTTACGGTTCTATCGTATAACTCTTTGAAGATGTTCATTAGATCTTCTTTGATAATCAGCCAGTAGATGTTGTAGAAAAATATAGGCAATCCGTCGGGCCCCGGTGCCTTGTCCTGTCCCAGCTGCTTTATCGCATCATGAACTTTCTTCTCCGTAAAACAATTTTCGATACCTTCACTCCCGTCTATCTTCGAGGAGCTCCACATCTCTTCCGTTAGGCTACATCTAGCGTTAGGTCTTCTGCCAAGCAGCTCGTGATACTTGTAATCTAAGTGACTTGTAAAGAGTTCCTCGTTCTCAGTCCAGTTTCCATCCACTTCCAGTCCCACTATGTGATTTTGTCTTATTCTTCCGTTTGCCACATTGTGGAAGAATTTAGTGTTGGCGTCCCCTTCCTTCAACCAGTGTATTCTCGCCCGTTGCTTCCAGTGCATTTCCTCCATTGTTTGGATGTGTTGTAGTTCAAGCCTCCCATTTCTCAACTCTTCCTTCTGTGATACCATAAGATCTGTATCCTCTGCAATTTTTTCAATTCATGATTCCTATTGCCGAGCGTCTCCCTTCTTAGTTGGATGTTACGAAACTTTTGTTTTGACCATCCTTTAAGCTCCCTCCGAAGGTGTCTTGTCTTTTCCACCCAAATACCCACTGCTGAGGTTTGCTCGGTTGTCCGTACCCACGACTCCCTGATCACCTGTCTTGTTTCATCTATTGCAGTCCAAGACTTCTCGAATCTAAACGGGAAGAAATTGTTCCCGTTATCCTGATCGCAGTTAATAACTAGAGGAAGATGATCAGACGTAAATCAAATTGTGGTCCTCACTTTTGCCAATGGGAACATATCCTCCCATTCGTTAGACACCAAGACTCTATCCAGTTTAGCTAGGGTAGGGTTTTGTTGCATGTTAGACCACGTGAATTTCCTATCTACCATCTCTATCTCCATAAGTTCCAATTCATCTATGTTACTGTTAAACCTCTCCTGCTCACCGCAGCTATGTCCCCTATCTTTATGTTCATCATGGTATCTCGTGATGTTGAAATCGCCACCAACCACCCAAGGCCCATCCCATCTATTCCTGATATCTTTAAGCTCTTTCCAGAAGTTCTTGCGCAATCTCGAATCATAAGGACCGTACAATGTTGTGACGACGTGTTCCCAGTCGTCGCTTCTCCTTCTAATTCTAATAGAAACCGAAAAGTTTCCGATCAGCTCATCTAAATTGCGGTATTGTACATAGTTCTTAGATATTTTCGAAAGTGCAATTTTATGATTTTTGAAATTTGAGGAGATCATATACAGGAGTATGAATTACGGAAGTCCGTAGACCATTCGAACACTAATTTCATTGGTTTATGAAAAAGAATATAATCCTGCAGTTCAAAGGAATTTTTCTTCTTCTTTTTCTTCTTCTAATTAATTAAAAGACAGAAAAAAACATTTCAGGGAATCTACTGTCTTACAACAGAATCTAAATCTTTCTGATCATGTACCCAAGACAAAGGTATGCCGAAAGTTGAATTATAATATGGAGATTCACCTTTATATATATATATATATATATATATATATATATATATATATATATATATATATATATATATATATATATATATATATATATATATATACTAGGTTTGCCCGTTGACACGTACCTACGGCACGTCTTCGGAACGGTGCACCTTATTTGATAATATAAAATTGTTTTGGAGGTCGAGCAAATTAATTGAAGTAGCAAACATATTATATGATAAATTTTTGGGGGTCCAGCAAAAAAGCATATTATATGATTTTTTTTTTTTTTTGATTTTTTTGAACTATATTTAAAGTTTTTAAATTTTTATTTTTTTAGTTTTTAAATTTTTTATTTTTTAAAAATTTTTAAAATTTTTATTTTTTTAATTTTTTGAATAGAAGAAGAAGCGAGAGAGAGAGAGAGAAATAAAAATAGAATAAAATAAATATAGGAGTTGTTTTGGATGGGGGATTTGAATTTGAGTTTTGGAGGGAAACTTTTGGGGGAAAAATATGTTTTGTGAGGTGAGATCTGGGCCTTTGATTTTTTGGGAGATTGAAAGAGAATTACTTGATAGCTTTCTTTGTGTTTTATTATATATATATATATATATATATATGTGTGTGTGTGTGTGTTGGATTCCTGAATGAAATTGACTAACATGACCAGGATAGTGCTCTTATTTGGCCCTACTATTTGAATATGAATTGTTAAACAAGATAGCTGTTTTTGACTATCAAAAAAGTTAAAGAAATAAAGATACACCTAGTTGTTTTCTGCATGGGCTGCTAAATCATAGATTAGGTTGTTGCAGTGTCACTTCAATTAGTGTTAAGTGAGTTTTAGTTGTTTTTTTTTTTTAAGATAAGTTTTAGTTGTTGTTGTTTAATTGTGTCCTTTATTGAAAATCTGATTTAAGCTATATCATGCATAATGTATTTCCCTTTTTATCTTTTACAATCAGTAATATAAGTTTGCTACTATAGTATCAATTCAATTGTTTTAAAAAAAAATTGTTCTTTTTGTTGATTAAATTGGTTAATTTATTGAGGAATATCAAAAATAGATCACTCCAGCTTTTATTGTGTGCTGTTCTGAATATTCTCTTCTAGCTAGTTTGAGTCATGCATGTTTAAACATACTGATAAATTGATAATAAGTGGTTGTGTCCCTTTTTAAAATCAACATTTAAAAAAGACCCAAGACTAAAATATGATCATATTTGCTAGAGGACATATATGTGAGGAAGAATATCAAGAAGATTTTTTTTCCATACTGAAAAGGTAGTACAAAACCAATTTAGACAACCTACGTTCATTTAAATGGCCATACTTTTTATAAATAAATAAATTTGTAAGCCTTTATTACTTTTAGGTCAAAAACACTTTGATTTAATTTAATAGCCAAATTCCATTTGGAAAATTTCATTATATATAATATTATATTAATAGAATATGGAGCTGTTAGGGAAGTCTCAAAAGATTAGCATCTCATGTGTATAAACAATGAATGGATGAGCTTTATCATCAATGATTTCCCTTTCGTTTGCTTGTTCATTATGGGAAGATAAATGAGGGTGAGAATTCCAAATATCTTGCCATTGGTTGGGCATTGTGATCTTGTTCAATTTGAAAATTACAATCCTAGGATTTCTCTTTTCAAAAGAGTGAGCATGTACATTTCTAGTAGCTTTATAGGCAGAAAAAACTATGATAAAAAAATATTAATTTTATATATATGCTAAGTGTTAATATCTATTTGAATGGCCTACTACACATGATCTCATGACATCACCATGCAAAGACACAGAACCAACTAGTCCAATTATTCTATCTTTTTTTATTTGAAGAACCAATGCTAGATTACTTCTTTAGATCCTTGATAAAAAAAAATAAAAAATAAAAACTCTTAAAAATTATATTTCAATTCTAATTTGAGGAACCAATACTGCATGTTGGCAAACCAGATTTCTTCTTTTGAATACTTTTTGACAAGGCCTAGTTTCCTTTCTTAATTTCATCTTTATCTTTATCTCTCTTTACTTTTTGGCTATGTTAGACTTAATTACTATGGTGGTAATCATTATATATCATGGCTTTCTGCTTTATAACCAACAGCTTTATAATAGATATAAAAGTCATTATATCTCTAAATAGCATATGCATGTAATTAATTAAGTAATCAACTTACCGAACAGCTGGACTAATCCCAAGTGATCTTATTCTATCCTGATGTAATTAACACTAGCTCTTGCCTACCACAAAAGGAAAAGATTGATGATCAACACTGCAATGAGTAGGAATAAAGTAGGAATACTCTACAAGATCCACTTGTAAGAATCTTCTGAAATTTTAGAGGTTGGATTTGGGTTATCAGTTTACGATTTTGATTTCCTGAAAAAGAATCACTTATGTTCTAGATCTTTCCTAAAAAGAATAAGGTTTTTTTGTTCTGTATTTCCTGTCAGCTCTCTAAAGGAGATGACTACACATACATGGGTTCTTACCCTAAATATACATTATAAATACATTGGGGTCCACTTTTTACTAAAAGACAAGATTAAAATGCATGGACACCACTTTTTACTAAAACACAATGTTAAAATCTTATCTTTTAGTAAAAAGAGGGTCCCAATGTATTTATAATGTATGTTTGGGGGTAAAAACCCATGTAGGTCTAGCATTTTGCAATATCATTACATATATTCAGTTATTTCACACAATCCCATATTAGCTACAGACAAGTCTAGAGCGAACTTGTTGTTGACCTTAAGTTTGGTGTACACAAAACCTATCAACTACAACTAATATTTTCAGTTGAGATTTACAGGATCTACAGAAAAAGGAAAACCAAAAGAAAAGATTCAAAATGATTGGAAATCAAGGAAAAGAGGCATGAACCAAAAATATCAATGAAGATTGCACACAAGAAACATGTGCTTCAAATCATCAAGAAAACCAACAAAAATAGATAATTTATTTCTGTTTATGTGAGAAGAATAAATGTAAAGTAGTGTTGATTGATAAATTAGTTTTGGAAAGAATATAAAGTGAAATCGCCAAATAAAAGTCGAATCCGATAGCAATCGACCGCACAAAATGACGGTCGACCGACACAACCGTCGACCGTTCATTTCTGTGAAAAAGATGAATCAGTCGACCGGTCATCTCTCAACTTTCGAGTTAAAAGATGAACGATCGACTGTTCATCATTGCGGTCGACCGTCCAAGTGCAGACCTGACTATTTCAGAAATATCTTTTCATTTCCGGACAAATACATTTCCCTTGAGGTGAATTCACAGTGTATTCTTCACCCCTTGCTATCATAACTGTTGGGAGAATTGGACCTGAGTGTACCAAGTGACCTTTCTGAAATTGATCTGCAACAGAAAGAAAGTGAGAAGTAGCTCGAGGCGTGGGTTGCACTTTCTTTAAGAAACTATTTGGCCGATTCTGGAGATGAATCGTTGATCACCAAACACTTCTCCCGGGATACAACGAGCTTCTGATCTACAGTGCTGCCTAATGCTCCAATAGCAGCACGTACCAACTTGCACCAGCAAAAACCGCAGAAAATGTATTTTTTGAGAAAATTTTGAATGATAGATTTTTTTTTTCTTTTCTGTTTTTCTGTAGCTTTTTACTTCCCAAAGATAATCTCCTCTTATAGGTTGTAACCAGGAGGCTATAATGTGTGTGCATTAATCCAAAAAACGGCTATATAATGAATACCATTTAATTTTTGAAACTGCTATAACATAAAGTCTATTTAAGTGTGAAACAGCTATATTTATTAAAAACGTTTTGAATTCTGAAAGTTCAAAAAAAAAGTTTCTGTTTTTTTTTTTTTCAATAGACCCCAAGACCCCCCAAGGCCCTAAGGCCCGGCCCGGTCATAGATATATAAATATATATATATATATATATTATGTAGAATGTAGGAATTGAACCCCCAACCTCTTGTGAACTCAAAACTTTAACCGTTGGGCCATGAGACAGTATTGATAACAAGATGAGTGTTTTGAATGTATACTCAATTCCAACAATCCCCCACTTATATATTTAAAACACTAATTTTAAAAGAAGCGGTTTTTCAAAAGTATAGAACCATGCATAAGTAAGGTGTCCGAAGACTTGAACCTTACATAGTGGACAATCCTCAAAATGCAAGAATAATGAGTGATCTTCAGTCTTGAACTCATTACCCGTTTTTACATAGTGAAGGAAAACCACACGTGATTCTACCAGGTGCAAGTTCTAAATGCCAGCACATTCCGGCCTTGTGCTTATCCCAGTATAGGTGAATGTTTTTAGAGAATCAGCCCCATTCTCATAGAAGCGGCCACACTTCACAAACACCTCGGTGAGTCTATCAAGAGTGCTCTTGTAGCTAGGCACTCCTCTCATTCAGAGATATAGAGTTCATTAAGAGTCAAGCTCATCCTTACTAACGCTACAAAATATCATGCACATACACATCAGGAGGGACTAGGGAGTGGTAAAACTCCTAGGTTGCATGATTTCAATCACAGTATGGCTTGTTTTTCCCATTGAACCTATGTCTTGGGATCTCCAGTCGTATAGGTTGGGTTCCCACCAATTGTGATCCTAAATGGGCTTCAGTCCCATCCTTACCGATGTATTCCAAACTTTGTCTCGAGACAATCCTTTTGTCAAAGGATCTGCAAGATTACTTTCTGATCTGACAAAATCCACAGTAACAGCACCAGACGTGAGGAGCTCTCTCACCGTACTGTGCTTGCGACGAATCGCCAGTCTCTTACCGTTATAGTAAGCATTTTGTACTTTAGCAATAGCAGCAGTGCTATCTGAGTGGATTAAGATCGGAGGTATAGGCCTATTCCATGAAGGAATGTAAGACAAGAGGTTCCTCAACCAGCTTGCCTCCTCACTAGCCGCAGCTAGAGCAACTAACTCAGACTCCATAGTAGAGTAAGTTAAAATAGTCTGTTTCTTGGACCTCCAAGAAACAGCACTACCAGCGATACTAAAAACGTATCCACTTGTGGCCTTGGAATCATCCGAAAATGAATTCCAATCTGCATCACTGAATCCCTCAAGGACAGCGGGAAATCTCTCATAATGTAGTCCTAAGTTCATGGTCTTTTTCAAGTACCTCATGACTCTGTCAATAGCATTCCAATGCTCAGAACTTGGACAACTCGTAAATCTACATAATACACCTACAGCATATGCAATGTCAGGTCTAGTGCAGTCAGTAGCGTAGCGAAGGCTACCAATAATACTAGCATATTCTTTTTGTCTAACTGCAGCACCAGAATTTTTCAAAAGTTTAACATGAGGGTCACTAGGTGTACATGCAGGTCTACGGTCAAAGTAATTGTATTTCTTCAAGATCTTCTCAATGTAATGAGATTGATCAAGAGTAATACCAGTTTCAGAACGTGTGATTTTCATGCCTAAAATAACATTGGCCTCACCTAGGTCCTTCATATCAAAATTTTGACTAAGCATAGTTTTAGTCTCTGAAATTAATTCAAGCGAAGAACCACAAATGAGTAAATCATCTACATATAGACAAAGCATGATGCAACTATCACTGGATGCTTTATAATAAAGGCATTTATCAACATTATTAATAGAAAAACCATTTGAGAGTAATAATTGGTCAATTTTTGTCGTGCCACTGTTTAGGAGCTTGCTTAAGACCATATAAAGTATTATTCAGCTTGCAGACTTTGTGTTCCTGCCCTGGAATCACAAAACCTTCAGGCTGATCCATATAAAGTTCCTCTTCAAGTTCTCCATTAAGAAAAGCTGTTTTAACATCCATCTGGTGGATCATCAAGTTGTGCACAGCAGAAATGGCTAATAAAACTCTAATGGTAGTCACACGGGTCACAGGAGAGTAAGTGTCAAAGAAATCTATATTTTCCTTTTGTACATATCCTTTAGCTACTAGTCTAGCTTTAAATTTTTCAATTGTACCATCTGGTTTAAGCTTTCTTTTAAGAATCCATTTGCATCCTATAGTACGACTACCGCGAGGTAAGTCCACTAACTCCCAAGTACCATTAGAGGTTAGTAAATCCATTTCATCATTTATGGCTTCTTGCCACAAATCGGCATCAGGTGAGGTTAAAGCCTCATTGATAGAACTAGGATCAGATTCTAAAGCATATACAACATAGTCATCACCAAAATCTTTAGTAGTTCTAGCACGTTTGCTTCTACGTGGCTCAGAATCTAAATCAACATTAGCAGCATTTGTATTAGTTTGAGGAATGCCAGAGGAAGTTGAGGGTTGTGAACCCCCACTACCCCCACTACTACCCCCACTGTTCCTCAATAAGTAAGGAAATTTATCCTCATAAAAATCAGCATCTAAGGATTCAATAATCACATTATTATGCAAGTCTAAAAATCTGGAAGCCTTACTGTTTTCTGCATAACCAATAAAAACACATTCATATGCCCTACTTGCAAGTTTGATTCTTTTTGGGTCAGGTTTTCTGACATATGCTAAACAACCCCAAACTCTAAAATAATCAATATTAGGCTTTCTACTTCTCCATAATTCGTATGGTGAAGTATCAGAAGATAGATGTGGAATTCTATTTAAAACATGACATACAGATAAGAGAGCTTCACCCCATAAAGATTTGGGTGCTCCAGAACTAATAAGCGAAGCAACTACCAATTCAGTAAGAGTCCTATTCTTTCTTTCAGCTTTTCCATTAGATTCAGGTGAATAAGGTGCAGTGGTCTCGTGAATAATTCCAAATGATGCATATAATTGTTTAAATTCATTGGAATCATATTCTGTACCTCTATCACTACGAAATCTCTTAATATTTCTTTCAAATTGATTTTGCACTTCAGTTACATAAGTTCTAAACATGTCAATTGCTTCACTCTTATGAGCCATAAGATAAACATGTGTATAATTTGAGTGATCATCAATAAACGTAATGAAATATCTTTTACCATTTCTGGTTAAGGTTCCATCCATCTCACATATATCAGAATGTATCAAGTCTAAAATTTTTGTTTCTCTAGCTACACTTCTATGTGAAGTTTTAATTATCTTAGCTTGACTACAGGATGTGCATTTTTCAAATTCATTTAAGTTAACTTTTGGTATCATGCCAAGTTTGCTCATATTATTTACCAATTTCTTATTAACATGACATAGTCTAGAGTGCCATAAATTAAAAGAAGACAAAGAGTAAACAGAAGCATTATTCTTATTCATTTCAATACTGAGTTTAAACATCCCATTACAAGCAAATCCCTTTCCCACAAAAATCCCATTTTTAGTTATAACATACTGGTCGGATCCGATGCTCTGATGAAAACCAGCCTTGTTGAGCAGGTATCCAGAAATCAAGTTCTTCCTCATATCAGGAGTGTGCAAGACATCCTTGAGGGTAACAGTCCTGCCAGTGGTGAACTCCAAGTCCACCTCTCCAGTGCCCATCACGTTGATACAGTGTGAATCACCAAGTTGCACTTTTTGACCTTCAGTCTCCTTATAATTTTTGAACCAGCTGCGCTCATAGCAAACATGCCTAGTAGCGCCCGTATCAGCCCACCACCCATCGGTTACACCGACCATGTTGATTTCAGTAATCATAGCCACTAACGGCCCTTCGATAGCATTTGCCTGTGGTGCAGGCGCACGCGATCGGCAGTTCCTAGCGATATGTCCAAAGCGATGACACTTCCAACACTCGATAGGATCTGTTCCATTGTTGTTGGTTTGGGCTTGCTGGTTATTTGTCTTATTCGGATTCTGACGTCCATTCTGACCATTCTGACGAAAGTTCGAATTGAACTTCCGACTAGCATTCTTCTTGAACGGCTTGTTCTTTGGTTTCAAATGGACCTTTGCTTTGTTCTGTTGAACAAGCAGGACTTCTTCTTTCTGATCTTGCTTTCTGGATTCCTCCTCAACTCTAAGCCTAGTTATCAAATTCTCCATGGTCAGTTCTTTTGATTTGTGTCGCAGGATGTTCTTGTAGTCTTTCCAACCAGGTGGTAACTTGTCAATCATCACAGCTACTTGAAATTGCTCATCGAGGGGTATTCCCTCTGAAATGATCTCATGAGCAATATGCTGTAACTCGTGTGATTGAATAGTTACCAGCTTGTCGTCGACCATGGTGTATTTGAGGTAACGACTGACTGCGAATTTCTTCGAGCCAGCCTCTTCAGTGTCATATTTCTTCTGTAGGGCTTCCCAAACAGACCTAGCCGTATCGGACTGTAAGTAATAGTCATACAGTTCGTCGGATAGTCCATTCAAGATGAAGTTCCTACACTTAAAATCGGCATCCTTCCATTCTGCTATGTCATCTAAAATTTGTTCATTATCATTGGCATCAACAGGTTCTGGGTTAGGCATTACAGGGCAGTCATGGGTAAGAACATGGGCAACTTCCTTCAGCGACAGATAGAAAAACATTTTGTTCTTCCATCGCTTGAAGTTCAAGCCAGCAAATTTTTCTGGTTTGTTGGTTTCATATTTGCGGTCAGAAACTAAAGCCATTACAGATTACGAAAATAGTTTCTTAAAATTGTTGGGAGAATTGGACCTGAGTGTACCAAGTGACCTTTCTGAAATTGATCTGCAACAGAAAGAAAGTGAGAAGTAGCTCGAGGCGTGGGTTGCACTTTCTTTAAGAAACTATTTGGCCGTTGATCACCAAACACTTCTCCCGGGATACAACGAGCTTCTGATCTACAGTGCTGCCTAATGCTCCAATAGCAGCACGTACCAACTTGCACCAGCAAAAACCGCAGAAAATGTATTTTTTGAGAAAATTTTGAATGATAGATTTTTTTTTTCTTTTCTGTTTTTCTGTAGCTTTTTACTTCCCAAAGATAATCTCCTCTTATAGGTTGTAACCAGGAGGCTATAATGTGTGTGCATTAATCCAAAAAACGGCTATATAATGAATACCATTTAATTTTTGAAACTGCTATAACATAAAGTCTATTTAAGTGTGAAACAGCTATATTTATTAAAAACGTTTTGAATTCTGAAAGCTCAAAAAAAAAGTTTCTGTTTTTTTTTTTCAATAGACCCCAAGACCCCCTAAGGCCCTAAGGCCCGGCCCGGTCATAGATATATAAATATATATATATATATATTATGTAGAATGTAGGAATTGAACCCCCAACCTCTTGTGAACTCAAAACTTTAACCGTTGGGCCATGAGACAGTATTGATAACAAGATGAGTGTTTTGAATGTATACTCAATTCCAACAATAACTCTTCTGAACTAATCATTCAATCAATACTCCGAGTGTGAGAGATTTTATTGTCTTCTTCAGTCAAGGTCTTTTTAGATCTTGAGAGTTTTTCTTTTCTTCCACTTCGGTGAGTTTTGCGGGACTTATTTGTAGAAGCCCTGCATGTGTAATAGATTTCTCGGTCTGAATTTCAAGAACCATTGTACAATGGTTTGAAGTATAGTGGAACGCTTGTGGCAGAGAATTGCTACAAGTAGGTGGTGTGGACGTAGATTTGGGGGTCGAACCATATTATATTGTTGTGTCTTGCTCGTTGCTCTATTTGCTTTCTCTTACTTTATCTTTTTACTTTACGTATTTTATTTGAATTTTTAATTTCTGCACAATCACCCTATTCAGCCAGGGTAATTTACACTTGTCAGTACTTTCACAGATGTCGCATAAATTTCAAGCCGTTATTGAATGGTTGGATTATGTGTACTATAGTACTTCAGTAAAACAAGCACCAAAAATTATAAGCAACTTATTTTGTGACCTCTAAAATGAGAATGGGGGTGCTGTTTTGGACACCCACCAAATTCTTTCCTATGAATTTATGAAGACCCCGGAACCTACTCAGAACACAGAGAGATATGTGGTGTGCATACATACATTAACATTTGAGTGATTATCATCATCATCATCATCAACTTTTCAGGTGATGAGATGAATTTATTGTACCCTTAACATTGCTTGTTCCTCATATCAATGTATAAGCATCACCAAAGTCTTTACCGACTAAATCTGGAATAAGGTTTGTGCATCTTTTTTTGCCTTAACTGGGATTCGAACAGAAACCTGGTTTGTGGCTGGAATTATAAGTTGTGGACTGATTCCTGGTTTGCAAATTTTGTGGATGTTGTTGGGAATCTTGTCCCAGATGGAATGTCATGGGGTTATGATGTCGGAGGAGAATTCAATGTACGAATTTAATGAGACACTGATTTTTATGTAGACTAGAAGGTACCTAGGTTTCCGGGGAGACTGCCCTCCAGAAACATCATGGAACGTGTAATTTATGTCCCGTGTCAAACACGTGCAATTTGTTAGAAAAGGGGTATTTTCACACCATTTATAAACTAATTTTGGGGCAATTTTTTTGGTAAGATTCACTATATATTAGTGAGAGATCTTTATGAATTTTTATTTTGATTCAAGAATAAATTAAAATCATATATTTACTTGCTCAAAATGGTTATGGGGTGAATGAGTAGTTGTCTCCCTAAGTGAGCTACTTGATGGGAGAAAGATGGGAGAATGTGGGCTGAGAAATTTTAGTCTCACATCAAAAAATCGGAGCTCTAAAAGGGTATAGATTATAACCCCTTCCATAGCTTGGTAAGAAAGTAAGTTAGCAAGTGGAGTAAATCTTGGACTGAGATTACATGCGGCCTCTTCTTAATTCGTTCTATTTGTGTCTCTATTTCAAAATATTTTCTTACAAACTTTCTTACACTTGTACGTCCTATGAATGCCGGACCAATTTTGAACCCCACCAATTGTGAATTAATGCAAACATAAACAACAAAACATTTATCTTGCATTCATCGATCTGTTCCCCACATAAATTAATACAGATAAAAACAACAAAAACGTTTATTTTGCATTCATTGACTTTGGTTCCCACATGAATTAATTTTCCTATATATTTCCATAATATTTTCTCTATCATCTTCTTAATTCGTTGTATTTGTGTCTCTATTTCAAAATATTTTCTTACAAACTTTCTTACTCAATTCACATACCGAAATAAACGTATAGAAAGATGACACAAATGAACAAACTGAAATAGTCATGGTGAGAACATGTCAAAGTTCTAAAGTGGAAATATAAAAGTATTGTGTCAATCATTTATGTTTGATACAAGTGTCGATAAGAATTACTAAGACACCGAAAATACTAGAATAAAGTGTTGTAGGCATTTTTGTTTGATCCCCGTTCCTTTTTTATATTTAATACAGGTTTTTTTCAGTTTAACCACTGATTTTTCCAAGCTGCCTTGATTTGTGGCCGTTTCCCCCCTTTTTAGAACATACTAAGAAGTATCATATAAACATGATTTCTAAAATACAAGTTACCAATTATAAAGGCAATAATGTGAAATTTTATGAAGTCAATAAAAATCCACATCAACTACACCGCTTAGAGCGGTAGGTAGAGTACATTTGAAATCCCCAAAAGAAAAAAAAAAGATTTTACGATAATAACAAGGAAAATAAGTGTGAATACACTTTCTGGTTCTAAAGTGGTATTTGTAAACTTAGATTTTAGTGGGAGGAGATTTCAAAGTGGTATTTTAAAGGTGTGTTAGTCAAATATGATTCTAAAAACACTGTGATTTAATAAAAATCTCAGGTTCCTTGACTTCGAAATCCAATTATATTATTAATGACCCCAAATTCATACTCTAACCATGTAGTTCTTTTTTTTTTAATGTAAGCGGATAGAGTCAAACGACTCCAGCCCGACTAACCATGTAGTTCTTAAATCATGATAAACTGATAAAATTGATAACGTTTATATTTTGATAATAATAAAACAACTAAAATAAATTACCTTAGGTTTATGTTGGATGATTTGTAACTTACACTATAACAGTATTAGAGAGTCACAAAAGAGGCCTCATACATTGCAAAATCAATATGAATTATCTTTGAGATCACATTGATTTAAAAATCAATAGACATTTTAAAATTTTCTTCCACCGGACAACTCCTTAAGTGTTTTCTACTAAAATTTCAAGGGTAGCAATAATGATAAAATATTGAATGTGAATTATTAGAAAAAATAGGAGGGTTTCTGAAAAGTTGGGGTAGCATGAGCCAATCCCTGCCATACTATAGCTCAATCCCTGTTTGTGGATCTTTCTGTTGCAAACAATATTTTAAACTCGAAATTTCTTTTTGCTATTGTTACCAGCGATTCACTCAAGTCTCAAGAGACTATGAGAAAATATAAGAAATTCAGAATTAGGCAAAAAAATTTATTAAAAATATGTCATTAATGCAAAGCAGAGAGTTTTTTCATAAAAAGGAGAATTTTTTTGCAAAATAAGCATTTTTTTTTTTACTGGAAGTCATATTAAAAAAAAATTCTCAACCTTTTCAACCCCCCTCCCCTAAATTATGTTAGAAAAATTAGAGAAAAAAAATGAGGAGGAAGAAGAAGAAGAAGAAGAAGAAAGAATCAGATAATAACAAGAACAATAGGTAGAGTACATTTGGAATCCCAAAAAGAAATTAAAAAAACTTTACAATAATAACAAGGAAAATAAGTGTGGAAACACTTGGCTGTTGTAGGCATTTTTGTTTGATCCCCGTTCTTTTTTTAAAATTTAATACATGTTTTTTTTACCACTGATTTTTCCAAACTACCCTGGTTAGTGCCCCCTCCTCTTTTAGAACACTCTTAAGTGTCATATAAACATGATTTCCAAAATACAAGTTACCAATTAGAAAGTCAATAATGTGAAAATATATGAAGTCAATAAAATTTCACATAAACTACACTGCTTAGAGCGGTAGGTAGAGTACATTCGGAATCCCAAAAAAGAAAAAAAAAAGATTTCACTATAATAACAAGGAAAATAAGTGTGAAAACACTTGCTCTATATGATTCTGAAGTGGTATTTGCAAAGTTAGGTGTTTTTTTTTTTTTTTGATAATAAAGATGACCTTCGTCATCGCTTCATTAATGTGCAATTAAAGAAACATAGTAGAACTAATTACAATATACCCCAACAACCACTCTAAAATAAAAGATACATCGATGCAACGAACTAAAAAAGTAGAAAGATACAAGGGCTAATAATGTGATGCCCCACTTTGCAGCTACCATCCACCCAAAAGCTGCTAGTCCCAAAAGAATCTGCTGACGGCAGATTGTACTCGCATCCACTGCTTTGTCTTTTCTTCCTCCCTCTATTCCTCCATACGGAGCCGCTTCATTGCGCCCCTATTACCTTTCCATTCATGGGATAGAGTTATAATTTTATGCATAATAACCGACAAGCTACAGCTAATGTTGCGAAAACATAAATCATTTCTACACAACCACAGACTTCACATCGTTGCTGTAGCCATCACACCCCAGGCATCTCTAGCTTCTTTTCTAACTAGTTCTACCCCCCATCGTCCCCAAACATCTGAACTAGACTTAGGACAATCGATCAACCCAAAATCCGAACTGACAACTTTCCAAGCTAGTTTGGCCTTAATACAAGAGAATAAGATATGATTGGTATCCTCATCTCCGCTCGAGCATGCCTCGCATCTAACATCTATTTGCAAGTTTCTTTTTCTAAGGTTGGTTTTTGATAAAATCGCGTCGTTCATGACAAGCCAAGCAAATACTTTGACCCTTAAAAGTAAGCCTAGCTTCCAAATACTTTTGGCATCCTTTGACCGCACTCCTCCATTGTTGATCCTCATGTACATCGAGGCCACTGTGAATTGTCCGTTGGGCTGTAGCATCCAATCTCTGCTGTCTTCTTCTTCGTTATTGTACTGCCCTTCTACTCTAACGAGTCTGCATTAATCGTAGCACCTGCAGCTTCTGGGAAAAGGGTCATGAGAGTCCTGTCTCCGCACCACTTGTCCCGCCAGAATCTAGTATCCTTCCCGGCACCAATTCTGCATCTATTATTGAAATTGTACAACACCCCCACTTTTGCTATTCCTTTCCATAAAGTGGATGACTTCGCGAAAATTGATCTCCCTCCGTAGCGGTAAGCTTTCCTACCCCTATATCTGGCGAATGACTTACACCACTAGTTATTCCGTCTCCTCTTCATCTTCCACCACCATTTACTCAACAGCGCTCTGTTCATGTCCCTTAGATTCTGTATCCCCAGACCTCCATATTCTTTCCTCTTGCAGACTCTACCCCAATTTACTAGCGGTAGTCTTTTGTTGGATTTGTCTGTTCCTTTCCAAAGAAAGCTTCTTTTAATTTTGGCTATCTTCTGAATGACCCAATTAGGAAGCTCGTACACTGACATAAGATAAGTCGGCAGACTACTGAGTACCGCGTTAAATAACGTGATTCTACCCCCTAACGTAAGCAGTCGCCTCCTCCAAACCAGATAGTTTTTCCTCTATTTTATCTATCGGCGGTTGCCAATCTTCTCTTTGGAGTGCCCCTGGCCTGATCGGAATACCTAGATAGACCACAGGAAATTGACTAGAATCGCATCCAAAGTAGTTCTTGATGGTGTCAATGGGGATAGAGATATGGTCGCTTATTGGAATAACGCAAGTCTTGGTTAGATTCACAGTCATCCCTGACCAAGCGCCAAAGCAGTGTAGGGCCATGCCTATAGCCTTCATCTCTTCGTCTTTAGCCGCTCCGAACAATAATGTATCATCTACATATTGTAGGATTGAGATTGTTTCCTGGATCCCCCTAGCTTTGATACCCTGAATGATCCCTTGTTCCTTACCCCTACTGATCATTTCTGCCAATCCGTCTGCAACAATAGCGAACAGTAGAGAGGACAGTGGATCTCCTTGCCTTAGCCCCCCTTCTACACTTGATTTCTTTCCCCAGCTGCCTATTAACCTGAATAAAGGACTTTCCCCCCTGCACACATTTTCTAGTCCACATGCGCCATTTATCCCCAAAACCTTTTAGTTGAAGTGCTTCATCGACAGAGTCCCAGTGGGAGTCATACGCTTTTTGGAAGTTTATTTTTAATAGAAATCCATCGGCCTTATCTTTGTTCCCTCTATATACAATTTCGTGAGCCGATGCCACACTATCCATTATATCTCTGCCCCTGATAAAGCCGCTTTGGGATTCCCCTATCACTCCGTCTAATAGTGGGGACAGTCTTTGCACCAGCACTTTTGTTACGATCTAGAAGGATCCATTCAGTAGACTAATAGGCCTGAAATCCTCTACACCTGACACCTCTTTCTTTTTTGGGATTAGAACTACATTGGCATAGTTTATTCTTTCCAGGCTTGCCACCCCATCGTGCAATTCGTTGAAGATGTTCATGATATCAGCCTTAATGATATCCCAATAAAGCCTATAGAAGAATATAGGGAAGCCATCTGGCCCCGACGCCTTATCCTGTCCCAGCGCTTTCACGGCGTGAAGCACCTCCTCTTCCGTAAACCTTCCCTCTATATCTTCACTTCCTTCCAGTCTGGAGGTAGTCCACATGTCCGGTCTTAGCTTACATCTAAACTGCTTTCTTTTTCCGAAAAGCTCCTTAAAGCTTTTGTCGAATTCATTCCTAATGACTCCTTCATTCTCCGTCCAGGTGCCATCAAAGTTAGGTGTTAGTGGGAAGAGATTTCAAAGTGGTATTTTAAAGGTGTGTTAGTCAAATATAATTCTAAAAACACAGTGATTTTATTAAAATCTCACCTGCCTTGACTTTGAAATCCAACTATATTACTGAAGACCCCAAATTCTTATTTTCAAAATCATACCTCTAACAATGTAATTCTTAAATCATGATAAAATGATAAAAATGGTAATGTTTATATTTCTATAATAATAAAACAGCAAAAATAAATTACCTTAGATTTATGTTGGATGATTTCTAACTTACACTAGGACAGCATCTGAGAGTCACAAAAAAAAAATCTCATGCATTGCAAAATCAATATGACTTATCTTTGAAATCACATTGATTTAAAATTCATCATATGTTTTCAAAATTTCTTCCACCTGACAATCCCCAAGGGTTTTCCACTAAAATTTCAAGGGTAGCAATAATGGTAAAATACTGAATGTGAATCATCAGAAAAATAAGAGGGTTTCTGAAAAGTGGGGTAGCATGGGCCACCCCCTACCCTACTTGTGGATCTTTGGATCTTTCCGTTGTAAACAAGATTTAAACTCCAAATCTCTTCCTGACATTGTATTACGGTAGCACTTGCTATTGGAGTGATTCATATGACTCTCAAAAGAATGAGAAAATAAAAGAAATTCAGAATTATCAGATTTTTTTTATATTAAAAATATCTCATTAATGCAAAGCAGAGGGGTTTTTCATTAAAATAAGTGTAAACTTTTGCAAAATAATTTGCATTTTTTACTGGAAGTCATATTAAATTTTTTCTCAACCTTTTAAATCTCTTTCCCCCCTCTCTAAATTCTTAAATTATGTCAGAAAAATTAGGGGGAAAATGAGGAAGAAGAAGAAGAAGAAACAAGAAGCAGAAGATCAAGACTCTACAATCGACTGCAATGATCTTCCTCTGTTATCCCCACTCCAGGTAAAATCCCACGATTTCTCAGTAAAGTTTGAATTTTTACTGCTTTTGTAATCATGAATTGCCAATTGAAGTTGAAATGCATTGAAACGTGTGCCCTAAGTCATTCAATCCTAAAAAGGTTGATGTTTTTATGTCCTATTTGTGGAATTAGAGATGTTAAGTTGCTTTCTGTAGAGATTCATTAGTTTTAATCCAACCTAATTTTTATAATTGGAAGAACTTGGAATTAAAATTTGGGGCTTGGTGATCAATGTGGTCTAAATTTAGTCGTTTTTGGTTGTGAACAACTCGAAAAAAGGACCTAAATGAACTTGGGATATTGCATTGGTAAAAACCCAAAACATAAACCTTAGTTAGCAATGACAATACCAAAGTCTTTATCCCAAATCTTGGATGGTGGTAATTGATTTCGTGTGTAGATTCAATTTTGTCCCGTTATCGCTATTCAGTGCGACCCACCCGTCTCGTTCATTATTAAAATTCAATTGGGAAATACATGTAGTTCCACCCTGTGGAGTATAGACTTAATATTCTAGGTATATGGCAAGACATGAGCTGAATATTGCCCATGTGAATTGTGTGAGAATGTTTTAGCCTAAATCGTAAGAAAAGAGTGATATTAAGGAGAGCCGAATAAATCAACCTTGGACTATTCTCTTGAGTGCAAGACTACAACTGATGTAAATATAGACAAATATAATCGTATAGTTGAAAAGATGCCCACAACTTTGGAGTATACTCTTGGCAGTGGATAAGTTCCACATCAAGAAGTTATTCATTGAAGTTGGACCGAGCTGATAGAGATGAGTTTTTAGTTTTTACCCTACGACAATATATATATATATATATATATATATATATATGATTTTAATCAGAGAAATTTCTTCTAAGTTTGTCATTTGATGGTGATTTTATACTCACTTCTTTGTGCATCTTTTGTGCACTTTCAATCTGTCACCATCGAAACAATTTTGAGAAACCCTTCTGTTTCATATAGTAGTTACAGTCAACCAGAAATTTTACGTTTTGGTAAACACATATGTTAACAAAATATAGTACGTTACTTTCTTAAAGAACACTAGGTTTTAATTAAAAGCAATGCACTTGACAAGAAAAGTAAAGAAAGACATTTCAATGTGAACATCTTCAGCTAAATAATTTCTTTTCGACTACCTTTACAACAAAAGGATTTTCCAAAACATTTCGGGCAGTCAGTGTTGAAGTTTATAAAATAAAGCCAAAAGGCTAAGGGGTAATCTTGGTCCAATGAGGAGCTTAAATTAGTCTTTCTTCGAATTATTAGAGGCGTAGTACGCATGCCATATGTGTGTGTCAATGCATTCAGATATAACCCACAATCTAGCGACTAATCAATTGCTTGATTGGATTAGGTGTAATGGACCAGAAAATTTTGTAGAGGTTCATCAATTAGCTAATAGTAAAATGATACCAGTCAATTTCCTCTAACGAGGACAACAAAAGGGTAGATTTACTTCACAATTTAAATTAATTTTTTGAATAAACTCGATAAAGGTAATAACTCTCTTTAAGGAGGAAAATTTTCTCAAAAATAGTGACGGTCAACTTGCAAGTTGCAAGATGAGACTTCTTATTTGGTAAGCAAGTCCTCTATCCATGCTCCATGTTCTTCTCTTAATAAGTTAACCCTTATTATATTTCTTTCATGTATCATATATATAGAGAGCTATCCTCCCATCCTCCCAACCCTTGGATCTAGTGAGAGCAATCATTCAGTCACCTAATCTCATCCCTTGATTGCAACTTAGATCCAAGGGCTGGGAGGATGGCTCTACATTTCTCTAAAATAAAGTGGCTCTCTCTCTCTCTCTCTCTCTCTATATATATATATATACTAGATTTGCCCGTGGGCACGTGCCTACGGCACGTCTTCGGAACGATACAAAACACGAAAAGTCATGTAAATAGTAAAACAATAATTATGTAGCTCAAGTTTGAATAGTATGACAATAATTAGTTATAAATAAAAGTCTATGTTGAAAAATAATTATAAATAGGTGTATAAAATCTAACTTCTTAGAACTTTAAGTGTGGAAAATAATGAAATTTAATTGTTGAAATATTTGCTATTAAAAATTCTGAAATTTTACAAAACCGAAATCTTAAAATCAAAATTTCTAAGTAAATAAAGAAAGAATGGGAGAGAGATATATAGAGAAAGAGATATATGAAAAAAGTAAAGAGAGAAGAGAGAGATAGTAATAAAATAATGAGTTTTTTTAGGGGGAAAAATTTGGTTTTGGGATTTGAAATTTTGGAGGAAAAATGTGTTTTGTGAGGTTTGATATGGGCCTTTGATTTTGGTAGAGATTGATTGTGAGCCACCTGATAGCTTTCTTTGTAATTTATTATATAGATATTCTGCAAGTGTTTGTCACCTGCATTAAGCTGGTTAGAAGTCTTCAATGTGGACGATTGGTTAATTCGATCAATAATCAATACATAATTTTCCTTCATCCTAGGCACTCACATGTTTTTTGTGATGTTTAAGGTAGGAACTACAAGAAACAACTCTATGCAAGTATAAGCCATGAAACGCCGATAGCCATGCACAATTCTACAATACTGCATAATTAAGTTGGTTAGAGTCTTCAATGAGAACAATTAGTTAATTTGATCAATAATCAACTAATAATTTGCCTTTACCCTAGGCACTTACATACTTTTTGTGATTTCTAAGGTATGAACAACGAGAAATAGTTGTATGCAAGTATAAGCTATGAAACGCTGATAGACATGAACTACGAACAACTGTACAATACTGCATAAAAACCGAAAGCATTTGTGCCACATAGTTGTGCTTGTTAGGAATTTTCAACTTTAACACAATCTAACATTCAAATAGAAATGCCTTATGCTTTGTAGGTATTAGGTCAGATAGTCGTCTCATGAAGTGGTTAAAATTGCCAGTTACATTATTACTATTTAATGTGCATTTGTCTCATGTAGAATTATTTTTCTTTATTATAAGTTTTAACTTGTATTATAGGAATGGTATTTGATGTTGCTATTTTCTGTGTGGGAGCAACAAATAATGAGTTCTTTGATGGTTAAGGAAAGTTTAGATCTCACCCGTCGATCAGATATGATGAGAGGCTGATATTTTCGTATTTGTGGATGTATTTGGAATGGATGACTGAGATACAGTCGGAAACCTACAGAAAAGCCCGAAACTCCAGGAGTTTTCCCGGTATTAGGCCCTCCAACAATCAAGTTAGTAACTTGGCATTATAAACTGGAGTTTTGTGGACAAAATGTTGATTGCCTTGTAATGGTGGAACTGGAGTTTTGTGGACAAAATATTGATTACCTTGTAATGGAGGAGGTAAGGCTGTATTTATAGGCTTGAGGGGAGCATTTAATAAGACGGTTTCTTAATTGATTAGGAAGATCTCTCAAATTAAAGGATCTAATCAGTTATTATCTTTCTATTTTTGGGATTTAATTGTCAACAATGATTGACTGGTCAATCTCCCATTATTGGGCTGCAAATCAGTCCCCTTGTGGGTCGAACCGAGATAGTGGGCCTATGGATGGACCATGTGCTGATCGTGAGCCTGTAGCTGCTATAAGATTACTGTTTTGCTCTTAGGTTTCCTGAGATTTGTTCGGGGATCATACGGCCATGATTAGCTGTAATTTTCACCCACATCATAAGACGCCCACTCCTGAAGGTTGAGTACAACAGCCTTCAAGGAGTTGTTCTTAGCTGGGGACGTTCATGATCATGATCAGAGTTATTGAAGGCAGTAGTCGTCTTTCATAGTTTCAAAGTAATTTTCCCGACTTTTCAATTATCTTTCCAAAATTATAATTATTTTTTCAGAAAATTTAATTAAAATTTTCAAATTTATAATTATTTATTGAATTTTTAATTAAATCTTCTAAACTCATAATTATTTTTTAGAATATTTAAATTAGTTTTTGGAATTTATAATTAGATTTTAGATTTTTTATTTAATTATCCCAAATTTTAATTAATTTTCGGAATTTTTATTTAACTTTTCCAAATATATAATTAATTTTGAACTTTTAATCAAAAATCAAATGGGGGCACGACTTTTGGAGAGGTCTGGAGATCACTGTTGGGTCTTATGCTATCGTGCCTCGAAGTCCATGCCGAGTGCCGACCTCGAGTGCCTTGGCATGCTGAGAGATGAGGCAGCGAAATTGAGGCACTTTTCACGAGTGGCTCGAAGTCCATGCTGAGAGACGAGCCCACGAAATCCAGACATTTTTCGCGAGTGGCTTGAAGTCCAAGCCGATGGACGAGGCAACGAAATTTAGACATTTTTTGCGAGTGGCTCGAAGTCCGTGCTCAGGGAAGACCTTCAAAATTGTGGTAATTTTTCGTGTGTCTCGGAGTCCATGCCGAGGGACGAGCTTGCAAAATTTAGGCATTTTTCTCGTATGGCTCGAAGTGCATGCTGAAGGACGAGCCATCAAAATTTAGGCATTTTTTTAGTGTGGCTCGGAGTCCATGCCGAGGGATGAGTCCGAAATTGAGGCATTTTTCGCGTAAGGCTCGAAGTCCATGTCGAAGGATGAGTTTGCGAAATTTAGGCATTTTTCGTGTGTGCCTCGAAGTCCCATGTCCAAGGATGATCCTGCGAAATTTAGGTATTTTTCACGTGTGGCTCAAGTCCATGCCGATCGACGAGCCTACAAAATTTAGGCTTTTTTCGCGTGAGGTTCGAAGTCCATGTGGAAGGACGAGCTTGCGAAATTTAGACATTTTTTTGCATGTGGCTCGAAGTCCATGCCGAGGGACGAGCCTAGCTTGCCGAAAATGAAGGGCTTAGGAATTTTATCTTTCTCTTGAGCTGCAGATGCATGTGTTGCATGTGGGTTGGCTTACGTCACTGTTGCGGAAAACGTTCTCATCGCAGCCGTTGGATGGAGTTGTAGGGTTAGGATTTTTCCACGTCATCGTTGTGGTTATCGAGGAGTCTCTCACCGCCTATATATCCCCCACTCCCTTCTCATTTCACTATTTACTTTCTCTCACTAGTTTGAAGAGCTTCTTTCTCTAAAACTTTTTTCAACATTCCGGCGATCTTTTTGACTAACTTTCCATCAATGAATAACCAGGTAAAGTATTATTTTAATTATGTCAAGGATTTAGTCTGGCGCCTGCGTCTTTACCTCCGACCAGGGTAACCTTCCCTCGCCGTCCACCGTGTGGTCTACCCCGGGAAAGGAGGTGAAGGAGGTTCCCTTAGAGTCGTCTTGGAGGCAAGAAGGAGCGGAGGAGGGTGAAACCTCGGAAGTTGTTGTAGTCCCTTCGGATGGAGAGGAGGGGGAGAAGGGAAAAGAAGCGGAATAGGAGGTTAAGGTTCCTTCGAGCGAGGAGGGCTCTATTGATAATGTAGTGGCACCCGTTCCCCCGGTGCTCCTTGACCGTCAAGGATAAAGGGGAAGTTCATTTGGCCCACGGATCCGGAGCCCGAGCCGGTGGAATATGCACCGAAGAGGGGCTTTGAGCAACTACACTTCTAGGAGCCCATGTCGATAATGATGTATCCTAACGACCTCCTGGACTTAATCAGTTTCGGAATACAACCGTCGTTCCCCAGCCAACGGCAGATAGGATGGTGAACACATTAGGGATGGCTGACCTCCCCCTGATTCGGACTTGTTACTTCATCTCCCTGGAGTTCGAGCTAATGATTCTGAACTCTGAGCTTCGCCTGTTCGACAACTAGTGTTGTGGTTCTGCATATTTCCAATAGATGCATCATTTCATCAAGAAGGTGTTGAATTGGGCCGGGGTGAGACTAATGCAGTATAGGCCCAACTCGTGGAAATAGCTCATCAGCTTCATCATACTGTGCGGGGAGGCTCAAGTACTTCCGAATATGCTTGGATTTCTGTACTGGTAAGTTGAACAAGGGGCCATATTTCTTTTCACCTCGGCTTGGGAGGCGAGTTGTACACGACCACCTGGACTCCATCAAGGATTGGAAGTCGAAATACTTCGTTATTCGGAGTCCCGAACTTTGGGACATCCTAACCAAGTGGGTGTACGATATTCCGAAACTCAAAGCTCCGAGACTTAAGGAGTTCACTTCACGGGAGGTGGACGAGTTCGAGAAGATCTTTGCAGGGGGAATGTGAGCTGGTCGAAGGTGGTCGAGAGACACCTAGTGAAGAGCGGATTGAGCTCGGTCGACCCTTATGTCCTTTTTTCTTTTGTTTTTTGCGTTCAACTTTTTTGCTTTGTTCTAACAACTCTTTTTTTGGTTGCAGTGATGCTCGACGAGAAGGAGATCGAAGCAAGGTGGGCCGCCCTAGCCATGAAGAAGGCTGTTGAATAGCCAAAGGGCAAGAAGAGGACCTCAACTTCAGCTTCTGATAGGTCTTCGGAGGGGAAGGCCAAGAAATCGAGGGAATTGATCCTCCATGACTCCCGATTCGTCAAAGGTAGCTCCAAGTTTGATCGCTCTGAAGGTTTCCGAGCTTGCAAGGTCTGCCCTTCATCCTGTACATCCCCAGGCCAAATGCGTCTTCAGGGACAAGTTCGAGGAACTATGGAGGTCTGACTGGGTCGTGAAGGTGACAGACTCGATAATGGAGGGTCTGGTCACCATGGAGATCATCAACAACCTCGCTACGCCTCACGACCGGAAGTGTCTCGCCATCGAGACATTCGACTCGAGCTACTTGAAGTGGGCTCAGTCGAACGTGGTGGTAAGCATCTGACGCTCGGTGAGTCCAAATTTTTGTCTTCAATTTTTTTTCTAAGTATGTGTCTGTTTTGCATGCTACTTTGCAAGGGGCAAAGATGAGGAGGCAGTATGATCGCGACTTCAAGCTCACCAACCAGAGGGCAACTCGAGTCGAGAGGGAATATAAGGACCTTAAGCTGAAGTTCGAGGACTTGGAGAAGAGCAAGAAGGCACTCAAGGCCAAGCTGGCCTCCATGGCCTATGATAGGGAGAAGCTAGAGAAGGAGAAGGCTAACTGGGAGGTGAGGGAGAAAGAGTTGGTGGCTAACCGGGAGGAAGCCATTGACAGGGTCATCCTCGCCGGTGACCAGAGGTATGAGCGGGTCATCGAGCACGTCGAGCGGATGTACCCCGACCTCGTCCTCGAAGGCTTCTCCTACTCCATGAAGTTGTTGAAGCCCTCCTGACCCCTTGGGAGATCCCCTCGGGTGGTAAGGAGGCAAAGGTTTCTGTCACCGAGGTTGAAGAGGTGCCTCCACCTAAGTAGTAGAAAATTTATCTTTTTCTTTGTTTTGCGTATTTGCCAACCGCGGACTGGACACTACTCTTCTTTATTCGTATTTGTTCAAATTGAATGAAAGTTATTTTGGGCCTAACTTCTTGACTCTAACTTTTTTATTTTTGATTTGCGTGTTGCTTGCCGAACTGGATAAAACTTTTGTTACCGAGTTTTCTAAACCCTACAAATATTTTGTTACCGAGTTTCGTGACTTGGACTTTTTTTAGCATTAGAATTTGTTAAGTCTTTGAGGCTCAGTGTAATGTGGTTTTTCCTTGTCTTACTAGATTGCCGACCCTCTCCATGCTGTGCATGAATGTCTTAAGAGAAGATTGCGGGACAACGGAGTCGAGTTTGGCTTGTTACCGAAAGGAGTCGAAGGACAGAGATACAACATTCTCATGGCATATCCGAAGGCCACACCAAGTAAACTTGGAGCTCGCTCATTTGAAAAAAGGTGATGGCCGAGAAAGGCTTAGGGTTAGCTGGAGCCCAAGTGCCCTTCCCTGGTGGGTAGTTGTCAGTGACCAATATTCGTGGGATTCTGAACCTACAAATGATGTGTTTCCATAAGAACTACTGGACTTTATATTCGGTTATGGACGCTAGCGGTTCAGCTTCAGCTCACTTTGACAAATAGTTTAGCCACCACTAGATAGTTTCTTTGATCAGTCGCTGGAGGGAAAGGTCCGAATAGATCCATTCCTTACATCATGAAGGGGCTAGACTGGACATGGACTTAAGCTCTGCCTGGGGTCTGTGCGTGATGGAGGAGAACCTTTGGCAGGGAGCACATCGACGGACGTGAACCTGTGCGTCCTGGAGCAGGGTCGGCCAATAATAACCGTGGTTAAGGATTTTTCTGGTAAGGGATCTGGCTCCCGTGTGGCAACTGCCTAACCCCCCGTGCATTTCAATGAGGGCATATTGCGCTTCCTTGGGGGAGAGGCAGTGAAGGTAAGGTCGCCCATCAACTAGAGTGTAGGAGTGCTTGAACAGTACACCTTCTACGAATGTGTACCTTTTCGCTCTAGTCGAAACCTTTCTTGCTTCCTTTGGTTATGAAGGGAAGATCCCTTTGTCTAGGAAATTGAGTAAGTGCTCCATCCAATTGCTAGTGGTTGTTTGCGCTTTGATGCAAAGGATCTTTGACAACTTCTCCTTTGATGCTTGGACTGACCAGGACTTCAATGAGTACTATGTGATCTTGACATTCGAAGGAAGAGGAAACCAGTTTGGAGATAGCGTCCGCTTGCACATTTTCCTCCCGGTGATCCGAGTGATTGAGGCTTCTTGAAAAGCAAGCATGAGTTCCTCAACATAGGCCTGATATTTGACTTTCCGAGAGTCTCGAGCTTCATATTCTGTGAATATTTGGTTCTCAACTAATTGAGAGTCACTGAATGCCTTCACCTGCTATTCCCCAGCTTTCTGAGTCAGGAGTAATCTCGGTATCAAGTTTTCATACTCGGCCTCGTTATTAGAAGCTCAAAAATTCAAACGGATGGAGTATTAGAGGACATACTCGTCGGGTCCAAGCAATATTACCGCCGCTCCACTTCCTTCTTCGCATGAGGACCCCATCAACATAAAGGCTCCAGAGAAGGGCGTCTTCCTGTATCTTGGGTTGATCAGGAATGGTACTCTCAATGATAAACTCGGCTAGGACCTGGGCTTTGATTGTTGTCTTTGGCTTATAACTGATATCATGTTGATAGAGGATTAAGACGGAATGTTCCTGGAAGTAGGGGCAAAGCTTCTGGACAACCATGATTATTGCATACGCCATCTTCTCCATCTTCAAGTAACGGAGCTCAGCATCATTGAGGATTTTACTCGCGTAATAGATGGGCTTTTGAGCCTTGTCTTCCTCCCGCACCTGGACAACACTTAGAGTTTGCTCCGAAGCGGCCAAGTAGAGGTATAGGTCTCACCCGGCTCTGGTATGCTCAACAGAGGGGTTCACTAGGTATTCCTTCAATTGGTCGAAGGCTCGTTGCTACGGTTCCCCCCATTCAAAAATTTTCCCCCCACGGAGGGCTTTGAAGAAGGGGAGGGACTTATTTGATTGTTTGTCATTAGATCTATTGTCGTTAAACTTAGTATTGAATTTCCTAGCAATTTGTATCAGAGCATTAGGTCAGAAATCTTCCGCAATTCAGGAGTTGCTCGCATTTCCTTGGAGAAGATGACAGATCAGGGTTCTACGAAGATCAAGCAGGAGAGGTCGTCTAACATAAAGTATGATATTTGGTTGAAGAATTATGCAGAAGCCTTTGATTTAATTCGGATGCTTTCGATGAACGGAGTCAGATATAGAAACATGACAACACTTTGGGCAAGACTCATGACTAATGCCGCAGAGTCGCCATTACAACAACTGATGTACTAGAAGAAAAAACTTTTCCGTTACTTAATGAAGGAAAGTACCGCTCTTCAAGATCATATAGGAGAATCCAATTTAGAGTCAACTAAATTGAAAGCATAGAACATAGATGATCTTAAAGCTTTTATCTTGATAAATTCATAAGCATTTGATAACCAACATGCTAGATGTAGAGGACCAAGGAGAAGTTTTCCATAACATAGGTGATCTAAGGCTTAGAAGAGGATGGACTTAGGAGGGGGACTCAGAGATTGACGTCGAGGTGGATGGTATTTCGAGTGGAAGAGAAAGTGCAAGTAAGGGAAGGATACATTTCCACTATTGCAGAAGGATTGTCATTACAAGAGGGATTGTCGAAAGTTGCTGAATTGCAAGAGCACCAACATTACTAGTGTTGTCAGTGCCGCTGAGTCAGGTAATACTTAGATTATGTTCTTGTTTCAAGTTCTATACTTCTATATATGTGTATTCAGGTTGGTTTCTTGATTCGGAGAGTTCTTCTCATATATGCTCCAAGAGGGAAATATTTTCTACTTACAAGTTCACAGGAGATCATTGTGTGAAAACAGTGGATGGTGAGATTTGTGAAGTAGTGGGTGAGGGAACAATCAAGTTGGAAGCGCCAGATGGAAACTTGCACACATTGGAGAATGGTATGCATATTCATTTGTTGAAATGAAACCCTATATCATTAGGAACTCTTGAAGCATGAGGCTACAAGTACACAGCTCAAGGTGGAGTTTTATCAGTTTGGGAAGGTCGTCGTAAGATGATGTTGGGAAAGAGGGGTGTCTCGCACAACCTCTACAAGCTTTGTGAGATCGAGAAATCTTGGCCAAGTGTTTCTATGCTCTATGTCTATGAAGCGTCATCTAGTATGTCGTCACTAGAATTATCGAAGCGGAACCACGACATTCGAATACCGTCGAAAGGTGAAGTGCCTCAGGATAGGTGGAGTTCGTACGGAGGGCGGTGCCTCCGTGTTAATGCCTACTAGGGTGTGCCATTGAAGAGACATACTGATTGGAGAAAAAGGTAGCAATTGATTAAACTAACTGAAGAAGCCACAAAACATAGTTCGTTTGAAGGTGAAGAATGAAGAAGTCTCGATGAGTTTTGATCACACAGTGTTGATAGCACGTATATACAATTCAAGGCGGAAATTGCTGGGTTTTATGTTTTGCATACTTGTAGTTCGATAAGTGGAAGATGATAAAGCGATGAGGTCGAAGCAATCATTGTGAGAAGAAGCGAGGTGGTCGAAACAACTAATTATCTTCCAGTTAGATAGGTTCTTGGTGTTTGTATCTTCTCTAGTTAAATAATATCTCTCTTATTCCCCCCCGATTAGGGTTCGCTCAAACCGGGATAAATCTGTGTTCTTGGTTTGATCTACTTGTTTGATTGTTCGTCATTGGATTTATTATCGCTAAACTCAGCATCAAATTTTCTAACATCCGAGAGTACTACTCTCTTATATGGCTTCGAAGTGTAGTAGGGAACGTTCTGCAGAGGAGTGCATCGGTGGCCTTATGAATCATTATGAGGGTTTTAAAACCCTCGACATGCTATGCGGGGTCGAACTCGCCGTTGTCAGTCTCGAAGATTGGAGGCTTGAAGTCTCTCAGGACCGGGGTTTCGAGGATAAAGGAGGTGAAGGGAGGCCGAACAGGGCAATACCCCTTGTTTTTTTGTCTCTCCTATTGCCCTATCCGTGTGAGACGGTCCTCCATCTCCTGGAGGCTCTTCAAGACTGCTTCTTCACGTCCCCTCGTGGTGGACTGGGCCAGTGCAAGAACTGCTCAAATGATGGTCCTTCCTGGGTCCCCACTCGAAGAGCTTGTAGGACTTTATTTCTGAAGTCTTGGAACTCGGCTCTGGTAACGGGGTTTTCCTCCTGCCGATTGACCTTTGGGGCCCGACGATTTAAGGGAGAGAAACTCCGCTCGTTCCTCTGCCCACGGGGAGAATGGCTCCTGCAGCTTTCCTGGTGATTCGATCGGGCACCCCCGCTTCGCGAGCGATTATACTCGATGCGTTGACGGAGGTCTTCCTCCTGCTGTCGGTTATTGATGACGTATCAGAGGTCCTAATTCGTGCATGGTTCTGCCCTCTTGCCTGTGGAGTGAGAGGTAGCGTTAACAAGACCTCAGCCATCGGGAGGAGGGAGACTGGACCTGTGTTCGAAATGCCGCCTCTGATCCCTGAGTTATTTCCCTACTGGGGGAGGGTGGAACGGTGATGGAGTAGGCAGATTTGCTTGGCAACTTAGAGCTGTCGCCTTCTTTTCTTTGGGGGCCATGGTCAAAAGTCATAAGAGGCTTTTGACCATGGCGTTTGACCGGAGGGTTGGATTTGTGCTTTTCCACGGCGGCGTCAATCTGATGCTACTATTTTTGGTGTGGGAGCAACAGATAATGAGTTCTTTAATGATTAAGGAATGTTTAGATCTCACTCGTCTATCAAATTTGATTAGAGGCTGGAATTTGTGGATGGATTTGGAATGGATGGCTGAATACCGTAGGAAACCTGCAAAAAAGCCTGAAACACCGGGAGTTTCTCGACGACAAGCCCTCTGACGATCAAGTCAGTAACTCAGCAGTATAAACTTGGTTTTTGTGGACAAAATATTGATTATCTGGAAATGGAGGAGGTAGAGCTGTATTTATAGACTTGAGGGAGAGCAGTTATTAGGAAGATTCCTTAACTGATTTGAAAGACCCCCTAAATCAAGGGTTCTACAGTTATCATCTTCCTATTTTGGGGGATTTGATTGCCAACTATAATTGTCTGATCAATCTCTCCAAATTGAGCTGCAAATCAACCCTCCTTGAAAGCTGAACCGAGATAGTGGGCCTGTGGACAGCCCATGAGCAGATCCTGGGCATGTAGCTGTTGTAAGATTATTGTTTCGCCCTTAGAAACCCCGAAATTCATGTCGGGATTGTACGATCCTGATTAGCTATAATTTTCATCCACATCAGTATTAATTAAAAGATATATACGATGTATTAATTAAAAGATATATACGATGTATTGACATCAATTGTTTGGATTATTTGGAAACCGACCTTTTGGATTCTTTATCCAACTGTACATGCGGACAAATATATCAAATGTTTGTTTAATATTTATTATATTTCCCATACACTTCAACATAACACCTGTACTAATTTTAAATTAATGTCATTAATATCGAGGTAACCACTAAATCCAGTGTGTGTGGGTCAACTCATCACATCACAAGCATTCAAATTATCTTAAGAGAAGTAAAATTTGAATAATCCCTTTCATTAATTGTACTTAAATAAATAATTAGTGGCATCCAAACATTTTTAAATCAATGGGGCAGAGGATTATGTAGGGGAAATTGGAAGCAATCCTACTTTAATATAAGCCTCCTATTAGCCTTGGTGGCAGCATGAAGACCAGAGTAATTGCAATCCTAGGTAAGGATTAGTGATAAAAGGTACAAATTAATCATTTGTGTGAATATGGTAACCATGCGACAAGCTGCAGTAAGCTTTTCGCACTATATTTAAGAATATATGTTTATTAAATGACATATTTCACCCCGTCTTTTGCCTAGGGTTGATAAACGGGTCTAACGGGCCGAGTCGGATCGAACCCGTCCGGGTTGGAACCCAACTTGGGCGGGTTCGGGTCGGATCGTTAGGTTAACCGGGCCGGGCCGATAGCTCTAATTCACGACTGCCCAACCCGTGAACCCTTTCGGATCCAACACGAATCGGGTCGGGTCGCGGGTTGGCCCGTCTAAAGAGATATATATATATATATATATATATATATATATATATATATATATATATATATATAGGGAAATGATCGGGTGAGAACTCTTTTGGTGAGAACCACGTGAGAACTTTTGTTTCCCACATTTGTTGAAAGATCTGAACCGTTCATTTTGATCTACATGACTCAATTAGTCTATGTATGAGAAATCAAGTCATTTGAAATTCGTTTGCCCATGCATTGAAGTGTTACAAATTGTGTGGCTGAAAAATCGTTTTTTTTATAGTGACATGATGCATGGACAAATGAATATCAAATGACTTGATTTTATATTTCTAGACTAATTTAGTTGTGTTAAACAATGTGAACGGTTCGGATTATCCATAGGATGGATAGGCGTGAAGTTCTCACGAAGCTTATCGTGAGAACGGTTCTCACCGGATCGCTACCCTATATATATATATATTACTTAGACAAAAAGTGTAACGTAATTTTAATAATAAACAAAAAGTATAATAGTAATAATAATAATAAGATTGAAAGAGTGAAATTGCCAAAAAAAAAATTGATATATTTTTAATATGATTTCAACTTATACAAGTTTCACAATTTGTAATAAGAAATAAAAAATTTATACAAATTTGTTTTATACAATAACAAATTTCTTAGATACAATTTCAATTTTCTTTAATTTTTCTAATTTTATATAACAAACAAAGATTTTATACAATTTTTTATACATTTACAATTGTCTTCAATTTGTTGGTCTTCAATTTGTTGTTGTTGTTGTTGGTCTTGAATTCTTCATTTTGGTTGCTATTGTTGTTGTTGTTGTTGTTCTTCCGGCGAGATGCTCCCACTTGTGGACGTGTCGAACGCTTTTCCTTGAGTTCTATCTTCGGCCTTCAGTCAGTCTTCTGTGCAGACGAGTATCTCCAACGATTGGGGCTTCAAGCGATTCCTGTAATCAGTTAGAACCCTGCCACTTGTAGAAATGCACTTTCTGAAGCAACTGTAGAGACAGAAAGAGTTAGCAGATTTTTAGCCATATATTTAAGAATACTATAAGTGTGTTCATAGTTTTTCCACCATTGTAAAATATCTACTGAAGAAGTAAAAGACTCAGAATCTTGTTAATTATACCAATGTAATTCATTTGATTGATTAGTCCTAGGTTTTTTGATTGACTTTGTGCAACTAAATTAAATGTTCTATCATCTAATTTACTCTTACCCTTATATTTAGAAGTAGCAGAAGAAGAACTAACTAAAGAAGTTGTATTGCTAGATGCAAAACTTCTATCATAATAATCATACAAGTTATTTAATGTCGATTCAAATTTAACTAAAAATGTTGTGCAATCAATTTCAAATTTAAAATGGGGGTTTAAGGCGGTTTGATTAAAATTTTCTAAGTCCCTACTCTCGAGATAGGAAAATGGTAACTCTTCCTTGATTACTAATCGGGTCATTTCCCGACGAACAAGTTTGGAATCATAAGAATGACTATCAACTACACCGGTCCTAGGGTGGATTTTTGTTGGCCGGGAAGGTCAACAAGAAGTTCTTTATATACATTTTGGATGTGTAGTCTAATTGTACCCGTGCCCTCACCCATCTTCAATTTGTATGGCTTCGAACATGTTTTATAAACTTTTAAACCTACACCCGGTACATTTTCGTTCGGAATATAATCATAAAATTTGTGCCAATCACTACTGATGCGGTTTGTTTCTGGGAGATGTGTGGATGCACCAGGTGTGAGTTCGGACTCGATTTGTATTGAAGGAGAAAGCTGCTCGTCTGACGACCCTCGGCTGACCGGGCGGAACCTGTGACGGGCTCGGAATGAGGTGGATGTCTGGGCTCGGATCAGAGGGTTCGGATCCGAGGTCTTGTGTACCTGCAGACGGTCCTGGAACACCGGGGTTTATCCCGGTGGTGGACCCTCCGACGATCTAGTCAGTCTCTGTGAGAGAGTAGCAATAACTAGGTGAATTTAAGTGGCAAAAGATTGGTTATCTCAAAAGGTGGGTGAGGGTCTAATATTTATAGAGAATTTCAACCGGGTTTGGATCCGCTTGGGGGCCGGGTCTGAATCCGAAAGCCCATGGGCCTGACGTAGCAGAAGGCCCAGGGGGTTTAGGGCAGACGTGGCAATACCAGGAGTGGTATAGGGCTGACGTGGCAAAACCCTGGGTGGTATTTGGAGCTGACATGGCTGATCATGGGTCTCCTGTGCCTCTGGGGGAATCGGAGGGCCTAGGCTGTGCCAGGTCATCCTCATGCCTTGCTAGGATGGGGGGACGGCCCGTGGGGCTGTCATGGATCGGAGGCCGAGGACCATTGAGGCTCGTCGGATACGAGGAGACCAGTTCTGTGGGGGTGCACTTGTGGCTCGGCGCCGACCCTTTAGTGGCTCGAAGCCGAACGAGAATGCTGTTTTTATCATTTTTGAGTGAGAGTTGTATCGGGCCCTGGTTGGGCCCCAAGCCATTTTTACCCCACCACACAAGCCCCCCACTCCTGCGGGGGTGCAGGAGCTAGCCGGAGAGGAGTGTTTATGGTTGTAGAAATGGGATGGCGAATCACTGGGCCTTCATGAGGGGGTTGTCCTGATGTTTAGAGTGATCCTCGAGCCGGCGAGGGTCTCTGGATCGGCAAGGGTGGCGGCGAGCCGTTGACACTTTCTGAGAAGATTACCCTGGTGCTAGACCTGACCTCGAGCTGGCGAGGGATTACGGGTCAAGGAGGGCGATGGTGAGCGGTTGAGCCTTCCTGAGAAGACTACCCTGGTGCTAGACCTGACCTCGAGCTGGCGAGGGATTACGGGCCAACAAGGGTGATGGCCAGCCGTTGGGCCTTCCTGAGAAGACCACCCTGGTGCCAGACCTGACCTCGAGCTTGGCGAGGGATTACGGGTCGGCAAGGGCGATGGCGAGCCGTGGAGCCTTCCTGAGAAGACTACCCTGGTGCTAGACCTGACCTCGAGCTGGCGAGGGATTACGGGTCAACAAGGGTGATGGCGAGCCGTTGAGCCTTCCTGAGAAGACTACCCTGGTGCCAGACCTGACCTCGAGCTGGCGAGGGATTACGGGTCGGCAAGGGTGATGGCGAGCCGTGGAGCCTTCCTGAGAAGACTACCCTGGTGCTAGACCTGACCTCGAGCTGGTGAGGGATTACGGGTCAATAAGGGTGATGGCGAGCCGTTGAGCCTTCCTGAGAAGACTACCCTGGTGCCAGACCTGACCTCGGGCTGGCGAGGGATTACGGGTCGGCAAGGGCGATGGCGAGCCGTGGAGCCTTCCTGAGAAGACTACCCTGGTGCTAGACCTGACCTCGAGCTGGCGAGGGGTTACGGGTCAACAAGGGTGGCGGCGAGCCGTTGAGCCTTCCTGAGAAGACCACAATGGTGCCAGACCTGACCTCGAGCGGGCGAGGGATTACGGGTCGGCAAGGGTGAGGGCGAACCGTTGTGCCTTAGAATGTTTGTGCGGGGTAGCTCGCTGTTTTCGCGGAGCATTGAAGGCGCTCCGGGATCTGTGCGATGTTCCAATTTCCCAGGGGCCTTAAATGCGCCGCCTAATAAATGCATGGCGCATGGGCTTCCGTCGTTTGGCTTTCCCCATGTCATAAAGGCCGGCCTATGGGGGAGGCTATAAGTACCCCTCCCTCCGCAGCGGGTTTGATCACAGCAAGGGTGGTCCATTGGCCATCAGAGGTGTCTGCTCCGGCGGACGTCTGTCTCTTGCAAAATTTTTCTCCCGGTCGTGTCGGAGAGGTGGTTACTCTGCCGCTCGGATCTTCTCTTGGATCTGATGGCTCTGATATGGTAGCCAGATCCAGGGGAGATCAGGGCGAGAGGGGTAACGACCGAAATCCGGACTGGCAGATAAGGAGCCTCGGATTGGTGGTGGCTCTGCCGTCTGGATCCTTTTTCGGGTCAGATGACCCTGACACGGTTGTTTGGCCCGAGAGAGATCCGGACGGGAGGGGCACCAGCTGAATTCCGGACTTGAGGCTGAAGAGCCTCTGATAGAGGGGTCGTCTCCGATTGGAGGTTGGCCAATCTGTCTTCCGATAGGGCTCCAGGTGATGGTGGTTTCTGTCCCACCCTCGAACAGTTCGGGGTTTCGGCTGCCGAGGCTGTAAGCCCCGAGCTGCTCGCGGGTGAGAGGGGGACCGACCGAGTGCTGGAGCCCGGGGCGTCTGTCGAAGGACGGCGCCTTAAATCTTAAGTAAAATGTTTTCTCCGCCGAATACTCCATCCGAACCGACCCCTGCGTCTGGCTGCCAGCCTGGCCCCTGATGACGTCAGCAGCGCACGTTTCGAGGACGTGGCGCGATTTTCTAGGCGGCAGTTGCACGTCAATCGGTGAACAGTAATTGCGGAAATCGAGGAGTCGTTTTTATCCTCTATAAGTATTCCCCCTTCTCCCCCTCTCGCCCACTTCTTTCTCGCTGCTTTCTTTCTCAAAAAATCTCCCAACCCTTCAGCGCTCGTCCCTGCAGTTTGCTGTACTAGGCTCGTCCTTCCGAAACGACTCCAGGTTAGTTGGTAAGTCTGTTTAGTTTAGGCACAGATGGATAGGGCTCAGTCTGGTTCATCAGTGTCGACGTCTAGGGGGGAAGTGAAATCTGCCTCCAAATCGACGTCGTGGGAGGAGCCCGTGCTTGAGGAGTCAGTACACGCTGCGGAGCCTTCCGATTCAGTTTCGTGGGAGGAACCAGTAGGTGAGGGGGAGGTGGTACACAAGGTGAGGCCGTTACGCTCCCGACATCCCTTCGTGGTGGTGAGTAGCGAGTCGAAGGAAGCAAGTGATGGTTCGGACGGTGTCCGTGTTCTGGAGTTGTCTTCCGAGGAGGAGGGAGGCGAGGGTGACTCAGTAAGGAGATCCACGGTTCAGGGTGCGGGTTCGAGTTCCATGCCGACTGGCCTGGGGCCATTATCTACCCCCTCGTCGGAGCGAGCCAAGAAGAGGAAGAGGGCTCCGAGGAAGGCAGGGTCGAGGACTGGTGGTTCGAGCCAGGCGCCTGTTCACCGCAATTTGATGACAGGTTCGCCCGTACAGCCGAAGCCTTTTCGTCAGTATCCCGACGACCTCTCTGACAAGGAGCTTTTCGGCGTGCAGCCTTCTTCGCCGAGTCGGAAGAGGGTGATGATGGACGCGATCCCGACCGTCTTGGAGGACGGGGACTTGGAGGTTTTGCAGCTGGCGTACCACATAGGGCCCGGCTACGAATTGTTGTTGCCGAGCTCTACTCTGCGCCCCACCGATCCCCTTTCTGCTTGGTATTGCGTCTTCCCAATGGACGCCTTTATCTTCGGACTGAGGCTGCCAGTCCACCCGTTTGTTCGGGATGTGCTGAACTGGGCCTCCTTGGCGCCGATGCAGTACGGGCCGAACTCTTGGAAGCAGATTATCTGCTTTGTACTGATGTGCGAGGAACAGAAGGTACCCCTGCGGCTGAATGTGTTCCGAGCGATGTTGATGATCAGCTCGGCGGCTGAGGGTGTTTACTACATCTCGCCCCGGAGTAAGGGGAAGGTCGTTCACAGCCACCCGGACTCCATCAAGGATTGGAAGAAAAAATATCTGGTGATCCGGAGTGAAGAGCCCTGGGACATTCCCACTCGGTGGAACCACTCCAAGCCGAGTTATCAACCGCCGAGGCCGAGGGATTTGACGGCCGAGGAGTGGGGGTTTGTCGAGCGCCTCCGTCTGTCACCTAGTATCGATTGGACGAAGGTGACGGAGGCCCACCTGGCGAGCGTTGGACTGAGCCCAGCCGTTCTGTGTACGTAGTCGTTTCTTTTCTTTCGGTCTTTTCGTACTTTCTTGCTCATTGCTCTTAATGGATTTTTCTGCAGACATGGATGAAGCATCGATCAAGGCAAAGAGGCTCGCCCTGAAGAAGGAGAAGGCCGAGAAGAAGGGGGAGGCGACGAAGAGGCCGAGGGAGTCGTCCCTAGTCATCTCGGAGGCCCAGCTCGGGCCGAGGACCACGAGGATTCGCTCGGAGACGAGCAAGGGGGTGGCTACTTCGAGGGGCCGGGGCCAAGCGGGGGCCTCCGCTCTTGACAAGGGAAAAGGTCCCTTGGTCGAGGTCGAAGAAGAGGATCCGGTGGTGGAGATGCTGCGGCAACGGTGGGCACCGGACTGGTCGGTTCGGATGGGGGACTGTCTGACCGAGGAGGCCCAGGCCGTTGAGGTGGTGGAGAAGTTGGCAACCCCTCGCGACCGTAAGGCGATGGAGAGCGAGCCTGTGGAGGTGGCGTTTACGCGCCTGGCGCAGGCCACCGTGCTGGTAAGCTCGTCGACCCTATCCCCTTTGTTTTTTCTGCGGAAGTCTTTTCCTTATCTGCGCTTGTCGGTCGCAGGCTTGTGTGCAGGGGGCTAACATAAAGAACCTCTACGAGGCGTCCCTGGCACAAGAGCGAGCTCGGGCGGATAAGAGCGAGCGGGAGATGAAGGAGATGCGGATTGAGCTCGAGGGCTCGCACAAGAGGGAGCAGCAGATGAAGCTCGAGCTCGAGGCCAAGGATGTGGAGTGGGGGAAGAAGGTGGCCTCCTTGAAGAAGAAGTTCGCCAAGGAGAGGGAGGAGTTGACGAATGCGGGTCAGATGATGGTGATCAAGGCCCAGGACGAATGTTACGCGAAGGCCCTCAGTCATGTGAGGCACTTCTACCCGACCGTCGATCTGTCCAATTTTGAGTACGACATGGAGATCGAGGGGACACCGAAGACTCCTGTCGAAGAAGGGCCCGCTCTCGACCCGCCGGCCGACCCCCCGGTGAACCCATCTGTCGACGCTGAGGTGGGAAAATAAGTTGTATAATTTTGTCTTTCTTTTTCCCTCTCTCGATTGTATTTGCCTCCTACGGACTGGCCACCGCCCCCCCTTTTTGTAAGAAGCAACTAAATTTATAGAAAAAGATTTTTGACCGGCCAAGTGTTTTGACCTCGGATATTTCCGAACCTTTGTGCGTATGTGTGTTGAGTTGGCTGGTTCTCTTGTAGGTTGCGGCTTCCCTTCCCGAGGTGGACCCCCGTCGCTCCGACGTGGCGTGGCTCCGGAGCAAAGTTGAGGCTCTGGAGGCCGCGTTGGTTCGTTGCCGAAGGGGGGCTCGTGACACTGATGCGGCTTTTAACTATTATCGGAATAAGTCTGAAGCCTTACGTGAGGAGGCGGGCCGGCTGAGGAGGGCGATGGTGGATCGGGAACTCGGCGGTGCAAGCTTTGGTCAGGCCATGTCGAGTGCCTCGGTGCAGAGGCCCTCTTCTGAGAGGTTACTTCGCGATGTAATTGTGGAGAAGGAGATGGAGATACACCGTTACAAGATGATGCTGGGTGTCTCGACATCTTCCTCAGTGGGTCGGCAAGCGGAGGGGGTTCCCTCTGCGCTGCTGCTGTTGCAGCGTATGCGACCGGATGATGCCCAGAGCTCCGTGGCTGGGGTGTCGACCGTGGCTGAGCCTAAGGACCATCATAACGAGGAGAGGGCTCCTAGTCGCTCGGTCGGGGTAATCCCGCCCTTCGTCGGACCCGAGGGGCCCTAAGATGACGACTTCCTCTTAGTTTGAGATGAGGGGAGTGGTCCTGTAACGGTCTTTGTTTGTTTTCTCAGAACAGAATAAAAGGGTATGAATAAAGAATTCTTTTCCTTCTTTGCTCCAGCCAGTAGTGTAGCGAATGATGGCGGAGGCGAGGTTCGGCTCTGCCGATCTGCGAGGGATCGAAGTGGGGCATTAGGAAGAGTTCCTGGTCTGGATTTGGGTTGAACCTACCAAGGCGTTGGGGACGATACCGGAGTGAGGATTCAGGTGTCGATCCCATTGTCCGGCGTTAGGTCGGATCTGCAGAGGCATTTGGAGTTTGACAAAAAGAGATTTCTTTCGTATAAGATAGGGAGGGCCACTAAGACGGCCCTTTACACATGAGTGCTTACAAAAAAAACATGTTTACATTTAGCCAGGCTAGAACCTATGCTCGTCCCTCAAGGAGCTTCATTAGGTGCTTGGCGTCGACTGGGACCTCCTCCAGCTCGATGACAGGTTTGGGAGCAGGGCCGTCCCTCTCAGGTTCGAGTTCGACGGTGTCGAGGGGGAACACACCTCCCCCGACCGTGGTCATGTAGCACGATCGCGCTGCTTCTTGGCTGCCTCGGACGATGCCGACTCCTTGCGGGGTGGGAAATTTAAGTTTCAGATGGTAAGCCGAAGGCACCGCTTGGAGGGAGCATAGTCCGGGTCGTCCGAGTATGGCGTTGTAAGCCGCCTTGACGTCGACTACCATGAAGTCCATGGACTCGGTCCTCTTCACAGGAGCCGATCCTGCGGTAACGTCGAGGGTAACAATCCCTTCTATCACGACAGGGACGCCGGAGAATCCATGCAAGGTGTATCCAGCCGGCTTGAGTTTGCCTCTAGGTAACTTGAGATTCTCGAAGGCTTCGAGGAAAAGAATATTAACCGAGCTGCCGTTGTCGACGAGGATTCGGCGAACTTCACAATTAGCCATGTGGAGACTAATGACGAGGGCATCGCAGTGGGGTAGGCGAACGCCTTCGAGGTCTTATCCTAAGAAGGAGACCGGCATCGGTTGTAGCTTGGGCGAGGGGTTGTCTTGGACAGCATTCACCTCTCGGATGAAGGCTTTTCGGGAAGTATTTGATTCTCTTCCCATTGGCCCTCCGTGGACACAGTGCAAGATGAATGGCGTATCTGCGGCTCCCTCGGACTCGGAATCCCGACCCTGGATGCGGTTCGGAGTAGGGTTCGGAGGTGAGAGCCTCCAGTTCTTAGCATCTCGCCGATCCCGTGGGCCTTCTCGGGTAAATTCTCGGAGGTACCCTCTGGAGATGAGTTCCTCAATTTCGTCTTTCAGGGCCCGGCATTGGTCGGTTTCGTGCCCGTGATCTCTGTGGAAGCGGCAGTAGAAGCGCTGATCTCGATTCTTGTTGTTATTAGAGCGGGGAGGTAGTCGGACAATGCCTTTGTCTTCGATTTCTAAGAGGATGGCGGATATGTTATGCGTCAAGGGAGTGTACCTCTCGAAGCGGGGGACCGGCGGGACCTTCTTCATGGCCCCCGCATCCCTCGGAGCTTTCTTTGATGGTTCGACTTCTTCGACCTTCCGCTTTCCCTTCCCGGTGGCCTCCCTGGTATCTTCGGGGTTAAGGGCCTCTTCTGCCCTAATGTATTTCTCGACCCTGTTAAGGAGGTCGGGAAAGTCGACGGGGGGTTTCTTCGCCAGAGAAGCCTTCAGCTGTTCATGACGGACGTTGTGCCGAAATGCCGCGGAGGCGACGCCAGGATCAAGGGAGGAGACCGACCTTGCCTCTGCGGTAAACCTCTGGACGAACACTCTGAGTGACTCCCCCTCTATCTGTCTGAGCCCGAGTAAAGAGGCGCTGGTCCGTTCGGCCTTCCGGCTGGTGACAAAGTGGGCAAGAAAATTGCCCTCTAGTTGGTCGAAGGAGTAAATGGAGCCGGGGGTAAGCTTCGAGAACCATTCACGAGCCGGACCCCGAAGGGTGGCAGGGAAGGCTCGGCACAGCAGGGGATCCGAGGCGCTGTGAATCATCATGAGGGTTTTGAAACCTTCCATGTGATCAGCAGGATCTCCCTCGCCGTCGTAGGTCTCGAATTGAGGTGGTCGAAAATTCCTGGGTATTTCCGCTTGGAGGATGGGGGCGGAGAAGGGAGGACGGACAGGTCTGTACCCCTGAGCCGCTCGTTGGCCGCCGTCTCCTATGTGGTCGAGGCGATCCTCCATTTCTCGGAGGCGCCTTAGGAGTATGTCATCGTCCTCTGGCTGGATTGTTGACGGGCGGGACACGCTAGCCTTGGTGTCCGACCCGGTTTGGGAATGGAGGGTTTCCTCCCTGGGGGCCCATCGGAGAGCCCCAAGAACTTCTCTTCGGAAGTCCTGGAACTCCTTGTGAGTGACGGGGGCTCCCTCGACCCTGTTTGGTCGGTCAGAAGGTTGCCTTCCGACGCGGCTGAGCGCTGGCCTCCGTCCCTCGGGTGGCGGTCTTGGATGGTTCGGGGCCGGGTTGGAAGCGGCCCTTCCCCTGCTGCGGGTAATCTGCCGGTTGACGATTATCCCCCGTAGGTCGGGCTGGACTTGACGGGTGACGCTCCTTTGGGACTCCTGATGGGGAGCCCTGTGCTTTGAAATGCGTGGCCCGGCGTTAGCAGTTGGTGGGGGCGAGTCCCGTCGGTTGACGGAGGAAGCAGCCCCCTTGCCCTTGGAGGCCATGAGAGTTCGGCTGTCGAGGTCCCTTGATGGTCGGGCTCGGGTCGGCTTCTGAAGCAGTGTTCCCACAGACGGCGCCAACCTGATGCGGTTTGTTTCTGGGAGATGTGTGGATGCACCAGGTGTGAGTTCGGACTCGATTTGTATTGAAGGAGAAAGCTGCTCGTCTGACGACCCTCGGCTGACCGGGCGGAACCTGTGACGGGCTCGGAATGAGGTGGATGTCTGGGCTTGGATCAGAGGGTTCGGATCCGAGGTCTTGTGTATCTGCAGACGGTCCTGGAACACCGGGGTTTATCCCGGTGGCGGACCCTCCGACGATCTAGTCAGTCTCTGTGAGAGAGTAGCAATAACTAGGTGAATTTAAGTGGCAAAAGATTGGTTACCTCAAAAGGTGGGTGAGGGTCTAGTATTTATAGAGAATTCCAACCGGGTTTGGATCCGCTTGGGGGCCGGGTCTGAATCCGAAAGCCCATGGGCCTGACGTGGCAGAAGGCCCAGGGGGTTTAGGGCAGACGTGGTAATACCAGGAGTGGTATAGGGCTGACGTGGCAAAACCCTGGATGGTATTTGGAGCTGACATGGCTGATCATGGGTCTCCTGTGCCTCTGGGGGAATCGGAGGGCCTAGGCTGTGCCAGGTCATCCTCATGCCTCGCTAGGATGGGGGGACGGCCCGTGGGGCTGTCATGGATCGAGGCCGAGGACCATTGAGGCTCGTCGGATACGAGGAGACCAGTTCTGTGGGGGTGTACTTGAGGCTCGGCGCCGACCCTTTAGTGGCTCGAAGCCGAACGAGAATACTGTTTTTATCATTTTTGAGTGAGAGTTGTATCGGGCCCTGGTTGGGCCCCAAGCCATTTTTACCCCACCACAACTACTTTCTCCTCTAGTTTTCCTACTACTAGCCCCTTGTGTTGTTTCGGGTGCTTGTGTTTGTGGTTCTTCTTCTAATTCTATGTAATCTACAAACTCATCGTGTGTACCAATATGTTGGGTCATAGGATTAGGGTATTCTTCGGCGGGCTCATTTTGTGGGACAATTGGAGGCCTACGAAAAGTGCTGGTGGAATCTTGTCCACTTTGGCTACGGCCGCTACCTCGTGATGTAGACATGTTGATATATAGTAGTGTATGTGAAAAAATTAATTACAATATAGGCGCGATAAGTTACAAAAAAGAATCTAGAAAACAAGAGGGTTGTGAGAGAGAATATCAAAAAATCAACAAACAAATATGATACAAAAAATTATAACTACAAAATAAATAAAAATAGAAGAAGAGGGTTGTGAATTTTGATACCGTTCACCGCGGATAGTCGTACATAAAATGAGAGTGAAAATAAGAATAGAAGTAGAAGTAGAAGTCCGGAATTGAAGACTTGAAGAGAGCTTCTTTATTTGATCACTTGGAGGAGTAGAAGACTTGAAGACGTAGTTGAATGTTGAATTCGATGCGATCGGAATTTGTCGTTTGATCGTTTATATTTTGCTACCTTCTTTGTTCAATTGTTCACAAAAATTGAAATGAATTGAGTAATAATAGTAGAGAGAGTAAGAGAGTAAGGTGTGAATTTTTAGTGTGGGTTTTAGGGATATTTATAGGGAAAAAAATAAAAAAAACAAAAAAAACCAAAAAAAAACAAAACAAAAATCAATGGCTAAAAGAGCCGTTAACGCCCTCGGTAAGGGGTTAGGCCCGTTGGACCCGCGGGTCCAACGTTTGACCCGTACGGGTCAAACGGTTCGCAACTCGCGGGTCGACACTTGGGTTCGCGAGCGGGTCGAGAACTGTTCATCTGGGTTATCGGGCCGGGTTCAACGGATTGAATTCACTATTTTGAGGACCCGGGTCGACCCGTTTACGTTAACGGGTTTGACTCGAACCCGAACTGGTCACTCACGGACCGGATTAGGCGGGCGGTTCGCGGGTCGACTCGACCCGTTTGCCATCTCTACTTTTGACTATATTTCTTCATGTAATTGTAGTTTTGTAATTAATCTTTTAATAGTTACATTTTCATCAGCCACTTGTACATGTAGAAAAATTAATTGTGATACCTAACGATAAAAGCATCAAGATGGCCAAAATGTGGTTAGTCCATAGTTCGTTAGAGGGGGGTGCGAACTAGTTTATCCAAAGTAATTTTTAGTCATGAGTTACAGTTAACAGATCTTGGTTAAGTTATTTGATCACCATAGGGCTTGTAATTAGTAACAACAAATTGGAGAACCTAATATCAATTACCACAGTTGGAGAAACTAATTAAAAACACACATTTGTTAAGGAACATAAATTAGGGAAACCCTTTATATCGATATTTTTGTTTATTTGTGAATAATAAAAATGAAAATAAAGGATATGCACCCCAGCTTCTTTTCTAGGCTATTGCATCAAGAGTAATTTGATCCCACTAAGAGCATATGTAGTGGTTTGAAGTCAAATTTTGGGTATTTGGCATATAGAAATAGAAAAAATGAGTTTTAGCTGTAGTCGTTTGAACCCAATTTTTTTATTTTAATTTAAAAAAAAATGAACAGACGATGAATGATTTCCTGTCCGTTAATTTTTTTAAATTTTTTTAAATAAAAAAACAACGGATGGGGAATCATTTCCCGTCCATTGAATTTTTAAAAAAAAATAAAAAAAATTTAAATTCTAATTAATTCCTAAATTACTATTAAATTATTTCCTAATTAAATCATATTAAAGCTTAAATAAATTTTAATTCTTAATTAATTTCAATTAAAACCTAATTTCTATCCATTGAAATTTGAATGATTTCCCGTCCGTTAATTTTTTTAAATAAAAAAACAACGGACGAGAATCATTTCCCGTCCGTTGTATTTTTTAAAAAAATAAAAAAATTTAAATCCTAATTAATTCCTAAATTACTATTAAATTAATTCCTAATTAAATCATATTAAAGCTTAAGTAAATCTTAATTCTTAATTAATTTCAATTAAAAGCTAATTTCTATCCATTGAAATTTGTACAGAGTGCATTCTATAGGATTTTTTTCAAAAGAATGAGAGGAAATTGCTGGGACAGTGCTTCATTTCCCGCCCCTGCTCATTTCTGTTTTTTTTATTTAAATCGAACGAACGGGAAATGATTTCCCGTCTGTCGATTTTTTAAAAAAATAAAAATAAAAAATTCAAACAGACGGAAAATCATTTCTCGTCTAATATTAAAAAAAAAAGAAAAACCCAGTGACGTCTTTCATCCATTTGAACAGATGAAAAATTATCTTTCATCGGCTATTTTGTTCAAAATCCTATCGTCTCCCAAATATAGCCGACCACTGTTCATCCATGACTCAAAATTTTGGTATATAGCCCACGACTGCAGCTCATTTTTTTTTATTTTTTCTAAAAAAAAATGAGTAAATAGCCAACAAAACTATAGATGCTCTAACATTCTCTTAATAGGATGGTGGTGGCCTGAGAGACTTGCACTTATTGTTGCATGTGGCTGGGTGGTCAACCAGGGGGAAACTATAGATGCTCTAACATTCTCTTAATAGGATGGTGGTGGCCTGAGAGACTTGCACTTATTGTTGCATGTGGCTGGGTGGTCAACCAGGGGGAATAGGGTTTGATTCCTTCTTTTCTTTTTTAAGACCAAATCTTTAGTACAAAGCAACCAAAAGATAAGGAAGAACCTTTAAATTTGTGTCTCTCATTTGTTTATTTCAATCCTTTGGAAAGATATGTAACTTAATCTGTAATATATATTAAACAAGACTCTAGAAAGGGAAATGTTACCTTTGAACCCTTTGAGCTTCATCTAACATTGTTTAAAATACTACCATTGTAAGAAGAAAGTTTGACTTTAACTTCAACGATAATATTGTATATATCATAAGTACCATTATTAATGTAGTCCATATCTAAATCCAATGTATCACCTGATATTTAAGAGCTTGATCCTAATTGTTCCAAAAATTCATCCGAAGCCAAATGTAGTAGTGTAAATTTTAAAACACACTAGAGTATTTATCTGTTAATGTGCAAATATCTTATATGTAAAGTAAAAGAAATATTTGTTTTCATTTGTAAATTTCCCCAGAGTAATGCTACATCCGCTACTAATTTTACTACCATTTTGTTCATTACATTAGGTGGCACACTCGGACATTTCAATAGGTAGAGAAAGATAGAGTAGGTTAGAGAACTCTCCAATAGAGATATATCACTTAAGATAATGAACAAAATGATAGTGAAATTAGTAGTGGATGAAGCATTACTCTATAATCCGAAATAAAAGTTTTGGAGAAAAGAGAGAAGGAAATAATGCATAACTGAGGGGAAGACAATTGAAGTAGTAGTGCATGGTGATAAGGACTTTGCAATTAATAATGATGATGAGTCCCTTTCACATGGGGCCAGGCTTTGCCTCTAGACCCTCCTCATTTTGTAGGCCCCACCTTAGCTCTCTTTAAATATGAGGGCCTCCCATAGCTCTTTCTTAACTGAAATTTTTGCGTCTTCCTCCTTCTCAATAGTCTTTACCCAAGTTGCAAGTGAGCAAAAAGGAAAATGGTGGGTTCCTCTATGTACTTTCAATTCTAGATATCATTTTTACCTCTCTCTCTCTCTCTCTCTCGTCATAATTCTCATGCATGAAGTAATCAAAACATTGATAGTTTTCTTTCTGTTCTGTACCAATGTTCTTTAATCAAAACATTGATAGTTTCCTTGTTCCTTTTCTTGTTTTTATTTATTTTTAGGAGGAAGGGTCAGAGAGGTGGGTGGGGTATGTTGATTGGAGAGGAAGGCCAGCTCTGAGAGGCAAGCATGGGGGTATGGTTGCAGCTTCCTTTGTACTAGGTATAATTCTCTTCTTCTAACTAGTTTTTCCGGCTCTCTACCTTCATGATTTGATAATGATTCCACTATGATGATTAATCAATAATAGAAAAATTCCTTCATCGAAATAGGGGACTATTAATTAATAAGAGAAAAAATTTGAATTAATTAGACCCATGTAAAAATTACTGACTATTAGTTAATAGTTATCAACTTATATTTACTATTAAGGTACCAAAACTTGAAAGATTCTTTCATTTTTTAAACTAAATTTCCATGAAGGCTTCTCATGTAGGCATTTGATTAGGGGAGCTCCTTGAGTATTTTGGAGATTGATGTTAGCTAGATTTAGTTTTGCAAACCTCTCTCTCTCTCTCTCACACACACACACGTGCGCGCGCGCACGCGCACACACACACGTGAAGAAAACAAATGTGAAAAGCATCATACCCATAATTCACAACATGATATTTGGTCAAATCCATCTTATTCTAATGATACTCAATATGGTTGTGAGGAACCTTTTTTTAGAGTGTGAATATGGTCATAAGGTAAGTTTATGTCATAGTCGTAATTAATGAATTTGATTGATTAATTCAATTTAATTGAAGTTTGAGAGGAGTGTTGTGTGGTGTGCAGTTGTGGAAATAATGGAGAATCTAGCATTTTTAGCCAATGCAAGCAACTTGGTGACTTACTTGTTGGAGTTCATGCACCTCACTCCTTCTCACGCAGCCAACACTGTCACCAACTTCATGGGTACTGCCTTCCTTTTGGCCCTACTTGGGGGCTTCCTCTCTGATGCTTTCCTCTCTACTTATTTCATCTACCTGATTAGTGCACTCATTGAGTTCTTTGTAAGTAAATATTTCCTCACCTTTTTTTTTAAATTTACTTTTTATGGTATGTGTAGTGTACGAATCTTTCTTCCTATTATGCACACGTTGAGAATTAGAATGGACAATTAAGGACATGCAGTAAAAATAAGACGGAGTTTGATGAGTTTGCATTGCGCTGATTGTCAATTGAAACTGATCACTTCATAGTCATAGATGGTTATAATAATGGAGATAATTTAAAAATCATCCCCCGCCTGAGATCTTGAAACCTAATTTTGTGTAAATCCATCAAGTCTCAAAATAGGACACTTATTAAATTTTCGAAATGAAATGCCTAATTTTGAGGTAAAAAGGGAAATGCCTATTATACTCCTAAAGTGGTACCGTGGAAATATCATTAGATATAAGTAGAAAGTTGTATCCATTTGATAATGCTAAATTTGTATAATGTGTTGCTCTTGCCGGTACTTATTTACCTTTGCACACACGGAAGTTCCAAAAAGTGGAAAAGTCTAATTGCATAGCTTTCTATTAATTTTAAACCCATATTCACCATTCTCTGATAAAGCAATTTCAAATTAATTAAGACAATCTTTGTATTTTCTATATCCATTTGCGAAAATGCTATACCATATTCATATGAATGAGAAAAAAAGTGGATTTCTAAAAGGCATTGTTCTCATGCTTTATATGCTCGGTTTAGAACAAATTAATGTTTTCTTTTCATTATTCCATCTCTTTTTGAAATTGAGTTTTCATGTTTATATGTCTGTTTCATTTCTGAAACTTCATGGGTTTTTAGCGAAATTACGTTTAAGACTTGGGACCTGACGTATATTCTGCAGCTAGTGATTTTGGTTATGGCTACGACTAAACGGATTTGGGTATGAATCTGTTAACCCTGATGTACTTCATTCACATGTCTATGCTGTTTATTGGCACATTAAGGCCAAATGATAAGTCACCTTCACACAGTCAAACAGTTGGATATTATTGAAAGTCAAATTATTCAGTTTTACACGTGAAATACGCCATTGATTTAGTCTAGTTTTAGCCATATGAAATTAAAATTCTATTTTACAAGATCACTTAAAATATTTATGTTGTCGGTCTCGCCTTTGAATTTTTGTTTTTTTTACTGAAAAGTAGAGAAGGAAAACCCCCTCTTCAAAACAAAATAAACAAAAAAAAAAAATATTGCGGAACTCTTCTCACATGCCAAGGTTCCTAACTATTAATTCGCCAAGCTTTCCTAAAACATTTTTAAATATTTGAGTACAATTAAAGCTATTTCGATCATTAATATTTTTATTGTATGTTGATCATCGTAATCACATAAAAGTTAGGTGTGTTGCATTAACATGATTTCTTAAAGAAAAATTAACCATGAGGTTATCTGTAAGTCTAGAACATCTTTCTTATGATGAAATATCTAGAGCATCTTTTGAACAAAGAATTATTCCTACGTTTACCTCTAATGTGTCACATCACATAAATCCATGCATTCTTTGTCCATCTAATCACTTTCTTTATGATATAAGACTTGTGATGGTCCATGGCATGAATAACATCCAATATGAGAAATTTATCTTGTGGTGTCTGCATGCTTTTGCTATATTCTGCTACCTTAAATAGTACTAACATGTGAAATAACCTTATAGTGATTCTTGTGGTCCTTCATATTCATGCATCACTCTAAATATAACCTTTATCTATGATCATTAACAAAACAAAATCGTTATATTTTTTTGGGAAAAAAAAAAAAGCTAAACCCCCCTTTCATTTGTAAAAAAAATTTAATAAACCGCCCGCTGTTAAATTTGAATCAATTCAACCCTGATTCCGTTATCATTTTCTTTCCTGTAGCATGACCGTATGCCTTTTTCTTTCATTTATATTCATTTTTGAACCTTTTCCTTCTCTTAATAGAGATTTAACGGAAAACTTACAGTAGGGTTTTTTACAAGCTTTTCCTCCCTTTTTTGTAAGGTTGAGTATAAATTGATGTCATGCATGTGGCCCAATATATATTCCGATGCAACATTGAATGAATGACCTTGATTTCTGGGAATTCTCTGATTTGATAAGCCCAGTGGAATATAATACATTTACTGTTATAGAAAAAATTGAGGTGGCATTTAATTTCTGGCCTCATTTTATGAGTCACTGTTCTCTCTGTCTTGACATATGCTACATGTGAGTGCATTCACTTGTTGCAAGTTGTGTTACAAGTTGTGTGATCAACTTGGGCTACTATCATGCTGGGCATTGGCATCTTTTCCGTGTTGGCCCCCACTCAAAAAAATTTGGTGTGGCCCAAACAGGAGCGTCGATGAGGACCGTTGAGCCAGGGTAGTGAATTAGTAAGATACCGCGTACGATTTTTCACAAACGACATATCTTAAAACATACTGTAATTCGGCCAAGGTTGGAAGTAGAAGCAGTATAAATTTCAATAAACCATTGGTACTATAAGCCATAACTATGTGCATTCGATGTGGTAAGCGATATACAAATTTCTTGGATGCTCTTCTTAGATTTTGGAAAGATCATGCATAGAAATATTTTGAATTGAGTGAACCCGTCCAAGGGCGGTGGATTTGGTTTATAGAAGAATCCAATAAACATTGGTCGAGATGATTGTTTCCTTGTATAGGCTTTTAGGTCTAGTTGTAAGTCTAACCCAAATCCTCCCAGTTTCTATTTTTAAGTTTGAATAGCGTAGATTATAAAAGACGAGATTTTACAAAACTAGCTTTTGTGACTGTTCTGTTTGAAAGAACTTTTTAACAGAAAAGTTAGATTAAAGTTGGTAAAGGAAACGGAAAATTAGAAACAGGTCAGTATTGAAAAGAAAATCCTGTGCTCTTGTACGGAAAAATTGCACCGGAAGTATGCATTGGTACAAAATACACGAGGAATGTGTTTCCTGTTATGGTCCATTCCTATTAAAATATAATGATATTCTCTTTTTGCCCATGTACCAATGAGAAGAACATTTTCTTGTTTATATGTAGATTACCTGCAACTTGTAAGCAACCACATCTTGCATGTTTGGCTAACGTCATTTATAATGTGCAAGGTTAGAAATGGTAAGTTGATAACTTATGTTGCAGGCAGAAGAACACAAACACTGAGATGTATATACTATTCCCATTGTTCAATTTCTGGTTTCGTACCAACCAAGCTACTAAAATGGTTGGAACCTTAACATATATGTATTTTCTTTTTCTCCATAGCCTGGGCCATTATTTTGATATTTAATAGCTTAGTTAATATCTTGACGCATTATAATATAATGAATCTTTTAGAAAAGAATTTAGATGAATCTGTTGAATGCATCTTGAGAGAGAAGCGACTCTAGTGTGAGTTATCTATGGTTACTAAAATACAATATAATTTCTATGTTCTCGTAAAATTTAGAATAGATTTCACCTTTTGACAGACACTTGTTCATTTCCTAATCTGACGTGAAACAGGGCCTGGTGATTCTCACAATCCAAGCCAAATCCTCATCCCTAAAACCAGCACCATGCACCGCCACTGCCACCGATCCCTGCCACAAGGTTGCCGGCAGTAAGGCTGTCATGCTCTTTACTGGCCTCTACCTAACTGCCCTAGGCGTCGGCGGGATCAAAGGTTCCCTCCCTTCCCACGGAGCTGAACAGTTCGACGAAGATACCGTTGCTGGCCGGAAACAGCGGTCCACCTTCTTCAACTACTTCGTGTTTTGCCTCTCTGCAGGTGGCCTCATTGCCGTTACTTTTGTGGTGTGGGTTGAAGACAACAAAGGGTGGCAATGGGGGTTTGGGATTTCGACCTTGGCAGTTCTACTGTCGATACCAGTTTTCCTCTCAGGATCGACGTGCTACCGGATCAAAATGCCGGTTGGGAGTCCTTTGACGACTATAGCCAAGGTAAGCTGCGTAAGCATAGATGATGCATGTATGTTTGTTTGTTTTTCATGATGTTCGGCACTAAGAACTAGCCTCGGTGCATGATGATTATCATCCATTTTTAATGTTCTTTTAAATGGGTGTGAACTATAGAGATGATATATCATGCGTTAGAGGCTATTAATCGCCATCGTTCAATTGAACAGGTCCTTGTTGCTGCCATCCTCAACTGGAATGCAACCCAAAGCCCAAGCAACGCAGTCGCTGACTTGGTATCGGTATCGAACCCAATGCCGGCCGAAACAAAATTGACAGATTCAAAAGAATTCCATGGCCCACAAAAGCCTGAACAGCGCATCCAGGAAATTCCATCCAACCATCTGAAATTCCTCAACCAGGCCATCCAAACAAAGCCGGCGTCCCAAACAGGCCTCAAATGCACGGTCCAACAAGTAGAAGAAGTGAAAATTGTGATCAAAATTCTCCCAATCTTCCTCTCTACCATCATGCTCAACTGTTGCCTTGCTCAGCTCTCTACCTTCTCCGTCCAACAAGCCGCCACGATGAACACCAAAGTTGGCCACCTCACTGTTCCCCCTGCCTCTCTCCCCATCTTTCCAGTTGTATTCATCATGATCCTAGCCCCGCTCTTTGACCACGTGATCGTCCCATTCTTCCGTACCCTCACCAGGACCGAAACCGGTATAACCCACTTACAGCGCATTGGGATAGGGTTAATCCTCTCGATCATCGCGATGGCAGTCGCAGCACTAGTGGAGGTTAAAAGAAAACATGTGGCGTTCAATTCAGGCGCAGAGGACTCGAAAGGCCCATTAAGGATTACATTCTTTTGGATTGCTTTGCAATACCTGTTTCTGGGCTCGGCGGATTTGTTTTCACTGGCAGGGTTACTGGAGTTCTTCTTCAGCGAGGCCCCTGCAGGAATGAAGTCGCTGGCGACTTCACTTTCATGGGCGTCGCTTGCAATGGGATACTATTTGAGCTCGGTTTTGGTGAACATAGTGAACAGTGTGAGTGGTAAAGGGAGCCATAGGGCTTGGCTCAGAGGAAGCAATTTGAATGAGTACCATTTGGAGAGGTTCTACTGGCTCATGTGTGGGCTCAGCTGTGTGAACTTGGTGCAGTACTTGTTTTGGGCCTGTAAGTACAAATACAGATCAAAAGGGAGTAAGTAATCAGTAAGGATTCAATTATAAGGAACTTATTTTTTTTCTTCTTCTAAATTTATGCTTCATTCGCAAAATAAATTCCGAAAGTATGGCGGAGTTGTAATCTAATTCTGAAAGTAGGCATCTCGAAGTGGGAATGAAATGCTAGCAGGACGTGATCAGCTTTGAGAATTGCAGTTGCAAACTGCGGTTTTTTGAAAACCAAAACTATAGTTTGTAACTGATGTTTTAACTGTTTTCTGCCAAAGGATGCAGTTTGCAATTGCGATCTATGCATCTAAGGAGACAATTCTGGAATGTAATTAAGTTTTTTTTTTTTTTTAAGGAAAAGGTGAAATCTGGTCACCCTGTTTCATTAATAAGAAATTAACAATACAAATCCAGAGAATTGGGTCAGACAGAAAATAAAACATACATGAAGCAGTATGACCCGTGCAAACAACAAATTCCTCCAACAACCCTGGAGGGTGGGTCGATACTCGGTCCAGCTAAATTGTATGTACGTCAGTTTAGCTTCGTACACTGTCTTTACGGCACATGCACACCTACCTGAAACTAATTTGGCAGGATTTTATCTACCGCCGATCCTGTCTTCTCCTCGCTGGGGGATCTCATCTTTGGGCCCAAGCCCCGCATGCTGAATTAGGCACAAACACAGCAACCGCACATTCCCACCATCTCCACCACTCATCCTACAAACGCGCCAACAGCTCCCACAGTCGCTACCAAAGAGATAGCCGTGAAGAGGATGGCGAGGTGTTTGGACTTAATTACGGGTGTATGGTTATGAAGAAATGTTATTCATATTTTAGCAAAGGGTTTTTGACTTTTTCGAAAACTATTAGCACTCGTGGACTGCTTGGTGCGCGTTAGCGATGGCCGCTATTCTTATTAGTGGCTTTTTCACTTTAAAAGTCGCTAATGAAAATAGCGGCCCATGTTTTAAATATTTGGAATCTTTCCCACTAGCGACCGAAGTATATATTATGTCGCTAATGGATTAACGACCTCAAATGAATGTTTTGAGACACTTAGGGATTTTTAGATAAATTTTGCTCTCTTGAAAAAAAAAATATTAAAACTGAGGTCATTAGCCCGAATAGCAACCTCAGTAGAAGACTAAGTCTCCTTACTCTCTATAAGATTTGCAAAATAATCATCCAACTAAGGTCGCTATTGGGAATAGCGATCTTAGTATTCTTTGGTCGCTAATAGCGACCTCAGTAGGAAAGTCAATCTTCTTATTCTTTGTAAAATTTGCTAATCAGTCACACAATTAAGGCATCTATTCGGAATAGCGACTTTAATACAATAAAGACCTCTATTCTGAATAGTGACATTTGTACAACTAAGGTCGTTATTCCGAATAGCGACATCAGTTTCAAAAATAAATTGATTGTTATTTTTTCAGAGAGCAAAAACTATTTAGATTTTACTAAGTGTTGGAATACAGTTCATTGAAGGTTGCTAATCCCATTAGCGACTTCGATTATACTTTGGTCGATGATAGGAATAACGACAGTAAGCAAAAAAAATCATTTTTTTAAAAATAGAGGCCGCTATTCTCATTAGCGACTTCTAAATGGAACATGCTACTAATGGGAATAGCGACCGCTGCTGACGTAGCATCAAGAAGCCCACGGACGCTAATAGTTTCGAAATTGGCTCATAATCGCAAATATTTTTAAAAGTGGCCTGGCAAATAATTCAGTTTTTTTTTGTGTACAGGTCAGTAACAAGCTTTGAAATTGCATATTAAGCCCCCACAAATGATTATTTATATATACACAATGTGGGGGGTCTCTTTAGAAATAGTCACTGTGTTAGTTTCCCTAGTAACATTTAGCTCTACATCTCGGTTGGCTAATTACCAAAATATTTCAGACCATATAAAAAACTCATCTTATCTCATCTTCTACCAAGCGAAAATGTATGGAGACAGAGGTGTTGGTTAGAGCCAGATGAAGCAGCAGCTTGGTGGTTCGAAAATGGGGCGAGTATAGAACAAGACGAAAGAAACCATTGAGAGTGACAAAGGAAGAATACAAGAATATAACAGTCAAAATAATTTGAATTGTTTCCCAAAATGACCTACTTTTTAAAAAAAATCTCCAAACTGATCTACTTTTTAAAAAAAATCCCAAACTGATATACTCGCTGTCAAAAAGGCGAGTTTGGTAAAAATCTCATCGCTTTTGAGACAGCGAGTGTGAGGTTTCGGTTTTTTTGATTTCTCCCTAACCAAGACTCACTGTCTCAAAAAGCGAGTGAGTTTTTCCCAAACTCGCTTTTTGTGACTGCGAGTGTCCTTTGAGGTTTTTAACACCCCAGACTCGTTTTTTTTTCCTCTCCTTATCTTCATTTTTACTATTTCTTATCTTCATTCTTACTCTCTCCTTAACTCCGAAATCCAAAACCCTAGCCCCCCAAAATCGACTTCCTACCCACAAAATTTCCTATAAATCTAAATATATTCACTTAATCTTTCCCAACCCTTTCAACTTCTACTCTCAAAACTCTAAACCCATCTTCCGAAAGATCCATATTTTGGTCTCTAGAAATTTCTCAACTCCACAGTCGCTTTCTCAGAAAGCGATGTGGTTTTGCCTACAGTCGCTTTTTCAGAAAGCGATTGTAGGCAAAATCCAATTGCTTTCTGTGAAAGCGTCTGTTGAGTTGAGAAATTTCCAGAAACCACTTAGGCTGTGGAAATCTCTCAACTCTAAACTCGCTTTCTCAGAAAGCGATGTGGTTTTGCCCAGACTCGCTTTCTGAGAAAGCGAGTTTAGGAAAAAAAAATTCCAATTCAAGCTGCATATGTGATGTGTCTAATTTTTATATAAATATTTGTACTCATTTACCCATTAAAATTGCTTGTTTCCATTTATATTGTTTATAATTTATCTTATTTCTATAAGATTTCAATTAATTAATTATTTTTGTAGAAATAAGATTTCTGATGCAAAAAGTGATTATTTTTGGTAAAAATCAACAAACAAAGCAGAACTATTTATCAAAAACTTGGTGTGAATATTTGCAAGTGTACAAAATCGTAACAAGTAGTATAGTTTAGTGAATAATGTGTCGAACCCACAGTGACTAATTATTTTATTGAGTACCGAATTTACTAAATGAATCACTATTTGGAAAATCAAAATTTAATGAAGAAAACAACTAAATTAAATTAATCTAAAATTCTAACTAAATTAATTAAGAGGGAGCGGGATGTGAAATTGTGTAATTTGTTAATGGCAAAATTAATTCTAGGGCTTTTGATTTCACCTAGTTCACCCCACACAATTTATAATTCCATAAGAATAAAAATATTATTTTTCCAAGTTGTAAACCAAAATCCCCAAATTATTCAATGCTTTCTCTCGAACAACACCAAAAATATCTCCAACTAACAGTTTGTCATATCTCTATGCAAATTTAATTAATCGAAGACTCATTAAGTTCTGTGAATTTCTTAACGGTCACATTAATCGCGGTAAATTATCTCTAATTTCGCTCAATCAATGGTGTTCAATTTTTATTCTTCTAAATCACAAATTACCTCTCGGTCTCTCCATGATTCAATAATCATACAAAAATTGGCCAAATAATTGTAAGGATTAAGCACAAAAATTAAATACACAACCATGAAAAAATATAAAAATATGGAATTAAAAATTGTGTTATCAAAACTAGGCTACATCGAAATCCTAGAAAAATAAATTTAGTTCATAATAAAATTGCAATTAACAAATTTATTCATGAATTGCATTATAAAAATTATTAGTGATATGGGTTAGAAATGACGTGGCCCATCCTGGGCCACGGGATCCCCTCAGGATGCGTGCACCTTCTGATCCCCCGGATCCGACACGTCAGCATCGGAAAACCGCCCGGGCCGCTGCCACATCAGCCCGAAAACTGCCCGAGCATCTGCCACGTCAGCCCTATACCGCCCGTGTTTCCACCGCTTCAGCCTCACGGGCAACCGGGTCCAGACCCGGTCCCAAACGGGTCCTGACCCGGTTGGCTTCTCCTATAAATACCAGACCCCTACCCCTGGATTCAGGTAATCGATCTTTTCCCACCAAAATCCTAGTTACTGTTACTCTCTCTTAGTGACTAACTAGATCGTCGGAGGGTCTGCCACCGGGACCAACCCCGGTGTTCCAAGACCGTATGCAGGTACACGAGACCTCGGATCCCAGCCATCCGATCCGAGCCGAGCATCAGCCTCCACCTCACTACCACCTACCTCAGTACCGTTCGTCCAGTCGAGGGCCGTCTGCATAGGAGTTTCCTCCATCAATACAAATCGAGCAAGAACTCATGCCTGGTGCATCCACACGCCTCCCAAAAACAAACTGCATCAGGATGGCACCGTCTGTGGGAAACTATCTATTGTAGACACAGACCCGAGCACTGCCTCCAACGGTACCCCTGTAGACGCCGACCCGAGCTCTGCCTCCAACGGTACCCCCGTCGACCCGAGCTTACATGGCGTCCAAGGCCGCGAAAACTGTTACCTTCGCACGTCGGCAGGACGTACCTCCACAAGGCATCGCTGCCAATGCTCACGGATCGAACAACAGAGGGATCAGCCACGAGCCCCAGCCGAATGTCTCCCGTCCGGTCCAGCCCGACCTACGGGGGTGATCTTGAACCGGCAGGCTAGCCGCAGCAGGGGAGGAACCTCTTCCAACTCGGCTCCAAACCATCCAAGACCTCCGTCCCAAGGGCGACAACCGGCGCTCAGCCGTGTCGGTCGGCGACAGCCCTCTCAACCAAACCGGGCCGAGCGAGCCCCGGTTACCCACCAGGAGTTCTAGGACTTCCAGAGGGAAATCTTGGGGGCCATCCGAGGTGTCCCCGTCGATGAGAACGCCCACCGTTCCCACACACGGTTGGATGCCGAGGCTAGCGTATCTTGCCCCTCGACAATCCCACCAGAGCATGACGACGATATTTTGAAGCACCTCCAAAAAATGGAGGATTGCCTTGACCACTTTGGCAACGGCGACCCAAGGACAGCTCAGGGGTACAGGCCTGCTCGCCCTCCTTTCTCCGCCCTCATCCTGCAGGCGGAGATACCCCGGAATTTCCGTCCACCTCAGTTCGAGACATATGACGGTAAGGGCGATCCTGCTGATCACATGGAGGGCTTTAAAACCCTCATGATGATTCACAGCGCATCGGATCCCCTCCTGTGCCGAGCCTTCCCCGCCACCCTTTGGGGTTCGGCTCGGGAATGGTTCTCCAAGTTCATCTCCGGCTCTATCTATTCTTTCGACCAGCTAGAGGGCAACTTCCTCGTCCACTTCGTAACCAGCCAAAAGGCCGAAAGAATGAGTGCGTCCCTACTTGGACTCCGGCAAAAGGAAGGGGAGTCACTCCGAGTGTTCGTCCGAAGGTTCACCGCCGAGGCGAGGCCAGTCTCGTCCCTTGACCCTGGTGTTGCCTAGGCAGCCTTCCGGCACAACGTCCGACATGGACAGCTGAAGGCCTCCCTGGAAAAGAAGCCACCGATAGACTTCCTCGACCTCCTCAACCGGGTTGAAAAATATATCCGAGCCAAAGAGGCCCTTAATCCAGAGGACCAGAAGGATGTTCCCGGAAAGGGGAAGCGCAAGGCCGACGAGGTTGAGCCGGCGAAGAAAGCTCCAAGAGACGGGGGCGTCGCGAAGAAGGTTCCACCGATCCCCCGCTTCGAGAGGTACACTCCGCTGACGCAGAACGTGTCGACATTCCTTTTAGCGATTGAAAACAACGACCTCATACAGTACCCTCCTCGACCGTCCAACAACACCAGCAAGAAGAGGGATCAGCGGTTCTGCTGCCGTTTCCACCGGGACAACGGGCACGACACAGATCACTACCGTGCCCTGAAGGACGAAATTGAGGCCCTCATTCAACGAGGGTACCTCCGAGAATTCAAAAGGGAAGGCGCTCGGGAATAGAGGGACGCCAAAAACAGGAGGGATTCCCCTCTTCCTCGAACGCACCGACAGCGTCCTGAGCGGGATCCGGAGCCTGAAGAGCCTAAGGGTCAGGCAATCCTGCATTGCGTCCACGGGAGGGCCCATGGGAGGAAAATTCAACACTTCCCGTAAGGCCTTCGTCCGGAATGTCAACACCGTCCAGGGCCCTCTCTCCCCCCAGGTCCAGAAACTTCCTGTCTCCTTCTCAGGAGAGGATCTGGAGGGAGTCCGGCTCCCTAATTATGACGCACTTGTCATCAGCCTCAGCATGGTGAACTTCGAGGTCGGTGAATCCTCGTAGACAACGGGAGCTCGGTCAATATTCTATTCCTGGGAGCATTCGAGAACTTGAAGCTCTCCCGTGAGAAACTAAAGTCGTCCGGATACACCCTGCACGGATTCTCTGGAATCCCCGTGACTATAGAGGGGATCGTCACCCTAGACGTCACGGCAGGCACGACCCCGAATAGAAGGACCGAGTCCATGGACTTCATGGTTGTGAATGTCAAGGCAGCCTACAACGCCATCCTTGGCCGTCCGGGGCTCTGCTCCCTCCAGGCGGTTCCCTCGGCCTACCATCAGAAAATAAAATTCCCAACTAACACTGGCATCGGGGTTGTCCGAGGAAATCAAGAAGCAGCCCATTCGTGCTACATGACGGCGATCGGGAGCGGTGTATTTCCCCTCGATGCCATCGAGATGGAGCCCGAAAGGACCCAGCCCGAACCAGAGTCGGTAGACGAGCTAGAAGATGTCTCGTTCGAGACAGGGGATGCGTCGAAGCACTTCCGAGTAAGCTGCTCCCTCGCGCCCGACCTCAAGTCCGCCCTGATCGCCTGCATTCGCTGCAATGTCGACCTCTTTGCCTGGAAGCCCTCTGATATGCTCGGTATCTCCGAGGATCTCATCATGCACAAACTCAGCGTGATCCCTGGGTCGAAACCAGTTGTCCAAAAGCAGCGCAAGTTCGCTCCGGAGCGACAACAGGTAGTGAACGCAGAAGTGGACAAGCTCTTGTCTGTGCGTTTCGTACAAGAGGTCAGCTACCCTGAGTGGCTGGCGAACGTCGTCATGGTCAAGAAGGCGAGCGGGAGTTAGAGGTTTTGCATAGACTTCACCGACCTCAACAAGGCATGCCCCAAGGATCCGTTCCCTCTCCCTAGCATTGATGCCCTAATCGATGCTACCTCGGGCCACGAGCTCTTATCCTTTATGGATGCCTTCTCGGGCTATAACCAGATCCGGATGTTTCCTCCAGACATCGCCAAGATGTCCTTCGTCACAGACCAGAGACTGTACTGCTACCGGGTCATGCCCTTCGGGCTGAAGAACGCCGGCGCCACCTACCAGAGGCTCGTCAACCGAGTCTTCAAAGATCAAATCAGACGTAACATGGAGGTATACATCGATGACATGCTCGTCAAAAGTCAACAAGGACAGGACCACATCGCCGACCTGGAAGAGGCCTTTGGGGTCCTTCGAACCCACAACATGAGGCTCAACCCGGCAAAGTGTGCCTTCGGCGTCTCCTCGGAGAAGTTCTTAGGGTTCATCGTCAGCCAGCGAGGCATCGAGGCGAACCCCAAAAAAATCAAGGCCATAATAGACATGGCCCTTCCCAGGAACGTCAAAGAAGTCCAGAGGCTAACGGGAAGACTGGCTGCCATCGGCCGTTTCCTCTCCAAGTCTAGAGAGAAGTCCTTTCCATTCTTCAAGGCGCTGCGCGGCACCGAAGGGTTCGAGTGGGGTACTCAGCAGCAAGAGGCCTTCGTCCAGTTGAAGGAGTACCTCGCCAACCCTCCTCTCCTCAGCAAGCCCGAACCAGGAGAGCCACTCTTTCTCTACCTTTCCGCTTTGGAGAACGTGCTCAGCGCCGTCCTCATCCGAGAAGAGGAAGGGGTCCAAAAGCCCCTGTACTATGTAAGCAAGGTCCTGCTCGACGCCGAGATCCGGTATTCCATGATGGAGAAAGTAGCGTACGCCTTGGTCATGGCTGCGCGGAAGCTCCGTCCTTACTTTCAGGCGCACTCGGTCCAGGCACTCACAGATCAACCCCTGAAGGCCGTGCTCTACAAACCCGAGAGCTCTGGTCAGCTAGTCAAATGGTCGATCGAACTCAGCCAGTACGACATTGGCTATCAACCAAGAACAGCCATCAAAGGGCAGGCCCTCGCCGAATTCATCACAGAATGCACCATCTCCGAGTAACCCGATAGTAAGGAAGCCGACCAGACGTGGGAAGTTTACGTCGATGGCTCCTCTTGCGAGGTAGGAAGCGGTGGGGGCATTATTCTCCGGGGTCCAGATGGTTTCCTCCTTCAATACTGTCTCCGCCTTAACTTTCCGACCTCTAACAACGAGGCTGAATACGAGGTCATGATCGCCAGGCTCAACCTGGCTCATCAGGCCGGCGCCAGACAGATCAGGACCTTTAGCGATTCTCAGCTGGTGGTCAACCAGATCATGGGGGAGTACGAGGCCCATGACGATCGGATGATTAGGTATCTAGCCGTGGTCCAACGCCTATTAACGTTCTTCGATGAATCGGCTGTATTAAGGATCCCCCGGGAGCTGAACAACCAGGCCGATGCCCTGTCAAAGTAGGCTTCCTCATCCTTCGAAGGCTTCGACCGCACGGTCCTGATTGAAGTCCTGTTGAAGCCAAGTGCAGACTTCCCAGAGATTTTGTACGTCGAAGACGGAGCCCCCCGTAACGAATGGACCACTCTCATCAAAAAATTTCTAATCAAGAGAGAGCTCCCCGAAGACCGGGCTGAAGCAAGGCAGATCAGGGTTCGATCTGAAAGATTCACGGTCATCAATGCCACCCTCTTCAAAAAGTCCTATACAACAATGGATGGCAGACCCTACCTCCGCTGCCTAACTCCAGACGAAGCCAAGTATGCCCTCAAGGAGCTGCACGAGGGGATCGGCAGATGTCATATGGGAAGCCGTTCGCTAGCACGGAAGGCGTTAAATCATGGGTACTACTGGCCCACTATGCTGCAAGACACCCTCGCCCTAGTGAAGAAGTGCGGCCCTTGCCAACGGTTCTCTCCCGTGAAGAGGGCTCCTCAGGCGAACCTCCGGTCAATGGTCAGTCCAACCCTCTTTGTAATGTGGGGGATAGATTTGGTGGGCCCATTTCCAAAAGCAACGGGCCAGCGAAAGTTCCTCATTGTGGCGATCGACTACTTCACTAAGTGGATCGAGGCCGAGCCATTAGCAACGATCACCGAGCGACAGACCCAGCAGTTTTTCTGGAAACACATCGTCTGTCGGTTCGGAATTCCGCAGGTGCTCATCATAGACAATGGGACTTAATTCGCAGGTAAGCATTTCTGCAAGTTCTGCAAAGATCTCGGGATCCAGCAGCGCTTCTCCTCAGTATGCCACCCCCAGTCTAACGGTCAGGCCGAGAACACGAATTACCAAATCCTCGATGGCCTTAAGAAGAAACGACTCAATAACTCTTCTAAGGGATTATGGGTCGACGAGTTACCCATCGTTCTCTGGGCCCACCGAACAACAAAGAGAATCCCCTTTCAATCTGACATACGGCGGGAAGGCCATCATTCCCTTGGAGATCGGTATCCCTTCACCCCGAATCATGGCTTTCGACGAGGCTGCCAACTCTAAACAGCTGCGAGCCGACCTGGACCTCATAGACGAGGTCAGGGAGAAGTCCGCCATTAGAAGAAGCATCTACTAACAAATGATTGAGAAGTTCTACAACAAGAAGGTGCGTCCCACCGACATCAAGCTTGGAGACCTCGTTCTCCGAAAACTGGCGGTATCCAATCCCGGTCAGAAAAGGAAATTGGCCCTGAACTGGGAGGGCCCTTACAAAGTATTGGAGGTCGTGCGCCCAGGGACGTACCGCCTGACCAACCCGGAGGATAAGGCCATCAAGAGGCCCTGGAACGCTGAACACCTCATCAAGTTCCTAAGAGGAGATTAGCCTCCATCCCATGTAAATTACGAAGAATGTAATCGGCACGTCATGCCTTGTTTTTTGTAAAAATCCCTTATGATGTAAATATGCCAACTTTCTTAAACAAGTTTATGGCTTCGCATTTTGTTCTCAATAAAAGACCTCTCGAGCTCGGCGCTCGGATAACAGCGCGAGCCAGAAAAGCTTCTCTTACAAGCTTGTGGCTCGGCACTCGGATAACAGCGCGAGCCAGAAAAGCTTCTCTTACAAGCTTGGGGTTCGACGCTCAGATAACAGCGCGAGCCAAAAAAGCTTCTCTTACAAGCTTGGGGCTCGGCGCTCGGTGCTCGAATAACAGCACAAGCCAGAAAAGCTTCCCTACATATTTGGGACAGCTACACACCCTGAGAACAAGTGCAGGAGCTCGGCGTCGACCTCGAGCAAGGCAGGGGCTTTCCTCAAAGCTCCTCGGCCTTGACGCTCGGAGGCGACCTTCTGCTATGCCTGTTACTGGCTTTCTCCCCGGTGTGGGGGCTCGGCACCCGTCCCTCGCTCGGTTTGGGCTTCTTCAAGCCCATCAACCGATGCACGAGGCGACAACCGCCAGCCACGCCCGCACCGTCTTTCCTGAGAACAAGTGTGGGAGCTCGGCATCGACCTCGAGCAAGGTAGGAGCTTTCCTCAAAGCTCCTCGGCCTTGATGCTCGGCGGCGACCCTCTGCTATGCCTGCTACTGGCTTTCTCCCCGGTATGGGGGTTCGGCACCCGTCCCTCGCTCGGTTTGGGCTTCTTCAAGCCCATCAACTGATGCACGAGGCGACAACCGTCAGCCACGCCCGCACCGTCTTTCCTGAGAATAAGTGCGGGAGCTCGGCATCGACGTCAAGCAAGGAAGGGGCTTTCCTCAAAGCTCCTCGGCCTTGACGCTCGGTGGCAACCCTCTGCTACGCCTGCTACTGGCTTTCTCCTCGGTGTGGGGGCTCGGCACCCGTCCCTCGCTCGGTTTGGGCTTCTTCAAACCCATCAACCGATGCACGAGGCGACAACCGTCAGCCACGCCCGCACTGTCTTTCCTGAGAACAAGTGCGGGAGCTCGGCGTCGACCTCGAGCAAGGCAGGGGCTTTCCTCAAAGTTCCTCGGCCTTGACGCTCGGCGGCGACCCTCTGCTACGCCTGCTACTGGCTTTCTCCTCGGTGTGGGGGCTCGGCACCCATCCCTCGCTCGGTTTGGGCTTCTTCAAGCCCATCAACCGATGCACGAGGCGACAACCGCCAGCCACGCCCGCACCGTCTTTCCTGAGAACAAGTGCAGGAGCTCGACATCGATCTCGAGCAAGGCAGGGGCATTCTTCAAAGCTCCTCGGCCTTAACGCTCGGCGGCGACCTTCTGCTTTGCCTGTTACTGGCTTTCTCCCTGGTGTGGGGGCTCGGCACCTATTCTTGAGGGGGGGTGGCACCTCATCTTCGGCCTGGATGCCCCCCGCTTCGTCGCCCTCCGGGGTCGGCGGAAGATTCGCCTCCCAACCATAGTAGAGGTGGTCCACGTTCTGCTCGGGGTAGATCTGCCGGAAGTGCGCCTTGGTCTACTCATACGCCTCGTCCTGAGCTATGATCAGAGCTTCTGCCGAGGCTGCCTCCATCCTCTTCAGGGCCTTCTGCCCCTTCTCTGCCACCTCTTTAATCCTCTCCTTGAGACGATCCACGTCCGCCTTGTGGATGTCGGAGAGCGAGGCCACCTGGGCCTCATGGACCTTCACCATAGTCTGGACCTCCTTCAGTTCGGCGGTCGCCTTATTCAGCTCGCGAAGGTACTTCTCCGCGTTCCTCCTCTCGATGTAAATCTCCTTCTCCAAGCACTTTTGGAAGTGCTGGCCATGGAGCATCGCCTATCCGAGGGGAAAAAGATCAGAAAAATTCCACCAAGTTCAAAACCAAGGGAGAAGGTTCCGAACTGACTTACCGAGATATGCGCCTGGGACCAGCACATGAAGGCCTGCTCGGTCGTCTGCGACGCCAATGCCAAAAAGTCACGCTCGGTGCCGGCCTTCGTGATGAACTCTACCGCCACTGGCCCGTCGAGCAGACTGTCCCCCCGCACGATCGACCAATCGGGGACGAAGGGTCGCAGTCCTTGTTGGCCCACCATCTCCTTGGCGGTGGGGCATGGCGGGGAAGGCTCCTCCTCGGGGCATCAACAGTTTTCCCCGAACTACCCCCTCCATCCCGAGGCACCCTCGGCATGGGGGGGTGTTGATGCTTCTTGGCCTTCTTTGCTTGCGGAGGCTCCTCGGCTACCTGGGCCGGCACTTTGGCGGACCCCCCGGCCTGAGCGGCCAACTTCTCTTGCTCCGTCGCCTTCTTCTTCTTCTGCATGTCCGCCCTCGTCTTCGCGGCGACAGCCAGCAAGGCTCGCCTCTCGTCCACCTGTTCGGAAGTCATCTCTGCAAGAATGAAGAAAGAGGCTAAAGTTAACACGAAGGCTGAAAGATGAAAAATTCAGAACGAAACATACTAGGGTCGGCCGGGCTCAGTCCGACCCGGGCGAGGTGCACTCTGTCACTCGAGGCCACGCAATACTGTGCCCCCTAACTATCTTCTCCTCTCGCTTCCACTCCTTTGCTGTTAAGTCGCTTCGCTTCGAAGGTTTATGGTACGGTTCGAAGAAGCTCCACTGGGTCGGTATTCCCCAAGCCTTCTCACTCCGCACCACAAAATACTTCTCTTTCCACCCTTTGATAGAATCTGGATGGCCGTGCATGATCTTCATTGTGCGGCCTGGGTGAGAAGTAGAAAATCTCTTCCTGATCTCCAAGTGAGCTGATCCCTAGGATGGCTCGGAGGTACGTCAACCTCGGCTTCACCCCCTTCTCTTGGCACCTCAGAATGAAGCAGATCAAGTGCTTCCAAGAGTTCGGGCCGTACTGCATGGGGCATAATTTTGCCCAATTCAAGACCCTCTTGACAAAGGGATGCAGAGGCAGCCTCAGGCCCGAGGCGAATGCATCCCCAGGAAACATACAATAGCCCGGTGCCAGGACCGTGGTGGGCCGAATGCCGGGGCTCGGAATGAAGACCTCGAACTCCCACGGAATGAAATAAGAGGCCCTCAGAATATGGAGGTAGTCCGCCCTCAATATGCACGGGATGCTGTCCATCCGAATCTTCACTCGGCCCTCTTCACCTGGCACGGGGGGGATGGGGCCTATGTCCTTGATATCATCAGGATACATCCGAATCGACCCCAGATTTTTGAAGGAGACTAGGGGGAACTCGAGCCCCGGTCTGGGTGCATATTCATCTTGCGGAGGAGGACTGTCCGGGATAGTCAGCTTCCGCTTCTTCCGGTGAGGACGAGCCTTCCTCTCGGGAGACGGGGTCGACAGGGGTGGGAGAGGTGGAAGGTCATCCCCGACTGACCTTCCTGCTGTGCCTTCGCCAGCAGCCTCTTCAGCATCCTCATCCTCATCATCAACATCGCCCTCATCCTCCTCATCCTCATCATCGGTATCCGGATCCTCCTGATCCTCATCCTCCCCCTCCTCTTCGCCTTCAGCGTCCTGGCCCTCCTCGTCCTCTCCCTCCTCCTCTTCGCCCTCAGCTCCCTGACCCTCCTGATTTTCCTTATCCTCTTCCTCCTGCTCTTTGCCCCCACTTGCAGGCTCCTTCCTCGGCCTTCAGGATCTCAGTGGCGACACTATGAAGACTATGTCGTCACTACTAGCCTACCCGGGGTCTGTCAGGACCTCCTGCTTCACTTTATACTTGCTAAGAGACGAGAACGTCTCGGACTCGGACTCCCTTGCGGAGCGACCCGACGAGCTGGCCTCCGATCCGGACTGAACGCGCGACATTACAAAATAGACAGTACTAACCTGAAAAGTTACCGAACGATCACCAGAAAATGTTGCCGACGGCAAGTGAAAAACCTGTCCTTAAAAAAGTGGAGAGTGAGAGTAAAGAAATGAAGAAGAAAAAGTGAAGAGGGGGGAGGGGATTTATAAGGAATAAAGCAACTCCTCGATTTCCGCAATTAAGATCTGGCCGTTGGATCTTAACCATCAAGATCTAACAGCCGCCAAGATCTAGAGACACTTCAATCCTTGCGCTCCTGATGTCAGCGGTGGGAGTGGAATTACCTAACTACCCCTACGCCTTTGTTCCTCACACAACGTATTTTTCTCGACAAGTCAATAAAGCTCAGGGCTCGGATGGCACCGCGAGCCACAATTCCTCTTCTATTTTTCACAAAAGGGTCGACACTCGGATGGCACCGTGAGCCACAATTCCCTTTCTATTTTCACCGAAGGGTCGACGCTCGGATGGCTTCACGAGCCGCACTTTCTCTCTGTTGACGATGAAGTTCGGAGCTCGGATAAAATCGCGAGCCAAAAATTCCTCTTCTATTTTCACAGAAGGGTCGACGCTCGGATGGCATCACGAGCCGCACCTCTTTCTCTGTTTTCAAGGGAGCTTGGAGCTCGGATGAAATCTCGAGCCATAAATTCCTCTTCTATTTTCACAGAAGGGTCGACGCTCGGATGGCTTCACGAGCCGCACTTTCTCTCTACTGACGATGAAGTTCGGAGCTCGGATAAAATCGCGAGCCAAAAATTCCTCTTCTATTTTCACAGAACGGTCGACGCTCGGATGGCATCACGAGCCGCACCTCTTTCTCTGTTGTCAAGGGAGCTCGGAGCTCGGATGAAATCCCGAGCCATAAATTCCTCTTCTATTTTCATAGAAGGGTCGACGCTCGGATGGCTTCACAAGCCGCACTTTCTCTCTGTTGACGATGAAGTTCGGAGCTCGGATGAAATCGCGAGCCAAAAATTCCTCTTATATTTTCACAGAAAGGTCGACGCTCGGATGGCATCACGAGCCCCACCTCTTTCTCTGCTGTCAAGGGCGCACGAAGCTCGGATAAGATCCCGAGCTGTAAATTCCTCTTCTATTCACAGAAGGGTCGACGCTTGGATAGAATCCCGAGCCACCCCACTTTCTCTCTGTCGACAGGGGGCTCAGAGCTCGGATGAAATCCCGAGCCACTTCTCCTTCTCTGCTCATCGGTAAGCTCGGAGCTCGGACAGCATTCCGTGCTGCAACTTCCTCTCCCATTCAACGAGATGGTCGACGCTCGGATAGCATCACGAGCCCCCATAAGCCCCCCTCTTTACACGGGAGGCTCGGAGCTCGGATGGAATCGCGAGCCCCAAAACCCTCCTTTGTCCCACAGACTGGGGAACGGCTGTCGACCCCTAGCGCACGGCGAACCAAGCTCCAGCAAAGATCGACCTCGACGGCCCCTCGCTCTTCCAACTAGCGAGAGGGCCGTCCACTGGCCCTCATGACTCGCCCGCCGACCCTCAACTTTCCACAAGCAACAGCTCACTTGCCAACCCTCGGAACTCCTCTATCAACCCTAGACGCTCAGCAAGCCGAGCTCCAACGAGATCGACCTCATCGTCCCCTCGCTCTTCCAACTAGCGAGAGGATCGTCTACCGACCCTCGGAGCTCCCTTATCGACCCCAGATGCTTGGCAAGCCGAGCTCCAACGAGATCGACCTCGGCGTCCCCTCGCTCTTCCAACTAGCGAGAGGGTCGTCCGCCGACCTCCGAGGCTCGTCTGCCGACCCCGAGGCTCGGCGAGCGTCATTTCGACTCTTCTACGCTTAGCATCCCGCGCAAACTCCAATAAGGGATCCCTTCCTCCTACCCCCTGGCCTCTTCTGGAAGTAGCAAAACCTACTTTCTCACCGCACCTTCCACCTTGCTCTTCCTACAGAGGCGAAGAATCACTCCTACACGGCAGGTTCACCCAGCCCTACAGGAGTGTGGGGCTTGTGATATGGGTTAGAAATGACGTGACCCATCCTGGGGCACGGGATCCCCTCAGAATGTGTGCACCTTCTGATCCCCCGGATCCGACACGTCAGCATTGGAAAACCGCCCGGGTGTCTGCCACGTCAGCCCTATACCGCCCGGGTTTCCACCGCTTCAGCCTCACGGGCAACCGGGTCCAGATCCGGCCCCAAACGGGTCCAGATCCGGTTGGCTTCTCCTATAAATACCAGACCCCTACCCCTGGATTCAGGTAATCGATCTTTTCCCACCAAAACCCTAGTTATTGTTACTCTCTCTTAGTGACTAACTAGATCGTCGGAGGGTCTGCCACCAGGACCAACCCCGGTGTTCCGGGACCGTCTGCAGGTACACGAGACCTTGGATCCGAGCCATCCGATCCGAGCTGAGCATCAGCCTCCACCTCACTACCACCTATCTCAGTACCGTTCGTCCAATCGAGGGCCGTCTGCATAGGAATTTCCTCCATCAATACAAATCGAGTAAGAACTCACGCCTGGTGCATCCACACGCTTTCCAAAAACAAACCGCATCAATTAGAAAGAGAAAAGAGATAAAAAAAAACTGTTTTTGTGAACAAAAAAAATGCAAACAGGACGTCTCGAAAAGGGCGCAGCCAAAGTCGCACAAATCTCTCTCCTCCGTCTCGTTGAACCCCGAGCCTGAGCCGCTGCCTCTCTCTTAATCTTGGAAACCGAACCGCCAAGTCACCACGAAGCCCAGCAATCAAGTCACCACACCCCCCTCTGTCCTGTCTTCAAGTTCGCGCCCGCAGTACCCAAGTCAGAAGCCGTCCTCTCTCTCGCTTCCTCTTGTTCCGCACGTGAACACCCTAGCGGGCCAGGCCTAGCCCTTATCTCTGCTTTTCTTTTTTTTTCTTTTTTTCCTTTTTTTAATTTTGTTCTTTTTCTGGAGTTGGGGCGCCACCCAAGAAGATCCCACCTACCTCCCAATCCCGGCTTCAAGTCCTTCCCTGCACATTATATAGGAAAAGTTCCAATCCTGGCTTCAAGTCCTTCCCTGCACATTATATAGGAAAAGTTTGAGATGTAATTAGGGTCAGATTAAATTAAAAAGTTAGGTTTAATTAATTATTAGTTAATTAATTAGAATATTTAGATTTAGATTAATCTATTAATCTAATTAACTACTATTTTTAATTCTTTCCTTAATCATCAATCCGTACTGTTCGTTATGTAATTTCATTCCAACCCCTAATTGATAATAATATTTTCTATTGACTTTTTCGATGACCAAATTGTAAATTTTAAAATTCAACAATATGCAGTCTGCCATGTACATTCATATCTACTCCAACATCTATGAATCCAAATTCATTCACAATCTCTAAACTTCCAATTATTTGAAACAATTGTGAATTATCATAGTTCAAATTTTCAAAATATGGATCTTTCGGAAGATGGTTTAGGATTTTGAGAGTAGAAGTTGAGAGAGTTGGGAAAGATTAAGTGTATATATTTAGATTTATAGGAGATTTTGTGGGTAGGAGGTCGATTTTGGGAGGTTAGGATTTTGAGTTTCGGAGTTAAGGAGAGAGTAAGAATGGAGATAAGAAAGACTAAGAGCATCCACAATGGAGTTTGCTATTTTTTAGCAAAATGAGAAGTATAAGAATAGAATATATGTGAACTTGTGCAATGGTGTATTCTTATATTTTAGAAGGACACAACATCATTTCTCGTCCTAGTGTTTTTAAAATAAAAAAAACAAACAAACAAAAACCATGGGACACAACATCATGTTGTGTCCGAGAGCATCCACAATAAAACGGGACATCTTGTCCCGTTTGAGGTGTTTTTAAATTTTTTTTTTTTTTATTGGGAAGGACGATACATCATGTATCGTCCGACCCATTTAAAAAAAAAAAAATGCACCGGACGAGACATCATGTATCGTCCGACTTTGGGAACGATACAAGATGTTTCGTCTTCTATATTGCTATATTCGCAAGCCCACTTCTCAAATATGAGAATGGACTGTAGATCGTTTGCTATTTTATGAGAAAATAGCAAACGACTGCAGCGCTCTATTCTCATATTATTCTCATAATATGAGAATATGAGAATTATAGCAAACGACTGTGGATGCTCTAAGAATGGAGATAAGGAGAGAGAAAAAAAGATTCTGGGGTATTAAAAACCCCCAAACCCAATCAAGAATGGAGAGAGGGGTGAGGAGAAAGACTGCCTTCTTCCCTTGGGAACTGAGCAAATCATATGCTCAGGTTCTTTGTCTTCCCCCACCCTCACGTCATCATGACAACCTCCAAATGCCTCTTCGTAACCCACGCTTGCCCACTCTCTCCTCGAAAACCCCACTCCATCACGTCAACCCCCACTCATTCAACCTCCAACCTTTAACCCTAGACCTGCATACCAACCCAAACCCAAACCCCTAATCCACTTCCAAAAAAACCCAACACTGAAAAATTGCCGTAACAAGAAGATGGAGAGGCACTGTTACAAGTGCGGAGGCGGCGACCATACCACGTCGGAGTGCCGCATTCTTGGCTTTCATTGCTTCAAATGCAAAAATTTTGGTCACAGGGTGCATGACTGCCCTATACACAACAGAGTCGCAAATTTGGAGGTTGATCTACCTCACAACAACGCCATCTCGCTGGCCCTTCCGGCCCTACATGCGAGCGCATTCCTCCACCTCATCAACCCCAGGCGTATTCCCTTGACCAAGGATCTAGAAAGTGCATTCAACTTCGCTTGGGGTAGGAATGGACGGTGGTGGACCCTTCAGGGAGTCTGTAATGGGGATTACCATGTCCAATTCCCCACGGCGACCAAAGCGGAAAGTGCCATCGCGGAGGGTGTCTTCAAGTTCTCGGGCTTCAGTGCAACTTTCTCCCCGTGGTCTATGGACTATGGGGCCAAACTCCGACCAAAACCCTCCTTCATCTGGATCAACCTTCCACTACTCCCCTTCCATTACTAGAACAAAGAGTCACTTGAAAAGCTCATTTCTCCCTTTGGCAAGCTGATTACCTTTAGCCGAGAGATGCTGGATGTGAAGGCCAGGGACCAGACCTTGGTCCTCATTAAAGTAGAAGACCTCACGCAGATCCCCAAAGCCCTAACTATTCGCTACACTGCACCGTGGAGTCTGGAGAGACATATTCATGAAGTCCCTGTGCTGCTGCTTGGTGATCCAATTGCTGTCGAAGATGTCCAATCTGGTAAGGTGCAGCTTTTTACCACGGTTCGATCATCTGAGGACACCGAAAATGCGAGTTTCTAGCACCCAAAGGCGCCGAAAGGCCCTATCACTACTGGAGCAGGTGGTCCCTCTAGCATAGTGGAAATCTCGGTGGCAGTTGTGCAAAATCCCCTTGATTTGGGGGGAAATTTTCCAATGACCACGGATTCTCCACAAGGTGACGAAAAATTTGAATTGTTTCCAAATATTCCACATATGGCAGATTCCAGCATGCATGCACGGATCCCACAAAAGCCTGCCCCACAATCCAAGGAGGACCCTCCTGTGATTCCGCATCCTACCAAGGTGGCACCACAAATTGTTCAAATTACAGAATCTTCGGAGAGCAACAATAAAGCAACCCCACACTGCCCCACCAAATCTCCTGAAAATCAGGCTGTCTCAACTGAAGAAGGTTCCAACGAAGAAGTACGGGAAATGTTCTGGAAGGGTAGGCTTATCACCTTGCCGTTGTCGTTGTTCACCAAGATCAAACCCGCAGTCGAAGGCACACTCAGAGAGTCTGTACATGAGGAGTTGAGCAAACTCAATGCAGCTGAGCAGGGATTTTTTAATGTAGGTACTAGCAATATTGGAGTGGAGAGCTTCCGCACTCGCTCCCTCACTCGGAGGCCAGTGAGGAAAGCTGCAAGTTCCTCTGTGCCAGTCCTGCCAGGTTTCTCTGAAGGCCCATCCAAGAAGTAAAAGCGATCAAGGTCAGCTTCCAAGCTCAAGAGTACGAGGCCGTTCATGAAGCATCTCTCCACTAAAATTAAGAAGAAGACCTCAGGTATCTCTTCTTCAGCTGCTTCAGTCACAAATGCACATCTTAACCCGTTTTATCTTCTCTCAAATGCGGACATTTTAGAAGTAGCTGAATCAATTAGAGTAGATGCTAAGGGGCCACACTTGGTGCACATCCTTAAGAACCAACAAAAGGTCTTGGTTGATCAAAATGATCAACTAGGACACTCTGTCTAACTGCATTGGCTCTTGGATCTTGAGGATCGAGTCTGGCTGTTTTTTTTTGTGTTTAGTACATTTTGATGCAATATTTTCTCATGAAGATTTCCAGTTGGAATGTGAGAGGGTTGGGCAACCCTGATAAATGCGCACTCATAAAGGAAGGCATCCAGAGTTTCTCCCCTACAGTTGTCTGCCTGTAGGAGACCAAATTGAGCAACTCGGGCCCTCACAAACTCTCTTCAATTGGCGGCAGTATCATCGCTAATTGGATTCAGTTAGATTCCCTTAATAGCTGTGGTGGCATACTTCTTGGGTGGAATGATAATGTTTTGGAATGCACATACTCTGCTTGTGATATTTTTTCTATTTCTGCATCCTTCAAGAGCCGTTGTTCAGATGTTTCATGGTCGATTACAACGGTGTATGCCCCCTTCAATCTTGAAGATAAAGAACTATGTTTCTATGAAATAAAATAGCGTCGTAGCCTTCTTAAAGATGCTTGGGTTCTCTATGGATACTTCAATGCCACTATCTCAGAAGCGGAGAGGTCAAGTGGTAGGGGATCCTCTAGAGACATGAGATGCTTTCGTGAATTCATTCATGACCTTGCCCTTATTGACCTTCCGCTCTTAGGAAGGAAATTCACCTGGTCAAATCTCCGAGCATCCCACTGGATGGCCAGACATGACAGGTTTCTAGTCTCCTCAGCATGGGACCTTTGCTTCCCAGCCTGCATTCAGTTTTCTCTACCAAGATATTCATCGGATCACTGCCCCATAGTTCTTGACACTCAGGTCATTCAGCATCAGGTTCACTACTTCAAATTTGGGAAAGCCTATCACTGAAGTGAGTGGATGGTGGTAACAATTCTCCTATAAGGGCAACCCTGTTGACATCTTCGCATGCAAACTGCGCCTACTCAGAAGGCGTGTCTGCAAATGGAAGACTGATATATTTGGCCACATCCCCACCAGTAAGAAGCAGCTTCATGACCAACTCCTACAGCTAGAGATTGATGCAGAACAATTTCCTACTCCCCCTGACTCCCTAAGAACCACTCAACTGGAGCTTCAGAATCTCATTAGAACAGAGGCTGTGTACTGGAGACAGAGATCTAGAGTGCAGTGGATCAAAGAAGGAGACGCAAACTCCAAATTTTTTTACTCAATTGCAAATGGAAGAAGACGGAGGAATTTCATCCATAGCCTTACTATTGAGAACACCATCACAACCCCCCCTCCATTATCAGAACCGCTTTTGAGAATCACTTCCAAGAAATCTGTGGCACTGCTCCTACTTCGGATTTTCGAAATGACTGGCAATCCCTATATCCCTCGAACAATGTCAGCTTGAATCACCTTGATAACCCCATCACTTTGGAAGAGCTTCGAAAGGCAGTGTTTGATATGAGCAGTGACAAAGCCCCTGGCCCTGATGGTTTCTCTATGAGCTTCTATCATACCTTCTAGGACATCATCAAGGATGACTTGCTTGAATTGATGCAATCAGTGCAAAGGGGGGATGCTGACCTTGGGAGAATGAACAACTCAAATATCATTCTCATACCCAAATGTGAGAGAGCTAGCTTAGTTACAGACTTCCGACCTATTAGCTTGCTAAATTGCTCATTCAAGATCTTCACCAAAATCCTTGCCAACAGACTCAGTCCAATCTTGCATTCACTTGTATCGTCTTCTCAAAGCGCATTTCTCAAAGGCAAATCAACAGTTGATTGCTTCCTAGTTGCCCATGAAACTATCAATCTCTGTAGTAGAAGGAGTTCCGATACGCTCCTTTTTAAGATTGACTTTACCAAAGCCTTTGATACTGTGAGTTGGGATTTTCTTGTACAACTTCTTAAGGCCAAAGGATTTGGGCCATCTTGGTGTAGGTAGATTGATATGATCCTTCGCACAGTGAAGTCTTCTGTTATCATCAACGGAGAGAGTGGCAAGCAGATCAACTCCAAGCGTGGTCTCAAGCAAGGAGATACTCTGTCACTGATGCTCTTCATCTTGGTGGTGGATGTGCTAGCTCAAATGCTCTTTTGTGGTCGAAGAAATGGTGCATTCTCGCTGCTACCTATCGGAGGCCACTTATCAAACCTCTCTGTTCTTCAGTTCACAGATGACACCCTGATCTTCTGCAAAGGCGATGAGCAAGTAATTCTGAATCTCAAGGTAACACTGCAGCTCTTTACAAATGTCTCAGGACTGGTTATAAACTTCAAGAAGTCTTCGATTGTTTACTTTGGTAAGTTGAAAGCTAGGCTGCATGCCTTCTCCACTATCCTTGAATGCAAAGAGGACTGCCTACCATTCAGCTACCTGGGAATGCCTCTCTCAAAGGGCGAATTGGGCCAAAGATACTGGCAACCCCTCATTCTTAAGATTGAGAGGAGACTTTCGGTGTGGAAGGGTAAAATGCTTTCTAGAGGAGGAAGGTTGATCCTCATCAATGCTATTTTAAGTGCCCTCCCCGCTTACTTTGCCTCCTTTAGACTGCCCCTCTGGGTGATCAAACGCATTGACCAAATTCGTAGCAGATTCTTTTGGTGTGGTGCTGACACTGATGCAAGGGGTGTAGCTTGCATGAATTGGAGGGCAATCTTTCAACCTAAGGAGAAAGGAGGTTTGGGTGTCCTAGATTTAAAAGTCTTCAATGAAGCACTTCTATTGAAGTGGTGGTGGAAACTAGTCTTCTCAGGCTCTCTAGTGAGCCAAACACTTCACAGCCTTTACTACAAAAGAACTTCCAGAAGCTTTACTTGCCCGCCATTGGCCTCGCACTTTTGGAAATGGATCATCAGTCTCAAAGAGCAATTCCTGATTAATGTTCGCTGGCAACTTGGAAATGGCAACCATATTAAGTTTTGGGAATCACAATGGCTTAACGTCCACAACATTACCACTCTCTTTCCCTCCCTTACTACTGCTGCATGGAACCTCCAGGTGGAGGTCCTCTCTCAAGAGTCTTGGATCAACGGTGTTTGGCGTTGGCACCCAAGACTTAACTGCATTGCTACACCACACATCCGAGAAGAGAAGAAAAAGCTCCTTGAATTCTTAACTGATCAACAGTCCTCCTGCTCTGACGACAACCCTTCATGGAGACTAACTGCAACGGGGATCTTTATTGTCAAATCTGCCTATAACTTCTTCATCATCTCTGGGCTGCGTTCTCCCTACTACACGGCGACGTGGTCTTCACCGGCACCCCTGAAATGCAAGCTCTTTATTTGGCAATTGAGTTGGGGATTTTCTTCAATCGAAAGGTTGGCCAGGAGACACGGCATGCACAGCTTGTGCGTGCCCTGTTGAAACAGCCTATCATATCTTCTTCGCATGTCCCATAGCCATTGCCACTTGGAATTTCTTTACTACCCTCTTCAACATACACTCCCTGCCCACCAACTTGCACGAATGCTTTAGTTCATGGTGTTTTGGCACACTGGCACACAGACACACTTGGCACCTGCTCACTATCTCAATTTGCTGGAGCATATGGCTAGCTAGAAATGATTGTGTTTTTTCTGCTAAATCATCCACTCCGCAACGGACCATTTCTAATGCTATTTTCTGGTTTCGAACGTGGCTAGATGGGATTGACAGCTGGAGAAAGAAGCAAACTCCGGACAGGAAAATGGAGGAGGCAAATGTGCAGGACATCCTCCTCAAGCAGGCTCTGATACGTATTGGCCAGACAGAGAGTGAGGAAGGGAGCTGCTCAGGCTAGCTTTTCTCCGATGATGGGTTCTTTCTAGTATGATCATCTGCATTTTGTATGCTTTCTTTTTGGGGCATTAACAGGAGCCCGGTGACTTCTTAAACTTATATTTTTTGGAGACTTTGCATCATGATTAAGGGTTCAGATTATGTACACTGAACTAGCTTGATCACTTTTTGTATTATGACTCTGTATTTACTTTTCTTTAGTTTTTGTGAGGTAGGGTAAGACCCTACCCCCCCCCCCCCCCCCCCCCCCAAAAAAAAAAAAAAAAAAAACAAAACAAAAAAAAACCTCAAACGACACTCGCTGACTCAAAAAGAGAGTTTGAGAAAAATTTCCTCGCTTTTTGAGATAGCTAGTCTTGGTCAGGGAGAAATCAAAAAAACTCCACACTCGCTGTCTCAAAAAGCGATGAGATTTTAACCAAACTCGCTTTTTGAGACAGTGAGCATATCAGTCTTTTTGAGACAGTGAGCAGATCAGTTTGGAAATTTTTAAAAAAGTAGGTCAGTTTGAAGCGAGGAGGTTTTATGTATTGACCAATAAACAACTGTTAGCTAGATATATAGTATGCTGGCTGTGTTCCTACCTCTTAATCAGATGTTATTCATGTAAATATGTATGTGTGAAAGGGCAAATGTGTCTGATGTATTTATAGGCTTGTGTGGAGTAAGTTATATTTATAGGGTAAGCCATCTTCTCAAATTATCCTCTAGTATCAGACCCAACTTCAAAACCCTCTGCTTGTTCCCCCTCCTTCATTGAGTCTTTGAACTCACCAACATTAAAAACATGATGATCCAGATCAATTTGAATCATAATAATTTCATCTTTTGGCACCCATTTGTCATCTACTTACTATCTCCACCCCTGTTAAAGTCCATATATAGTACAAGTCCCTATAGATTTTTGGAGGTAAGAATGAACAAGAACGAAACTTGTTATAGAACCACAGACAAAAAAAATGACAGTCAGTTGTCTACTTTGATTAACGAACTAATAACCAGACTACAACTCACATTAGTTGGCTAAAAAAATGGGAAATTTATGGTTTCCTGTAAATGTAATGAACTGAAAATTGTGAACTATAATGGTTAGAAAGTTAGCAAAAAACAAAAAAAATTCTGAATTTTCCGAAATCGGACAAGAAAACTGAACTATAGTCACAAAATGCATAGCATAATTTAGCTTAAAAAGAGAAATTAGAGTTTTTTAAATTGGTAAGATATTGCGGATTATTGCATTTAAATTTTGGTGAAAGGGAAATTCAGAATTTCTGTAAATTTGGCGAAAAAGTTTATGACCCATAAAAGTTAGATGAGTAATGCTACACTCACATCCTTCTACACTACCAAATAAACACACTATGATGTGACAGTCATAATCAACATGCCACATCACCAGTCTAGTGAAAATGTAACTCAACTCCTCAACCAAAACCGTCCCTAATTAATCAATAATTAATTTCATTTTCAGGTTTAGTTACTTAGGAATTAATTTGATCATATTTAGGATCTAATTTGGGATTAATTTTATTTACTCTAATGATGTGGTAGTTCTGATTCATTAATTTTATTTACTCTCTCCTTCCAAGGTCACATTGGTTGGCCTCCCTCCGTTCTGCGAATCCTTGAGGATGGTTGCTGCTTTCTCAAAATGTATTGGTGAAATTATCAGTATGGACTCTTGCGTGCGATTGGCCTCTGGCAGCATTCAAGTTGATGCTTTGTTTCGTTGCCCACCCCCTAAGGATCGTATTGAAGTCTTTCGACTCAACGATGGTGTATCGTCGTTTGAAGTCTCTGTTCAGTACCACGGTTCTATCTCTGGGGGAGTAGCGTCGAAGCCGGACTTTGTTCTCTCCCACCCTCCCGTTTTCCACCCAGGTGCATCTTCTGGCCCTAAATTTTCTTCTTCTACTGGCAAAACTCACTTCACCCCCCAGTCTAAGAAGCTCGTTGCTCTTTCCCATCCCTCGTCTTCGTCGGCGAAGGTTGCGAAGATTTCTCCAGCGAAGTCTTCTAACCTAGTTTGGATCAACCCTGCCCGTGTTTCCCAAGCCCCGGTTAAGCCTACTCCTCCGACTGCCCCTCCGACTGCGCAAGCTCCTGAACACTCTATCAACTCTCAAGGGCGGGCTTCCTCTGCTTCCAAATCGGGAGCTTGGCCAGCGTGGGAGCCCAACCCCTCGTTTGCTTCAGATTGGGAACTTTTTCAACGCTCCGCCCATTTTCCGACTACTAGTTCTTCTCGTCCATTCTCAACTCCTAAAGCTGATAAAGCGCCTTCTACTTCCGATGCTGGTCTGTTTGTGCCTCCTCCCAATTTGGATAAAGCTCCCATTCCTTCGCTGGCTTCGGACTGGACTGATAAGGATGATCTTCTTGGGGATGAAGTGGCAGCTCTGGAGAGCACTCAAGCTTCCTTTAAGGTCGATATCTGTTCTCCTTCTTCTAATTTCAGTTTCTTTTTCAATTTAGCTGTTTTGGTTAGTAACTTTCCTATGTTGATGGAATTTAAATTCCCGTCACTTAAGTTTTCCTCGATCGGGACATTAAAGGCCTGGTCTTCTATCTCCTCCATCTCTCCTTCTATTATTAAGTTAGAATTCTCGATGCTATCTTCTAGAGTTTTCACTAGAGACCTCCCCTCATCGAGGTCACTATTGTTGCCTTTGGCACCATCTTCGCCGAACAGGCAACTCTCAGTTTCCTCTCCTCTCTTGGAGTACGTCTCCCCCCCGCTCAAGTCGACCGACCCTGGTCGCCTTCCGGGTTGCCAACCCTCCTCTTCTTTGTCCCCCAACCCCCGTTCCCCCATTTTGCCCTCTGGCAACGGCCGATTGATTCGCTCCAGTGCTCGTCTCTTAGCTCAGCGGACTGCGTCACGGCAGCCTTCCTCCCTCTCCCTTCTCTCTTCCCAACCGTCCCCTCTGGGCTCTCTTTACCGTCCCCTTTTTGAGGACTGGTCAGACCCAGAGTTAGCCTCTAACGCTTTATCCCTCGGTTTCACTCTCCCCCCTAACATCTCCACCCCTATTTCCCTCCTTAGGTCCATTGAACGGTCCCGAGTCCTTGAGCACAAACTATTTAATGATTAGTATCTCTTGGAACATTCGCGGGCTTAACTGCCCCTCTAAGCAGAGAGCCATTTTCGACCTAATTTCGTCTTCCCACTGTGATATCATCTCGATTCAAGAGTCCAAATTGGAAGCGCCCTCTCCGCGTCTCTTCCGTTCTATTGGAGGTGCGGTCATTTCTAATTGGATCTCCCTCGATGCCATTGGCTCTAGAGGCGGGATCCTGTTTGGATTTAAGGACTCTTCTTTCTCCCTCATCTCGATTCGTAGACTCCACTTTTTCTTAATAGTGCAGCTACACTGGCTCATCCATGACTGCGTCATCACGTTCATCTCGGTCTACGGCCCCTCCACTTCTAGTGGACGACCGATCTTCTAGGATGAATTCCTCTCCCTTCACCAATTCGTGCAAGGTCTTGCTGTGGTTTGTGGGGATTTCAACATCACGCGTTTCGCAGCGGAAAGATCCCACTCCTCCGTGCCGGATTCCCAATCTTGGTTTTTTAACGATTGCATTAGAAGTCTCCAATTATCGGAGATCCCTATCAACGATAGGCTATTTACTTGGTCCAATCAGCGTCTTATCCCCTCCCTGGCGAAATTGGACAGGTTTCTAGTTTCGCACTCCTGGTTCTCCAGATTCCACAATGCTTATGCGAAAGCTCTTCCCAACCCATCCTCTGACCACGTGCCCATCTCCCTGTTCTCGGACTTCCACTTCCCCCATCACCGTCAATTTCGCTTCGAAAAACTCTGGCTTAAAGATCAACTGTTTATCAAATTGACCGAGGAATGTCTAGCGGCCGTCTCCGGTTCGCGAGGTCTCGGCAATTTACTTTTGAAACTCCACGCTATCAAATTTGGGTGTAAGATTTGGCGTCGCGAACGTCAATCTAACACCAATTTCCTCAAAGATTGTTTGCTCGCCTCCATTCAGGCGATTGACCTGATGGAAGAGCAGGCTCCCCTCTCTCCTGCCGCCCTCTTGGAGAGGCGTGCATGCAAGCGTGATTATGCTGATATTCTCCAGTTCGACCACTCCAAGTGGGCGCAAAGGGCTAGAGTTCGCTGGTTGAAAGAAGGCGATGGTAACACCGCCTTCTTCCACCAATATGCCTCTCATAGGCGCCGTTGCAACCACATTCCCCTGATCATCGATCAAGGGGTGGAGCTTCGATCGGACACTGACATTCACAAATCCTTTCTCTCTTTTTACAAAAACCTTATCGGTTCCTCCAAACCTCGTGTTATTTCTCTAGATTGGCAACAACTCTATGGTGTTCCGGACACCGATTTATCCTCTCTTGAGGCTCCGTTCTCTATGGAGGAGATCAAGAGGGCGGTTTTTGCTTTAAAAAGCGACTCGGCGCCTGGTCCGGACGGTTTCCCCGCCTTCTTCTTTCAAAAATTCTGGCCTTGGCTCAAGGATGACCTCTTCGATCTTTTCCAAGATCTGCATCAAGAATCCTTCTCCTTCGAGCGCATCAATTACGCGCATATTGTGCTTATTCCTAAATTGATAGGTGCCAACTCGGTTACTGACTTCAGGCCCATTAGCCTGATTAACACCTCTTTCAAAATCATTATGAAGGTGCTGGCCTCCAGGCTGAGTGCCGTCATCCCTCCTCTTATTGATCCTGCCCAATCGGGCTTTATTAAGGATCGTTTCATTCTGGACAGTGTGGCTGCGGCTCAAGAGATCATCACTCTGAGCCATCATCACAAGTTGGAAGGTATTCTTCTGAAACTTGATTTTCAAAAAGCCTACGATAATGTTCACTGGGATTTTCTCCTCGATATCCTTCGTCATCGTGGGTTCGGTCCGAAATGGATAGGATGGATCCAATCCAGTTTGTTTGCTGGTACTTCATCCATCATTATCAACGGATCCGAGGGCCATAAATTTAAGATTAAGCGTGGTCTCAGGCAAGGAGATCCCCTCTCGTCCCTCCTCTTCGCCCTTGTGGCTGATGTATTCAGTAGATTGCTCCGCAATGCGCGTTCGGTTCAAGCTATTGAAGGTATCGGACGTTCCCAAAACTTTGATGGGATCCTCAACCTCCAATACGCTGATGATACTATCATTTTCTCTAAACCTGAATGCTCGGTCTTACGCAATCTTAAGCTTCTGCTGTATTGCTTTGAACAAGCCTCCGGGCTGGCTATCAATTTCAGTAAGTCTTCTGTTTATTGGCTAGGCGGCAATGATGTTCGTCATAGCGAGATCGCCCAATTCTTTAATTGCCGTATTGCTTCCTTCCCTATTTCTTATCTGGGTATTCCTCTTAGATGGGGTAAACTCCTCAGATCCGACTGGATCCCCATTATTGATAAAATTGAATCCAGGCTGAATGTTTGGACAGGCAAGCTCCTCTCCCGAGGAGGGAGATTAACTCTTCTCAACTCCGTTCTCTCAGCTTTGCCTCTCTATCTAATGTCATTCTATTATCTCCCATCCTGGGTCATTAAGAGAATTGACCAAATTCGTAGCAATTTCTTCTGGTCAGGTAGCGCCCTTTATAAACAGGGTTCTCACCTGTGCAACTGGAACATTGTCTGCTCATCTAAAGCCAGCGGGGAATTAGGTGCTTTGAACCTTCGTGATCATAACTTGGCACTCTTAGGTAAATGGCTGTGGAGGCTTCATGAGTTCCCTCACCTTTCGTGGGTTCGTTGTGTCAAGGAAGCGTATTTCTCATCCACCCCCTGGTGGCATTTGAATTCCCCCTCTCATCGCTTCGCTTCCCCGTTCTGGAAAGGCGTGTGGAAAGTTGCGCCGGTTTTTCAATCTAGCATTATGAAAATTTGCGCCGATGGATCGAGAACCAAATTTTGGTCCGACCTTTGGTTGAGCAATATCCCGATTGCCTCAGTCTACCCTTCTCTTTTCAGCATCGCGGCGTTCCCTGACGCTTCTGTTGAGGAGTCGTTTTTCTGGGTTAACGACGCCAGATACTGGTTCATTCCTCTGGTTGCTCCCTTATCCCAAAATCTGGTCAGGGAGATGCAAGATTTAATATCCTCTCTCAACCGCTTTGAGTGGCACCCCACGGAGACCATCAGATGGCGTTGGAACGCTTCTGGTATCTTTACTGTTAGCTCTCTTTATAAATTTCTCAATTTTCGTGGTATTTTGTCCCCGGCGGCAGATTTCATTTGGAAATCATGCGCTCCCCTTAAGGTTAAAATCAACTCTTGGTTAGCCATTCATAATAAACTTCTCACCGTTCAGGTTCTTAATAAAAGAAACCTTGCGTGGGCTCAGCCATGTAGTCTTTGTTTGGAGGGTGTCGAATCTGCGGATCATCTTTTTGTGGATTGTCCCTTCATCAAGCCGCTTTGGAAACTAGTTTCCCTGGCCTGGTCCAGCCCAGTTCTCCCCACTTCTCTTCGAGCCTGTTGGCATTCTCCATCGTGTATTCCAAAATTTAGTAAGGGATGGAGCCTCTCTGTCCACATCATTATTTGGATTACATGGAGGGAGAGGAACCGTCGTATTTTCGCTAATAAGGCAACTTCTATCCCCTCTCTCTTAGAAGAACTCATTTATCTTTTCAATTTCTGGACTTCTAATCTTAATGATGTTAAGCGGCAAGCTTTTCATTCCCACCGTCTTTATGATTCTCTTGAGGTACTCACCACACTTAATGCGCTCTAAGATGTTCCCCCCTCATCTTATCTCGGCGAAGTCACTGCTGGTTTCTAGCTTTCGCCTCTTCGCGTGTTCTATTGTGCTTCGGTGTGAGCTCAACCTCTGGCTGAGTATTTTTCCTTTCCGATCATTAGCGATCTGGTTTTGGCGGGTCTGAATTTTTCTTTCTCTCTAGCTCTTCCTTATTAATTGCCTCTTCAGTCTTTTTTATTCTTTATTAGCTGGTATGCTAGTGTCACCATGCCTCTTGTGTCTCTCCACTTTGATCTTCCCTGTTTTGACGGGTCTGTGGTTATGATGTTGAGTCTTGAGCTCATTGTACTAGCTTACCCTTTACTGTTTTTGTTTACCGAGTTTTTTGTTCGGTTTTTTTCGCTGTTTGCTCACGATTGCTAGTACCTCTTGCAGGGCTGAATTTCTCAGGGGCTGATGGTGTACTGAGTCCCAACTTTTGTGGTTTTGTTCTTTTGCCGGTGTGTAGTTGCTTCTTCTCTTTTGGACTTTGAAAGGGCCTGGATTGACTCTTCTCTCTCTCTTAAAGCTACTTTTATATTTAGCTACTCCCTTCAGGGCTCTGGCTCCTAGCTTATCGAACCTTTGTTTCACACCCGTTAGGTGTGTGACTGTTCTATGGGTTTGGTTGAGTTTTCGGTAGTAGGTGATTACTTGTTAGGTGGGCGAGCGTGGTTGTGGTACCGCTCCATCTCTTTGGCTTGTAATCTTTAATTTCTTGCTACTTGCCGTTAACTTTTTATGCTGCTATTAATATAGATGGGAGACGTTCTGATGTGGCTTGTTCTTTCCTTTTTCATCTTCGCGCTATCTAGTTGTCTGTTATTCCTCTTTTGCATTTTTGTTTTGCTCTTCTGTATCATTTTGGCTCTCCTGGTTCTGTGCTTTGCTGCTGTCCCCTGACGGCAGCAGTGAATGGCCAGGCATCATTAGGCTGAGTGAGCCACCGATGTTTCGCTTGTAGGGGCGGAAGCGATCGCATCTTGGATCCTAGCCCTCCTTCGGCAGCAGCTAGGCCCAGTCTCCCGTTCCAACTGTGCCGGTAGTTAACTACTATGCCGCTCCTGTCCCGTATCGGAGGCTGCTCGCCATTTAGTCATCGTTCCAACCGCAAGTGTCATCTCCCTAGCGGATCTGCTCTTCATGCTGGTGGCCTCTGCGTTTGGTTCGTCTATAGAGTTGTTTATCGTTCTGCTAATTGTATAGTCTCTTTAGTTTTTTGTATATATCTAATTGCTTTTGTTTTACCTCTGGTAAAACCCTTTGTGTAGGCTTTGTACAGTGACTTATTATCTATATATTTTTGTTCTGGCTGGAGTCGATAGACTCTATCCGTTTGCATCAAAAAAAAATTAATTTTATTTACTCTCGTTCTTGGCAATGCATGAGTCATTAATTCATTAGACATTTGTTTTCATTGCTTAAGTTCACAATTGAAATTTTTAGCATACTCCCTTAAATTACAAGCAATTTTACATAACTCATCATAAGTGAGTTTTTCAATTACCTAAAGTAATGTTGCTCCTCGTCCTATCCAAGAGCCAGAAAAGCAATTTTGCTCACTCATATTGATCATCTTTATTATCACTTGAATCTGAGTTAAGCCAAGTTGTCTTCAGTGCCTTTTTTTTGTAGTTTGACTTGTATTGTATGATTTGTTCTTGTCTTGATTGAAAGGGCAATTTGCACGAATGTGTCCGGATTTTTTGCATTTGTAGCATGTTTCGTCTTTGTTTTTGTCTCTCCCTCCTTGATACCTGCCATATTTTTTATTTATGAGAAATTTATTGAATTGTTCGATTAGGAGCTCGATATCATCATCGGAAGCTTCATTCTATGAGTCTGAGTTTGAATTATGTGGTGCAGCGGCTTTTAAGGCGATAGTTTTCTCTTCAGTTTTGGGTATGATCTCAATGTTCTATCTATACCTTTTGTCTCCACCATTCCATTTGTATGTTTTGAGTTTACCCTGAAAAGTGTAATAATCGAACCATTTTTTTTGTGTGTTCCATCATGGAAGCATCGTTGATATCTCATTATGGTGAGAGGTAACTGATGATTTTTCCAACTTTTCAGTCATCGTCCAAGCCTTTACCAAAGCTTTCAAGTTCATGAACAATTATATCAAAGGAGATCAACAATTGATCTATACTTTCACCTGGAATCATGTAAAACACATCAAACCTATAATAACATAAAGTAACTTTAGTTTTTACCTCCGATGCAGTTCTCACATGACGCCTTTACATGTTGTTGCAGGTTTCATATGCAATTTTACAGTTTCATCCGCATCGCATGAATTCTTCATTGTTTAAGCCTGCATCTAGTGCAGTCATGGCTTTGGAGTTCCATTCTTCAATGAAATTTTAGCTTGGTGAAGGACTTCTTTCCATCAGTAACAAAAATATCTATTTTATTGACGAAGGCATTCTAGACTTCTTCTCTAAACATCTGCAAAAAATGAGACATACGAGCCTTCCAAACATCATAGCATTTGTCATCAAAATTAGGTGAATGTGTAGTACTTGACCCATTGGAATTGGATGACTGTGATGAGTACAAGTCATTGGAAGGATGAGTTCCGGCCATTGGAGTTTTTGCTCTAGCTTTTAAACTAATAATGAGCACCTCGCTCTGATACCACTGCAACTCGACGGGAGGGGAAAATGGGGAATAGGATGATTGTGCAAGGAAAAAAAATAAATTAAATGTGTAAAGTAAGGAGATAAATTTAGACAAAGCAAACAAGCCAATATATAATAAGCACCTCGCTCTCTCTGATACCACTGTGAATCACCCTGGGAGAAGGGGGGTGAAATATGGTGTTTGTGCGGGAAAAAAAAAACTCAAAGTAAATGCATAAAGTAAGGAGATAGATTTAGAGAAAGTAAACACAACAAAGAAGCTAGATACAACGATTTAAGTGGTTGGGCTCTCAGGTTTAATCCACTACCCCCTACTTGCAGCAATTATTCACCGCAAGTGTTCCACTACACTTAAATTTTGTACAATGAATTCTCGCTATTCATATTGAAATTCCTATTAGACCCACATGACTTCTTTATATAAGCCATGTAAACTACCGCAATCCGAAGCGAAAACAAAGTGAAATAGTAAGATCGACGCCTTGACTAAGAAAATAACAAAGCACTCTTCTATCTTGATCTTTGACAAAGTGATAAGTTCTGAATCATAAGAGTCAAAAGAGATGAAGAAAAATACTATTGATCCCCCTCTCTAAAAAAAATCGGAATATTTATTTTCAAAAGAAAATATTCTTTTTGTTTTTGAACTGATGGTCGGCTATAAATGTTGATAGTCAAACTGTCAATTAATCTCGAGAAAGTCGAGAAAAAATGACAGTCGACCTCAACCAATTTCAACTTAGTTTGATGGTCAACTGTGAAGTAGAGTCGACTTTCAAACCAAGTGGTCGACTGTTAGTTCAAAAAAAGTAATTTTGTAGGGAATCAATAATATATCTTTTCGAACTTATCATTTGGCTGTTTACATAATTATTCCTCACAAATAAAGTAGTAAATAATCAGTGAAGCTCTGGCTTCTTGAGGATCAATTACATCTTTCTTCTGTATGAATCTTTTCCGATATTTGCAATCTTTCATATTTGTGTGATTATTTTTCTTTTACTTTGATTCTGGAGATCTTAAGATTTATTTGAATTCATTTATATCTTGGCATGAAAAGATCTTAGATGAAATCATCAGATTCCTATGGGCATATTTTGTACACCTTAAACATAATGTCAACATAAGTATTCGGCCATTTTTGTCAACATACGTATTCGGCCATAATGTCAACATACACTATTTTCTTTCCGCTATTTTGGCATGATTTTATGGCTATATAGTTCACTGTTTTCAGTCGATTTTAAGATACACCGAATTTTACTGTTTAAGCTAATTTTTTTGGATTTCACAAAAATGTCAGCGGTTTCGTAAAATTGTGAATTATGAATAAAGACCTGGGTTTCAAAGTGTTCAAAGAAAAATAAAAAGGTTGGCCTTCAATCTTGTGTAAGTGTTGCTTATGCGAGAAGAGAAAAGTGAAAAAAAAGCATTTTTCTACTTTAAGAAATTACAATATGTTCAAAGGAAAAAAAGCAGTCGCCCTTCAATCTTACGTAAACGTTGCTTATGCGATAAAAAGCAGAAAAAATTATTTTGCTACTTAAAAAATTAAAATATGATTAAAATTCAAATATATATATATAAATTAAAAAGAAATAAAAAAACATAAAATACCCATTTCGGAGTTAAGGCATCTTAGGTGAAGGGGAAAATGAAATATTCAATATCGATATATCCCTAGGAATTGAATGAAATCATGTCAAGTCTAAAATAGTTATAAAAAAACACAGTATTTTAAGGGGTAAAAAGGCCTTGTTTAAGCGACCCTTAAGTGCGAAGCGGTGATCTACCGCTTAAGAGCATCTGTAGTCGTTGTAGGTGAAAAAATGGATAAATGGATAAATGGAAATAAGAATCGAACTTTTGCTGCACTCGTTTAAAAGCTATTTTTTATCAATCTATCGTAAAATAAGAAGCGACGACACTTGAAGTGCCGTCGGAGAGAAAAAAAAACGCTTAATTTTGTGGGACGGCACTCGAAGTGCCGTCCGATCGCAAAATATATATATATATATATATATATATATATATATATATATATATATATATATATAAGGAGCGACGGCACATGAAGGCACATGAAGTGACGTCGTAGAAGAAAAAAAATATATATATATATATAACTAGGACCAAAGCACGGACGGCACATGAAGTGCCGTCCAAGAGGTTTGGCGTCATTTTCCACTTTTCCGAAAATTACAAAAATATTTCAGTAATTACAAAAAATTACAAAAACATTTCAGAAATTGCAAAAAAATTAAAAAATTGCAAAAATATTTTCAAAAATTGTAAAAAAAAATTAAAAATTACAAAACCCTCCGGACGGCACTTCAAGTGCCGTCCGAGGATTTCGGCCTGCTGGGATTTTTTTAATTGAAAAAAAAAATTAAAAAATCGAAGGACGGCACATGAAGTGCCGTCCGACGGTGCAATTTTTTTTTTTGTGTACGACGGCATTCGAAATGCCGTCGCTCAAATATGGATAATTCTCAAATCGTTTCTCATTTATAGCACACGACTGTAGCGATTTATCGATAAAATGGATATTTGGCAAACGAACGATTTATCGTTCGTTTGCCAAATATCTATTTTATCGATATTTGGCAAACGACTACAGATGCTCTAACCGATGCTTTTTACCACTTCTGAAACAATTATAAGGACTTGTTCTTTTCTTTACTTTTTTGGTGTGGGCTGGAAATAATGGCAAACGAACGATTTATCGTTCGTTTGCCAAATATCTATTTTATCGATATTTGGCAAACGACTACAGCTGCTCTAATCGATGCTTTTTACCACTTCTGAAACAATTATAAGGACTTGTTCTTTTCTTTACTTTTTTGGTGTGGGCTGGAAATAAACTTTGTACGTGGTGAGGGATTTTTCTGAAAAAGGAGTAGCCCCAATCTATAGGGGATCTAAAATAGATTCACTACTATTATCATATGTAACATCGGAGAGAGTTCGCTCCGTATTTCAGGATATTCACACACTGTCGATCTCTATATCACGCACGTTATAGCATTACTCAGAAATATATCAACAAAAAATTTGCACCTTCCATTTGCACGAAAGAACTTACCTTGAAGGCAGTTAACAACATGACCAGTACAGATCATAACAAGAGATCCTCTAACAAGCCTTGGAGGGTGAGCCGACAAACCGATAGTCTTCTCACACTATTGAAGAGGTAAAACCGGTCACATCTTGGGCCCTAACTCTTCTATTATTGTAATGGAACCCATATTGAGACCAATCATTATGATTAACATGATACATAATAAGAAAGCACATTTTTTTTTTGGGAAAAGGTGGAATATGACCACCATATTTCATTAATCAGAAAATAACAAAATAAACATAGAGTACTAGGTCAAAGTACAAACTACGAACATAAAATAAAAAAGCAACATGACCAGTACAGATAACAAGAGATCCTCCAACAAACCATGGAGGGTGGGCGACAAACTGATAGTCTTCTCACACTATTGAAGAGGTAAAATCGGTCACATCTTGGCCCTATCTCTTCTATTATTGTAATGGAACCCATATTGAGACCAATCACAATGCTCGGCCTATCATAATTATTTGTACGTCAATATGGAAGAAAGCACATATTACTAATCTCTAATATTATAATGAGAGAGTTGGGATTGTCATTTGTAAACATTCAACCACCTAATCTTAACCATTTATTTTTAAGTGGGAGTTATATTAACGATTCATTTACTCAACTGTTGTTAGTTACCATAATACCCTCAAAATTTAAATTTATTTACGATATAATTATTTACAAAGTGTCACTCATATAAAATAAAAGTTGATGCCACTAGGGATAATTTGTAAAGAGTATGTGATGAGTAATGTGAGTCTCAGGTTCGATGTCAGATTATGTCTTTGTATTTTATTTAAAAAGAAAAAAATTATTTTATTAGAACGTGCATCACACATGCAGATTACGAGTATATGTAGGGTTGGCATTCAGGTCGACCGGGCCGGGTCGGGTCGGACCCGCCCGGGTTGAAGCTATACGTGGGCCGGGTTAATTTTTGGAAACTTTGACCCAGTTGACCCGTGAACCCGATTGGCCCGTTTGATTATATATATATATAACTTCACTAAAAAAAATTATAACAAGTATAACTATATCACAGTGAAAAAATGCAAATATTATTGATTATTCATTTTAACTACCGTGAATTTTTTACAAGTATTTTACATACAAATAAAAGTCCCCCCCCCCCCCCCCCCTCACCTCCCTTCTCTTTTAACCTAAAAAAATAAATTAAAAAAATTTTGCAACAAGTATAACAGATTAAGAATTAAACAAAATTGTATATATTATTCATTTCAACTTCTTTGAAATTTTAACAACTTTTTTACAGACAAATACTTTTAAAAAAATATACAAATTCCTTCAATTACATATTTAAGAGGACAATCTAGAGTTCGGATAGTCTAGAGTTGATTGAAGAGAGGGTATTGGACTACTGTCGTGCACCTCTGCTTAACCTAAACTTAGGATCTCATCGCCATAAATTTCCTAGTCTTGTTGTTGGACTTCAGGGGACCACTTGTTGATGTAGATGCCGCTTTTTCTTGAGTTCTGTCTTCAGCATTTATCCAATCTTCAGTGCACACGAGTATCTCCAACAAATTCGGCTTCAAGCAAATCCTGTAATCTGTTAGAACTCTGCCACTTGTAGAAAAAACACTTTTGGAAGCAACTGTGGAGACTGGAGGAGTTAGTAGATCTCTAGCCATATGTGAAAGAATAGGAAAATGATTTTCATGTTCTTTCCACCTTTGTAGCACTTCAATCTTGGTACTAGAACTTTCACTATCTTGTTAATTATACAAATTTAATTCATTAGGTGCATTAGTAATATGTTTTTCTAATTGAATCCGAGCAAGTAAATTAGCAGTGTCATATTCTAATGTACTCTTACCCTTACCTCTGGAACTAGAAAAAGAAGAAGTGACTATAATAGTTGTACTACTAGATGCTAAAAGTTCTATCATAATAATCATACAAGTTATTCATTGTCGATTCAAAGCTAGCTAAAAATTCATTACAATTTTACTCGGAATCATCTCCAAGTAAAGTAAAAAATATTTCCATCAAACTTTTCGTACCCGCTAATTTGATACGATGATCCATAACAGTAGCAATACAGTACAATATAGGAGGAGGATTAAAAACTTCAAAAAATTTCTATAAGCGGGAACAACAATATGGCTAATGTATTCGTCCGAAATCATTTCTTAAAAAGTTTGCATCATAGTAATGATTGAAATAAAAATACTATTAGAAGTAGAATCATAAGATGTAGAAAACTTCAAAGTTGCTGTTTTAAAAGATTTCAAAAATTGTAATAAAGATTCGGCCAAATACCATGATTGGGGAGTCCTTTGAAATTTTTTCATATTTTTTGCAAGACAAAAATCGTTTATAATATCCTTATATTGAGTAACAATATTTAGTAGAGTTCCATTGGTGTTTAACATCTTTAGAAAATTTTTAAAATGTATTTTCCTAGCTTTACACCATCCTTTAAATTCTTGAAACATAGGACCACTCAAAGTAATAAAATGTACACAATTTCTAATTGCAACTATATATGAATCGGCTACTTTCAATATATCTTGTACACATAAATTTAAAATATGTCACGCACATCTAACATGAAAATTCATTACATGGAGAAGCTAATTGTGTTTCTAATGTACTAATCGAAATATTGTTGTTAGATGCATTATCAAAACTAATAGTAAAAATTTTATCACGAATATGACATAAATCACAAACTTCTAAAATACGTGTTGCAATAACTAGTCCACTATGGGGATACTGCAAAGCCCCAAGTGAAATGATTCTCTTTTGAATCATCCAATCACTATCCATCCAATGACAAGTTAAGCCCAACATCAAAATATCGTTGCAACCTTTCCAACAATCAGAAGTTAACGATACACTGCAAGTTAAAGAATATAAGAGTGCAATTAAAGCATCTCTCATTTCGTTGTAAAGTTTAAAACAATCGGATTTTAGTGTGTTTCTAGGAATTCTTCTAAAATGTGGATTTAGTGCATTTTGGCTGAAAGACTCTATATTTCTACTCTCGGAATAGGAAAAAGGTAGCTCATCCTTAATAACTAGTCGGTCCATATCCCGACGAACAAGTTTGGGTTCATATGGTTGCCTATCTATTTTTCTGATCCTAGGGTGGTTTTTTGTTGAAATCTTTGTGTACATTTAAAATTTGTTGTTTAATTGTACATGTTCGGTCACCCTTCTTCCATTTGTAACTCTTGTCACAATGTTTACAAATCTTATGTCCTACACCCCGGATTATTCTCATCAGGGATATAGTCATAAAATCTGTGACAATCACTTGTTTCTCCTATAGTTTTTCTACTATTAGTGGGTTCAGTTTGTTGTGTTTGTGTGTCAACATTATACATTTCTTCTTCTATTTTGTGTGTAGGGATATCGTGAGTTCCTACCATAAGATTATGTGTAAATTCAGGTTCAATTTATGGAACTATTATAGGCAGACGTGAAGTACTGGAGGAATCTTGTCCACTTTGGCTACGGCCGCTACCTCGTAATCTAGACATGGTAATAGTGTATGTGAAAAAAAAAGATTTATAGTATTTTACTAAATAATAGAAAATAATGTAGGAGGTATATTTAAAAAATACAATCTAAAAAACAATAAGAGGGTTGAGAGAGAGAGAAAAGATAGAAACCAACAAACAAATATGATACAAAAAATTAGAACTACAATAAAATTCAAGACAATAGGAGGGTTGTGAAATTTTTATACCGTACATCGAATATACAAATGAGAGAGAAAATAAAAGTAGAGAGTAGTCGGTAATCCGGTAGTCGTTGAAACTTGAAAGGGAGAGAGAGAGAGAGAGGGAGAGAGAGCTTCTTTGTTGGAGGAGTTGAAGTAGACGTAGTTGAGAGTTGAATCAACACAATTCGATATGATCGAAAATTTTTACTTCTTTGTTGAAAACACTTGATTGAATTGAGATTGAATTGAGTAGTAGTGGTAGACAGAGTAAGAGAGTAAGGTGTGGAAAATGTTTAGATTAAATTAAGGGGATATTTATAGGGGGAAAAACAGCCCCAACTGCCTGTTTCTGATCGTTCGACCAGCCGGTGGAACGTTTGACCCGTTCGGATCGAACGGGTCGAAACCCGCAGGTCGACCCGTGGGTTGGCAGGCGGATTTGACTTGGTCAACAGATTGAGCGGGCCGGGTCGAGCGGGTTTGCTTTTCTACTTTTTCGGGCTAACCCGGGTATGTAACACCTCGAATTCCAAATAAGATCGAATTCGAAGTTTCACAGGATCTTTACACTTCACTTCGTACAATTTTACAAGGAATTTAAAACTTTACTTCACATCAGAGTTACATTTACATTTACACTTGTATAGTGGAAGCAATTTTACAACAATTAAAAGAATAAAATGTACAACACTTGAATAATTCTTTAAGCATCAATTCCTTCTTAGTCTTTTTCATGTACTTTATCCTGCATAGAAACAGTGGGCACGTCAGTTACTTACAACCGACAAAATATTGTACACGGCCATCCTTTCTATGTCCAAAATAGTATAACGATTCTAAAATACTTAAACAATCACAAACTTGATCACAAACAAAGCTAAGGGGACTAGCCTATTGATGTCATGTTGTGAATGTGCACTTAGTCCTTAATGCAATTATTTATTTTACATAACAATAATGCGCACTTGTTCAGAGTCTATACAGTCCATACTACATAGGTCCGAGGGCAATCACTTAATCGTTCTTCATCTTGGAGGGTTCAATCCCTCGCCATGACTTAATCTACTACTGTAACTATGGTAAGTATCCTAGGTGTTCTATGAGTTACGAGCCCACGTCTAGGCACCCTGGAGAGAATCCCAACATACTGATATATGACTCATCATGCAGGAATCCTATGGTGACTTCACCTCCTACCATAGACATGGGGTCCTTAATGCAATTATTTATTTTACATGACACTAATACGCACTTGTTCAGAGTCTATGCAGTCCATACTACATAGGTTCGAGGGCAAGCCCTTAATCGTTCTTCATCTTGTATGGTTCAATCCCTCGCCATGACTTAATCTACTACTGTAACTACGGTAAGTATCCTAGGTGTTTTATGAGTTACGAGCCCACATCTAGGCGCCCTGGAAAGAATCCCAATGCACTGACACATGACTCATCATGCAGGCATCCTGTGGTGACTTCACCTCCTACCATAGACATGGTACCACCCATAGTCACTAGACCACCTTATAAGCGTCGCCACCGGGACGATATTCTAGAGTAGTATCCACTTCCTACTCATGACGCATCATGGGACATCCTGTGAATACTCTCACGCCGCCAATCCTATGGCCATCATACTCATGTTTTTCTCTTACTTTCATCACATCTTCACTATGTATTTAATCCTTAATTTAATTGAATCATGAACAAAATCAATCCCTTAGGGTTAGCACCCCCACTATAACGGTCTTATTCATTCATTTAACATGACCCAATCTTGGTCTTTTCATTTCAAATATCATCTCAACATTTCTTTTATTGCTGGTATGAGGTTTAGCTACACCCTAGTTCTCAATTTCAACTCATAATCACAATATCCGGTTTTTCATACTCATAAAGTCTCTTTCATGATTAACACAATTCTCATTTCATGTTTATAGCATTTGTGTATTCATATTCATAAAATCTTTCATAACTCATCATGACATTCAATTTTGATTTCATGTACAATCTCATGCATAAACAAAAAGAATTCATTTTTCTAACTTGTCACATTCAATAATTTATTCTTTCTACATAATTCTCTTATTCTCATTTTAATCAATATTAATTTCACAATTCACATTTTCGATTAATTCCAAAATTCACACTTTCAATTTTCCCATTACTAAATCTCATTTTAAACTCCTTTAAACAACTCTTTTTTTTTCTTATCTAAATTTTTATTTGATTAAAAACTCTATAAAAAAAATTTAAATTCCCAAAAAAATCAATTTTTAATCTGAAACCCCTACATCCGGATTCGAACCCACGACGTCAAGCCACGTGGCACTACAGTGTCCGCACTGTGGCGCCCCCGCTAACCACAAAGCCAAAGCCTCTAAGGCGACAAAGAGATGGATTATTATCCATATGAATCGACTTTCGGGTACTCGGGATTTTTGAAAAAAAAATAAAAGTAAAAGGCTCTCGCCCAGTATCGAAACCAAGACCTCAGAGGTCAGCACACGGCTACAATAAATGCCACCGCACACATAACCACTTGGTCTAAGGGACCAGATTGCCTCAAAATAAGTTGGGTTGTTTTTGATATAGTTCTCTGTTCATTTCTATATTTTTTTCTATGATTCTCAAAACGGTTTTAGTTCTTTTTCTTCTCTTTTTGAATCAAAACTCTCCAGATTATAAACTATATAAAATTACAGTAAACCAGTATTTTTATAATCATTATTTGCCTTATAAAACATGCATTTTTGGTCCTATTTCATGTTCTATGTCCATAATTTCAACATTGAGAACAAATCACATTTCTACAAAATTAGACTCTAGATTTCCACAAAACTACTTTATTTCTTTGTTCTTCTACTTATTAATACCCTACAACATTTTTAGAATACAAAATTTTCATCTTTCTACGTTAGTGTTGCTTTAATTTAAACAATCAACTTACAAGATGCATTTAATCAATTTTTCATCTCATGAACACAAATTTCTCAATAAAGTATATTTCAAAACATATAGCATGACAACATGATAGATTTTAGCACATTCATTCACAATTTAATAACTAGCAATCAAATTGTCAAGCATTCTCTTAATTACCATCCTTTTTCTAAATAAGCAAACATGAGGCCAATTTCACTTAGTTTTCCCTTAATAATTCTATCATCTATTCCTAGCATGGTATCTAGATTAGAAGCATGAGAAACACCCACCTTTTGAAAAAAAACGAAAAGAAAAGCACCTAGAATCTCCTAGAATGCACGAAAGTAGCCTTCTCCTCCTAGATTGTGTTTCCAACTCGTCTCCTCCTTGTGCTTGATTGGAACCTGAGCCTCCCTTGCTCCTTTGGTGAAATGGTCGGCCTCTACTTGAAGGGACACATACACAAAATGCACACTCAATCTTTTACTCACTTTACTTCTCCATCTTTTCTCACTTTAATCTTTTTCTCTCTTAATAATTTCTAGTGTACTAGTGAGAAGAAACTAGGGTATTTATACATTTTTGGGATGTGAATAGATGGCTAGGATATAATCAAGGAGTTAGAGATCAAGGATCAAAATGAAATGGGAAGATGTAGTAACTTCCATGATCACATAACCACCCCTCAACACAACTCCACTCCCTCCATCTCTCCATGCCACAATCCGGCCACCCATGGGGTGTGCATTGCATACACTAGTGCATGCACGTGCCTCATCTAGTACCCCCTCCTAATAAGTTGTACATTATAAATTAATTTATTGTTTACTAAAAGTGTCTACACTACAAGTTATAACAATTAAAAGTTTAATTAATTTGTGGGCTTCAAAATAGTGGGCTTTTAGACTCACGGGTTATTAATAAAATATTTAATTAGTTAGGGTGGGCTTAAATTAGAAAAACAAGTTTAGGCTTTTAAAATAGGCTTTTTTTTATAGAAAATAAAGAGAAAGAAAGAAAGAAAAGTAATTGTTTGTTCATGTTATAAAAGAGATAATTTTTATAAGAAAAACATGTACAATAATTTGTACGTGCACAACACGTAAAATCAATAATTTCTCAAATAATAAAAGTTTATGATATTACAGGGTATATTCGCGGGTTCAACCTAGACCCGAACCACATAGTTGCGAACCGAATTCATGTGGGCAGATCGTGGGCGGGTCGCAGGTCAACCCGGCCCAATTGCTATCCCTAAGTATATGTTTACTTCAAAGACATGTAATTCCTGCATAATCTCCTTAAAGTCAAAAAGATGATGTATTAAAAATCCAACAGCTAAAACACTATTTTATGTTACATCATCTTTTTGACTTTAAGGAGATTATGAAGGAATTACATGTCTTTGCTACCCTCCCCCCCCCCCCCCCCCCCCCCCCCCCCCCCCCCCCCGCGTTCGTTACCCCTCTTACCGGTGCTCCACTTCCTTCCCTTCAACCTCCCCAACCGCACCCCCATTTCCTCCGCGACCCTGACGTCGATGACGATCGGAGATGGCGAGCTCCCCTTCGCTTCGTCGGTGGGCGGCGCGCCGATCGTGAGGCTAATTTTTTGATAAGCTCGCTGTTCCCAACGACGAGTGTAGTTAAAAAATTTGAAAATAACTCGTTCCCAAAAGCGGGGATCATTGTACTAAACTCGCTATTCAGAACAACGAGGATGTAGGAAATTTCGCATAGGGGAGCCAACACTTGGGAAAAAATGAAGTAGTTGTAATCTTATTAGATACTCATTGTTCCCAACAGCGAGTTTAGTAAAAAAAATCAAATTAACTCTCTGTTCCCAACAGCGATGATCTTATAACTACATGCGTTGTTGGGAATGATGAGTTTACTGAGCCACCACTTTATTACCCTGAAAACATAAGAGAATCAATTCACCAAATTTATTTATAACCCTTTCTCATCTCCTTCCCGATTTCAACCAAAACCCTAGCTCTAATCTTCATCTACTACCTCAATCATTGGTTAGCAAGTTCAATTGGTGGAATATCTAGCATTCCCCAACAAATCTCTAGCCACTTAGTTCGTTTGTTGACAACATTAAGGTATGTTTTTACATGACTCATACAATCTATATGAATAGGGTTGGGGTTATGATTAGAATTATGCTTTAACTTTAAATGAAATGTAGGTTTAGGGTTTATGTTAGGAATTGAAGATGGGTTATGTTTGGTTTAAAGATAAGGTTGGGTTTATGTAATGCACATAAAGTGTTCGATGAATTGTGTAAGTGATCAAATTCTTTGTTATGCACATTCGGTGTTCGATGTAATGCACAAGTGGTGACCCCACCCTTGTTAGTGCTGACTTGTTTGTGATAAATTGCATTTATATGTAGTAGTTGTACCTAAGAATTGTGTGTAGGCATATAATAAAGAAATGCAATGTAACACCCCTGCCCCAGCTCGAACAATTTATACAATTTTAGAAGACAAATTATTTATAGTACAACTGCACACCACAGGCTGCCTCTCAAAAGGTGGTTAACCGGATTGGTGACTCTTGATCAAAGTCATTATTATTTTAATATTATTTTATTCTAGTATGTTTCCGATATGGGACTAAATCCCACACTCTCTCCCTATTTTTTTGTAATGACGTCAGCACAGGAACTAAATAGAGCAGCATTTTTGCTCTTGTTCTACAACCGGGTGCCCCCACGACCGCCATGTCATCGACGTGTAATTCAAACCGCACAAGCATCTTACTGTATACACAGGGGACCCACCTTCACATTTTAATTCATTCTGTTTACCAATATGCCATCACCAACTATATATATATATATATATATATATATATATATATATATATATATATATATTAGTTCTTTGAAATTACGGGATGTTACATGCAATGTAGTTAATTATATACATTACAATTTTTACAGGCTCAAAATGACACGACCTAGCGGTTCTAGGTGCCGTCCTCCTAGTGCATCTGAGCGGGGGAAATCTCCTGTAGCGGTTGAAGTTGTTATTTATAGTTCCGAATTTCATGGTATATATCTATTTCATTAGACCGGTATTAGTTAACAACAACTATGATTTCGTTGCAGGATGATACTGACACCCCTACTCTTTCGAACACCACATACACATGAAGATGCACCTGGGGGTCCCGGTCCAATAGTCCCGTCATTACTTAGAATGCAAGCCTCTCAAAGATCGAATTTCGTATGGCAAGGTGAGTCGAAGGACTTGACTTTCCGAAAGCACAAAACGTTACCTCTACAAGATCGCATCATTCCATACTTGGTAGAGGCGGGATTCTATGGAGCTGCCCTAATGGGGGCAATAAAATTGGATAGGGGTCTCCTAACTACTCTACTAGAGAGATGGCGACCGGAGACTCATTCATTTAACCTACTGCATGGTGAGATGATGGTGACTTTACAAGATGTTGCCTTAATTACTGGACTTCCGATAGATGGTATAGCTATAACTGGAAGTTGGAGCGCCGATAAGTTTTATCTTGTAAGACAATACCTCGGTATGGATCCGACTGAACAGACTTTTATTGGTACAACTTTTAAGCTTTCATGGCTAATGAAGTTGTTTGATAACTACTTAAATCCAGAGTCGTCTGAGTATCAAGTACAGTGCTATACCCGAGCATATTTTATGACGCTCTTTGGTGGTGTGATATTTCCCAAATCAACGGGAAACTGAGTACCATTGATGTATTTGCAATTGATCATGGATATTGCACTAGCCGGCCAGTTTAGTTGGGGTAGTGCTGCATTGGCCGTCCTTTATAGAAATTTGTGTCATGCTTCGTTAAACAATGTCCAGGCGGCATGACCGATGTTGATACTACAAATGTGGAGCTGGGAGCGATTCCACATTAGTTGGTCGCGCATTAGAGTCCAACATCCGGTGTGGAGTTTGGGGGTGTTTGGAGCCGATAGGTATGCTCCGATTGGTGTTTATTGGGCTGGCGACCACACACCCCTCACATATTATCGAGATGAGCTCGACCAGTTGCGGGTAGAATGCGTAGTGTGGGAACCGTACACCAACGAGAGATTGGAGACGTTGCCGCTATGTTGCATAGAACATAGTGAACTTTGGTTGACAACTGCACCTCTTATCCACTTCTCCATCGTAGAGCATCATCATGTAGATCGAGTACTTAAACAATTTGGTCTACAACAAGAGATGCCAGCCACACGAACGTATGATACTACCTTACATGGTGTCACAGGGATAGGTCATTTGCCCGATATCGACTGGGTCGGATATCACCATAATTATGTCCACTCTTGGAATGAGCATCGTAGGGAAATGGTCATTGGTTGAATTCCTCCTTACGATGGACGAATGCGTGACGCGTACTTGGCGTGGTATACTAGGATCACGCGGTTAGTAATCGCACCTCCCATCGATACTCCCGCCCGAGTGATACTTCCGATACCAATGCGAGATAGGGAACCATCTTCCGGCCACTCATCTTAACAACCGATGTTCCAACCGAAGGCGAAGACTTTGGCAACCATGGTAAGAAAGTTTAATATGTTCATTTGTACATTTGATTTTTATTTTGGAACACATCTTCTAACCGTAATATTGTTACTCTGTTGAAATATTAAATTATCAATAATTGTAGGTGGAGAACGCATGGGAGATTGCTAGAATGGCGGTTCGACGTTTGTCAAGTAGCACATCCGATGTGACTGATGCTGTGAAAGAGTTCACACACGAGATTCTAGCACCGTGTAGACGATCTCTTGATGTAGTTAGTGAGCTGATGCTATGAAAGAGTTCACACACGAGATTCTAGCACCGTGTAGACGATCTCTTGATGTAGTTAGTGAGGGGCTTGCATTCGATGCATTTATGGAAGCACATCGTTTATCAAGTCAATGTGGGTGTGCACCGCCCCCCACTGCTCCAACACAACTCGAACAAGAGATTCAACATGAAGATGAGGGCCAAGGTTCTGAACTCCATAGAGTACCTCAAGAAGATGCGCTTCTCATATCTCAAATAACACAAAAGACACAAACTCCAAAGAAGCGCAAAGTTGTCGCGCACCGACACCGTAAGCAGCCGACTAGGTATACGCTGAGTTAGAAAATTTCTAAATTTGGGTTCTGAAGATGTGGTTGTGATATAGATCAAACCTTATGAAGTTGTGAATTTTATGGTCTCGTTTAGTATGAAAGATGTAAAATTAGTATGAAGTTGTCATGTTTTCATATTGTATGAAGTGGTGTTGTTTCTTTATGTTAACCAAGTTGTGATTCTTTACCATGTTTCAGCTTGTTTTAATATTTTGAACCAATTTGTGCTTGTTCTGATTATTTTTGTGGCAGTTGTGATGATTATTAAAGATGTATGGGTTCTCATTATGTTTTCGTATTACCCATTAATTTATGTGTATGTCGATGAGAATGCTTAGAGAACTCGACAAAGGAACTGTGTTGTTGTATGTAGAAAATGATTTGGTTGCTAATTGATGGGTAGTTTCTTTTATTTAATCAGTAAACTTGCTCTTCCCAGTGGCGAGTTTAGTACGTTCACCCTCGCTGTTGTGAAGAGCAAGTTATTCGTATGGATCCAACAGAGGCTTTTCGTCTCTCTGTGAACTCACAAAAACCACCACAGTCGTTGTTCCCAATAGCGCACCTAGTACATACGCCCTCGCTGTTGGGAATAACGAGCTTATGGTGGTTTGTTTTTGACAAGCACGTTGTTCCCAATAGCGAGGACGTATGTACTAGGCGCGCTATTGGGAACAGCGACTGTGGTGGTTTTTGTGAGTTCACAGAGAGACGAAAAGTCTCTGTTGGATCCATACGAATAACTCGCTCTTCCTAACAGCGAGGGTGAGCATACTAAACTCGCCATTGGGAAGAGCGAGTTTACTGATTGAATCAAAGAAACTACCCATCAATTAGCAACAAAATCAATTTTCATTTACATACAAATAACTAAATGGTAAGCACACAAGATTCCAAATAGTAAGACAAGTTCAACATGAACACAACAACCACATAAACAAAGAAATAGTAATACAAGTTCAACCATAAGGCTTCAACAACAAAAGATCAGAAATAATATTACAAGTTCAACATTTATCTAATAATATTACAAAAGCAAAAGTTGAGTTAAGTCATCATGCTGGTTGTTGCACTGATGATGATGATATATTCGGCCTTCTTGTTCATTGTCGCGATGATGATCCTGTAAATACGGTCAGAAATTATATGTTATTTCAAAGGAAAATATTACATATTCAAGAGTATGTAAGAAAATTTTGATTCAGTAAATTTCTGGCCTATGTCCGTTCCACGGCATAACGCTTGTTGTGACATTTTAAACCACATTTTGAACAAGTTAAAACTGGACGGCTCATATCATCTCCCACATTCATATCGTTGCGAATACGTTTGGTCCGCGGATGACTTGTTATGCATTTTCTAAGACTTGGATCAGCGATAAGTTTTGGACCAGTTTGGACTGACCAATATGCTTCATCAGGCATTGGGTAGAAGATGAGTGCCCATGTTAGAATTAAGTTTTTCACTGAAAAGAATTGATCTACATAAGAGCAAACAAAACCTATGATATGCATGAGGCTCATTCTATACACTGATTTTTGTCTCCATCACAGACAAAATACCCGGATGACGATCAGAGATGATACACAATACTTGTCAATCCGTTACAAATTCTCGAATACAAGACATAAACCATGGCCATGTAGCTATACTTTCACCATCGATTAATGCAAAAGCGAAAGGAAATAACTGATTGTTTGCATAAGGAGCAACAACTATTAATAGACATCCTTTATACTTTCCATACAAAAATGTGCCATCAACGCTTATAACTGGCCTGCATGATTTAAACTCTTCGATCGACGGCCCAAATGCCCAAAACACCGACTTGAATGTTTCCTCACTAACACAGTGTTGACTTTATCCCAATGGACAACAGTGCCTGGATTTGAAACCTGTAACACTGATAAAAGAGCAGGAAACTTCTCATATGCTTCTGCAAACCCTCCGTATAGCTATTCAATAGATTTATGCTTTGCACGCCACGCCTTGCTATATGATATTTGATACTTGAATCGAAGTTTGACAATCTCACCTATTGCCTTCAGGGTTATTCCAGTTTGTGCCTTCACAACTTGCAATATCAAACCCGAAACTAGCTTTGAGTCCACTTTTGACTGGTCTTGATTAATTGATGGATTAACACATGTATGTGGCCCATCTATCATCTACACAATAAAGTATGTTTGCCCTTTTGGTACAAATGCACGAAATCTCCAAGCACAATCGGGACTACTGAATCTCCCAAGTGATGGATTTACTGCCCTCTCCGCTTTTGTATACAGTTTTAGTGCCATTTTACATTTGACGTTGTACACGGTGGTCGATGATTTCACTATTACGAATTCGCGGTGTTGATTTATTGAAAATGTTTTGACCGCATATTGGACATCTTCTTTTGTTTCAAACATTTGCCCAGTGTATAAAGCATCTTCGCCGGCATCAAGAATTGAAGGGCCGTCATGTTAATGAATAACCGCATTATTAACCCAGTCAATCGATTCAGATTCAACTGAATATGCAATAAACCCCTGTTGAGAAGAGGAGTGTCTACGACCTTCATTGTACTGAACGTTGTCTTCACAATTACTTTGTGTCTTACCTCAAACATTAGCTACGCTAGCTTCTTCATCTTCTTCAAGTTCTTCACCCGTCTCATCTTCATCACATTCTTCTTCCTCATCGACATTTAAATCGTTGTTCATACATGCAGGATTGAATAAATCTCCCATATTTTTATTGTTTACCGAATCGCGTATGAATTGAGAAGACCAGACAACTCGTCTTTAATGTTATTTGGTTCGGTTGGGATTGAGAATGTATCGTCGAAGTTCCTCAAATCTTCACGAGTGTTCGTCAACCTAACGGCGATGTTCCTTAGTTCTTGAATCGGGACTTCACCTGATGTGTTTGGAGTACGAAGAATATTACACTGGCGAATTGTCATCGGTATTTTCTCAAGGTACATCTCAACAACTGTCCAATTAGAGTATTGATCTAGTGAGCATCCAATCACTCCAGCAAGAGCATCATCATCGATGATGGGAGCGACCATGAAATATTGCCCTTCACCTTTTGACGCAGAGTACCGACATTGAATTTTAATCATCCATTCAACTCGATCCCAGCTAGCAATTTCATACAACTTATTGACTAGTTCATGTTTTCTAATGTTACGATCAACCCAAATGACTTGTGATTCAGCACCTCTATAACTGTATCCCACTTTCGGGTCACGATAACTTTCTCCTCCGTAATAACACCAAACAGGTATTTTGTATTCCATACCTACACGTAAATAAATAAATTAATTTTTTTGACCATCATCAATCCATAATCCACACTCAATTGGATATTTCGTCAAATACTAAGTGGGCATCCAAAATGTCACCACAACCAACATATTTTACACATTATTTTTAACTATAACTAACTAATTTGATAAATCTCAAACCTAACCGTTCAATTTGAAGCAATAGAAACATAAATTATGTTTCAGATTTTTTCCAATTTAAAGAATATAAACAAGTGTTCAACAATAGAAACAATATCTTTATGGAGATGATAATCTGGATTCTGAGAAGGAGTGAAGAATGAATGCTCTTCGGTATCCATGAAAACATTCACCACGCTTCTATGAATGCCAAGAAGAAGGAAGCTAGGGTTTTGGGTTTATGTGGAGAAAGGGTAGAGAGATTTAGAGAGAAAGAAATGAGAGAAGAGTTGAGTTGAATCGGGTAAGTCAATTAGGGACCCAGTATACTCACTATTCCTAACAGCGTGTTTGGTATATTTCACCACGCTGTTGGGAACAGCAAGTATCTTATAAGATTACAAGTACTTCGTTTTCCCCCAAGTGTTAGCTCCCCTCTGCGAAATTTCCTACATCATCGCTCTGCCGAATAGCGAGTTTAGTACAATGATCCTTGATTTTGGGAACATCGAGTTATTTTCAAAAAAAATTAACTGCACTCATCATTGGGAACAACGAGCTTATCAAAAAATTAGTATTAAACTCGCAATGTCCCACTGGCGAGCATGAAATAACTAAACTCGCCGTTGGGAACGGTGAGTTTAGTTGTTGTGTGCACGAGCGCAAATAATTTGGGACTATCATCCTTTTGCAAATATTTTCTAAAATTGGCATTAAAAAAAAATTCTCTTTTTCGCGTTTTCTCTCATATCAATATAGATATATGTCGTAAATGTTTGAAAAGAATTAGAGTAATGCTACATCCACTACCAATCCACTACCAAGTTCACTACATTTCTCTTCACTACCTTAGGTGGCACACTCCAATAGGTAGGAGAAGAGAGAGTAGGTGGAAGAACTCTCCAATAGGAGTATGCCACCTTAGGTAGTTGATGCGGTTTATTTCTGGGAGACGTGTGGATGCACCAGGTGTGAGTTCGGACTCAATTTGTATTTGAAGGAGAAAGCTGCTCGTCTGACGACCCTCGGCTGACCGGGCGGAACCTGCGGCGACCTCGGAATGAGGCGGAGATCTGGGCTCGGATCAGAGGGTTCGGATCCGATGTCTTGTGTACCTGCAGACGGTCCTGAAACACCGGGGTTTATCCCGGTGGCGAACCCTCCGACGATCTAGTCAGTCTCTGTGAGAGAGTAGCAATAACTAGGTGAATTTAAGTGGTAAAAGATTGATTACCTCAAAAGGTGGGTGAGGGCCTAGTATTTTTAGAGAATCCCAACCGGGTTTGGTTCCGCTTGGGGGCCGGGTCTGGATCCGAAAGCCCATGGGCCTGACGTGGCAGAAGGCCCAGGGGGTTTAGGGCAGACGTGGCAATACCAGGAGCGGTATAGGGCTGACGTGGCAGAACCCTTGGTGGTATTTGGAGCTGACATGGCTGATCGTGGGTCTCCTGCACTTCTGGGAGAATCGGAGGGCCTAGGCTGTGCCAGGTTATCCCCCTGCTTCGCCAGAAAGGGGGGACGGCCCGTGGGGCTGTCACGGATCGGAGGCCGAGGACCACTGAGGCTCATCGGATACGAGGAGGCCAGTTCTGTAGGGGTGAACTTGAGGTTCGGCGCCGACCCTGAAGTGGTTCGAAGCCGAACTAGATTGCTATTTTTAACTTTCTTGAGTGAGAGTTGTATTGGGTCCTGGTTGGGCCCCCAGGCCATTTTTACCCTACCACACAAGCCCCTCACTCCTGCGGGGGTGCGGGAGCTAGCCGGGGAGGAGTGTTCATGGTCGTGGAAATGGGATGGCGCATCGCTGGGCCTTCATGAGGGGGTTGCCCTGAGGCTTGACCGAACCTCGAGCTGGCGAGGGTTTATGGGTAGGTGAGGGCGTTGGCAAACCGTTGAATCTTCCGGAGAAGAGTACCCTGGTGCCAGACCGAACCTCGAGATGAGGAGGGATTATGGGTCGGTAAGGGTGATGGCGAGCCGTTGGCCTTCCTGAGAAGACCACCCTGGTGCCAGACCTGACCTCGAGCTTGGCGAGGGATTATGGGTCGGCAAGGGCGATGGCGAGCCGTGAAGCCTTCCTGAGAAGACTACCCTGGTGCTAGACCTGACCTCGAGCTGGCGAGGGATTACGGGCCAACAAGGGTGATGGCGAGCCATTGGCCTTCCTGAGAAGACCACCCTAGTGCCAGACCTGACCTCGAGCTTGGCGAGGGATTACGGGTCGGCAAGGGCGATGGCGAGCCGTGGAGCCTTCCTGAGAAGACTACCCTGGTGCTAGACCGGACCTCGAGCTGGCGAGGGATTACGGGTCAACAAGGGTGATGGCGAGCCGTTGGCCTTCCTGAGAAGACCTCCCTGGTGCCAGACCTGACCTCGAGCTTGGCGAGGGATTACGGGTCGGCAAGGGCGATGGCGAGCCGTGGAGCCTTCCTGAGAAGACTACCCTGGTGCTAGACCTGACCTCGAGCTGGCGAGGGATTACGAGTCAACAAGGGTGATGGCGAGCCGTTGGCCTTCCTGAGAAGACCTCCCTGGTGCCAGACCTGACCTCGAGCTTGGCGAGGGATTACGGGTCGGCAAGGGCGATGGCAAGCCGTGGAGCCTTCCTGAGAAGACTACCCTGGTGCTATACCTGACCTCGAGCTGGCGAGGGATTACGGGTCGGCAAGGGTGATGTCGAACTGTTGTGCCTTAGAGCGTTTGAGCGGGGGTAGCCTGCCGTTTCTGCAGAGCATTGAAGGCTCTCCGGGATCTGTGTGATGGTCCAATTTCCTAGGGGCATTAATGGCGCCGCCTAATAAATGCAGATAGCACATGGGCTTCCGTCGATTGGCTTTCCCCGTGTCATAATGGTTGGTCTATGGGGGAGGCTATAAATACCTCTCCCTCCACAGCGGGTTTGATCACAGCAGGGGTGGTCTATTGGCCATCGGAGGTGTCTGCTTCGGCGGACGCTTGTCTTTTGCAAAAAATTTTCAACCCTGGCAGTGTCGGAGAGGTGGTTACTCTGCCGCCCGGATCTTCTCTTGGATCTGATGGCTCTTGATACGGTAGCCAGATCCAGGGGAGATCAGGGCGAGGAGGTAACGGCCGAAATCCGTACCGGTAGAAAAGGAGCCTCGGATTGGTGGTGGCTTTGCCGTCTGGATCCTTTTTCGGGTCAGACGACCCTGACACGGTTGTTTGGCCCGAGAGAGAACTAGACGGGAGGGACACCAACCGTATTCCGGTCTTGGGGCTGAAGAGCCTCAGATAGAGGGGTCGCCTCCGATTAGGGGCTGGCCACTCTGTCTTCCGATAGGGCTCCAGGCGATGGTGGTTTTTGTCCCACCCTCGAACAGTTCGGGGTTTCGGCGCCAACCCGAGGCCGTAAGCCCCGAGCTGCTCGGGGATGAGAGGGGAACCGATCGAGCGCTGGAGCCCGGGGCGTCTGTCGAAGGACGGCGCCTTAAACCTTAAGTAAAACGTTTTTTCCGTCGTATACTCCATCCGAACCGACCCCTGAGTCTGGCCGCCAGCCTGGCACCCGATGATGTCAGCAGCGCACGTTTCGAGGACGTGGCTCGATTTTCCAGGCGGCAGTTGTACGTCAATCGGTGAATAGTAATTGCGGAAGTCGAGGAGTCGTTCTTATCCTTTATAAGTATTCCCCCTCCTTCTCTCGCCCACTTCTTTCTTGCTGCTTTCTTTCTTAAAAAATCTTCCAACCATTCAGCGCTCGTTCTTGCAGTTTGCTGTACTAGGCTCGTCCTTCCGAAGCGGCCCCAGGTTAGTTGGTAAGTTCATTTAGTTTAGGCACAGATGGATAGGGCTCAGTCCGGCTCGTCAGCGTCGACGTCTAGGGGGGAAGTGAAGCGAGCCTCCACATCGACGTCGTGGGAGGAGCCCGTGCTTGAGGAGGAGTCGGTGCACGCTGCGGAGCCTTCCGATTCAGTTTCGTGGGAGGAACCAGTAGGTGAGGGGGAGGTGGTACACAAGATGAGGCCGTCACGCTCCCGACGTCCCTTCGTGGTGGAGAGTAGCGAGTCGGAGGAAGCCAGTGATGGTTCGGACGACATCCAGGTACTGGAGTTGTCTTCCGAGGAGGAGGAGGGGGGCGAGGGCGACACAATGAGGAGATCCACCGTTCAGGGTGCGGGCTCGAGTTTCACGCCGACAGGCCTGGGGCCTTTATCTACTCCCTCGTCGGAGCGAGCCAAGAAGAGGAAGAGGGCCCCGAGGAAGGCGGGGTCGAGGACTGGCGGTTCGAGCCAGGCGCCCGTTTTCCGCAATTTGACGACAGGTTTGCCCGTACAGCCGAAGCCTTTCCGTCAGTATCCCGACGATCTTTCTGACAAGAAGCTCTTCGGTGTGCAGCCCTCTTCGCCCAGTCGGAGGAGGGTGATGATGGACACGATCCCAACTGTCTTGGAGGGCGGGGATTTGGAGGTTCTGCAGCTGGCGTATCACATAGGGCCTGGCTACGAGTTGTTGTTGCCGAGCTCTACTGTGCGCCCCACCGATTCCGTTTCTGCTTGGTATTGCATCTTCCCAGTGGATGCTTTCATCTCCGGGCTGAGGTTGCCAGTCCACCCGTTTGTTCGGGATGTGCTGAACTGGGCCTCCTTGGCGCCAATGCAGTACGGGCCGAACTCTTGGAAGCAGATTATCTGCTTTGTGCTGATGTGCGAGGAACAGAAGGTACCCCTGCGGCTGAATGTGTTCCGTGCGATGTTGATGATCAGCTCGGCGGCCGAGGGTGTTTACTATATCTCTCCCCGGAGTAAGGGGAAGGTCGTTCACAGTCATCCGGACTCCATCAAGGAATGGAAGAAAAAATATCTGGTGATCCGGAGTGAAGAGCCCTGGGACATTCCCACTCGATGGAATCACTCCAAGCCAAGCTATCAAACGCCGAGGCCGAGGGATCTGTCGGCCGAGGAGTGGGGATTTGTCGAGCGCCTCCGTTCGTCACCCAGCGTTGATTGGACGAAGGTGACGGAGGCTAACTTGGCGAGCGTTGGACTGAGCCCAGCCGTTATGTGAATGTAGTTGTTTCTTTTCCTTCGGTCCTTTCGTACTTTCTTGCTCATTGCTCTTAATGGTTTTTTCTGCAGATATGGACGAAGCATCGATCAAGGCAAAGAGGTTCGCCATGAGGAAGGAGAAGGCCGAGAAGAAGGGGGAGGCGGCGAAGAGGCCGAGGGGGTCATCCCTAGTCATCTCGGAGGTCCAGCCCGAGCCGGGGACCAAGAGGATTCGCTCGGAGACGAGCAAGGGGGCGGCTACTTCGAAGGGCCAGAGCCTAGTGAGGGCCTCCGTTCTTGATAAGGGGAAAGGTCCCTTGGTCGAGGTCGAGGAAGAGGACCCGGTGGTGGAGTTGCTGCGGCAGCGGTGGGCTCCGGACTGGTCGGTCCGGATGGGGGACCGTCTAACCGAGGAGGCCCAGGCCGTCGAGGTGGTGGAGAAGTTGGCGACCCCTCGCGACCGTAAGGCGATGGAGGGCGAGCCCATGGAGGTGGCGTTCACGCGCCTGGCGCAGGCCACCGTGCTGGTAAGTCCGTCGACCTTATTCTCCTTGTTAATTTTTCTGCGAAAGGCTTTTCCTTATCTGCGCTCGTTGGTCACAGGCTTGCATGCAGGGGGCTAACATGAAGAACCTCTACGAGGCATCCCTGGCACAAGAGCGAGCTCGGGCGGAAAAGAGCGAGCGGGAGATGAAGGAAATGCGGATCGAGCTCGAGGGTTCGCACAAGAGGGAGCAGCAGATGAAGCTCGAGCTCGAGGCCAAGGATGCGGAGTGGGGGAAGAAGGTGGCCTCCTTGAAGAAGAAGTTCGCCAAGGAGAAGGAAGAGGTGACGACTACGGGCCAGATGATGGTGATCAAGGCCCAGGACGCGTGTTATGCGAAGGCCCTCAGCCATGTGAGGCACTTCTACCCGACCATCGATCTATCCAATTTTGAGTACGACATGGAGATCGAGGGGATGTCGAAGACTCCTGGCGAAGAAGGGCCTGCTTTCGACCCACCGGCCGACCCATCTGTGCATCCGTCTGTTGATGCTGAGGTGGGACAATAAGCTGTATAATTCTGTCTTTCTTTTCTCCCTCTCTTGACTGTATTTGCCTCCCGCGGACTGGCCACCGCCTTTTTTGTAAGGAGTACTGAAATTTATAGGAAAAAGTTTTTTGGCCGGCCAAGTGTTTTGAACTCGGATTTTTCTAAATCTTCTTGCGTGTGTGCATTGGGTTGGCTGGTTCTCCTGTAGGTTGTGGCTCCCCTTCCCGAGGTGGACCCCCGTCGTTCTGACGTGGCGTGGCTCCGGAGCAAGGTTGAGGCCCTGGAGGCTGCGTTGGTCTGCCACCGAAGGGGGGCTCGTGACACTGATGCGGCTTTGAACTTTTATCGGAATAAGTCTGAAGCCTTAAGCGAGGAGGCGAGCCGGCTGAGGAGGGCGATGCTGGATCGGGAACTCGGCGGTGCGAGCCTTGGACAGGCAGTGTTGGGTGCCTCGGTGCCGAGGCCCACTTCTGAGAGGTTACCTCGCGATGTCTTTGCGGAGAAAGAAATGGAGATACACCGTTACAATATTATGCTGGGTGCCTCGGCATCTTCCTCGGTGGGTCGGCAAGCGGAGGGGGTTCCCTCTGCGCTGCTGCTGTTGCAGCGTACGCGACCAGATGACGCCAGAGCTCCGTGGCTGGGGAGTCGACCGTAGCTGAGTTCAAGGACCATCATAACGAGGAGAGGGATTTTAGTCACTCGTTCGGAGTAATCCCGCCCTTCAGCGGACCCGAGGGGCTCTAAGATGGCGACTTCCTCCAGTTTGAGATGAGTGGAGCGGTCCTGTAACGGTCTTTGTTTGTTTTCTTAGGACGAAATAAAAGGGTACGAATAAAGAATCATGTTCCTTCTTTGCTTCGGCTAGTAGTGTAGTGAACGATGGTGGTTTTTAGGGAGAGTCCACCGATCCGCGAGGGATCGAAGTGGGGCCTTAGGGAGAGTCCCCAGCTTGGATTCGGTTGGAGCCTACCGAGGCGTTGGGGACGATACCGGAGTGAGGACTCAGGCACCGATCTCATTATCTGGCGTTAGGATTTTAACAAGAGATCTCTTTTGTATAAGATAAGGAGGGCCGCTAAGACGGCCCTGTACACATGAGTGTTTACACAAAAACGTGTTTACATTTAGCCAGGCTATAGCCTATGTTTGTCCTTCGAGGAGTTTCATTAGGTACCCGGCTTCGACTGGGGTCTCCTCCCGCTCGGTGACAGGTTTGGAAGCAGGGCCGTCCCTCTCAGGTTTGAACTCGACGGTGTCGAGGGAGAACACACCTCCCCCGACGGTGGTCATGTAGCACGATCGCGCTGCTTCTTGGCTACCTCGGACAGTGCCGACTCCTTGCAGGGTGGGAAATTTGAGTTTCAGATGGTAAGCCGAAGGCACCGCTTGGAGGGAGCATAGTCCGGGTCGGCCGAGTATGGCGTTGTAAGCCGCCTTGACGTTGACCACCATGAAGTCCATGGACTCGGTCCTCTTGACAGGAGCCGATCCTGCGGTAACGTCGAAGGTGACAATCCCTTCTATCACGACAGGGATGCCGGAGAACCCATGCAAGGTGTATCCGGCCGGCTTGAGCTTGCCTCTAGGTAGCTTGAGATTCTCGAAGGCTTCGAGGAAAAGAATATTAACCGAGCTGCCGTTGTCGACGAGGATTCAGCGAACTTCACAATTAGCCATGTGGAGATTAATGATGAGGGCATCGCAGTGGGGTAGGAGAACGCCTTCGAGGTTCTCTCCTGAGAAGGAGACCGGCATCGGCTGTAGCTTGGGCGAGGGATTGTCGTGGACAGCATTCACCTCCCGGATGAAGGCTTTTCGGGAAGTATTGATCTCCTCCCATTGGCCCTCCGTGGACACAGTGCAAGATGAAGGGCGTATCTGCGGCTCCCTCGGATTCGGGATCCCGACCCTGGATGCGGTTCGGGGTAGGGTTCGGAGGCGAGGACCTCCGGTTCCTAGTATCTCGTCGATTCCGCGGGACTTCTCGGGTGAATTCTCGGAGGTACCCCCTGGAGATGAGTTCCTCAATTTCGTCTTTCAGGGCTCGGCACTGGTCGGTTTCGTGCCCGTGATCTCTGTGGAAGCGGCAGTAGAAGCGTTGATCTCGATTCTTGTTGTTATTAGATCGGGGGGGTAGTCGGACAATGCCTTTGTCTTCGATTTCTAAGAGGATGGCGGATACGTTATGCGTCAAGGGAGTGTACCTCTCGAAGCGGGGGACCGGAGGGACCTTCTTCATGGCCCTCGCGTCCCTCGGAGCTTTCTTTGATGGTTCGACCTCTTCGACCTTCCGCTTTCCCTTCCCGATGGCCTCCTTGGTATCTTCGGGGTTAAGGGCCTCTTCTGCCCTAATGTATTTCTCGACCCTGTTGAGGAGATCGGGAAAGTCGATGGGGGGTCTCTTCGCCAGAGAAGCTTTCAGCTGTCCATGATGAACGTTGTGCCGAAAGGCCGCAGAGACGACGTCTGGATCAAGAGAGGAGACCGACCTCGCCTCCGTGGTAAATCTCCGAACGAACACTCTGAGGGACTCTCCCTCTATCTGCTTGAGCCCAAGTAAAGAGGCGCTAGTCCTTTCCACCTTCCGGCTGGTGACGAAGTGGGCGAGAAAATTGCCCTCTAGTTGGTCGAAGGAGTAAATGGAGCCGGGGGTGAGTTTCGAATACCATTCACGAGCCGGACCCCGAAGCGTGGCGGGGAAGGCTCGGCATAGCAGGGGATCCGAGGCGCTGTGAATCATCATGAGGGTTTTGAAACCTTCCATGTGATCAGCGGGATCTCCCTCGCCGTCGTAGGTCTCGAACTGAGGTGGTCGGAAATTCCTGGGTATTTCCGCTTGGAGGATGGGAGCGGAGAAGGGAGGTCGGACAGGTCTGTACCCCTGAGCCGCCCGTCGGTCGCCGTCTCCTATATGATCGAGGCGATCCTCCATTTCTTGGAGGCGCCTTAGGAGTATGCCATCGTCTTCTGGCTGGTTTGTTGAAGGGCGCGACGCGCTGGTCTCGGCATCCGACCCTGTTTGGGAGTGGAGGGTTTCATCCCTGGGGGTCCGTCGGAGGGCCCCGAAAATTTCTCTCCGGAAGTCTTGGAACTCCTTGTGAGTGACGGGGGCTCCCTCGACCCGGTTTGGTCGGTCTGGAGGCTGCCTTCCGATGCGGCTGAGTGCCGACCTCCGTCCCTCGGGCGGCGGTCTCGGATGGTTCGGGGCCGGGTTGGAAGCGGCCCTTCCCCTGTTGCGGCTAATCTGTCGGTTGACGATTACTCCCCGTAGGTCGGGCTGGACTGTACGGGTGGCGCTTCGCCGGGATCCCTGATGGGAATCTCCGTGCCTTGATGCGCGTGGCCCGGCATTGGTATTTGGTGGGGGTGTGTCCCGTCGGTTGACGGAGGACGTGGCCCCCTTGCCCTTGGAGGCCATGAGAGTTCGGCTGTCGAGGTCGCTCGATGGTCGGGCTCGGGTCGGCTTCTGAAGCAGTGTTTCCCACAGACGGCGCCAACCTGATGCGGTTTATTTCTGGGAGACGTGTGGATGCACCAGGTGTGAGTTCGGACTCAATTTGTATTTGAAGGAGAAAGCTGCTCGTCTGACGACCCTCGGCTGACCGGGCGGAACCTGCAGCGACCTCGGAATGAGGCGGAGATCTGGGCTCGGATCAGAGGGTTCGGATCCGATGTCTTGTGTACCTGCAGACGGTCCTGAAACACCGGGGTTTATCCCGGTGGCGGACCCTCCGACGATCTAGTCAGTCTCTGTGAGAGAGTAGCAATAACTAGGTAAATTTAAGTGGTAAAAGATTGATTACCTCAAAAGGTGGGTGAGGGTCTAGTATTTATAGAGAATCCCAACCGGGTTTGGTTCCGCTTGGGGGCCGGATCTGGATCCGAAAGCCCATGGGCCTGACGTGGCAGAAGGCCCAGGGGGTTTAGGGCAGACGTGGCAATACCAGGAGCGGTATAGGGCTGACGTGGCAGAATCCTTGGTGGTATTTGGAGCTGACATGGCTGATCGTGGGTCTCCTGCGCTTCTGGGAGAATCGGAGGGCCTAGGCTGTGCCAGGTTATCCCCCTGCTTCGCCAGAAAGGGAGGACGGCCCGTGGGGCTGTCACGGATTGGAGGCCGAGGACCACTGAGGCTCGTCGGATACGAGGAGGCCAGTTCTGTGGGGGTGAACTTGAGGTTCGGCGCCGACCCTGAAGTGGTTCGAAGCCGAACTAGATTGCTATTTTTACCTTTCTTGAGTGAGAGTTGTATTGGGCCCTGGTTGGGCCCCCAGGCCATTTTTACCCTACCACAGTAGTGAAAAAAATAGTAGTGAAATTGGTAGTGACTAAAGCATTACTCAAGAATTTATATAGCCTGACCACCACTGTTTCATCTTTCATCTGACGTCATTGATGGGCCACACCTTCCAAAATATTAGTCCTCATCCATAACATGTTCAGCTTCTTTGTCCAACAACAAAATAACCACAAATTCAGAAGAATAAAAAAAACCCAAGTCCGTCATCTCTAATTGACCCCAGTAGGTGTACAAACAAACAAACATGCGGGCCAAAAAAAAAAAAAAAAAAAAAAAAAAAAAAACAAAACAATACCATGCATAGTTACAGAGACTTTTTGGGTAAGAAAAGAATATAAAAATATCTTATAATTAATATTATCAACTAAACTAACTAACTTTGAGTGTTCACATTATATAATTTTTGAGGATGAGTTTGTTGCAGACTGCAGAGTCCAAGTAGTGTGTTAGCTAGGAGCCACCATAACAGGGGCCTGCCTGCCCTCTGCCAAAAGACAACCACCCAGAAGAGGTTTCTGCTGTAGTTACTTGATGGTGGTGGTGGTGGTTATGGGGCCCAAAGCTAGTACAGCAAGCACTGCCTGGACTCAGGTGGTTGTGGACCCCCTCGTACGTTGTGATCACATACTGTGGATCTTCGCGATCCCTCTCTACTCGCTTCTTCACTCCACAGCCTTCCCTCGAGCACCGATAGTAATTCCTAGTATAATTAATCAGATAGATTGAATGAGAGAGGTGGATGGTTTGCATATTGTTGTGTGGATATGCAACTTCAATCATGTATATTGCACATATATAAATAGTTATACAAATGACTATATATTCAGTATGAAGCAAATTCTGAGTTTTCAGTTGCCGGCCGGAGATTTTTGTTATTATCTTGAGCATAAGTTTTATCTCCAACCTCAACGTACAGAATTATTACAGTAAATGAGACATAATCGTCCCTGCATATATATATGCAGATAGAGATTTATATATGAGCCATGATCTGACAGACAAGGATATTCAAGGGAATGACTGAATTATATAGTTTTAATGTAAACACATCTATATATATATAGTTTTAATGTTTATGCATGTTGTGGTATATATATTTCTAGCTATGTAATTAATTACTTTGTCATTTTTGCTTAATTGTTTGGGTGTATGCATTCCTCTCTGCTCTTTCACAGAGTTTTGTTTGGTTACACTAACTATATATATTAATTATTGCTAGCCAGCACCAGCTCGCACATATATAATTGATTTTAGCCATATCTGAAGCTGCATGTGGCCGGGTGCCAAAGTATAAGGACAGGAGAGGAGAATATCTATAGCTAGCTTAATTCTCTTAATTTCCTTTCTATGTTTTCACTTTTCACTTCCCCTACTTTTCAATTTAAAATATAATTAGGAAATATTAATTTCTCAAAAATTGGGATATATATATATATATATATATATATATATATATATATATATATATAAGGGGAAAGGGGTACGAGCAACTTGCTCATTTAATAAATGAGCAAGTGATGAGGTGACATGCATATGATTGAAAAATTCTAAAAGTAGTTAGTTGTCCAATATATCATATACATGCCACATCATCAATTGCTCATTTACTAAATAAGCAAGTTGCTCATATCTCTTTCGATATGAATATGGCATAATTGATTTTAGCCATATATATATATATATATATATATATCATCACATGATTATTATTTTTTTAATATAAAAAATCCTGACTAAATTGAATATGCATGGCTTTCGATCAGGTGCAACTCGATCAAGAGCTAGCTAGCTAATTAAGTTTGCGTACGTACCTTGGATTAGGACTGTTCTTCACCGATTTCTTACCATACTTCCTCCACTTGAACCCATCATCTAAAATCTCAATCTCAGACTTTGTCCTGAATCCAATCCTATGCCCGTCATCCATCTTCATCCTCATCACCTCATTCCCACATTTCCTACATATATATATATATATAACAAGTCAGTTTAAAAGTTACAAAAAAAAAAAAACTATTCAATTGAGAACATACATACGTGACTACACTAGTTGCAACTTCATGATCTGGAGCCATAGTTATTGTCGGATGAGATGAATTCTCAAACACGCCTGCATCAAATGCCATATTATCAGCTGAGACTTCAACCCACGGCAGTTGGTGGTTGGAGTTACAAGTCGAAGAAACATCAAAATCCGGTACTGTGAAAGGATTAACGAATGGCACAGTACTGGTTGTGTCAGTGAACTCGAAGGGTTCTGCAGCCATGAAATCAGCTTTAGATATATTGATTGATGTGTTGATGATTGATTAAAGTTGGCAGGTGACATCCATTGTCTATTTATAGTATAATCATGCATATAGATATATTATTTAGTGGTGGCCCGTAATTTATTCATACGGCCAGGGATCCTTCCTAGCTAGCTAGCTACTTAAGGTAGCACGAAAGTTCTCGGATGAACCACGTGTCAATTCTCAATTACATGATTGCGATGCCTCAAACGGCATCTTGAAATGGGATTGAGGTAGGATAAGAATGGCCTGGGGCCCAGGATAACTTTTCACTCCAAGCCAATCCGACTCGGCCCCGGATCACTGCAGGGTCGGTGCCGAACCATAAGTTCACCACCACGAAACCTGCCCTCCCGTTTCGACGACCCTCCGCGGCCCTCGGTATCCGATCCTCGGAGGTCTCACGGGCTGTCCACTCAGCCGGGTAAGGGAGGAGGATGACCTGGCGCAACCTAGGCCCTCTGAGCCTCCCAGAGACACTGGGCCCCTACGATCTGCTACGTCAGCTCCAAAACCACTTAGGCTCTTGCCATGTCAGCCCTAAACCGCTCTGGACTCTGCCACGTGTGCCCTAAACCACCTGGGCCTCTTGCCACGTCATGCCCATGGGCTTTCGGGTCCGGACCCGGCCCCCAAGCGGATCCAAACTCGGTTGGGTTATCTATAAATACCAGATTCTCACTCACCTTCAAAGGTAATCAATCTTTCACCCACAAAATCCTAGTTACTGCTACTCTCTCACAGAGACTAACTAGATCGTCGGAGGGTCTGCCACCGGGATAAACCCCGGTGTTTCTAGACCGTCTGCAGGTACCCGAGGCGAGGCAATCCGAGCCGCTCCTCCAGTGTCGAGGCGAGCCTACAGCTCACTGTCCGCTACCGAACCTTTTCCCTCTTACAAATTGAGTCCGAACTCACACCTGGTGCATCCACACTCCATCCAAAAACAAACCGCATCAGGGATATTGATCCAACTCAAAATATTCATGACATCAATTAGAGGCAGTCTTTGCAAACCCATAATTTAAGGTTGGCCTATTGTTAGTGATGGCAATCGGGTCCACTGGGCCGGGCCAGAGCCAGGCCCAACCCGTTCGGGTTTGACCCGGTTTCGGCCTGGCTCGGTTTGGGTTGGGCCAATAGCTGGGCCGAGCCAGGCTGGGCCGAGTTGGGAAATGAATAAATTGATCCGGTCGACCCGTGAACACATTCGGGTTGAACCAGGCTTGGGCCGGCCGGGTCGACGGATTGGCCTGGTATTTTTTCCCCCTCTTTTAATCTTAAAAAAAAAATCTGCAACAAGTATAAGAGATTAAGAATTAAACAAATTGTAAATATTATTCATTTCAACTTCTATAAAATTTTTACAACTTTTTTTTACATACAAATACTGTTAAAAAAATATACAAATTCCTTCAATTACATGTTTAATAGGAAAATCTAGAGTTCGAGATAGCATATAGTTAGATTGAAGAGAGGGCATTGGACTTGAATCATGCACCTCTACTTAACATAAACTTAGGATTCCATCGCCCAAAATTTCCTAATCTTGTTGTTGGACTTCAACATAGTTGCTTCCACTTGTTGATGTACATGCCGCTTTTCCTTGAGTTTTGTCTTTAGCCTTCATCCAAACTACAGCGCACACGAGTATATTCAACAAATCCAGCTTTAAGCGATTCCTGTAATCTGTTAGAACTCTACCACATGTAGAAAAAACACTTTCTAAAGCAACTGTGGAGACAGAAGGAGTTTCTATCTCTAGCCATATGTGAAAGAATATGAAAAAAAATCATGTTCTTTTAACCATTGTAGCATTTCAGTCTTAGTACTGTAACTCTCACAATCTTATTGATTATACCAATTTAATTCATTAGGTGCATTAGTCGCAAGTTTTTTTTATTGAATACGAGCAAGTAAATTAGCAGTGATATCTTCTAATTTACTATTACCCTTACCTCTAGAAGTAGAAGAAGAAGTAATTATACTAGTTGTACTGCTAGATGCAAAAGTTCTATCATAATAATTATACAAGTTATTAAATATCGATTCAAAGCTAGCTAAATATTTATTAGAATCATATTCAGAATCATCTTCAATTAAAGAAAAAAATATTTCAATCAAACTTCTCGTACTCACTAATTTGATACGATGATCCATAACAATAGCAATACAATACAATATAGAAGGAGGATTAAAATACTTTAAAAAATTTGTATAAGCAAGAACAACAATATGGCTAATGTATTCGTCCGAAATCATTTCTTGAAAAGTTTGCATCATAGTAATGATTGAAATAAAAATACTACTAGAACTAGAATTATAAGATGTAGAAAACTTCAAAGTTGCTGTTTCAAAAGATTTCAAAAATTGTAATAAAGATTCGGCCAAATACCATGATTGGGGAGTCCTTTGAAATTTTTTCATATTTTTTGCAAGACAAAAATCGTTTATAATATCTTTGTATTGAGTAACAACATTTAGTAAATCGAAAGTAGAGTTTCATCGGTGTTTAACATCTTAAGAATATTTTCTAAAATGTATTCTCCTAGCTTTACACCATCTTTTAAATTCTTGAAGTATATGAACACTCGAAGCAATAAAATGTACACAATTTTTAATTGCAATTATATATGAATTGGCTACTTTCAATGCATCTTGTACACATAAATTTAAAATATGATATGCACATCTAACATGAAAATTTTCATTACATGAAGGAGCTAATTGTGTTTTTAATGTACTAATCGAAGCATTGTTGTTAGATACATTATCAAAACTAATAGTAAAAATTTTATCACAAATATGATATAAATCATAAACTTCTAAAATATGTGTTGCAATAACTAGTCTACAATGGGAATACGGCAAAGCGGCAAGTGAGATGATTCTCTTTTGAATCATCCAATCACTATCTATCTAATGACAACTTAAGCCCATCATCAGAATATCGTTACAACCTTTCCAACAATTGGAAGTTAACGATAGTGTACAAGTTAAAGAATACAATAGTGCAATTAAAGCGTCTTTCATTTCGTTGTAAAGTTTAAAACAATCTGACTTTACTGTGTTTCTAGGAATTCATCTAAAATATAGATTTCGTGTATTTTGGTTGAAAGACTCCACATTTCTCCTCTCCGAATAGGGAAAAAAAAAAGCTCATCCTTAATAACTAGTCGGATCATTTCCCGACGAACAAGTTCGAGATCATAGGACTGGCCTATCTATTTGTTCGGTCCTATGGTTGATTTTTTGTTGACCTTATTGGTCTTGTACTAATTCTTCATGTACATTTAAAATGTGTCGTTTAATTGTACATGTTTCATCGCCCTTCTTTCATTTGTAACTCTTGTCACAAGTTTTAAAAATCTTATGTCCTACACCCGGATTATCCTCATCGGGGATATAGTCATAAAATCTGTGCCAATCACTTATTTTTCCTTTAGTTTTTCTACTACTAGTGGGTTCAGTTTGTTGTTTGTATGTCAACATTATCCATTTCTTCTTCTATGTCGTATAGAGGAACATTGTGAGATTTTACCATGAAATTTGGTATAAATTTGGGCTCTACACGTGGGACTATTGGAGGCCGACGTGAAGTACCGGTAGAATCTTGTCCACATTGGCTACGGCCGCTACCTCGTGATCTAGACATGATAATAGTGTATATGAAAAAAAAAACGATTTTTAGTATTTTACTAGTGTATGTGAAATAATACAAAATAATCTAGGAGGTATATGTTAAAAAATAAAAACTAAAAAATAATAGAAGAGTTGAGAGAGAGAAAAGCAAAAAACCAACAAACTGTTGGAAATATAGGTATATTCTCAATATAATAGTATATTATTGTGTATAATGTTCTATGGGGCAACACATGCTTTGCACGTGCTATCTGTTTAATTGTTGGACCGGGTTGAGTGGGCATAAAGCCCAGTACCATAAATCCAGTTTATCTCATATAAAAGCTGGTCTAGAGGTAGTGCTCTGTTATATTCCAATACTGATAAGCAGGGTATAATATCTTAAGCGGCTATGAGATAAACCCTAACCCTAATTACTCATCTTGATCTCTAACAATCTTAAGATATTATAATTAATTTTGAGATTAAGAGAAATTGAGTCGGAGCTTTACCGTTCGTCGAAATCCGTCCTTGTCGTCGGTAGTAGCCATTGCTGTTGCCTTCACCGACGTCGGTACAAGCCTTCGCCTCGGCCGCCACCAGCCGCCGCGTCCACTGCGAATCCTTTCTCCCCTACTCCGATAGCAATCTGTTTGACTCAGTCGCTGGGGACGCTGCAAGCCGTCAGGGTCGGAATCTTCGGTCGCCGCCACCCACGTCAGTCGCTCCGCCACTGCTGGCGTCGATGCAGGCCGCCACCACGTTTGGTTTAGCATCGACATAGCTGCGGCATCGCTGGGGATCGCCTTGCTGAGCGCCACTGCCGCTGGGCGTCGCCGCCGTTGAGCGTCGCCGCCGCTGGGCATCACCTCCGCCAGGCCTCCTCTGACCACCGATAACCCTTTCTCACTTCTCCTCCACTTTGATCGTTTGAAGGGATCGGGAGATGAACAGTCAGATCCGAATTTTCTATTGGCTGATTTGGTTGTTTCGTGTTCGTTTTGTGGAGGGGATCACATATGAACCTACTCAGATCTAACTCCAAATCAGTGATCTCATTGGTTGAGATCCGGTGTTGTGTGTTCGGGTGGTTGGAGCAGATCCAGATTCAGATCCAGTCCAACAATTGCTTTATTGGTTAGAGATTGTTGTTTGGTGTTTGGACTGTTGGAGCAGATCTAGATTCAGATCCAGTCCAACAACTACTCTATTGGTTGAAAATTTGTTGTTTGGTGTTTAGACTATTGGATCAGATCTATATGCAGTCAAAAGGAATCAGATCTGGTTCTAACCAGTGGAGAAAATCCATTGTGTATTATTTTGTATTCCGTGTTTGGGGAGAATACTAGATCTACTGCAATGTACTTCTAATTCAGATCTAAATTAATGATAAGTTCCTCACCCAATTTAAACTATTACTTAATTATTTGTTTAAATTTTGTTGCTGAGTGCTAAAGTTCAAAATCGTATTAAGCATTGTTTAATTAAATACAAATCTGAATAATTGCTTTGGCTATGTGCTATGGATCAAATACTTATTTTGATAAATCATAGGCTTTGACTATAAAATTGAATCTCCAATTAAATTGTTGTGAATTAAATTATGCTAATAATTTGTTTAATTGGCTAATCTTTAATGATTTGATGAATGTAGAAACTTCAAAGTTACTTACAAACTGTGTGTATTGGAGACGCTGGATTTACATCACGGTATGATAAGTCTGCATCACGCAAGCTTCTCCATCGAATTTAAAAAACACTTCTAACTTGAAGTGTTGGTATGATCTACTCTAATCTTTCTTAGTATTTTTCATGTGATGAATGTGTTAATGTTTTGTGCATTTGATCATATAATTGAGAGTTTTAGATCATGGTTATTCTTGCTTTGAAAAACTAGCATGTTTAGGGTTGTTAAGTGTTTTATCATACTATGTGTATAGATATTTTGACAAATCCATTGTCTGCAGTTTGTGTAAGATTATATATTTGCTTCTCTCATTAAAATAAATAAATGATGCATAAGATCTGTAACAAATGTCCGTAACTTAGATAAAAGCATTTTGTAATGCAGTATATGACTCCATTAGTTACGTTTTGTTCTTTCTCGCTCATTGTACTGTGTTTGCAAAATTGAATTATAAAATATTGGTCATTATCTCGTTTAGCGTTTCGAAGATGATGAAGAACGAATAAAGAAAAATATAGCTCAATGTGTTTGAGCAAGTGGACATTATTAGAATCACTAAGGAAAGCAAACAAATTTGTAAAACGTGGTAGAGTAATTTTATTTTAACTCTTATAATGTGCATATATTGTCAATCGCATGTATAAGTTGAGTTTAACAAATGAGACAATTAATAATAGTTCTAATTGTGTATTGTTCCTGAACATAGCAAATTGGCTAGGATTTGAGAACTATATATTAAATTGTTTGTTCTTGTTAAAACTTACAACTCTGCTAAATGACACTCCATTAAATATGACAAATATGAAAGTTGTGCTCAGATTATGATCCCTAGAAAATCATTTAGTATGGTATCTAGGAGCACACAACTTCTTGAGTCGATATATTCTGATATTTGTGATCTCAGTAGTTTTGTGACTATATGAGGCGATAATTGGTCAGAAGTATTTAATCACCTATGTAGATAATTATTGAATATTTGTCATACATATATGGAGGATGTAGCACTCACTATTTTGATGAATTAAAATCTAGTTAAATGCTAAAAATCAAGGGTTCAGAATTGATGGAGGTGGTGAATATGTTTAATAATTTTAGAGTAATTTGCATTTGGCATAATCTCTAGTGCACTATGTTTACTATTGCCAAACAGTATTGATAAAGTTAGAATAAAACACTCAGTGAAATGTTGAATTCTATGTTATTGACTGTTAGTTTGACTTTGAGTAATTATGAGTGATGTTACATTATCAATCATATTTCTAATTTGTTACTACACTCTAAGTTACTTACACCTTGTAGATTAACGATATAAAAACACAAATAATTTTGTCAAAGTGAAAAATGTGGTATGATACATTTGTTAAAGTGCATGATCCCAAAAGGCCTAAAGTAGGACCTATAACAAATATTTGTGTATGCTTAGAAAGTGCATAATGTGGTTCTATGGACAGTTTTGGATCTATCTAATTTGGATTAGCAGAATCTGGACTTGCAAAGTTCTTTGACGATGTGTTCATCAAAGACAAATCTATGAAATTATCAGTCCTACTATCACGGTAAACGATTCACAGTTTGAATCAAAAACCAGTCTTACTGATACTTAAACTTGAATGACAAATAAGCTAAGAAGAGTATTTAACAGACAATGAGATAATTTTGTGTCATACAATAATACTTTAAATTAGTTGATCTGCCAAAATGGGCTGAAACTATAGTAAGCAAGTGGGGTATTGTAGAAGAAACTTAATTTTGATTGTTCAGTAGCAATTTTAATGCTTTTTAGTAGCTAACAGATTGACTGAGAAAAATAGGGTAGATTTATTTGATGTCTACTCACATATTTGTCATATTGCTACAATAAGTATTCTTCTTACCCTTACATCTATTGAAAATTTTGTCATTCATAAAGGATATTTAAAAAATTTTGTACTTGATATTTTGTACTAAACAGTTTTGTACTGGAAAGTTTTGAACTAATATGTTTAGTGAACAAGATTTATAATTTAGTAAAATCATCGTATGCTTTAAAACATGTAATATAGCTAACGTATAAATAATTTGACAAATTTCTCAAATAGCCTAGTATATGAATTAAGTAATTCAGATCAGTGCCTTTAACTTTGTGGTGTATCAAATATAATGGCTATTACTTACTTGGTTTTATTGACATACTTGTTGATTGGAAGTGACATCTCTATTATAAATGGAGTTAAAATTGTGTTATCCAAAAAAAAAAATTTAGCACCTAAGTAGTGTGGACACCATATTATGTATAATGGTGAGTTTTGATTGGCAAGAGATAACCCTTAGTCAAACTCGATAAATCAATAATGTATTTCAAAAGTGGGAATATAGTGATTGAAACTGTGTTTTGAAACACCTTATGATTATGATAAAAAAGTTGACACCTAATGATGGTGCAACTATGAGACATGTAGATCATGTATACAAAGATCTGCACTAAAAAAGATATAGTCTTTGAGGTAGGTATGATCTGCAGACTCACTAATAATTCCATACACATTTAAGTGCCCTTAAGAGGCTAATGAGATACCTGAGTGGTACTCAAGAGTTTGCTTTGTGCTACTCAAAGTTTAGTAAAAGTCGACAACTAGTGGATATGTGATCCCACTAGGAGGAGCAGAAAAGTTATGGAGATTAATAGGCAAACAAGTGTTGCATTCTCATCCAAGAAATCAGACCTTTATGTGTTATCCTGTGCAGGGGAAGAGGCTGAGTGGATTGAATGACTTATTGCTAATCATCCATTTGAGAAGTTTAATGTAAATTCTCAATTCTGTCATGTGACTATTAAGCTATAATGCACTGTAGCTCATAACTCACTCTATAATAGTAAGAGGAGTATATTAAGACTGAAAGAAGCTCAGTTGAACTTTCTCATAGATAAAGTGCAATTGTGACAAGTATGGTCAATGCTCTTGCTAAGAGACTTGAAAGTGATCTAATTATCAAAACTATGGGGGAAATGGAATTAAAAGCTACTGAGTCAAAAACTTTAACATCCAAGTTGTTTTGAGATTAAGAATCCAATTGGAACCATAGAAATGTTCAAACTGAAGCATCAATTTTAGGCAGTTGACATGCTTTAGATAATTTGAAAAGTTCTATGTAAATTCTGTTAATATATAATTTTATTCCAGTTTTGATGATGCTATATATTTTCATAATTTACTTAGAATCATCTCATTATTCCAAAAGAAAGCATGAAAATTTGTCGATGTGTTTCCGATATTTAGAATTGTTGTTATATCATTCCAATTTTGATGATATAACTCTTTTATGGATTCATGTTTCATTCCAATTTTGATGATTCAGAATTAACCATAATTGATTTGACTGTTCTATCGTTCCAATATGAAACATAGTATAGTTCTTGTGCAGAAACTATAATAGTTCTTGTTCTTTATTTTGTTAAAGAAACTTGATTGTGATGCTTGCGTTACATTTTGCTAAACTATCGTTGAATTGTACTAAGTTCTTTAGTAGAACCAGATACTTTATGAAATTTAGAATTCTTAGATATGTGTCTCTTGATATTCTTGTTTTCAATAAGCTAGCAAAAATGGAGGAGTTAAATCTGTCAACGTAGATTCCAAAATAATGATTTGTTCAAAATGGAGGAGTAAACATAAAACAGTTTGCAAGGATATAGTTTTGGTTTATTTCTCTGAAGAATAACTTTGTCACTTGCTTGATAAAACTTTTGTTGAGTTTAAGACTCTTGTGTTCATGAGCTTAAAACTCATATTTTGTTCTCGAAGTTTATCTGCTTTGGTTGATTTTGAAACTATGACAGGTTTCTCTGATTGGTTTAGTCATTGTTAACTATTCTGTTTTGATATGGTCTTTGAACTATTTGATTATTTTGGTTTAGTCTCATTTGAACTATTCGATTTATAATTGATTTAGTCTATGAACTATATTATTTTTGTGAGCCAATGATTTAACGGGCATTGCCTAATATATTGAGAATATAGGAGGAGATTCTTGGATATATAGGTATATTCTCAATATAATAGAATATTATTGTGTATAATGTTCTATGGGGCAACACATGCTTTGCACATGTTATCTGTTTAATTGTTGGACCGGGTTGAGTGGGCATAAAGCCCAGTACCCTAAACCCAGTTCATCTCATATAAAAGCTGGTCTAGAGGTAGTGCTCTGTGATATTCCAATACTGATAAGCAGGGTATAATATCTTAAGCGGCTATGAGATAAACCCTAACCCTAATTACTCATCTTGATCTCTAACACAAACAAATATAATACAAAAAATTAGAACTATAACAAAAATCAAGACAATAGAAGAGTTGTAAAATTTTGATACTGTATTTCGCAGATAATCGTATACAAAAATGAGAGAGAAAATAAAAGTAGAAGTAGACGTAGTCGATTGAGAAATGTAGTAGACGTAGTCACGAAGTCCGGTAGTCGTTGAAAGAGACAGGGAGAGAGAGCTTCTTCGTTGGAGGAGTTGAAGTAGATGTAGTTGAGAGTTGAATCAACATAATTCGATACGATCGAAAATTTTCACTTCCTTGTTGCTTGATTCTTTGTTGAAAAACTTGATTGAATTGAGGAGATTAAGGTGTGAAATTTTTTAGATTGTGAAGAGGTATTTATAGGGAACCCCCCCCCCCCAAAAAAAAAATAATAAATAATAAAAAATAATAAATATATATATATAAAAACAGCCCTAGCGGCTCTATTTGTGAACATTTGATCAAGCGGGGTCCAAACCCGCGGTTGAGCGGGCGGGTTTGACTTGGTCAACGGGCTCGCGGATCGGATCAAGCGGGTTGGGTTTACAAATTTGGAAATCCGGATCGACCTGCGGGCTCCACCCGACCCGAACTGCCTAATTGAGGGCCGGGTTTGAGTGGGCGAGTCCCGGGTCAACCCTGTCCGGTTGCCATCACTACCTATTATGCAGAAAAGTAGAAGCAAAGTTTCAACACTTGTGGTGTCTGTAACTTAATTTTTAGAGTAATGCTCCATCCACTATCATTCACTTCACTACCATAGGTGACACACTCTTATTGGAGAGTTCTCCTACCTACTCTCTCTTCCCCCACCTATTGGAGTGTGCCACCTAAGGTAGTGAAGAGAAATCACTACAAAACGCAAGGGCTTTCGCGACGCTCTTACAAGGCTGTCGCTGCATTTTTTGGCGCCGTTATAGCCCATAACGGCGCTTCTGAAATTGCCGCCGAAAATGTCGTTACAGCTTGTGTCGTTATAGCTATATGGGCTATCGCAGCGCATAGCAGAGCCGCCGCTATAGGTTGTCCACCTATAGCGGCGTTGCCAAACTGCCGTTATAGGAGCATTTCCGTTCCAATTTTTGAAAAAAAGTTGAGCTATAGCGGCGTTTGACATGCGCCGAGATAGAATGTATTGAATAGCTCGCTTTAAATTAGCATCCTACAACGGCGCTTGGCAAGCACCGCAATAGAGGGTACTGCCTTTTTAGGAGCAGTGTCTATTACGGCGTTCACCACGAAACACCGCTATAGGTATGTATTTTTTTTGGCATTTTACTATAAAATTTTGAATTGGAAAAACCAGTAATTAATCGCATATTACAAATACATGTAATCATATAAAATTTAAATGCTTAAATCTTAAAATCAATAATAACATCAATTCCAACAACCAAAAGTCACACATCACAAAAAACAACTCAATAGAAAACAAAATATATAATACATATAAACTGTCATACAACGAGTGTCAAATGTATATGTTGTTCAACACTTAATTATTACAAAACATAGATATAATTCCTACAAAACATTTTTAAAAAAGTCCAAATCCGAGGGAAGGGCGCGCGAGGGAGGTGCGCGCGAGGGAGGTGAGGCGGTGAGTGGAGAGGGGAGAGAGAAACGCGGTTGGGTTCAGAGGGGGATTAGATTAGGTGAGGGTTTAAAGCGGAGGGGGATTAGATTAGGTGTGTGCTGATCGAGCGGGAAGAAAGCAGAGATGAGGGTTAAGAGCGGGATTAGAGTAAAAAAAATTGGGGGAAGTAAAAAGGGGGGCGGGGGTTTAGAGCGGGGTAGCTTTTCAGAACATAATTTACCATCACCCTATAACGGCGCGTATATATACCCGCCGCGATAGGTGATACATATATATATAACGGCGTTACTGTTTGAGTCTATAGCGGCATTGTTGCCAAACGCCGTTACAGAGAGTGTGTTTTCTATAATATAAAATTCTCCTATACCTATAACGGCACGTTGTGGAAACGCCGGGAAAGATTTGCCGCTAGAGGCCTAGCGGTTTGTAGTGAATGTAGTGAAACTGGTAGTGGGTGTAGCATTACTCTAATTTTTATACTACTGATTACTGATACTACCAAGTTTGTGTAAAATTTCTAGCACGTTTACAAGTACTAGTAATCTACACATGCGATGCACGTTCCACTTTTTTTTTTATAAAATAAATAATAAGACGTAATCTGGTCTTTAACCTGAGACCTCTCTTTACTCATCACATACTCTTTACAAATTATCCCTACTAAGCACAAACTTTTATTTTATATGAGTGACACTTTTGTAAATAATTATGTGGTAAATAAATTTGAACTTTAAGGGTATTAAGGTAACTAACAGCAGTTGAAGAAATGATTGCTTAATATAACTTCCACTTAAAAATGAATGGTTAAATGTCTACAAATGACAACTCCAACTCCTCCATTATAATATTAGAGATATGTAAAAAAATATACATTGTTGTCAGGGCCGGCCCTGAGTTTACAGGGGCCCAAGGCGAACACCCGAAATGGGACCGCCATACAAAATTTGTTTTTTAAAAAAATGTTGTTAAAAAATGTTTTTTAAAATTGTATTTTGTGCTAAAATTCTTAATAATATATATAGGGCTATCTTCCATTGCAAACGCAAATATTGTGCAAACGCGTGCACACCACTTAACCCGTCATTGGCGATGACGGGTTAAGGCAAAACACATAACCTGTCATCGCCAATGACGGGTTATATGTTTTGCCTTAACCCGTCATCGCCAATGACGGATTAAGTGGTGTGCACGTTTACAAACGCTACAGTAGCGTTTGCAATGGAAGAAAGCCCATATATATATATATATATATATGCAGAAATAGATGGAGATTTAAGGATTTGAGAGAGAAAAAAATCTCCATATAAATCCAAGCTCAACTATAATAAGCCGGTCAAAATACTAATTTTAAAAATAAAAGTCCAAAAAATTAAATTTGTGGGCCCCAAAAAATTATTACGTGTAAAATACGTATATGTTAATATAAGGGAAAAAAAATTTGGGGCCCCTAAAATTGCGAAAAATTTGGGAGCCGGCCCTGGTTGTTGTACAAAAGAAACGTATCTATATGATACAACACAAAGAAAAGCTATCAAGTGGCTCTCTTTCAATAATAAAAAAATCAATGGTCCAGATCTAAGCTCCCAAAAGACATCACCCCCCCCCCCCCCCCAAACAAAAAAAAAAAAAACAAAACAACCCCTTTATTTATTTAATTATTTCTCTCTCTCTCTCTCTCTCTCTCTCTCTATTTACTCAAAAATTTATTGAATTTTCGATTTCAGGTTTGTAAATTTTTACCTTTTTTATGTTTTTTTTATTGTTCATATTACATTGAAAATAGCAAATATCTCATCAATAGTTAAATTTCATCATTTTCCATCCTCAAAGTTCTAAAAAGTTTGATTTTATACCCTCATTTATAACTATTTTTTAACATAGACTTTTATTTACAACTAATTATTTTTATACTATTCAAACTTAAGTTATATAATTGTTATTTTACTGTTTACAAGTTTTTTCATGTACCGTGTACACGCGAAATCTAGTGCTAATCTAAAATGACATGAATATATTGTTAGATTCATTGTCTGAATTTAGTTACTAGTCACATCCAGTATTGATTCCTTGAATTTGAAAAGTCTCCCACATGGTGGCCTGATGAGCTGCTGTACATTTAGATTAATAAAGTAATTCATCTTAGTCAGCCTGCTTACGAATCTAAATTAAAGCACGAGGCAATTGAAGGTGTCATTGTCCAAAAGTTCTAAAATAACTAATCTCCAGAGTCTTCTGTTGCATGCACACAAAATGTGCATTGAACCTTAGGAGTGCATCATCATCAAGGTTAAAGTAATCCTGGGCTATCTATTATAACTTTGCACAAAGCTCGGATTTCAAAATGTCCAACTAAAATAAGCATTATATATATTATTCTGTTCACAGATTTCAAAATACCTAACGAAAATAAACACCATGTCATGTATGCTCAAACTCGAAGGTACTACAGGTTCATGTTTGATCCTCCAACATCAAGTAACAGTGACAACATTCTATCACTTCCATTTCTTCTCCATTTGAACATAAAATAGATATTTGGTTATAGATGAATTTGCATACATCATGAACTTTCGACTTTCGGTGTGTTTATTTCCCTCAGAATATTACCTTGACAATCTTATATAGCACATTGATAAGGAGATTAACATAGATTATACATGTGTTTGTTTTACCCTACAGTAGAATATATACTATTAATAATTGTCCTTATAAAATGATACAAGATGATACCCAAAAAAAGTCTTAATAAATTAAATTCCCATCTCCCTTCAAAAAGTTAAAGTATATTAACTTGAAACAGCTGGAATTTCCAAAACAAATATCACAAGTATGAGAAAGATGACAGGAAATTAGGCCAGCACCATTACAGTAGTTGTTATTTAGGGTTATTAAGTTATTATATTGAATATATATTTTAATTTTAACAATTGGAATATCTATTGTTGCTGCTAATTTTGGTGTGAGAGCAAATAGATAATTTGTGGATTCTTTTGGAAACAAATAAAACAAACATGTTGACTTCTGGCCGGGGTTTGACTGTTTCTCGCCGCTGCCGTTAACCTGCAAAAAGTTCGATACACTGGGATGGATCCAGGCGACGAACCCTCCGACGCTCAAGTCAATAACTAGGAAGATTATGAAAGAGCGATTTGTAGAAAAATATTGATTACCTTTTTTATGGTGGGGGGAGAGGGAAATTTATAGTCGCCTTTAGAGATAGTATAGAGATAATCATTTATCACTATGTCCCGATATTTTTGGATTAGATGTAGAGTTTAAATCGTTTCATGATAAAAGATTTTGCTTAAACCGTTTATTAGAAATAACCATGAATTTGAATTACTCTGTAAATGACCTGGGCTGGTTTCTAATGGGTTGTCACCCTGACCCAGTAAGACAGTCCCATTTTTGGGTTATTGGGCTTGGAAAAGACCTAGTTTTCATTTTCGAACCCGTTTGTAGGTGAAATTACCGTTTTACCCCTGAGAGCTTTAAGATTCATGTCTGATTTGATCGATCCTGATTTAGTTCTATTTTTACCCATATCAAACGCCCCCCACTCCTGAAGACTGATTTTTACAGCCTTTGAGGAGTAGTTCGCCCGTTTTCAATGGCTTATAGACTTTATCGGAGTTCTCGGGGGAGTTTGGATCTTGCTCGAGGTGTAACGGTGTTATTCTGAGCTTGTAAAATACCCAAAATTATTTTTAGAATTTTCTGGATTTTAGTGATTTTTCGAGATTTTTAATCATTTTTTTAATTCAATTTTCGAATTTAAATAATTAATTTTCGAAAATTTTAATTAATTGTTATAATTTTAATAATTATATTTTCAGAATTTTAAAATTATTTTCAGAATTTTTTAATATTTTTTATTTTATTTTAATTAATTATTCGGATTTTTAAAATAACTAATTCAATTAATTAATTAATTAATTAAATACCTGTACACGTGGCATAATCATGGGCGTTGATCAAGATCAAGCGCGAATCGCGAGGAGGCAATTTTTTCCCCATTTCAACGTCGGTGACATGAGTGCTCGGATTGTGTTGACTTGGTCAATGCCGACCTCTCCCTCGTTTTTTTCTCCATCGTCCTCGACTCCGACTTCTTCGTCGACGCTAGCTCTTCTCCCGCACCACAAGCAAGGGCAGGGGGGCTCAGCGAGGGGAGCTCTCTGATTGCGGAGACGAGCTCGGTGAAATCCCCACATCGACGTAACTTCAAGCTTGGCCGAGGGCGCTCTGAGCTCGGCGAAGGTGACAGAGGGGTTTGGCCAGGGAGGAGTCGGAGCTCGTGACGGGGGGTTCAGCGATGTAAGGTCGAGCTTGTGGAGATCGAAAGTAGAGGGGAGGGGAGGAGCTCGACGATAGTGGAGGGTTGGAGTTTGACAAGGCCATGGTGATCAGTTGGCAAGCTCGACAGAGGTGAGGGTCGACGAGGGAGTTCGACGACAGCGGAGGAGAGCTTGGCAGAGCTCTTTCGAGGGAGCTCGACGAGGAGTTCGGAGGGGAGCCCGACAGAGGTGAAGGTCGACGAGGGAGTTAAAGCTCGTGAAGGAGGTGAAGGTCAACGATGGAGTTGGAGCTCGTGAAGGAGGAGAGCTCGACGAGGCGTTGATGGAGGTGTTTGGTTCTTTGGCGCTCAATTTCGAAAGAGAAGAAGAGGAGGAGGACGGAGGAGGCTTGCGGGTTTGGGTCTATAACGGATCCGAACCCGACCCGTTAACCCCTTAATTATTATTATTTTTTTGGGTGGAAATTTGTGGCCGTCGATCTAGATTTGAGCGCGGATCACGAGGAGTTTTTCTCCATTTTCCAGTTCGGTGGCAAGAGTTCTCGGCACGCATCGCCAAGCTCCAGCGATGGGTCGGCGTGCTAACACTTGGCGGTCAATGGTTGACCGTTGACTCGGTCAATGGTTGACCGTTGACATTTTATTTTTTAATCACAACCGTTGATCACGATCAAGCGCGCATAAGGAGGCAGAGTCTTTTTCCTCATTTCGACGTCGGTGACAAGAATGCTCGGGGAGCGCTGCCGATGTCCAGAGACACTTCGAGAGAGCGATACGAAGGGAATTTTGACCGTTAACCAGTCAATGTTGTTTTTTCTCATTCCGACATCAGTGAAAAGAATGCTCGGCGAGAGCTACCGTGGTCTAGGGAGACTTCGAGAAGGCGACACGTGGAGATTTTGACCCAGTTCGCGTTGACTTAGTCAACCCCTCAGTTAGCTTTCCACAACTACATTGTAACTAGCTTTTCCGGTGCTACGAAGGTCGGATTGGGGCGTGTGACCCCTTGTTTCGAAGCTGGCTCAAAGATCTACAATTTCTCTTCAGAAATAAGTTGAAGAATCACCCTTCTTCATTGTCAAAATAATCTCGCAACATCTTTTCCTTCATGAAGTTGAGAAGAGCTTTGTATGACTCTAGGGGAGATCCGTTCTTGGAGGCGAGTTTAGGGAGCTTCTCTAGACGAGTTAGGCTCCGTACTCTCTTGGGAGAAGGCCGCTCAGGAGGTGAGCGGGAGGAGGAGCATCGTCAGGCTCTAGGAAAGAGTCGTTCGGGAGACGAGTTTGAGGAGAACTCTAGGAAAGAGTTGAGCTCCGAACTCGTTGAGAAGAAGGCCGCTCGAGATGCGAGCGGAACGAAGAGCATCATCAGGATCTAGGAGAAAGTCGTTTGGGAGACAAGTTTAAGGAGCAACTCTAGGGGAGAGTTGAGCTCCGAACCCGTTGAGAATAAGTGTAACACCCCGAATTCCAAAACAGACTGAATTTGAAGTTCCACAGGACCTTTACACCTCCTTCGTACAATTTTACAAGGAAATTTAAAACTTTCAGTACATCAGAGTTACACCTTTAAATTACATTTAAACAGCAGAAGCAAATTACAATAATTACATGAATAAAATGTACAACACTTCAAACATTCTTTAAGCAGCTTGCATACTTATTCTTGTCAATCTCTTTACCCTGCATAGAAACTGTGGGCTCGTCAGTTCATTCAATTGACGCAAGGATATAAAACATCAATTTTCTCTTACTTGGAAAACACACACTTGTCACAAGCAAAACTACGAGGACTATCCTATAGATGTCGTGTTGTGCTGTGCACTTAGTCCTTAATGCAGTTGTTATGTTATATGACACTAATGCGCACTTGTTCGGATTCTATGCATTCCATACTACATAGGTCCGAGGGCAAGCCTTTAATCGTACTTCATCTTATAGGGTTCAATTCCTCGCCATGACTTAAACAACTACGGTAACTGCGGTAAGTATCCCAGATGTTCTATGATCTACGAGCCCATGTCCAGGCAATCTGGAGGGGAATCCCACGCACTGACATGACGCATCAAGCAGGCAGACTATGGACAATTCAACCTCTGCCATGGAACGATGGCACCACCCGCAGTCACCAAACACCCCACAAGCGTCGCCACCGAGACGATAATTTCGAAGTAGTGCTCACGCCATGTCATGACGCATCAAGCAGGCAGTCTGTGAATCACTCTCACACCACTAATCCGATGGCCCTCATACTCATGTTTTTCTCTCACTTTCGTCACATCACTACTATGTGTCTAAATCCTTAGTTTATTTGAATCATGAATAAAATCAACCCCTAGAGTTAGCTCTTTCCTCTATACCGGTCTCAATCAACAACATGACCAACTTGGTCTTTCATCTCAATAATTCAACTTTACAATTTTAATTCATTCAATTGCGGTAATAGGATTTTAGCTACCCTCTAGTTCAAAATCTCATTTCATGTCCATAGCATTTGTGTATTCATATTCATAAGACCTTTCCTAATTCATCAGGATATTTGACTTCATTTTCATGTACAATTTTCATGCATAAGACAAATAAATTCATTTTCTAATTTGTCACAATCATAATTCATTATTTCCACATCATTCTCTTATTCTCTCTTACCAATACTAAATCAAACATTCATACTTTCGATTTTCCTTTTATCAAAATCTCTTTTCAATACATTTTTTCTTTACCCAAAGACACTTCAAAATAACAATTTATAATAAAAAAAAATTTCTTGCAAAAATAGTCTCAATTTCTCTTTTACACTAGGCCAAGGGTTATAGAAAATTATCTCACGAAAATCCAGATATTATTTGAAACTTCAAAGCAGTCGACTGTTAAAATATGGCCAGTCGGCTGTTCTGTAATTATTTAAAAACTCGAAAATAAAAGGATCAGGGCAGTCGACTGTTAAACATGGCCAGTCGGCTGTTCTGCAATGCTTTTAAAACTTGAAAATAAAAGGATCAGGGCAGCCAACTGTTAAACATGTACGGTCGATTGTTCTGCGAGAATTACAACTCGAAGAACTAGATATTCAGGACAGTTGACTATTTACACCAATTCGGTCAACTGCTCAGCATCGAAATCCGAAAATTTGAATCATTTCTTCTTTCTTTTTGATTAACACACAAACTGTTCATTTCTAGAACTTAGCCTAAATTACAAAAATGTTCATTTTTCTGATAACTAACATACAGATTTAGGATTATTTAGCATCAATCACAACAAGCATAATTTATTACCCAATATGGAGGTTCTTACGATTAGCACTTTCCTCATGAACACAATTTCTAAAATTTGCACTTTTCCCATAACCACAATTTTTCCTACATGGAGAAACATTTATTCTAATTTAGCATGCTAGATCAATATCCAAATATCACAACAACAAACATATCATTCAATCAAGTTCACTTATACATTTCATGCAATTCCACCTATGTTCCATTTTCACCTTAATCATGGTATTATCAAAGAGCAATATTTTCATCTATTTATTCTAACATGATTAGCACAAAACCTAGCATGGTACTACTTAGAAATAGAGAAAATTACCCGCCTTATTGGAGAGAAAACGAATGTACTCCTAAGAACTCCTAGATTGATCAAAAAAGACCTTCTCTTCCTAGTTTGAGCCACCACAAGTCGTCTCCTCCTCGTCTTGAAGCAAACCCGAGCCTCCTTGCTCTCTTGAAAAACTGGCCACCAAATGGGAACACACAACGCAACTCTCAATCTTTTGAACTCACTAACTCTCAATCTTTTACTCTCTAATTGTATTTCTTTATCTTTCTCTTTTGATATAGATAAGGTGTGAATATACTAATGTAGGGGGGGTATTTATACATAATTTTAGTGGAAATAAAGGACTAGAATTAAATCAAGTGGTTTAGGATCAAGGGCTTAGATGAAATAGGGAGTTGTTATAACTTTCCATGATGCAAATAACTACCTCTCCACCTCATCCACTCTCCCTCTCTCTTGATTCCATCCGGCCTCACTCCAAGGGTGTGTTTTGCACACTCTTGTGCATGCACGTGTTACCCTAATGTCCCCCACTCACAAGTTGTACATGCTAATTAATTAATTGTCTATTATTTGAGTCTACTCTACAAGTTAGACTAAAATAAAGATTAATTAAATTGCATGGTCTCACTAATGGGCCAAGAGACTATGGGCTCTACTAATTTAATTGATTAATTAACTAATGTGGGCTACAAAGGGACAAATTAAGTTTAGGATTAAATTAGGCTTCTAAAAAAATAAATGGGGATTACTAATTCATGAAATATTTTAGAGAAATGCATACATAAATTTTTACGTGTACAACACGTAAAAAGAAAAATCAAACAATTCCAAATATAAATAGGATTTGAAAATCCAGGGTGTTACAAGAAGGCCGCTCGGAAGGCGAGCAAAGCGAAGAGCATCACCAGGCTCTAGGAGAGAGGCATTTGGGAGACAAGTTTGAGGAGCAACTCTAGGGGAGAGTTGAGCTCCGAACTCGTTGAGAAGAAGGCCACTCGGGAGGCGAGCGGAGCGAAGAGCATCACAAAGCTCTAGGAGAGAGCCATTTAGGAGACAAGTTTGAGGAGCAACTCTAGGAGAGAGTTGAGCTCCGAACTCGTTGAGAAGAAGGCCACTTGGGAGGTGAGCGGAGCGAAGAGCATCGCCGGGCTCTAGGAGAGAGCCACGGGAGATAAGTTTGAGGAGAAACTCTAGGGGAGAGTAAAGCTACGAACTTGCTTGTTGCAAAATTTAACCAGTAGTGGGAGTAGTATGAATGTTCGTTTTGGGCCCCGAAATAATTTGCTTGCAAGCTGTGAGGGCAATTTCGAATCAAGATTGTGAACTTCGAACTAGTTGTTACGGGGATATCAACGAGTTTTAGACTCCAAACTTGTTGTTTGAGGGGGTTAACGAGATGTAAGAGCAATTCTGAATGGTGAGCTGCTCCGCACTTGCTTGTTTACAAGCAGTTAAACCGGCGTCAAACCAACTGTTGGACTCCAAACCTATCTTTTGAGCTTAGTAAGTTGTGGGAGCAGCCCTATAGGACCAGCTGGACTTCGAACTTACCGTTTAATGAGTCGTAGATGTGACTCAGAGAGATAGAAATGAGGCAAATGCAATAATTTTCAATAGGAAAAAGCTAAGTTTTATTGAAACAAACTAAGTGGCCGCTTTAATGGAACGAGCCATTATTACATGATTTTGTCCGTGTTACAAGCATCTGGTCTATTGAAAACTGAAAACCTACTTCTACAAGAGGGGGTTGGGCTCCCTCGTGGTACTTCATTCGATGCTCAATGTTCCAAGTCTGTCTTCCCAGAATAGGGGAATCTCATTGAGTTCATCAACTAGTTCGGAAATGACTTGATTGTTCCGTTGGGGGAGCTTTAATGCTTCAAATGGGAGGACCGAGCTCTCCATTGTAGTGGTGTAACACCTCTGAGCGGTCTTTTGGCTTCCTTTGACTTCTCCTACTCCTGCAGAGGTTGGGAACTTCATTTTTATGTGAAAGGCTGAAGGTATGGCGTGGAGTACTTCTAGGCCTGGTCGGCCCAGGATAGCATTGTAAGTGGCCTTCACATCAACGACTATGAAGTCCATTGCCTCTGTCTGGGTTGTCGGGATTTTTCCTGCGGTCACATCAAGAGTGACTATTCCTTTGATTAGGACTGGAACCCCAAAGAACCCATGGAGTGTGTATCAGACTGGCTTGAGACGATCTCGAGAAAGTTTGAGGCCTTCAACGGCTTGCAAGAAGAGGGTATTGACGGAACTATTATTGTCGACAGGATTCGACGCACCTCGTGGTTGGCCATCTGAAGACTAATAACGGGTGCATCATAGTGGGGCATTCGGACGCTTTCCAAGTCTTTGTCTGAGAATGTCACCGAGACCCTTGGGTTCTTGGCCAGGAAAAAGTTCTGGACCAAACTCACCTCTCGGATGAAGGCCTTTCGGAAGGAGTTTGATTCTCCCCCCATTGGACCTCCATGGATGAGTTGGAGGATGGCTCCAGGTTCAGAGTCTTGGAACTCGATGGGCCTCTCGGTTCGCTTGTTGGCTCCTCGGGGTGGAGGATCGGCCTCGTCCTTTCTGACGAACTTGGCCATGTGTCCCTGCTGTATGAGTTCTTCGATATCCTCCATAAGAGCCCAACAATCATCCGTGTCGTGGGCGTAGTTCCTATGAAAGCGGCACCACTTATCCCTGTTTCTTTTCTTGTTAGGGGTATCCATTATAGGGGGGCCGCGGAGTAGCCATTCCTTGTCCACTCCATAAAAACTGCTGATAAACTAGCATTGAGGGGGGTGAACTTTTCAAAATGATGAGCTGGGCGGCGCTGACCATTGTCGTCCTTCTAAAACTTTTGGGACCCTTCTTCGCTTGTATTTTTCTGTTTGTTTCCGGAAGGTGTCTCCTCTCGACTAAGGGGGTTGAAAGCCTCTTCCGCTCGGATGTACTTCTCGCTCCTAAGAAGGAGTTCTGAGAAGTCCCGATGAGGCTTCTTGGCAAGAGACGCCTTGAGGTCGGCATTATTGACGTTGTGCCTGAATGCTGCAGAGGCCACTGATTGGTTGAGAAAGGCGATAGACCGAGCTTCGGCAATAAAGCACCAAACATAATCTCTTAGGCGTTCACCATTTCTTTGGCTGAGGGCTAGCAAAGATGCACTTGTTTTCTCGACTCGGCGACTGCTAATAAAGTGGGTGAGGAAGAGCTCCTCAAACTGATCGAATGAAAAGATGGAGGCTGGGGATAGACAGGAGTACCACTTCGCGTTGGTCCCTTCAACATTGCTGGGAATGCCTTATAGAGGAGCGCATCTGAGGCTTGATGAATCATCATGAGAGTTTTAAAACTCTCGATATGATCGGCCGGGTTTGACTCCCCATTGTAGGATTCAAAGCGGGGTGACCTAAAGGTTTCGGGGACCAGAGAATCCATGATGGCCCTGAAAAGGGGGGGTTTGTTTGGGCAGAACTTATTGGTCCGTTGTTCTTCTTCGGGATTGATCTTGTTGAGGATCCTCTCCATCTCGTGGTGACGGCGGTGGACCGAGTCATCCTTCTGGTCGGATCTAGTCGACCATTGAGACTTTCCTTCATGAGTGGTGGTATGGCGAGGGCTAGGTGTACGCCGGTCATGACCTGGGACATGGGGAGGGCTAGGCGCACACTGATCCTGACTCGTGCCAATATTAAGAGCTCGTAGGATATCTTCTTCGAAGTTCTGGAACTCGGCCTGAGTGACTGGTGCCCCCCCAGCTCGGCGGTCCCCTGGTGTGGCTCGGCTTATTGGAGTATGACTTCTCCGCTGACGACGTGGAGGAGACTCTCTTTGCTTCCTCGGGGCAGGGGATCTTCTGGTCCTCGGCCTGCGGGGGTCCGGACTTTCGGGGCCCCTGGGCGCTCGGGTGAGGGACTTCCTCAAAGGCTCGCCTTTCATTCAAGCAAATTTGGAGGTCTACCTCTGCTGACGGTTAACAATTATTTGACAGAGATCCTTCCATGGAGGACTTTGAGAGGCCATGGAGTCGATTGAAGGATTATGAACTGATATGTGGTCATGGTGGGAGTGTTGTCCCTGACGGCTCCGACGGGAGCCTCTCGGGGCAACCCCCCTGGACCTGGGAGGAGGTTGTTCAGGCTGCGGTTGCTGAACTTGTTGGTCGGGTTGAAGAAGAACATCAGGGAGTGGAGGAGGGGGAGGAAGAGGAGTGGCTCTTCGGCTGGAAGCCACTGCTTTTTCTTTCCCTTTCGGAGGCATGGCTTGGAAACTAACTGCACCGGTGAAGTAAGGTTTGATTGCTTTTTCTGTTCCCACAGACGACACCAATCTGTTGCTACTAATTTTGGTGTGGAAACAAACAGATAATTTGTGAATTCTTTTGGAAACAAATAAAGCAAACTTGTTGACTTCTGGCCAGCATTTGACTATTTCTTGTCATTGTCGTTAACCTGTAAAAAGTTCGATACACCGGGATGGATCCCGACAACGAACCCTCCGACGCTCAAGTCAGTAATTAGGAAGATTATGAAAGAGTGATTTGTGGAAAAATATTGATTATCTTTTTTATGGTGGGGGGGGGGGGGGTATTTGTAGTCGCCTTTACAGACAGTTTAGAAATAATCATTTCTTCCTATGTCCCGGTGTTTTTGGATAAGATGTAGAGTTTAAATCGTTTCATGATAACTGATTTGGTTTAAACTGTCTCTTAGAGATAACCATGAATTTGAATTACTCTGTAAAAGACCTGGACTGGTTTGTAATGGGTTGTCTTCCTGACCCAGTAAGACAGACCTGTTTTTGGGTTATTGGGCTTAGAAAAGATCCAGTTCCCATTTTTGGACCCGTTTGTAAGTGAAATTATCGTTTTACCCCTGAGAGCTTTAAGATTTATGCCCGATTTGAACGGTCCTGATTTAGTTCTATTTTTACCCATATCATCTATAGTAATAGATTTCTAGGGACATTCTGAAGCTTTATATATATGTAATAAAATTTCTACGACTACCTAAAACCTCTTCTCTCTCGCTTTCCTTCCCCTCTTCCTTACAATATTGGTGATAAGGTTAACAGAGATTGGGAAATGATTATTGAATTATTGGATTCTTATTGATTGATTACAATATATCTCCTATATATAGGAGAGAAAGAAAACTAAACTGATACATTATTCGATATAGGAATAAACTAATATCTCTCATCTAACATAATATCTAACACCCCCTCTCAAACTAAAGTTGGTTCAAGCAACATGAATTTGGAATATTGACGGTGTTCGTATGGCAGAGATGACACAAGGTGATGCACTTGGTGACGAAGCATGACGTAGGGATGACGCTCAAGTAGATGACGCATGGGACTGCGCACTATGGCACATGGACAATCCGGCCCTTGGATTGAAAGGTGTAGAAGTGGGAAGTGTGAGAGTTTGTGTCGGCCCTTGACACTGAAGAAGTTGTAGGTAGTAGTGGTGCACGGTAGCGGCGCATGAGATGATGTTGGGGTCTCACCCTCGAACTGAGAAGTAGTAGAAGTAGTAGTGGCGCACGGAAGTGGCACATAGTAGTGGTCCATGTTGGATCTTACCCCGAACTGAGAAGTAGTAGAAATAGTAGTGGTAGTAGTACGAGATAACCTCGGCAGACGGGATGGACGTCAAGATCTTGAATGATGTTGAGATCTCCCCCTTTCAAACTCACGATGGATTAATCAGTGTGGGTTTATTTTGAGATCTAGATGCAGTTGGCGGGCTTCGACGGAAGGTGTAATGAGGGAGACGGGAACTGGGATGGTGTCGATATCACCCCCTCTCAAACTCACGATCGATCAACCAGTGTAAGTTTGTTAACGAAGTACCAAAATCTCTCGGGATCGGGACGACTGTAGAAGCTTGAAGAACATGTACGATTTTTTTTTCTTTTTGCAACAGAAAATGGGTTAGGGTTTGGATCTGAAATATGGTATTGGTATTGCATTCGGATTTTGGTTCCATTTTTTTTTTGGACAAAAAAAGAAATGGGTTTTGGAGTTTTAGTGGAAATTGGTTAAGGTTTGGAGAGAGTAGGGTTTGTGTGAGGGGATTAGATTAGGAATAATAACTAGGGTTAGGGTTGTGGGATTAGGAGTTGGAAGAGGGGGGGCTAGGGTTGGCAGCTAAAGATTTGGAAAAGGGGCGGAGTCGACTTCGGGATGGAGAGGGAGCCGTCGGGATAGATAGGAGAGAGACGGCGGGGTAGGGAGGGTCAGGATTTGGGGGTTTCAAAATGCAACGGGGTGGCATTTGGATGTGGGATTTGGGCATTGTCGGAAGTCGGGGATTCAAGGATGCAACGGGGAGGCGTTGGGATTCGAGGATGTTGGGATTTTTTTTGGGGGTTGGATGGGGGGGGGGCATTGGGATAGCTGTGGGAGCAAGGTGTAGGTGGTTGTTAGGGGTCAAAATCTGAGCTCGTGTGGAATACGACATGGATGGGAATTAGGGTTAAGAGATTAGAGAATTGGGAAAGAGGAGCTCTGATTAAGATTCTTGATTAGTCATTCCTTATTAAACTCTATTACAATTCCTATTTATAGGCAATGGAGTTAGCGGTTAAGCAACAGGACAAAAAAAACAAAAGCACGTACAACGCGCATACAAACCTACCCGCCAACTACCAATTTAAAAGAAAGAGCGCGCAACACCCGTATAAAGCAGATACGGACTCTTAGAATAGATACAACCACAATAGCAGCTATTAGAACAATACTAAGGAATGCACCACCCATCAATCACTGTAGATCACTCCAGCAGCTCTCCTCTGGCGTCTCTGATAACTCCTCCCCCCTTAAAAACAAACTTGCCCCAAGTTCAAAGTGTGGAAATTTGTTACGGAGTTCATTCACATCCACCTGTGAAGCACAATAAATCCTTTTATTTAGGAAGAAAATACTTGTCCTTGTACATGTTGAATATCCCATTAGCTTATACATGATGAGTATGCCATTAGCATGGATCAAATCATCTGTTCAAGCATAAGTGGAAAATGCTTCACACCAGTCCATGTACATCACTAAAAGATCACGCTCAAAGATTACACCAAGAGTGTTGTTCACCCATTTAATAACCCAAACTGGATACTTAGACATAGCAGCAACAAAACCTCCTATGCCCGCAATCATCTCTATATGACATTTCTGAATCTACCCTCATGAGTCAATTTAATATTTTCCTCCATTATATCCTGCTCTTTGTATTCCAGATTAAGCTTGTTGTCAACAGCTACACTCTCAGGTTCATCTTCAACTTCTTTCGCCACAAAAAAAAATCCAGATGCATATATATACTCATCTTCACATCAAGTTCCTCAAGTGCCCCAATTCCAAAGCCTGGAGCATATTTTCCTGAGTTTGAAGAAGAAAAAATTTGCTCCTCGCTGAAATGTTAGTTTTTGTTCCCCGGCCTCCATATTTTGAATCATGCAACCCTTTCCTATCACTAAATTCAGGAGCATGACTAAAAGGATGGTAACCCAAGCCATGAAAGTACTGGTTTGGACACAATACATACACTGGGGTGCTCCGGGAAGCAAGGATGTCATCATCAAATATGCTAGTAATATCTTCCAAGTCAGGCTTGTTTGATTCAACCTCAGAAGGCTCTGAACCCTTTTCTCTTCCAGAAAATGCAAGTAATGCTTTTCTAGCCTCTCTACATGCATCATATAATGAATCTGCAATAATTTTCTTTTCCTTCATAATGTGTTCACTTCTAAGCTAAATATCTTGCACCTTCAAAATCACAGCCTTTTCTACAACTTCAGATATATATTCCTCCCACTTGTTTTTAGCCTCCTCAAGTAATGTCCCATAGTACTGCTCTGACTTTCAAGCTGACTTGCCAGTAAATGGTTGTACTCTTCCTTTATAGCATCGACTTTGTTGTTCAGAATAGCTCCATTAATTTCAGAGTCTTCGCTACTTTCGGATCTTGCACAATTGTTTTTATTATATCTACATTTTGACTTTGATTTATCCACCTTTTCATCACTTTTTGAACGATTAAGCCGATGGACAAAATTGTCATCAACATAATCCCAAACACGTGTTTCTAAATCAAGAGAATAACAATGTTGAGTGTCTTTTCAATGCTTAATAGCATGACCTTCTTTGTATCTTCCACATTCAACAAAACCACATATTTCACAGATCCAGAGGTTACCAAAAGTACCACAAATGGAGCATGCAAGTTTCTCTGAGAGCTTTTGACAAAAAATGACCGACAGAGCAAGATGAATTAGCCAACTTAGATATGTGTGAACACTGGAAAGAATGGTCGCAGGTGGTTGCAACAATCCCACTAATATCTTGGTCCAGTCTCTCAAGGTATACAAGACACATGGAAAATTTTGTGGATCCAACTGGTAGAGTACCTGCTATCTCTGTCGACTCAGTGTACTCAACAGATGCTAAATATAGGATATGGGAAACCTCTCCCTCTGCCGAAGAGAAGCGCCATCCAGTGAGTTCAAGATAGAAAGCATCAGTATTTTTATGATCAAGAAACTTAACCAACACACAATAACGGTCCTCCATTGCATCATTTTGATGAACCTGAGAACGAAAAAAACGAAGATAAGGGTTCCTCTTCCAGGATAATATCCTCCTGTAAATGCACCATGAAATATTCTACGCCTTTGCTCATTTTTTACCTCTTCATCAGATGAATTGTTTGCATCAGTTACAGGTTTTGGTGGCATGAAAGATTGGTTATTAGGCATTAAGCCATTTACAGCCACGAACACATCTTCCCTAAAAGCTTTCCTTTCCTTTGCTTTCTAAAGCTTCTCTTTTAAGGACTCTTCCTCCTTCTCACAGGACTTTAAGGGTTGCAAGAAGTTTGATTCAAAAACATTTTCTCAAATTGGTGGCGGCCATCCATTAAGCACTATCATGTTACTGCCAATTATATCCTTGAAAACTTCCAACTCCGTCTTCTTGACATTTCATCGAACACTAAATAGGAGCTCAATATAAGGAGTTTTCTTTTAGCAGTTGATCAACAAATATTGCTCGAGCTCTTTTAACTCCTTTTGCAGGTTCTTCAACATTGAGTAACTTGGTGGTAGTGCTGCCACATATAGTAGCCTTTTTAGGCTGAACTTCTCTAGTTTATCCACCTTAACCACAGATTCAACCACCCCAACACTCTCTACATTATCAACCACAACTGATTCTTCATGAAGGTCATTCTTCTCAAGAAGTGTGTTCTCCTCCTTCTGATTCAATTCTGACAAGACTCTCTCATAATCATCAATTTCAGTGGGGCTAAATTGATCAATCAACTCTTCCAAGAACACTGACCACGAGATGTCATGAAAGCAGGGTTTAATATTCCTATGAAACCACTGAATTGCTCTCCCACTTAAATCCAACGGAGCATACTACAGTTTCTGTGAATCAGGAACCTCATAAAATTCAAGAATTGTTTGACTCCACATATCCATTTCGTTGGATCTTTCTCTTTAAAAACCGAAAACTTCATCTGACTTGGAGCTCCAAGCATACTTCCACCATCACCATGCCCTTCCAAATTAACAGAGATGAGGTCAGGGTTAGTAACCTCAGTCGAAGGATTTAGATGAGGAAGTCGATTGCGGAATTGATTGCTGAATGTTCTGAGAATTTGATGGACATTGATAATATAGTAGAATCTGAGGAGCGTTCGGAAACAGAGAAGGAGCGGGTGGTTGAGGATTTGGCTGCTGCATTGACAACATCATCGCATCCATTCTTGTCGACATCGACTCTAATTTCTCTTCCATTTTGGTCGACATTGCCTCAAATTTTCTATTGAGGTAATCGAGCTGTTTCTCCATTGAATTCATCTGTCGCTTCAACCTTCAGATCCCCTCCCTCAACTTTCAACGTTCTTCTGACGTCTCGCGAGTTGCCGTCAAAGAAAGCCTGCTCTGATACCAAGTTGTTAGGGGTCAAAATCTGAGCTCACGTGGAATACGCCATGGATGAGAATTAGGATTGAGAAATTGGAGAATTGAGGAAGAAGAGATCTAATAAGATTCTTGATTATTCATTCCTTATTAATTATTACAATTCCTATTTATTGGCAGTGGAGTTAGCGGTTAAGCTATAGGACAAACAAAACAAAAGCACGTACAATGCGCATACAAACCTACTTGCCAACTACCAATTTAAAAGAAAGAGTGTGCAACACCTGTATAAAGCAGATACACACTCTTAGAACAGATACAACCACAATAGCAGCTATTACAGCAATAGTAACGAATGATCCACCCTCTAATCACTGTAGATCACTCCGGTAGCTATCCTCCGACGTCCCTGGTAGGTGGCTTCGGGAGTTGGGTTCGGGGCGACGGGAAGCGGGATTGATGAGAGATTTTGTAGGTTAGAAGTGATGTTGTAGTGGGAGAAGAAGAAGGAAGAAGATGATGTTGTTGGAGCGGGGAAGATGCAGTGGTGGTGGCACCAGGATTAAGGTTGCCGGAGTTGTTGCCGAGCGGAATATACTCGTGACAAGAGGTAGGAGGTGATGTAGGGTTGTTGTAGTGGTGGTTGGGGTTGCTGATGTTGACGTTGCCGCAGTGGTGACATGGTGTCGCGGGAGTTGCAGTGGTGGGTGTTGCCGGGGTTGGTCGGGTTGATGGTTGGAGAAGATGAAGTAGGAGTATGGCAGTTGTTTTGATTAGTGGGGGAGATTAGGGTTTTGGGATTTGATTGGGAGAAAGATGTTGCAAGGTGGAGTGATTCTGATGAAGGCGAGAACTACTCCACCTCGAATGACGAGAAGAAAAATAGTATAGGCCTTATAGGAGTATAGACTCTAATACCATGATAAGGTTAACAGAGAGATTGAAAAATAATTATTGAATTATTGGATTCTTATTGATTGAGTACAATATATCTCCTATATATAGAAGATAAGGAAAAACTAAACTAATACATTATTCAATATAAGACTAAACTAATATCTCTCATCTAACATAATATCTAACAGTTGGTATAAAATACTTGATCTCCACCGCCTTAATCCCCTCCAAGTCCTCGTAACCCTACCCAAATACCTAAGAAGCATAGTAAGGACAAGCCAAGGCAATCACAAACACGAATATGTTGCGCACACATGATATATTACATGAAATAAGAAACAGTATGCTAGATTCTCAATTGGCACGTGATTCAAATAGGAATAGCTATGTTAGAATTAATATAAATAATAAACCCTTAAACCTTTCCACAGCTTTGGAGTTCTGGCCTACTAGTATCAGAGCAACGCAGGCTTGAATCCGATGGACTGTTAAAATGTGGAATAAAAATTATATACCATTGTGAACATTTCAGACCTTGGCAAACAAAGATGACCAACCATGCGGGAGCGTGCTAGAATTAATATGAATACTAAACTATGAACCCTTAACTTTGAACTTTTAGTCTACTGGCAAAGTCTTTCAATACCAAATAAGATAATTTTTGCTTCATAGACACACATCTCTCCACCACATACACAGACCCAAACCCTCAACAATAAGGATTTTACCAGAACACAACTCTGTTCGAGCTAGTCTAGTCTATGTCACACACACACACACACACACACACACACACACACATGCACGCACCCCTTCATTTCCCCCAAACGATCAGTCTGGTGGTAAGGCTAGCACTGGTATCAGGTCTATCGATCTAGGTAGTGAACTATCCGGACCCGGACTCAGACCCGAACCTGAACCCGTGAGAATCAGGTCGGTTGCGGGTCCAGGTCCGGAAAATAACTTGAGACCCAGATTAATTTCATATTCATCACCATCATCATTCCTCAAAATTGAACAAAATGTTAGGATTCTTTTGCAAAATTGTTACAGACTTGGGGTATTTATATAGGGTTTCTTTCCTTTTTTTTGTTCAGGTCTGAGCCATTTTAAGAAGACCTATACCGGACCCAAAATTCCAACGGTTCCTAAAATAGGACCCGGACCAAAATAGAACAGTTCGGTTCCGGTCCAATGAAGGGTTTTTGTACCAGTGCTAGGTAAGGCATACTTAAATGAAAGGAGTTTTTCAAATGTGCCACCACCTCCTAGCAAAAAAGAAGAAGAAGAAGGAAAATAAAAAATAAAAAATCTTCGCACTCTAATTAAGTAGTCTGTAAAACAAAATTTGTTATTTGGAATGTAGGAAACATGTTGAGATGTCTGGTATGCTAGAAGCCTAGAAACTAGGAAATTCTAACTTAGCTACTGTATATGCTACGGTAATTCTATTAAATATGGTAACGTTAACATGCCCTTTGAGAGTTCATGCTTATTCTTTCTACCATTGCCTCCTGACTTGAACTCATCCCCGGCCATCTGATAAATTAACATAGAGGGCTAATCGGCTAAGGATGGCTATGATCTACACTGGTCCCAAGCGTGATCAGTTGAGATTCACTGAACAAGAATGGGTTTCCGTTCAACTTTGTCCACCTATCAGGGCCGGCCCCACCTTGAGGCCGGTGAGGCGGCCGCCTCAGGCCCTTGGATTTTTTTCAATTTTAGGGGCCCTAAATTTGTATTCTCTTTGTAAATATAGACACGCATTTTGTGCGTAGAAAAATTATATTGTCATTGGAAGCCCAAAAAATAATTATTTGGGCATTCCGCCTTAAGCCCCCCCCCCCCCCCCAATTACCTTTTTTTTTAATTATGCACAAGGTTATCAAGAATGAGGATCACTTCAATACGGTGGAACAAAAATAGAATGGGAAGTTAGGATGAGTCTTGTGATCACTTAATCAGAACATAACATATTCTATCTCGAATATGAAATGATCGTTATAGAATGTTGTTAAGATCAAGAACGTTCTTAAGAACAAGATAGTACTTACTAAAGGTCATGTCCATCGCAAGTATAATCTCAAGTGGAAAGATCACTGTGTTTAGAGCATCCACAATGGTTGTCACGTCCCGCTTCCCAAAATACGGGAATAAAGCCAAGTTTTGGACTCCGAACTCGTCGTTTTAGAAAAGTCAACGGTTGTGGGAGCAGTTCCGAATGGCAAACCACTTCTACCTCGCTTAAAAGCGAGCAATTCGAAGCGAAATCGAGCCAAGTTTTGGACTCCGAACTCGTCGTTTTAGAAAAGTTCAACGGTTGTGGGAACAATTCCGAATGGCGAACCACTTCTACCTCGCTTAAGAGCGAGCTATTCGAAGCGAAATCGAGCCAAGTTTTGAATTCCGAACTCATCGTTTTAGAAGAGTTCAACGGTTGTGGGAGCGGTTCCGAATGGCGAACCACTTCTAACCCGCTTAAGAGCGAGCTATTCGAAGCGAAATCGAGCCAAGTTTTGGACTCCGAACTCGTCATTTTAGAAAAGTTCAACAATTGTGGGAGCAGTTCCGAATAGCGAACCACTTCTAACCCACTTAAGAGCGAGCTTGCGAAGCGGAACCGAGCCAAGTTTTGGACTCCGAACTCGTCGTTTTAGAAAACACAATTGGGGTATTAAACAGAGAGATAAAACGATCACAAGAGAATTATTATGCAAAAAGAAGTTCTTTATTAATTATTGCTAATCGGCCGCTTCTAAGTTGCAGGCTGTTATTACAATGGGAGAATAAAGAAATAAATAAAAATAAAAAGAATATAGGAATGGCCCAACATTTGATGGTACTCGGAGAGGCATTCAAACACCCTCTTGGTACTTCAGTAAATGGTCGGCGTTCCATGTTCTTGGTATCTCCCTACCTTCGAGGTCTTCAAGACGATATGCTCCTGGCCGAACTACCTTGGAGACCCTGTATGGTCCTTCCCAATTCGGGGCTAGCTTGCTCTTTTAGCTGGAGAACGAGATGGCTAGCTTCCTGAGGACAAAGTCCCCCTCCTTAAGATCTGTGGAACGGACCCTTCTATTGTAGGACTGCTCGATTCTTCTTCGATAGTTCTCTTAGCGAATCGAAGCTCTTTCGCGGAGCTCATCGATAAGGTCCAAATTGGCTCGGAGCTCTTTGGCATTCTGATCTTCATTATATGTAACTAGGCCAGGGGATGGCAAACCAACTTCTAAGGGGATCACAGCCTTGGAACCGTAGGTGAGATTGAAGGGCGACTCTCCTGTGGGGGTCCTTTTTGTAGTGCAGTAGTTCCACAATACGTTAGGAAGTTGTCCTGCCCATAATCCTTTAGCCGACTTGTTTAGTCTCTTCTTGATGCCCGAGAGGATTTGCCTGTTGGCGTTTTCTACTTGGCCATTGGATTGATAATGGGAGACGGAGGAGAAGCGCTGTTGAATGCCGAGGTCTACACATAAGGAGCGGAATGTTGCCCCCCCCCCAAATTGTGTCCCGTTATCTGTTAGCAAGACTCGAGGTATGCCGAAACTACAGATCACATTTTTCCAGAAGAACTGCCGCACTTTGTTCTCAATAATAGTTGCTAACGGTTCGGCCTCGATCCACTTGGAAAAATAATCGATCGTCACGACTAGGAACCTAAGCTGGCCGGGAGCTGGTGGGAACGGTCTTAGTAGATCCATTTCCCACATTGCGAAGGAAATTGGACTTGAGAGAGATGTGAGTTGTGCTTGCGGCAGGCGGCGGATAATGGAAAATTGCTAACAGGGACTGCATTGCCGGACATGTTCTGCATCCCGAAGGAGGGTAGGCCAGAAGTACCCATAATTCAAGACTTTACGGGCTAAGGACCTTGATCCCGAATGGGCTCTGCCTATCCCTTCATGGAGTTCTTTCAAGGCATACAAGGCTTCTTCTGGAGAGAGACATCTCAAGTAGGGTCGACCGTCTACTTAGGTGTATGAGCGTTTGTATAAGACTTCCTCAATGAGGGTGTACCGCTCCGGTCTTGTTCGGATTCGGCGAGCTTCTTTAGGATCTTGGGGAAGGATCCCATCTCTGAGGAACTCAACTAAAGGCCTCATCCAGTTATCTTCGAGTTGGACAGGTAGCGACTCCATCAAGTCGAAGGCTTCTTCTTCGATGCTGGGCCTTAGTAAGATTTCGATCAAGACGGTCTGCTCGAGGCCTTGGAGGGAGGAGGAGGCTAGTTTTGATAGGTCATCTGCTTGGGCGTTCTCCTCTCTAAGGATCCACTGGAGTTGCACATCTTCAAACGAAGCCATGAGACTTTTGACCTTGGCTAGGTACTTGGCCATTCAATCGTCTAGTGCCTCGTATTCTCCAAAGACATGATTCACAACGAGCTGAGAGTCACTGAATATTCGAACACGCTGCGCTCCTGCCTTGCGAACCATGCCCAAGCCTGCTATTAGAGCTTCGTACTCAGCTTCGTTGTTGGAGGCCTTGAAATTGATGCGGAGGGAGTATTGGAGAACAAAGTCATCTGGGCCTGCCAGTATAACTCCGGCTCCGCTCCCTTCAGCGCAAGAAGACCCATCTACATACACTGTCCAGATGGGTGGCCCATTTGCCGCTTGACTTACTTCCGGTATCGTGCTTTCCACTATAAACTCGGCTAAAGCTTGAGCCTTGATAGCAATTCGAGGCTGATAAGATATGTCGTGTTGACTTAGCTCGATTGACCACTTCATTAGATGTCTGGAGGTCTCGGACTTATACAGGACCTGCTTCAGTAGCTGATCGGTAAGGACGACCACCGAATGGAGTTGGAAATAGGGACGGAGCTTCCTGGCTGCCATAACCAAGGCATATGCTATCTTTTCCAATCTCGAATAGCGGTGCTCGGCGTCTCTAAGGACCTTGCTCACATAGTAAATAGGCTTCTGTGCCTTGTCTTCTTCCCTCACTAGGACAGTACTGAGGGTTTGTTTGGAGGCAGTGAGGTAGAGGTAGAGGGTTTCCCCGGAAGTAGGCTTGCTAAGGAGTGGGGGATTGACAAAGTAGGCTTTGAGTTGGTCGAACGACTCTTGCTGCTGCTGGCCCCACTCGAAGCCCTTAGCCCCCCTAAGGACTTTGAAGAAAGGAAGACATTTTTTCCCAGACTTGGAGAGGAAGCGCCCTATAGCCGCAAGGCGTCCTGTGAGATTTTGCACTTCTTTCACATTTGTAGGAGGAGCCATATTGATTATGGCTTTTATCTTCTCAGGGTTGGCTTCAATCCCCCTCTGACTGACCATGAAGCCCAGGAATTTATCCGATGAGACCCCGAATGCACACTTATTCGGGTTTAGTCTCATGTCATGCTTCTTTAACACGTCGAAGGCTTCTTAGAGGTCGGCGACATGATCGGACCCATGGATGCTTTTTACTAGCATATCATCGACGTAAACCTCCATGTTCCTCCCGATCTGATTTTTGAAGACCTTATTGACGAGACGTTGGTAGGTGGCACCGGCATTTTTGAGCCCGAAGGGCATTACCCTATAGTAGTAGAGGACTTGATCTGTGACGAAGGATGTCTTTGGGATATCTGGGGGGAACATTCGGATTTTGTTGTATCCGGAGAAGGCGTCCATGAAGCTCAGCAGCTCATGGCCCGAAGTGGCGTCGATCAATGTGTCGATGTTGGAGAGTGGGAAAGGATCCTTGGGATATTATTGTTGTTTGGTGGGACTTTGAGAGCCCACAAGACTGTTGCCTGAAACTCTTGGAATTCTGCTCGGGTGATGGGTCCACTCTAGTCCCTTGGGGCCTGCCGACCAGCGGGGGAACGGTTCCTCCTTCGACGGTACTCGGGGGACTCCCTCCGCCTCCTATGAAGAGGGGACCTTCTACGGTCACGGCGGCGAGGAGATCGCGCATTTGAACGTTCTGAACGGGAGGCTCCCTCTCGGGCCCGTCTCTCATCCAAACGGTGGCGAATGTCTTCCTCTTTCTGCCGGTTGATTATGATGTTGCGGAGATCTTCCGACGGCCGTGGGTTATGGGATGCCATGGAGTCGGTGGACGGATTATGTACCGAGATATGATCACAGTGAAGAGGTTGCTTCTGAGGATTAGGACGAGAGGTCCCTATACCAACATTTTGGGGCCCGAGGGGTGCCTGTTGGGGTTGAAGATTTTGGAGAGGAGGCTGCCCTTGCTGCAGCGGCGGATCAAGTTGAGGAGGGAGTTGTTCCTGTTGCTGGATGGGTTGGAGGGGAGCCCCCGGTTGTTGTTGCTGTTGAGGAGGAATAGGAGTGGGTCCACGGTTAGACCCTCAGGATCTTATTTTCCTTGGTGGCATGGCTGGAGGCGGTACTGACCGGTGAAGATGCTGGACTGCTATTCGTGTTCCCACAGACGGCGCCAATCTGTTACCGTTGAAATCGGTGTGGTGGAAAACAGATAAATTTGTGGATTCGAGGAAAGTTAAACAGTCAAACCTGAACGAATTCACTGGAGTTTGACCGAGATCCTCTCGTCATTGACCTGCAAAAAGTGCGAGACACCGGGGTTGATCCCGGCGACGCACCCTCCGACGCTCTTGTCAGTAATCTGAATGATTAAGAGAGAACTTTAATTGGCAAAAGATTGATTACCTGGTAATAGTGGGGGATGGGATGTATTTATAGCCGCCTTTGGGATCAGTTTCAGGATAAGATTAAATCCCTACTTTCCGATGTAAATGGATAGAAGTGGTTAAAACTGCTGATTAAGGATAATCATAAATCTGAATCTTCTCCTATCCAGTTGGACTGGATTTCTTACGGGTTGGGCCCCGTACCCATTAAGATAGATCCGTTTATGGGTTATTGGGCTTTGAAGAAAGGCTCAGTTCCCATTCCAGACCCATTTATAGGTGAAATTACCATTTTACCCCTGAGCTTCAAGATTCGTGCCCGATTTGAACGATTCCAATTTAACCCTATTTTTAGCCATATCAGTATGCAAACTGGAGTTGGTTATTTTCTAATATTTGTCGAATATGCTACAGGTGAGAATTGGAACTGATAATATTATACAGTCCCGCACTGCGCTCATTATTACTAAATCTCTATGAAGGCCCTTATTCTTGTTGGTGGATTCGGGACAAGACTGAGGTCGTTGACTCTTAGCACGCCAAAACCTCTCATTGAGTTCGCCAACAAACCGATGATCTTGCATCAGGTTCACTCCTACTATAAACCTAAAAAGATGAACAGAAAGGGTGATGGATTTGGGGTGAGGGTGAGGGGGGACATGGTAAAGAGAGGGGAGAGGGGTTTATTTATTTTATTTTATTTTTGGCATAATTGTATTTTCAAAGAAGTAATATTTTTCCAAGCACTTGGGAATGGGAAATTTTTGTAGGAATTGTGGCAAAAAAAATTCCCAGAAATCTTTGTTTCCGGAAATCTGAATTTAAAAATTAACATACCAAACATGGAAAACTAGATTCTCAAATTAAGATTTCTAGGAAACCAAATATAATCCTTGTACCGAACGCCCCTTTAAGAAGAACTTAATATAGAAATATTCAGACAATATAAATAAATAAAATAACATAAAGATCTATATATCTTAACTTTAGTGCAATTCATCATTCTCCAAGGCTCCTAGCCCCACTCCTATTCTTTCTTCTCCTCCAATCCTACTTCTTAAATGTTACTGCAAAACATATTTTAACATGCATTTACATTCAAATACGTACGTTGATTTGAAGATAGAAGAAACAAATTAAGCGTCAATTTTGATTTATGTCAGATCAGATGCTAAGCGTACTAAATTTATTTCTTGTGGTCCCCCCCCCCCCCCCCCCCCCCCCCCCCCCCACACATATTTCTACTATTTTAATGGGACACACACATATTTCTACTATTTTAATGGGAGAGTTGGGTTGTAAACAAACAAATCCTAATTTTGTAACTGAGTAAACATGTGCAATATACGGCAAACTAAATCCACCAAACATACCCGTGTGATGCACGTACAGCTCCTAAAAAAAGGATATTTTAGCAAATGCTCCCATTTAAAATGTGAAAATTAGCATATACCCCCACTATTTTTAAAAACTAAGAAATACTCCTATTTCTAATATTATAATGGGAGAAGACCTTAGTGTCATTTGTAAATGTTTTGTCAATCTACCAACCCGTGCAATACACGTGCATAACTATTATAAAGGAGGTTCTAAGTTCAAATCCAGATTATGTCTAAATTTTTATTTTAAAAAACTATATTTATTAAGACGTGCATCGCACGTGCAAATTACTAGTATATATATATACAAAATTTGTCTGTGGGCACGTGTCTACGGCGCGCCTTCGAAACGATACAGCATATGAAAAGCCTTATAAACAGTAAATCAACAATTATGTAGCTCAAATTTAAATAGTATGACAATAATTAGTTGTAAATAAAAGTCCATGTTTATATATATATATATATGTGTGTGTGTTGTAAATAAAAGTCCATGTTTATATATATATATATATGTGTGTGTGTGTGTGTGTGTGTGTGTGTGTGTGTGTGTGTGTGTGTGTGTGAGTAATGTGAGTCTCATATTTGTTTGGAGATCATTCACCCAAGCATCATGTGGGTCTAATTTATGGTTCGATTTATATTACTGTTGAAATCGTTCATTTTTCAACCACATAATGCATGGGTGGATGACCTCCAAACTACTTAATTTTTTCTACACATACATCCATTAGCATGATAAACATGATGGACAAAGTGGATCTTCCATAATAGCCCAACTAAGTGAGTATAATCACTTTGTATGAGAAAAATTTCCCCATACTCTATATGAGGCTCACTTTTCAATATATATATATATATATATATATATATATATATATATATATATATATATATATAGTATTTTACACGTGCGATGCACGTCTTAATAAATTTAATTTTTATAAGTAAAAATTCAGATATAGTATGAGTTTGAACCTGAAACCTTCTTTATATTAATTATGTACGTATGTTGCACATGTTGGTAGATTTACAAATTAATAGATTTACAAATGACACTAAGGCCTTCTCCCATTATAGTATTATACATAGGGAAATGCTCAGTTGAAAACGCAAATATCGGTAAAAATGTGGAAAACCACCTAGACCGCTGTTGGGAACAGCGGCTTAGGTTGTTTTTACAGGTTTTCACAATATTTGCGATTTCAATGGAGCATTTTCCTTATATATATATATATATATATATATATATATATAGGGAAAAAGGGGTATGAGCAACTTGCTCATTTAGTAAATAAGCAATTAATGATGTAGCATACATGTGATTGGAAAATCATTAATAGGGTTAGTTGTCCAATGTATCACATGCATGCCACATAATCAATTGCTCATTTACTAAATGAGCAAGTTGCTCATATCCCTTTTACCCATATATATATGGTAATATATACATGGTAATATATATATGGTAAAAGGGATATATATATATATATAAAGAAAGAGAGAGAAAAAAAAAACTAATTAAATAAATAAAGTAGTTGTTTTTTGGGAGATTTGAATTTGAGTTTGAGGGGAAAAAAAATTGGGGGGGGGGGGGGGGGGGGGGGGGGGGGGGGGGGAGGGGGGAATCTGTTTTGTTAGGTTACATCTGAGCGGGAATCTGTTTTGTTAGGTTACATCTGAGCCTTTAATTTTGGGGGTTAATTTTGGGGGGATTGAATGAGTCACTTGATAGCTTTCTTTGTATTGTATTGTATTACTAGGTTTGCCCGTTGACACGTGCCTACGGCACGTCTTCGAAATGGTGCACATTGTTTGATTATATAAAATAGTTTTGGAGGTTCAGCAAATTAATAGATGTAGCAAACATATTATATGAGAAACTTTTGAGGTCCAAAAAAAATATATTATATGATTTTTTTTTGAATTATTTTAGAATTTTAAAATTTTAAAATTTTACTCTTTTTTTTTGGTTTTTAATTTTTAATTTTTTAAAAAATTTTAAAAATTTTATTTTCTTAAATTTTTGAATAGAAGAGGAAGGAAGAGAGAGAGAGAAAAAAAAAATTAAATAAATATAGGAGTTGTTTTGGGTGAGGGATTTAAATTTGAGTTTTGGGGGGAAACTTTTGGGAGAAAAATATGTTTTGTGAGATTAGATCTGGGCCTTTGATTTTTTGGGGATTGAAGGAGAGCCACTTAATAGCTTTCTTTGTATTTTATTTTATACTAGGTTTGTCCGTTGACACGTGCCTACGGCACGTCTTGGGAACGGTACACCTTGTTTGATCATATAAAATAGTTTTGGAGGTCCAGCAAATTAATTGAAGTAGCAAACATAGAGCAAAAAAACATATTGTATGATTTTTTTTATTCTTTTTGAATTATTTTTAGAGTTTTAAAATTTTTAATTTTTTTTAGTTTTTTAATTTTTAAAAAATTTTAATTTTAAAATTTTTTTAATAGAAGAGGGAGGGAGAGAAAGAGAAAAAAATTAAATTAAATAAATATAGGAGTTTTTTTGGGTGGGGAATTTGAATTTGAGATTTGGGGGAAAACTTTTGGGGGGGAAAATATGTTTTGTGAGGTTAGATCTGGACCTTTGATTTTTGGGAGGATTGAAGGAGAGCCACTTGATAGCTTTCTTTGTGTTTTATTATATATATATATATATATATATATATATATATATATATATATATATCCAATATTGGTCCATTTGCTTCTATCTAATCTAATATTATAATGGGAGAGTTGGGGTTGTCATTTGCCAACATACAAATCCGTGTGTTGCACGTGCAACTCCAACTCTTTCATTAATTACAACAAAAACAAACAAATAAAAAAAAATTACTTATTTAAAACGTGCAACGCACGTGCAAAACTTTATAATATGTTTTTAACACTAAACATACACATATGTTACACGTACAACTAAAATTTTGCTTATAAAAACATGCATTGCACGTACAAATTGTAGTTTTTTCTTCAAAATATTTTTTTTCCAATTACGTGCAATGCACGTTCAAGTCCAAAACTATTTCTTAACACGTACATCGCACGTAAAAATTTTCAAACTCTTATTAAAACGTGGAAAATACTAGTCCTGATAAAGGTATACTAGTCTATAAAAAAACAAAATTGCCAAAGAACCGTGCACGGCAATCAATTTAAAAAATTTCATATCACTAAACATGAACGGTTCACGCTCATCAAAAAATAGATCCATCAATCCGAGATTATATCACATTTTTCTATATATATATTAACTCTAGAATTTAGAGGCGGGCGGGCTTAGCCAGCAATTAATTAATGCATGCATGTGTCACCATTACAAATGTATGTATACAAATTAATTAACCATTAATTCTAGCTAGCTAGTTAAGTGGTCCAGAAACTAATTAATCATAATTAATTTCACCCAGAATCATTTTGTACGTCTTGATCGATCACAGATACTAATTGTTTGGTTTTTTTTTTTAATAAGAAGATGATCTCTGTCATCGTTTCATTAACGAGAATTAAAGAAACACAGTAGTACAAGTTACATAAGCCCAAAAGTTGGGTCCATAATCCCTTAACTGCTTGCACTGCCTAGAGTCACAATAGTCACAGTGAAGCATCAAAATACATCCATAATGTCTCAACTAAAACAGACAACCTCAAAGTACATCCAATACATAAAGATAATCCACTCCACAATCGCCGCAGTCCCCGCCGTAGGTGCTGGCTCCCTACTCCTCTTCTGACAACCTGATCTTCTTCGCCTGGCCCGCATTACCTGCCCAATCATGAATTAGGAGGAAGATGTTATGCATAGAAGAATTAAATGTTTGGTTAATGTTTCTAAAGCATGCGTCGTTTCGGTCTAGCCAAAGTCTCCAGATAGTAGCCGCTACTGCTAAATCCCATGCCCTTTTGTCCTGTGTTCTAATGTAGTCGTCCCTCCAAGTACCCCATAACTCCGAAGTGGAGTTAGGGAACCGAGTGCACCCGAACCCTCTACAGATAACTTCCCACGTATGTGCAGCCTTAGCGCGCGTGAAAAATAAGTGAGTCGTGTCCTCGTCCGCTTGGAGGCAATGCGTGCATCTAACGTCTATCTGCATATTTTTTCTCCTAAGATTAATTTTTGTAAGAATCGCATCGTTATGAACTAGCCACCCGAACACTTTAACTTTTAGCGGTGCCTGGGTTGCCCAAATCCTACTCTCCACTCCGCTCCTTATCCCCCCGTCGTTGATCCACGAGTACATAGACGCTACTGAGAACGACGCTGAGTTATGTAGGTTCCAACTCCTCTCATCTGGTTCGTTGGTCGTGTAGCCTCCCTCTGTCTGAATTAGTCTATTGAGTTCTTCGAATTGTTTAGTGCTCTCTTGTGTCGATCCATCCGTAACCGTGAACTTGACTTTGTTATTTCTCCATACGTCTGCTACCAGAGCGTCCGGATTTACTACGACCGCCGAGGCTTGCAGAAATAAATTCCTAAGAGTTCTGTTCCCGCACCATTTGTCGTACCAAAATCTGGTGCCTTTGCCGTCCCCTACTCTGCATCTCGTGTTTGTGGCGAAGATCTCTCCTTGCTTGGCAATACCTTTCCAAAGAAAGGACACCTTCCGTCCCGTGCTTGTTCCCCCAAACCGATATTTTTTCCTTCTTCGGTAAAGATCAAAGGATAATGACCACCACCCTTGTTTTCTATTGTAGATCTTCCACCACCATTTACTGAGCAATGCTCGATTCATATCATGTAGATTGAGGATACCCAGGCCTCCAAACTCTCTCTTCTTACAAACTCTGCCCCACTTGACGATATGACAACCTTTATTACCTTCGCCGGACCCCTTCCATAAGAAACGTCTTCGCATTTTATCTATCCTATGAATGACCCACTTAGGGACTTCATAAATAGACATAAGATATAACGGAATGGCGTTGATAACCGAGTTAAGCAGGGTAATCCTTCCGCCAAGCGATAGGAACTTACACTTCCACCCTTCCAATTTCTTCGCAACCTTTTCTATCAATGGCATCCAGTCCTCTCTAAGCGGCGGGCCCGGTCTAATTGGGGTCCCCAGGTATTTTAGGGGAAATTCCGCAGTTACACAACCTATAATTTGTGATATCGCTGTAGTCGATATGGATAGCTGTCCGCTAATTGGGATAACGCAGCTCTTCTGGAGGTTGATCTTCAACCCCGACCATCCTTGGAAGCATGCTAGAGCCACTTTCATCGCTACGACTTCCTCTACTTTAGCCTTACCGAATAACAGGGTATCATCAGCGTATTGCAATATGGTCATGGCTTGACCAATTCCATTTATCTCTATTCCTTTGATCTGATTGTTGATCTGTACTCTCTTTATCATCTCTGCCAGGCCATCTGCTACTATAGCGAACAATAGTGAAGATAGAGGATCCCCCTGCCTAAGGCCTCTTTTGCAGCGGATTTCCTTTCCTTGCCAGCCATTTACCTAGATGAACGATTTCCCTCCTTGAATGCATCTTCTTATCCACGTTCTCCATTTCTCCCCAAACCCTTTAAGTCGAAGCGCCTCCTCCACACAATCCCAGTTAACCGAGTCATAGGCTTTTTTGAAATCTAATTTTAACAGGAAACCGTCCACATTTCCTTTATTCCCTCTAAACACAACTTCGTGTGCAGCCGCTATGCTATCCATAATGTCCCTACCTCGAATGAATCCGCTTTGTGATTGTGCAACGACATCCTAAATATTAGGAGCTAATCTTTGTGCTAATACTTTTGTGATGATTTTGAATGATCCGTTAATTAGGCTGATTGGTCTGAGATCTTCTGCTGTTCGAACTTCTTGTTTCTTGGGTACTAGAATGATTGATGCGTAGTTGAGTCTTTCCAGGGTAGTGGAGCCATTGTGAAGCTCGGTGAAGATGTTCATCAGATCCTCCTTAACAATCTTCCAGTATATCTTGTAGAAGAAAATCGGCAGGCCATCAGGGCCCGGAGCCTTGTCTTGCCCTAGGTTCTTTATTGCCTCTCGCACTTCCTCTTCCGTGAAGGTGTTTTCGATCCCGTCGCTCCCCTCAATTGTCGACTCGCTCCACATGTCCGGCACTAGACTGCATCTGTCGTTGCTTTTGCTTCCCAACAGCTCGTGGAATTTGTCGTCCAAATGCCGTCTGATAAGCTCTTCGTCTTCGATCCAACTTCCCTCAATGAGAAGCCCTCCAATGCGGTTTTGTCTTCTTCTTCCATTAGCGATTTTATGGAAGAACTTTGTGTTAGCATCCCCTTCCTTCAACCATTGAATTCGTGACCGCTGCTTCCAGTGTATTTCCTCCCTCGTTTGGATGTTAAGAATTTCCAGCCTCCCGTTTTTCAATTCCTCCTTCTCTGGTCCTGTCAGATCTCTTTCCTTCTGCATGGTTTCTAACTCGTATATCCTGTTGCCTAGCGTCTCTCTTATGACTCCCGCATTGGCGAATTTCAGCTTTACCCAACTCTTCAGATCCTTTCTTAGGCGTCTTGCTTTCTCCACCCATATTCCAACTGCTGACTGCTGATTTGTAGGACGAATCCAGGACTCCCGAATCACCTGCTTGTCTCATCGAATGTGGTCCATGATTTCTCGAATCTGAACGGATGGAAATTATGTCTATAATCTTGGTCGCACTCTATAACCAGGGGTAGATGATCCGACGTAAAACGGGCAACGGATCTCACCTTGACGCGTGGGAACATATCCTCCCAGTCGTTGGTCACTAGTACTCTATCGAGCTTGACTAGAATCGGGTTTGAACTCATGCTAGTCCATGTGAATTTCCTATCTATCATTTGTAGCTCTAGCAACTCTAAATCGTCAATGATTTTGTTGAAACTATCTTGTTCTGACTAGGCGTGTCCTCTACCTCTATGCTCGTCTTGGAATCGCGTGATATTAAAATCTCCTCCAACCACCCATGGCTGATCCCATCTATTCCTGATGTACACCAATTCCTTCCAAAATTCTTTCCTCGCTCTTGACTCGTAAGGACCGTAAACCGTTGTGACGACGTGTTCCCAGTCGTCGCTTCTCCTTCTAAGTTTAATAGACACCGAAAACTGGCCCACAAAGTCATCGAGGATCTCGAAAATTCTTAAATCAACCCCTAAAGCTATCCCGCCCGAATAACCCCTTGCGTCTTTGAATTTCCAATCGAAATGTTCCGCCCATCTAAGCGTGTTGAATTCCTCTAAAGAGTTGTTTTCAATTCTTGTTTCTTGGAAACAGCAGACTGAAGGTCTAATCCTATTAATAGATAAAGAAATCAATCTCTTTTTAATTGTTTGTTATCATCGTCAACTTATTTATTTGGTGGTTCTCTGTTTCCAATTAATATTCACTAGTAATATACACGTGTAATGCACGTATTAAATTTTTTTTAAAAATTAAATTGTAAATTCTGATTTACACGTGTGCAATGTAAGTATGTCTTAATAAATATAATTATATATTTTTAAAAGTAAATGTGAAGATTATTACGTAGGTAAATTTACAACTCCAACTCTTTCATTATAATAGTTATAGTAATTTACACGTGCGATGTCCGTCTTGATAAATATATATATTTTTATCAAAAAATTTCCGACGTTGTCTGACATCGAACCGAAGATCTTCTTTATATTAGTTATGCATGTGCATTACACATATTTGTTAGGTTCCAATGCACGTGTTTATTTGGTGACAAACTCTCCCAATAAAATAGTAGATTATATATTATATTATAGATAGATAGATAGTAATTGACACATGTGATGCACATTTTATATATTAAATAATTTTAAGTAAAAAATCGGACGTAGTGAGGACTCGAACCTGAGACATCCTTCATAATAATTATGCACATGTAATCATGTACGCGTTGATAGATTCACAAATGACACTAAGACCTTCTCCCATTATACTATTAGAGATTAGAGATTAATTATAAGTTGCAAACAAGTGAACCTCACCTCACCACAAACATTCACAAGTAGTCTTGTCTTACAACTTCCCTAGGTAGCTGCCGACCAGAGAACAGTCTAAATACCCAAAGCCGCCTCGTGAAAGGAAGAAGACAGCAGGTGTGTGGTATAGCTCTTCTGATTCATTCTAGCTACCACAAAATTAATAAAATGGGCCTAACTCAATATATGGTGGCCACATACCTAATTAAGGTTGAAAAGCGAGCCAGCATGCATGCTCCCTATACGTACGTATCAGAAACTTCCCATTCATCCCCTTCATTGTCACCCCGGCCAGGAAAATTTATTAAAGGCTGATGAGGTACGTGGTCGGTCACAATGTTGATCGTTCAGCATATATATACTAGTATGATGCACGTGCGATGCACGTGAAGGAGGAAGGAAAATGACAAAAAAGAAAAAATCTAGTATCATGCACGTGCGATGCACGTGGAGGAAGAAGGAAAAAGACAAAAAAAAACCTACCAACACGTGCGCTGCACGTGTTTACTAACATACAAAAAACAATAAAATATTGTTTATTTGTTTGGAATCCCATCTCTCCCATTATATCAGCATATATATATATATACTAGATTTGCTCGTGGCCACATACCTATGGCACGTTTTCAGAACGATACAACATATGAAAAGTTTTGTAAACAGTAAATCAATAATTATGTAGCTAAAATTTGAATAGTATGACAATAATTAGCTGTAAATAAAAGTCTATGTTTCCATTGGTATATGGTGAAAAATAATTATAAATTGGGATAGAAAAGTCCATGTTTCCACATATATATATATATATATATATATATATATATATATATATATATATATATATATATATATATATATATATATATATATATATATATATAGGGAAAGCTTCGGTTGTGCACTACCTCTAGTGCACACGGCGTGTGCACTAGGCCTTCGGGCGTTCATATCGATGATCCGAACCGTTCACATTGATCTACACATCTAAATTAGTCTAAATATGTAAAATCAGATCAATTCAAATTCATTTACCCATCCATTGAAATGTTACAAAATTGTATGGCTGAAAATCATTGTTTTTTATAGTCACATGATGGATGGGTAAATGAATTTCAAATGATTTGATTTTACATATTTAGACTAATTTAGATGTGTAGATCAATGTGAACGGTTCGGAACGTCGATATGAACGCCCGACTAGAGGTAGTGCACAACCGAAGCTTTCCCTATATATACATACATGTATATATATATATATATATATATATATATATATATATATATATATATATGGGAAATGCTCAGTTGAAAATGCAAATGTTGTGAAAACCCGTGAAAACACTCTAGGCCGTTGTTGGAAATAACGGCCTAGGTTATAATGCATTATAACCTAGGCCATTGTTGAAACAACGGCCTATGTGGTTTTCCACGTTTTCACAAACATTTGCGTTTTCAACTGAGCATTTCCCTATATATATATATATATATATATATATATATATATATATATATATATAGAGAGAGAGAGAGAGAGAGAGAGAGAGAGAGAAAATTAATTAAATAAATAAATGAGATGTTTAGGGGATTTGAATTTGAGTTTTGGGATGAAACTTTTGGGAGAAAAATGTGTTTTGTGAGGGTGGATCTGGGCCTTTGATTTTCGGGGGATTGAAGGAGAGCCACTTGATAGCTTTCTTTGTGTTTTATTATATATACTAGATTTGCCCGTGGGCACGTGCCTACGGCACGTATTCGGAACGATACAGCATATGAAAGTCTTGTAAACAGTAAAACAACAATTATGTAGCACAAGTGGTAAGGAAAAGAGCGTCATCGTTCCTGGCCTAAAAGAGGGAGAGCACGAAAGGGGAAAGGAGAGCGAATGTCTCGAGGTGGCAGCAGAAACCAACGCCTTTAACCCAGAAGAGGGAGTTCAGGCAATAGGGAAGAAAAGGGGTGCTTTTGAGGGGAAAGCCAATTTGGGGAAGGATCTCTCTGCTCTTGGATCTGAGCACCTCGAAGAGGAAGATAGAGGGTTTCGGAGCGGAAGGATCGAGGAGTCAACGGGTATTGGGAGCGGAGGGATCGAGGAGGGGGCAGTTGAAGCGTTAACCCATGTCTCTGTGCCACCCAATCGGCACGTGGCAAAGAGTTGGCAGAAAGCGAAGGGACAGCTGCAGAGGCAATTGCACAGATGAATGGGTTGGATTTGGGTTCTGGTGGGTTGCATTTTGGGAATGGGCCAATTACTAGGCCTCATATACAAGGAGCCACTTACAAAGAGATGGTTTGCAGTGGGCTTATGCCCAAGGATAATTCAAGTGGGCCTATAGAGGGGTCCAAGAAATACAATCAATTCCCAAATATGAGTCGTGTTTCTTCCTTAGTGACGGGGCTAACAGAGGAGTCCAAGGGCACGACCACCGGCACGGGAGGGGTGTTAGCTGATCAACAAGTGGACGAACCCATAATGGAGGCCGCTAAGTTAGTATTTGAGGAGCCAATAGTCAGTGATGATGATAAGGAAGGGCGTTTAAACTTGGATGAGGAGTTCTCGTACTCTGATGACGAGTCAGAGGATCTCGAGTTTATTCCGGTTACTCAGATGGATATATCTCCATAGAGGGTTCTCTTTACTTTTCCAGATTCAGTGCCTATCGGTACCACTGGGACCTCCAGTCGGGCCATAGGCTTCAGGGTGCATAGGACGCCGAATATGGCTCATGTGGAGTCCCTGGATGACTATCTTGAGATTGCGGCAGCCGCCAAATCAGCAAAACACGATGATGGAGGTACGAGAAAATTTTTAGCATCTATTCTAAATTTCATGTCAGACTCTGATGTATTTATTCTAGCTCAAATTTGTGGTTTAGAGGTTTGCGATGTATAGCGTAATGCTCTACTGCTTAATAAAATTAGGGGTTGGGAAATTGAGCTGGCTAATGCAAACATAAAATATTGTCCCGGGTCCGAGCCCCAGTTGGAGGAGGTCTGTAAGGAAGATTCTCGACCCTCGCCCACGAGCATTCCTGATACGGGTCCATAATGAGTGCTCTATTCTGGAATGTTAGGGGCCTGAGGGATAGAGGTACGAGAGAGATGGTTAGGGACATTATTTTGAATTCCAAGGCGAATGTGGTGTGTTTGCAGGAGACCAAACTCACACACGGTTTTAAACTCAAAAGAGTAGGGGGTAATAGAATCAAGAAGTGGATGTTACGCCCCTCCTCTAGGGCATCGGGGGGCATTGCCATTGGGTTCAACCCGAACAACTTCTCTTATCTAGAAGAATTCAGTGGCACGTTCTCCCTATCTGTCCGACTATTGCGTCGGTCGAACAATTGGATTCACACGTTTACGGTGGTCTATGGACCGAATTTGGCAAGTGATCGTTGTGAGTTCTGGAAAAAGCTTATTGATATCCGCCGACGTTGGTCGGAGCCCTGGATCTTGGGGGGATTTCAATATCACTAGATTTGCTTTAGAACATCGAGGGAGAGTATCGAGCGACAAACATAGGGAAGAGTTTAATAGGGTGATCACGGAACTGGAGCTGATAGACATCCCTATTAATGACAGACTCTTTACTTTGTCTAACATGCAAGCTTCCCTGTATCATGGCTAAGTTGGACAGAATCCTCGTTTCGTTGGACTGGGAGACTAAATTCCAGTTGGCATCCGCTAAAACTTTCCCTAGGCCAACATCATCATGTTCCCATCTTCCTCGACGTAGGTGAGCAGGGGCGTCGGATACTGAGGAAGTTCAGATTCAAGAAGGCTTGGTTAGAAATTCAAGGGTTTCACCACATGGTAATGGAAAACTGGGCACTTCTCGGGCTTCGATGCGGCTGCCCGATGGTGTGAAAAAATTTGCAGACTGCGGAAGAGGCTGCGTCGGTGGAATCGATCTAGATTCTCGACAATTTGGCGGGCAAAAGAATCTTTGTTAGAGGAAATCGAAGAATTGGAGAGGGAAGGAATCTCGTGACCTATCCCAGGATGAAAGAAACTTGCTCAAGCTGCGGGATAATATCGCTAATCTATATAGATTGGAGGAGATCAAGTGGCAACAGAGGTCGAGGATTTCATGGCTTAAAGAGGGAGACGCGAATACGGCCTTCTTTCATCGGGTGGCTAGTGCCAGACGAAGGTCTAACCTGATCCACTCTATCCAAAATGAAGCGGGTACTTTACAGGACGAAATTGAAATTGCCAAGGCCTTTCAGGACTGTTACAAGGGACTCTTCGGAACGAAGAATGAGTTCAGGGCACCGCTAAGGGAAGAGTTTTGGCATGGTACTCAGAACGAGGAGACTCACTCCCTTAGGGAACTGGAAGTACCTTTCTCGGAAAAGAAAGTGCAAGAGGCGATCAACCAAATGGGGGCATGGTACTCAGAACGAGGCGACTCACTCCCTTAGGGAACTGGAAGTACCTTTCTCGGAAAAGGAAGTGCAAGAGGCGATCAACCAAATGGGGGCAGATAAGGCGTTAGGACCAGACGTGTTCCAATGATGTTTTTCCAGGTTTTCTGGAAGGAAATAAAAGAAGACATTATGGCTTTGTTGGACGAATTCTTCCACAATACTCTCAAAATAGGCATGTTCAATTTTGCTGAAATTATCTTCATCCCGAAACGGGAAGAAGCTGCGCGGGTGGGCAATTTTAGACTAATTAGCTCATGAATTGCTCGATTGAGATTATCACCAAGGTCTTGGCAATCCGCTTGGGGAGCATAATGGATAACTTGATTAGCAATACACAATCTGGTTTCATTAAGGGAAGATGTATCTTGGATTGTGTGGCTATCGCAGAACAATTAATTCACCAGTGTCATACTGGTCAGTCGAAGAGCTTCCTTTTGAAACTTGACTTTGAGAAAGCTTATGACTCAGTCGACTGGGACTGTTTGCTGGAAGCACTCAAATGGAGAGGCTTTGGGGCCAAATGGATCAGTTGGATCAGCCAATGCCTACACACAGGTAAAACGGCAATCTCATTTAATGGGCGACCGGGCCAATCATTTATATGCAAGAAAGGTCTCTGGTAGGGGGATCCTCTATCACCACTACTATTCACTATTGTAGCTGATGTCCTGAGAGGCATGCTAGACAACTGTCGGGTGAAAGGATGGATCAACTCGGTTGCTAGCAGTGCGACTCAACAGGGGTGTACGATTCTACAATATGCAGATCACACTCTCATTTTTGGAAACGGGAACTGGTCGGAAACAATCTGCGTTAAGGGGGCCCTCTATTGTTTTGAGGCTTGGTCTGGCCTAAGGATTAATTTCCACAAGAGTGCTCTGATACCGATTGCACTCTCCGAAGAGGAAGCGGCGCTCGATGCTAACATTCTTAACTGCATGAGGGATGAATTCCCTATTAAGTACCTGGGACTGCCTATCAAACCAGGGAAGCTTACAAAGTCCGAATGGCTCCCCATTATTGACAGAATTGAGGACAGATTGACAGGTTGGAAAGGAAAGGCTCTATCTCTTAGGGGAAGAGTGGTCCTCGTCAACTCTGTATTGTTTAATCTGCCCATTTATTACATGTCGGTCTTCGAATTACCTAAGTGGGTGATCCAAAGAATTGACCGCATCCGCAAGTGATTCCTCTAGAAAGGCGCTGATACGAATAGGAGCGGTTACCATCTCATCAAATGGGATGTCGCGTGCATGAAAAAGAATCATGGCGGGCTAGGTATCATCGATTTGAGAGACATGAATCTGGCTCTCCTGGACAAATGGTGGTGGAAGGTGTTCCATCCTAATGGGGAAGGTTGGCAAGAGTTCATTCAGCCATACTTCCGGGGGAAAGGTACGAGAAGTTTAGGCTTCCGGGTAGGGTCCAAAGTTTCCCGGTTCTGGAAAGGGATTGCAAAAGCCAGTGAGCCTTTCAACTCGGCGGCGTCATCGGTTATTGGTAATGGACGGTCAACCAGATTCTGGTGGGACAAGTGGTGCGGAACTTTTACCCTGAAAGAACAGTTCTCAGACTTGTACGAGCAGACGACCATCCCAAACGCATCTGTGGCTAAGACATGGAGGAGGGGAACCTGGAAGCCATCTTTCCGATGGCACCTTAGTCCAGGGTTACAGCAACAACTGAACGAGCTCCAAACGTACATTGCACGAAGTGGGGAGAGGTGCGCTCAGGGCCCTGACCAAATGCGGTGGGAATTAGAAGCCAAAGGCTCCTTCACGGTTAGGTCCCTCTATCATCGTATCCACTTCGATGGATGTAGACCCAGTTGGGCACAAGTGCTTTGGAAGGCAAAATCTCCTCTTAAAGTTAGGGTCTTCCTTTCGCTAGTTCTCAACAATGTCATCTTGACCAGGGAGAATCTTGCTAAAAGATAGTCCTAGATCGCGACTACTTGTGGATTTTGTAACCTACATACGGATCCTCAAAACCACCTATTCATTGAGTGCCAACGGAGTAAGGCAACAATGGTGGAGGTGCTTCGAGCTCTAGGGACATGTGACTATCCCAATTCATATGAGGACCTGTGGGTTAGTCTCATATTTGCCTCTGAACATTACGAAATGAAGGATGCTTGGTACATAGCCATTGCAGCTACTACTTGGATTTTATGGCTAGACAGAAATAATTTCTACTTTCATGCTTCATGTAATAGTATTTCTGGTAATCTTACTCACATCTTATTTCCTTTTGGGCCACAGCAGCTGCACCAGGGGCGAAAAGGAGGATTGCCAGAGTCTTCCTGGTGGACGACTCTGATGACGAGGAGATCGAGTTTAGCCCGACACTGGACTGAGAGGGGCAGGGGATTCTGGATACTAGCCCGGGTCGGGATAGGGCTAGGAGAGCTTCTATATACATGCAGCTCTACTTTGTTACTGGCTTTTGTACTGTGGGTAGCATGTCTTCATTGGCCAACCCTCCAGGGCATTGTTGGAGGAGTATGTTGTATTTTGATAATAGCTTTTGTACTGTGGGTAGCATGTGGAATGATCCACCCTCCAGGGCACTGTTGGAGGTGTATGTTTTATTTTCTGCATTTTATTTCATGTACTCTCCCCCGGTACTCCGGAGATGTTTTATTAACTTCTTATTAATGAAACAGGGTGGCGTTATTCCACCTTTTCACTCCAAAAAAAAAGTTTGAATTGTAAAACAATAATTAGTTGTAAATAAAAAGTCCATGTTTCCATTAGTATATGTTGAAAAATAATTATAAATGAGGGTATAAAATCCAACTTCTTAGAACTTTGAGTGTGGAAATTGATGAAATTTAACTGTTGATGAGATATTTGTTATTTTCAAAGTAGCATGAGCAATAAAAAATGCATAAAAAATATGAAAATTTACAAACCTGAAATATGAAAATATAAATTTCTGAGTAAATAGAGAGAGAATGAGAGAGAGTATGTGTGTGTGTGAGAGAGAGAGAGAGAAATAAATAAATGAGTTGTTTTAGGGGATTTGAATTTGAGTTTTGGAGGAAAACTTTTGGGGGGGAAAATATGTTTTGTGATGTTAGATGTGGACCATTAATTTCAACCCTGTTGAATGTGAGCCACTTGATAGTTTTCTTTGTGTTTAATTATTATTATTATTATTATTATTATTATTATTATTATTATTATTATTATTATTATTATTATATATATGTATGTGTGTGTGTGTGTGTGTGAAATTAAACTTAATTAATACCACAATTAAATTCATGGCCGGCTCTGCGTTCCCGAGGCCAAGACGAAAGGCCCAAATAATTATTTTTGGAGCCCCTAATTATAATATAATTTTTTTACGCACAAAATACGTGTCTATATTTATAAGGGAAGTATAAATTTGGGATCCCAAAAAGTGCAAAAAAATTGGGGTCTGAGGCGGCCGCCTCCCCGGCCTCAAGGTGGGGCCGGCCTTTATTTAAATAGAATTATATCATAATTTTAGCTTAGCTTTTCGGACCTTTGGAAACTGATGCAAACTGAGGGGTTGTTAACTAATTAAGTTAGTAATATCTCTTCCTAATATAAACCTTAAGAACACACCCTAGCTTGATTAAAATCTTCATATAAACTAAAATTTTAATCAATAAAAAGGCGATTATAGAGTTGGAAGCAGATTCCTCTTGAGAAGTTTCGGAAGAACAATTAAGCATTCAACATTTGACTGCCATGCATATCAACAAACAAGCAAAGTTAATTTCCTTTGGTGAATCTCCCTCTCAACACTAAAACCATACAATATTAGCATTAATCTTTTGTGCATTCAAATCTCATTTCGAGCCATCCCCACAAACTCAACATTCGAACAATCTTAGAATAATATATATATCTCTCACAGTCGAGCTAGGGGTGGCGAACGGGTCGAGTTGATGGAACTGCGATGATTCCCATAACCACAGATTGGTGTGCGTATCGATCATAAAAGCTTAACAGATTTAATACGTGATCTAACCCTTTATAGCGGAATCTAGGGTTCACGAATTGTACCTGCGATGAAAAGAAGACGATAGTTTCTAGCAACCTCGAGCCGTCAGCGACCCCAAGATCTTCTGCACGTAATCCTTCCTCGGGTTGGACGTCGTGTGGGCGACGGTCTACCAACCTTTCTTCTCCTTGGCTGACCTCTCTTTCTCTCCTTACGTGAATCACGAATTTTGAGAAAACTTCTTATCTCTGATAATGATATGACGGCCAGAGAATAGAGTATATATATATAAGGCTACGGCAGGGACCATGAGGAGAAATTAGGGTTAGGTCTCCTAACGAATCTGGGTATCCCGTGTTCAGCCCGAACACACAACCCAGGCCCATTAACAATAGCTCGGTCCACTAAAGAGCTATTGTTGCACTACCTTCCTAATCCCAAATTATATTTATGAGCTCCTTTTATTATATGCTCATTCAGCTCCCCATGTTAACATATCGAATGTCCGTCGATCAAATTAAGTTACTGACAACTATATTGATCAACATTTTTTATCCTTAAGTAGTACCACTCAACTTTATTTGTCATGTCGGATGTAATCCACCTGCAGGGTTTACATGACAATCCTTATGAGCTCCTTAAGGGGACATCATCAACCCGACGTATCGGGACATGGATTCCTTTTACAATCAACAGCCCATCATACATACAATGCTATTACCCAATTCATAGAGGTTGTTGATCCATAATGAATCTCACTCTTTTATGAGTCAAAGTAATGCACACTGCATATACATGTCTGTTATTATATCTGGATTAAGAGCATAAGCATCCATAATAACAGAGGTGTTTGTTCTCTTTTGTAGTCAGTACAAAGAGAACAATCTCAAGTGGTCCTGTTCAATACACACAAAGTGTACTAGTGTAAACCTATAGTCAAGATAGACTAATACCAGATTACACTACAACCTTTCCAATGGATTGTCCAAGTCCGTCTAGGTTGTGAACTATTTATATATTCCATAGGGAACTATTTAATATGATCTTCTGTGTGTCTCCTCACACCATATTATCAACCTTATAGAATATCAGATACTTGCATTAATATTATAATAAACACAATATGCAAACATATGCCCATATGATTCTCATTCAAAAAAATAAAATAAAATAAAATAAAATAAAATAAAGTTAATACAAAAGTGATGCTTTCAGTATATAACCCTAACACGAGTGGGCCGGGCCGGGCCCAACCCGTAAGGGTTGGCAAGTAGAATCATACGGGCCGGACCGGGTTTCATTCTTAGCCGAGCCGGGCCGGGCCGGGTTGTTTTTTCGTTTGGGTGGGCCGCCCAACCCGTGAACCCTTTAGGGTTCAATCCGGGTTGGGCCGGGTCGACCCGCGGGTTGGCACGTTTAATATTTTTTTTTTTTTTTGGTAGCTTAAATTAAAATAATAATTATAATTATAATACTAAGTAAGTAATAATACTAATAAACAATAAAAATCGTAATAATAATAATAAGATTGAAAGAGTGAAATTGACAACAAATTTTGAAATATTATTCATATGAATTTAACTTATACAATTTTAACAATTTATAACGAAATGAAGAATTCAATTCACAAATAAGTTTTATACAATAACATATTTCTTATATACAATTTTAATTGAGTATAAGTTTTCTAATTTGACATAACAAGCAAAACTGTTGTTGTTGTTGTTGTTTTTCGGGCGAGTTGCTCCCACTTGTGGAACTTGATAGTGCTTTCCCTTGCGTCCTATCTTCAGCCTTCAGCCAGTCTTCTGTGCAAACGAGTATCTCTAACGCCTCGGGCTTCAACCGATTCCTGTAATCAGATAGAACCCTGCCACTTGTACAAAATGCACTCTCAGAAGCAACTGTAGAGACAGGAGGAGTTAGCAAATCTTTAGCCATAATTGACAGAATACTAAAAATGTGTTCATGTTCTTTCCACCATTGTAAAATATCTAGTGCAGAAAGAGTAGGCTCAGTATCCTGTTGGTTATACCAATTTAATTCATTTAGTTGATTAGTCCTAGATTTTTTAGATTGAATTTGTTCAAGTAAACTAAATGTTCTATCACCAATTCTACTTTTACCCTTACCTTTAGAACTACCAGAAGAATAACTAACAACAGAAGTTGTACTACTAGAAGCAAAACGTCTATCATAATAATCATACAAGTTATTTAACGTAGATTCAAACTGAACTAAAAAAGTAGCGCAATCAGTTGTTAATTCTACATTGTTCTCTAAATATCCAAAAAATATTTGTATCAAATTCTTCGTACCTTCTAATTTGATACGGGGATCCATAACAGTAGCAACACAAATCAACATAGGAGGAGGAAAATAATACTTCAAAAAATTTTGAAATGCAGGTACTACAATGTCACTAATATAGGCATCATTTAACATTTCGTTAAATATTTGCATCATGCTAACTAATTCAATAAAAATGCTACTAGAAGTAGATTCATATGTTTTTGAAAATTTTAAAGTTGCGGTTTTAAAAGGTTCTAAAAATTTCAACAAAGATTCGGCAAAAAACCAATCGTGTGGAGTCATTTCAAAATTGTGCATATTTTTTGCGATACAAAAATTATTTACAACTGCTTTATAATCGGTGACAACATTTAGTAAATCAAAAGTAGAATTCCATCGGTGTCTAACATCCTTTGGAAATTTTCTAAAAGGAACATTTCTAACCCTACACCAAGCTTTCCATTCTTGTAAAATGCTTGAACTTAATGCAATGAAATGTACACAATTTCTAATTTTAACTATATATGGATCGGCTATTCTTAATGCATCTTGAACACATAAATTTATAATATGACATGCACATCTAACATGAAAAATATTGTCAGATGGAGGGTTTAATACAAATTTTAAAGTAGTAATTGCTACATTGTTGTTAGATGCATTATCAAAACTAATAGCCATAATTTTATCGGGAATATGAAAAACATCACAAATTTCTATAATACGGTTTGCTATTTCAGCGCCACTAGGGGGATACGGCAACGACGCAAGTGATATGATTCTTTTTTGAAGAATCCAATCATTGTCGATCCAATGACAGGTTATTTCCATCGTTGGAATATTGTTGACACCCGTCCAACAATCCGAAGTTAAACTAACTCTACAAGTTAAACTCCATAAAATTGCAATCAAAGCGTCCTTCATTTCTATGTACACTTTAAAACAATCCGATTTGCAAGTATTTCTCGGAATTCTTTTAAAATGAGGGTTTAAGGCCGTTTGATTAAAATTTTCCAAGTTCCTACTCTCGGGATAGGAAAATGGCAACTCTTCCTTAATGACTAATTGGGCCATTTCCCGACGAACAAGTTCGGGATCATAAGGGTGGCTATCTACTTGACCGGTTCTAGGGTTGATTTTTTGTTGGCCTTGTATTTGATCAAGAAGTTCTTTATGATTATGTTGTATGTGCCTACTAATTGTACCGGTGCCGTCACCCTTCTTGAATTTGTATGTTTTACTACATATTTTATACACTTTCAAACCTATACCCGGAGTATGTTCGTCCGGGATATAATCATAAAACTTATGCCAATCGCCAGTTTCTCCTCTACTTTTCCTACTACTACGGGGTTGTGTGGTTTCGGTTTGTTGTTGTTGTTGTTCTTCTTCTAATTGTATGTCACCTACAACATCCATTTCGTGTGTACCCCATTGTTCCATAGTAGGATCAATGTAATCTTGGACGGGCTTACTAGTTGGGACAATTGGTGGCCTACGTGAAGAGAAGCAGGAATCTTGTCCACTACGACCGCTACCGCGTGATCTAGACATAATGTAGTAATGTGCTAAAGTAAAGTATGTAAAAAAAAATATAGAATGTAGGAGCGGTGAATTATACAAAAAAAAATCTAAAAAACAAGAGGGTTGAGATAGAGAAGTTCAAAAAACGAACAATAATTTTAACTACAACGCAAAAAAAAAATTAACGAGAGAGATAGAGATATTTTGATACCGTTCACCGTGGAATACGCGTATGTAAAAAAAACCGTTAAAATAAGAATAGAATAGAAAAGATGGAAGAGCGCTTTGCCGATTCCGCAATTGAAGAGTTGAGAAGAGGTTAAAGTAGATTTGACGAGGGTTGAAGAGAGTTGAAGACGTTGAAGATGTTGAATTTTATTTCCGATACGACCGAAATTTAATCGTGTATATGCCTCCTTGTACACTTGTTTGATGAATACTACAATTGTTCAAAAATTCTTTACAAATGATGCATAATAGTAGAGAGAGTAAGAGAGTGAGGTGTGATTTTTTATGAGATTTTTGGGGGATATTTATAGGCTAAATAAGTGGGAAAAAACAAAAAAAAAAAAAATAAACCAAACGGCTCTGTCCCGAACGGTGTGATTTTCGACCGTTCGACCCGCGGGTCAACGGTCGACCCGTCACAGGTCGAACGGGTCGAAACCCGCAGGTCGACCCGCGGGTTGGCGGGTCAAATTCATGGGTTGGGCCGGGTTTCGCGAATTCGATTCGCGAAAATTGAGACCCGGGTCGACCCGGTACTGTTCACCGGGTTCGACCCGAACCCGCGAAGCGATTTAACGGGCCGGGTCGCGGGTGGGTCGCCGGTTGACCCGGCCCAGTTGCCATCCCTAAGTCGAGCTTCCAATAATCAAAGGTAAAGCCTTAAATTGAAACTTTTTTCTTTGATTGAACAACCTTGATAAGTCTTAATTGGGTCGAAATTAATTTCCTCTATTTCCTTAAAACTGGTTCCAACTTGAATTTTTTTTTTATAAGACACTTTTTGAAAATATTTGTAGAAAAATAACAGTTGGTAAAGTATTTGTGCTCGTGGACTCAACAACGAAACTCGTCGTTCCCAATAGCGAGTTTAGGTGTTTCATGCTCACTGATGACACACGGCGAGTTTAGTGCTAATTTTTTGAAAAACTCACCGTTCCCAACAACGAGTTCAATTCAGAATTTTCAAAGAAGACTCGCCGTTCCCAACGGCGAGAACATTTACACTAGACTCGATGTTGGGAACAACGAGTTTAGTTCAAAATTTTCAAAGAAGACTCGTCGTTCCCAATGGCGATGACATTTATACTAGACTCGTTGTTAGGAACGGCGAGGATGTAGGAAATTTCAGAGAGTGAAACATTCTATTGAACTTTGTGAATTTTCGGGAAAAAACTCCATAGAAATTATTTTTAAACTAAACTCGCCGTTCCTAACAGCGAGTCTAGTATAAATGTCCTCGCAATTGGGAACAATGAGTCTTCATTGAAATTTTTTGAACTGGACTCGTCGTTAGGAATGGCGAGTTTCCCAAAAAATTAGCGCTAAACTCGCCATGTCCCAACAGCGAGAATGAAACAACTAAACTCGTCGTTGAGAATTGCGAGTTTAGTTGTTGAGTCCACAAATAGAGCTGTAAATCGGACCGGACGGGATCGGACAACCATATGTTCAATCTCGAACCGAAATTCTACTCGGACGGGCTCATGTCTGGCTCGGTCTAGGTCGAACAAAGTTTTATAGTCCGGACTCGGTTCGATAAAGCATCGAACCGCAATAATACTCGGACGGACTTATGTCCGGCTCGAGCTCGGTAAAGAATTGGAACTAATAATTTGTTCGAGTTCGGTTCGTATAACAGTTCGGACGGTCCACGGTCTGACCATTTCACGAGCCGGACTCGGACGGACGACGGACCGTCCTGTTCATTTTACACCATATCCACAAACGTAAATACTTTGGCAACTGTTCTATAAGTGCAAATATTTTCAAAAAGTGGCATATAAAATAGGCTAAATTTGAAAAATCTCCTTGAACTATAGCCTTTATGCAGAAAACCCCCTGACCTTTTTTATGCAGATACCCCTTCTGAACTATTGTTGCAAAAAAACCACCCCACTAGATTGAGACTTCTTCAAAAGTTGAGGAAGGTTTTTGATAATAATGCGAAAGATAAATGATGTTTTTTGAAACAACTTGCAAAGATGAATGGGGTTATCTGATACAAGTAGAAAAGTTAGATGTGATTTTTTGAAATACTTCAGGGGGGGTTTGCAACAACCGTACTTTATGGGGGTTTTCTCGAGCAGGACTAGGACGGATGACGGACCGTCCTGTTCATTTTACACCTCTATCCACAAACGTAAATACTTTGGCAATTGTTCTATAAGTGCAAATACTTTCAAAAAGTGGTATATAAAATAGGCTAAATTTGAAAAAATCTCCTTGAACTATAGCCTTTATGCAGAAAACCCCCTGGCCCTTTTTTTTATGCAGAAACCCCCCCTGAACTATTGTTACAATAAACCCACCCTGCCAAAGTGAGACTTCTTCAAAAGTTGAGGAAGGTTTTTGATAATAATGCGAAAGATAAATGATGTTTTTTGAAACAACTTGCAAAGATGAATGGGGTTATCTGATACAAGTAGAAAAGTTAGATGTGATTTTTTGAAATACTTCAGGGGGGGTTTTGCAACAACCGTACTTTAGGGGGGGGGGGGGGGGGGGGGGGGGTTCTGCATAAAAGAAGGTCATGGGGATTTTCTGCGTAAAGACCATAGTTCAAAAAGAAGAAAAAAATTAAATTTAGCCTAAAATAATTTATTCCAACTTATCAAATTACTACGCTGTAAAGGTACAACTTATTTCAACAAAAATCCAGGGATTGTATTTTTGGAGGGAGTAACTAGGTCCCACAATCCTTCAACAAGTGAAAGGGTTTTTTTTTTTGAAGAAAAAGGTGGAGTATGGCCACCCTGTTTCATTAATAAGAAATTAATGATACAAACCCAGAGAATTGAGCCAGATTACAACCTACAGACATGAAATAAAACACACATGAAGCAACATGACCCGTACAAACAACAAATTCCTCCAACAACCCTGGAGGGTGGACCGACAAACAAGCTCGGTCCAGCAAAATTGTATGTACGTCAATTTAGCTTCGTACACTGCCTTCACGGCACATGCACACCCACCTGAAACTAGTCTGGCAGGATTTTAACACCCGCCGATCCCTGCCTACTCCTCGCTGGGGGACCCCATCTTTGGGCCCAAGTCCCACAGGCCGACATGACACCACGGCACATGCACAGCAACCGCACCCTCTCACCATCTCCACCGCTCATCCTACAAACGCGCCAACAGCTCCCACAGCCGCTACCAAAGAGATGGCCGTGAAGAGGGTACCTTCACCTCTCTCACGATTGTGCTATCTCAGGCAATTTCTCACCAAACAACTATCTCGCTCACCCCACCAAAAACCACGGTCCAGGAGAGCCGTGGAGAGGGTACCTTCACCTCTCTCACGCTCTTGCTCTCTCAGGCGATTTCTCACCATACAGACTCATCTCAACTCTTACTCCCAACGCGGGAAGAGACGACGATGTTACGAGACAGTGGCCTAAGCTGGAGGAAGCTCAATAGCCTGATAGTATGCGCTGTCAAGACTGCATCGGCAGCATCGTTGGCTACCCAAACAAGTGAGCGCACATCATGGAGGGATCCCATCTTCGGGTGCAATACAACGTGCTACACAGTTCCCACCTCCCGAAGCAAACAACCATCAGCCTAGCCCCACGGGCCCCATACCGAACCACCGACCTCACACGCTTGAGCCCCAGATCCAAGGCGTTCGCGACAACAGGCACGGGAGGATGCTCTGGCGCGACATAGTCGCTCCGCGACAGTTGAGATAAGCATCCCGAAAGTTGAGACAAGTGAGCGCACATCATGGAGGGACCCCATCTTCGGGCCCAAGCTCCATAATCGTGCAAAACATACAACACCCTCCACACCACCCACACAACATCGTCGACACATCAATCGATATTGAGTTGCTGCCGACACCATCCACCAGCGTCGACACGGCAACAGACGGCCTCCCCAACTGGGATTGCGACGTAGGGGGTGGGGGGGCTCTTATCGTGGCCCAAATCTGAAGGGATCAGATCTGGGTTGGCGCCCACGTTAGACGGCCCCGACTTCGGCGCCAAGGAGGGGAGCAGATCAGGACTCGTTGAAGGCGACGTCGTTGCGGGGCCCAAACATGAGGCCAAATGACCCCGACTTCGGCGCCAAGTGAGGAGAGGAGAGCAGATCAGGAGGATAGGTTGTTGAAGGCGACGTCGTCGCTCGCTCATTGAAGGCGACTTCGGCTGGAGATGGAGGTGGGAGAAGGGCAAAATGGTCGGGACGTCGAACAGCGATCGGGGAGGGGGCGGCGCGATCCCGTCGAACGGCTGGAGATGGACGGTGCGTCGAACGGCAATCGGGCGGCGCGATCCCGGCCGCCACCCCCTCCAAACTCTCTCTAGATCTAGGATTTTTTGTTTTTGGACTTTTTTGGAGGAGCTTCTCTCTCTAGAAAATCTAGAGAGAGAAACTCTTTTGAAATGAGAGATATAATAGAACAAGTGAAAGGTTGCATGCATGAACCTAGAGATACGTGTTCAACCTACACTAGTGCAAGACAAACTGAATAGAAGAATCCTAGCTTTGCTGATAGCCAGGGGGCAGAGCAAACTACAACAATTATTGATTTGACTCGTGTTTGGTTGCCCCAAAAATAACTCCACGACCAAATTATTGATTTGACTCATGTTTGGTTGCCCCGAAAATAACTCCACGAACCGAAATTCGTCGAAAAGAAATTCAAAATTGGTTTGTTTGGCTTGGATATCTCTTAGATTTGAGTTCGGTATTATAGCATTACAGTATCGCAAAAAAATTCAAAGAAAAACAACGGAACTCAGAGGAAAGCGTTTGTAAGACTATTGTAGTGCTACTGTAGCATTTTAATATTATTTATCTCTCCAACTTTTTTACTCTATCCAATAAAATAATTCCACCTAATCCTCTATATTAAATTTCTTTCTATCTCCTCTCTATCCTACAATACAATAAAATTACATCTAACCAAATCACTTTTTTAGAACTCAAATCCACAGATTTCTTTTTTTTACAGTAATCTTACAACTACAGAAAAGTTTTACGTGTAACCAAACACCCCCTAAGTATATACAGAAAGGACAACCTCATATTTATAGGAGAAAATCTTCCTCATATAGAATAGTTGTACACAAATAATAGGAGTCTATGTACTATATAGACAATTGGCATCGTTCATTATGTTCCTTATACAATGGCGGATCTGGGCCCAAGCAGCCCAAGCGGCTGCTTTGGGCCCCTAAATCTTTTAGGGCCCCCTTTAAAATTTTTTTTTATTCACGGTTATTATAAAAAAAAAGAGAGAGAGAGAGAGAGAGAGAAAAGAAAGGAAACCCAACTGTCCCTCTCCTGATTTCTCTCCATCTCAATCAACTCCCAAGTTCCAACATTTTACTTTCTTATTCTCCTGATTTCTCTCCATCTCAATCAACTCCAAGTCTCAACTTTTCTCTCCATCTCCTGATTTCTCTTCATCTTGAATCTTATTGAAATCTTTCTTAATCTAGACAACTACTAGAAGGACCATCTCGCAGTGTTGCCCACGCCCGTCGCCGCGTCGCCCTTCGCCGCCGCACCGCCTCGCCCATCACTGCACGTCGCCGTTAGGTATTGTGATCATTGGGATTTTTACCATTATTTATCAGAATATTCTTTAATTATTGTTACAGTGTTCTTAATTGTGATCATTGGGATGATGTTGGCCAGTGCTTGATGTGAGTGTAGGTTTGTTTCAAATGTTAAGTTTGATAGTCGTGACTCATGAGAACAGTTAATTGCCACCCCCACCCCTAAACCCCTGCGAGAATATGCAATGGTGATTGGTTAATTATAGTTGGTCAACTGTTTTCAGTGCTTATGAGTTGTGAAGACAAAACACTCTTTCCTCTTGGCTCTTGCCCTACCCATTTCATGGAAATTAAATATCTCACGAGTCAAGAGAGCGTTGCTGATGCCACAAAATTAAATACCACGAAATTTAAATTAATTGTACTGTTGAGTTATTAATTTACTGTTGAGATTATGTAAAGAAATAATTACATTATTAATTTAGTATTTGTATTTTATAATTTCAGATATCATTTGGAGAAGGAGTATTCATTTCCTGATTTGGGACCGAAATTGAAGAAAATTATTGAAGATTTCAAGAAAAAGGAAAATTTCGAAGCTACAACAATTAGGTACTATTGTTCCTTAACTTTGTTACTGAAATTTTGTATTGTTAATTTAATATTTTAAGTATGCCTCCTAGAAAATATGGTTCCGGACATGAAAAAAGGAAAGGAAAAAAAAACAAAGAATTGAAGAATTTACCAAATCTCAAAAAGGTGCAATGGACAATCTTTTAAAAAATACTAAACAAACTAATTTGGCTAGTGAAAATGTTGAACCTCAAGGTTTGGTTGATGAGGAACATGTAAATGAATCAATTGATAAGGAATTTGAAAATGTAGTGAATGAAGAGCATAATAACAAAGATAAGACTTGAAAATTTGGAAAATGAAGAAGGTAACCAAGTTAATAAACTGGTAAATGAAATTGAAGATAATGAATATGTACACAGAGTATGAACCTTTAAATTATGATCCAGGAAAATGGGAATTGTTAATCAAGATTTTAAAGACTTACTGGTATTAAAAGGTCCAATTAGAGTTAATGATATCAACTTTCCTCTAAATGATTTCAATAGACATTTCTCTTGCTCATACTATATTAGACAATTACAAAACGGAGAGAAACAAGATAGACTTTGGTTGGTATATTCAAATTCCTTAGACAAAGTTTTTTGCTTTTGTTGTAAATTGTTTACGCAACAAACAAATGTCTCTAATTTAGTTTCCGAAGGATATAATGATTGGAAAAATCTTGGTCAAAGATTTAAAGAACATGAAACTAGTAGTGATCATCTTGCTTGTTTAAGTAAATGGCTTGAATTGAAAGTTAGATTGAAAAAAAAAAAAAAATCAAACAATTGATAAAAACGTGCAAGAAGAGATTAACAAAGAGAAGGAACATTGGAGGCAAGTATTAGTGAGGATAATTGCCCTTGTGAATACTCTTGCTAAAAATAATATGGGATTGCGTGGACACATTGAAAAACTTTATCAAAGAAATAATGGAAACTTTTTAAGTTTTATTGAAATGATCGGTGAGTTTGATCCTGTAATGCAAGAACATCTTAGGCGCATTAATAGAAGTGAAATCCATTATCATTATCTTGGTCCTAGTATTCAAAATGAATTAATTCAAATGTTGGTGAATGGGATTAAAAATATAATTTTGAAGAAAATTAAGGAAGCAAAGTATTTTTCAATTATACTTGATTGTACTCCAGATATAAGCCATGAAGAACAAATGTCACTAGTTGTAAGATGTGTGGATGTTTTTTCAAATCCCATCAAAGTAGAAGAGTTTTTTTAGGTTTTTTGAAAGTGCATGATATATCGGGTCTTGGCCTTTTTAAGGAGCTTGAAAGTGAATTAGAGAGTAATCAACTGAATATTGATAATATTAGAGGACAAGGATATGACAATGGATCTAATATGAAAGGAAAACATAAAGGTGTACAAAAAAGATTACTTAAAATTAATTCTAGAGCCTTTTACACTCCATGCGGTTGTCATAGTCTTAATCTTGCCCTTTGTGATATGGCTAACTCTTGTGTTAAAGCTACATCTTTTTTTGGAATTATCCAACGCATATATTGTTTATTTTCAGCTTCTACAAAGCGTTAGAAAATTTTCAAAGATAATGTAAAAGGCCTAACACTTAAACCATTATCACAAACACGTTGGGAGAGTCGTATTGAAAGTGTTAAAGCTATAAGATATCAACCTTTACAAATACGAGATGCTTTAATTGATGTAGTCAATTCTAATGATGATCCTAAAGTAATTAGTGAAGCTACATCATTAGCCAAAAATGAAATTGAGAATTTTGAATTTTTATTTGGCATGATTATTTGGCATAATTTATTATTTGCAATCAACTCTGTGAGTAAAAATTTTCAAAGTGAATATATAAATATTGATGTCGCCGTAGAAGAATTAAAATGGCTCATTTCATTTTTTTGAAAAATATAGAGAAACTGACTTTGATGAAGCAATGATTGAAGCTAAAGAAATAGCAAATGAAATGGGTATTGAGGCAATATTTTATGAAAAACGGTTAGTTAAAAGAAAAAAACAATTTGATGAAACTCCCAGTGAAGATGTGATACAATCAGCTGAAAAATCCTTTAGAGTTAATTATTTCATATTTATTGTAGATCAAGCTCTTTCTTCTCTAAGGAGTAGGTTTGAACAATTTAAAACATATGAAAAGATATTTGGATTTCTGTTTGATTTGAAGAAGTTAAATTGTGCTCGTGATTGTAGTTTGAAGAGTGATTGTTTGAATCTTGAAAATTTTTTGAAACAAGGCGATGTCTCAGATGTGGATGGAAGAGACTTATTTTTAGAGTTGAAAATTTTAAAGGAAGTCTTACCAGATGAAATAAAGAGACCAATTGAAGTGTTAAGTTTTATGAAAGAAAGAAATGGCAATATTGGTTTTCCTAATGCGTGGATAGCTTATAGAATTTTGCTAACTGTACCAGTTACAGTTGCATCAGCGGAAAGAAGTTTTTCAAAGTTGAAGTTGATCAAAACTTATCTTCGGTCAACCATGTCACAGGAAAGGTTGAATGGGTTAGCCATGTTATCAATTGAACATGATCTAATAGGAAAGCTCGACTATCAAAGCATATCCAATGATTTTGCTTCTAAAAATGTGAGAAGAGTTATGTTTAAGTAATATTTTTTGTGTGTTTTATTTTGTAGGCAAATTTTGGATGCAAACAATGAGCTTGCTTTGGTGAACATGGATTCTGTATGCAATGTTAAAGATTTAAATGTAGCAAGTAAGACTTTTTAAAATAGTTGAGATCATGTATTTTGTTTTTATTGTTAGAGTTTGTCAAAATTTCTTTTTGCCATGATACATTTTATGGAAAATGCTTACATTATGAATTAATTTTTTTTTGGAAGGATATATATATATATAAATTTGATTTCATTTAAGTAGTTTGTCCTCCAGGCTCAAAGTTTGTTTGAATTTAAATAATTCTAATTTTTTTATTTTGTAAACTTACAAAGGGTCTCATTTTAAAACTTGCTTAGGGCCACTTGAAACTCAGATACGCCCGTCCTTATATCATAAAATGCATATATATAATAATATAAAAGTTTAACTTGTTTAGAGACTTCTTACTCATGATTCGCATTGCCATTTTTTATGTTATTGAAAAATATTTTATTTTGCAATCATTTGAAACATGATCAAAATAACAAGTTGATTTTTTTTTATACATAGAGATATTATGACATTTAAATTAATGTAAGCAGTGTCAATCGTACATTATGTGACCCATAGTGCAGGCACAACTACTCCATAGTCACCTCCAATCAGTACGAGGTTCCTCCTAAGTATTATATAGCTAGCCAGACAATTTATTGCAACTTTCTTGAAGAGATGCTTATCTATGAAGTTGATTTACCCAAGGCTAGTGGAGTTAGAGCTAAAAAAGTTGAAATTATTGTTCACTTAAGATGGCAATTCAAATCGTTCCAACATGTGAAATGTTGTAGATGGTGGCCTGTAAATGTACGCGACATCTTTCTTTTTGTAATGGATATATGTTTTATGCAATCTATGAGAATTTGGATGATTCCAACGTACCTTAAACTTTTGAATTGTTCCTGAGTTACTCGTAGTTTTCTTGACCAATAGTTGGAGAGAAAAGAAAAAAAAAATGACCCTCTTTTTGAAAGTTTTTCCAAACTAACCTACTTTTTTTAAAAATTTCCAAACTACCTGCTCGCTGTCTTAAAAAGCAAGTTTGGTAAAAATCACATCGTTTTTTGAGACAGCGAGTGTGAAGTTTGGATTTTTTTTGATTTCTCCCTGGCCAAAACTCGCTGTCTCAAAAGGCAAGTGGGTATTTCCAAACTCGCTTTTTGATACAGCGAGTGTCGTTTGGAAATTTTTAATACTCAAACTCGCTTTTTCGACCTCACTTTCTCTTTCAACTCTCTATCTCCCTCTTCCTCTTCTAACCCCAAAACCTAACCCATTTTGTCGATCTCCTCTCGTCGATTAACCCAAAAATCATCGCCTTCGCCATTTCGATCTTCCACATCTCTCATCTACGATCTCTCCTCACACTCTCAACTCCCTCTATTCACGCTCCGAAAATCCTAAACCCCAAAATTCAAGAAATCATTCAATCGAAAATTTGGGAAAAAAGAGTGGTTGAAGGAGCTACTTCGACCTCGTATTCACTAGCTACCTTTTCAATCACCCAACTTTAAAGGTATATTTTTCATACATTTGCATTTTTAATTTCGGATTAATTTTGAGAAATTGTTAATGGTATATTTAGAAATTGTTAGCGAATTTGAATATAAATGTTGAGAAATTTGGAATAGGAATTTTGATAATATATGAAGGAACATAGTGTAGAATTTCCATTCAAAAGATGTTGAATAGGAAATTTGATAATATATAGTAATTGTTTGAAAAATGTTGAATTGACAATACTTTTCAACTGTACATTAGTACCATGATGAATAGATCGATATTCAACGAACAATCAAACAATATTAAAATTGTTCTATCATTCGAAAATATTGGATGATTGTTAATTTGAAAATATTGGATGATTGGTAATATATGTAGGTATATAGTGTAAAAAAAATTGAGAAATGTTGTATAGAAATTTTGATAATATATATAGGTATATGGTGTAGAATTATTTGAGAAATGTGAAGAGAAATTTTGCTATATAGTTTGTATATAGTTTGTATGTAGTTATATATTTTTGTATAGTTAATAACAATTTGTTTAAGATGTAATGTACTCTCGTTTATTATAAATGACACGCACGATGGATAATGTGGAGGAAGGAAGGAGTAGTAAACCTCCAAATACTCAAGGCGACGGACCACGTACTTCTTTTGGCCCACCTCCTTGCGGTGGACGTGGTCGTGGTAGAACCGAGCGTACTAATGTAAGTGAATAATTGTTTGTATTCGATTAGTTTGATTATCATACAATAAAATGTAAAATCGCTGTACTGATTTAAATTTTATTGTTGTGTAGGTCTCAACTAATCCTACCGCTTCACCAAATGAGGTGGGCCTTTCTTCATCAGCCGTTGCTTCATCAGTTTATGTTCCTCCTGGAGGTCCAGGTCCCCTCGACCCTATACTGCTTACTCTCCAATCGCAACACCGTTCGAAGGCCATGTAGGAAGGCAAATCTAAGGAGTATACATTTTGGGGGCACAGTACACTAACTATGCACCCACGAATTCACGAGACGGGACTGCGACTTATACGGTGTTGGACTGATGAGCTCAATTAAATGTGATCGGCATCTTCTTACCGCACTTCTTGAGAGTTGGCGGCCTAAAATCCATCCTTCCACCTGTCGATCGAGGAGATGACCGTAACACTACAGGATGTCTCTGTACTCACAGGTCTTCTAGTCAATGGGCAGACAATGACCGGTACAATGGACTTCGAACCGGTATATCTTGTGGAACAATACCTCGGTGTAGAAGTTGAAACAGGGGCAGTAAATGGAAAGTTCATTCGCTTGAAGTGGTTGAAGAAGACTTTCAAGAATAGGTTGAATGAGGATTCCACTAAGGTCGAGGTTGACTGCTATTGTAGAGTGTACATCTTGACACTATTTGGCGGCGTGATGTTCCCGAACTCGACTGGTCATTCGGTGTCGTTGATGTACCTGCCATTGATTGCTGATCTGCAAAGAATCGAAGTATACAATTTGGGTAGTGCCGCGTTCGCATCTCTATACAGGAGTTTGTGCAACTACAATCTTGGTTCGGTGCAGATGAATAGACCAATGATCTTGGTTCAATTTTGGAGTTGAAAGCGTATTCATGTTGGTCGGCCCGTAGTGAGTAGGCAATCACCCAATTGGATGCATGTCCCCGAGGACCAACACATGTTACTTCCACTAGATGTTTACTGGTCCGGCAATCTCACATGGAATGCCAACTCCAACAGATGTCTGATGTACTTTCGAGATGAATTGGATAGAATGGCAAATGATTGCGTCGTGTGACAGCCCTATACGGAGGCGCTTTTGGATTGACTACTGCCTATTTGCTTATATAGGCGAGAGCTATGGCTGACAAAGGCACCTCTAACCAACTTTGGCACAGTCGAATTTTACTTCGCTAATAGATTGCTACGTCAATTTGGTCCGCTTCAAAGTATACCTATTGTTGAACCGTACAATGCCAAAATGCATTCTCTTACTGGAATGGGTCGACAACCCGATCACAATTGGGCCGCATGTTTGCTCACATATGTTGAGAGATGGAATGCCCACCAGCTCGACGAAATCATTGGTGACATTCCTCCGTTCGATGCATCGGTGCATGTGACTTACATGGCTTGGTATGAAATGATGACTAGACGTTATATCTCTCCCACAATGCAGACTCCTGCTTGTGTGGAAGTCCCGATTCGTCGACGAACTGCCGAACCAGCAAACAAGGTTATTATCAACTTTACAGTGGTCCTGATTCAACGTAGAATTCGTACAAGTATGAGGCCCAACTATATTCTTCACCACGAAATTTGTCACACCTTTTGGAACGATTGGTCGTAATCTTCAAGGGCAGCCACCCTCACTTACTACTGGGAGAATTTGCACCATCTCCTAAATTGTACGTTACCTATGTGCCAATTTACTCTTAACAGTATACAGTGTCGGTGTAGATTTCAACGTGACGAATTTCCGGTGTTTCTTGATAGAATACAGCTTCACAGCCTACTGAATCGACTCTTTAATTACAAACTCCTGTCCAATGTACAATTCGTCTACATTGGATGAATCAGACGACTCTTGTGGAACTTGATGTACTCTAGCATCTTGTGTTCATCTTGTGTCATCTCCTCGGTAACATGAGTGTTAACATTGGCATAGCTATCAGTAGCTCTCACTTCATTAGCCCTACTCTCATTTGTGTTTACATTTGCATATTCATCATCTTCGTCCCCATCATCATTTTCTACACTCTCATAAACTTCACCATCTGTTTCTTTCTCTTCTTCATCATCATCTAATAGGTCGTTGACATTTTGAAATAATTCAAATAAAGTGTCATTTCGAACATAGTCATGAACCGGAATAGGTTGACGTGGCAACTCAACATCTGTAGAATCTGGACTTGTTGTATTTGTGAATGTGTCTTCTTATGGGGACAGAGGGATTGCTTGTGAAATTTGAACATGGTTAGGCCCCATCTACTGTGTCGGTACTTCTCGTACGAAGCTTGAAGTAGGATTATCATGTGCTGAACTAGAATTTTGGAAAGAAACTTTGTAAGCTGGAGGCTTTAAAATAAGCAAAACTAAAACAGAGTATATAGAGTGTAATTTTAGCGATATTCGAAACACAAATAAGGACGTATGAAGTTTGATGGTCAAGAAATACCTAAAAGAGACAATTTCCGATATTTATGCTCGATTATACAAAGATATTGAGAGATTTGTGAAGATATTATACATAGGATCAAATCATGGTGGCTTAAATGAAGAAGCACTAGTAATATTTTGTGACAAACATATACCTTTGAAGTTAAAAGAAAAATTTTATAAGACGTATGGAGCAGAGTGTTAGGCAATAAAGAAACATATCCAAAAAATGAGTATAGCGAAAATAAGAATGCTAATATGGATGTGTGGAGAAACTGAAAAAGATAGAATTGAAAACGAGCATATAAGAGACATGATAAATATAACTCATATCACGCGTTGACCTTGTAGTGCCCCGTTAAAAAGAGTGATTTAATAAATATTGAAAATAGAGTTAGAGGCAGAGGAATACCTAACTTGAGTGAAAATTGTAAGAAAAGATATGAAGGCTTGTACCCTTACATAAGATTCTGCGCTAAACCAAACATAATGAAAAACCATAATTCATATAACCGACCCAAATGGTTAAAAAAAAATATTTTGTTGTTGTAGTTGTTGTTTGTCATGTAAAGTTGACATGTTAAAACAAGAAAAGTAAAGAACGAACAAATCATTTAATGAGTGAATCGACAACTAGGCTATAATTCAAATTACACAACTGCTGGGATTGACAGCTAGCAGCCTAAACAAATCATAACATCGTACAAGAAACAAGAAATCTGCCATAAGAACAATTAGATTCAATATGAGAGAGGGTGTGAGATACAGCAAGTCAAGTGAGAGACTAAAACACATACCATATAACATATAAAAAACAATGGCTTTCAACATTAACTGAAAATGTTATGAAGTACATGAGGCATCCCAGCAGGAGAAACTGTTTTAAATTTCTACCGATACGGCCGAAATTTTGTTTTGGCTAGTTTGCCGATACGAAATCATATATTTTATACTATATATCGTTTTGGACCGAAATTGACAAAACATCTGCCAAAATATTGCCGAAATTAGCAAAATATCAATCAAAATAAACACATGTTATTGTGAATATATATTAAAAAAATTGTTTTACTTTTTATATGTCTTTCAATATAGGACCTTGAGCTAAAATAATGTGAGAATTTCGGCTCGCTATTGTTTATATATATGTAAAGTCAAGTAAGTTTATTAACTAATACAGTTTTTTAATCAATGCAAATTCGATTTAGTTATATACTTATATTACATTCTCTTTTACATTGTTGTTAAATTATGTAAATATTTATCATAATTGATTCATGTCATTAGTTACATTATACAGTATTTTATTTGATAAATGACATATACGACATATATCTTATTTAGTAACCAAAAAAAGTATTTATTGAGTATAGGAAATGAACATCCGATATAATCACATTTTTCCGAGATCACCTCCGATATCTTCGATCCGAGACGAAACACCCCTTGCCGAGACGAGTCCGAAATCCGAGATTTAAAACTATGGAGAAAATGAAAGAAAACAATGACAGACCTCTCAAGGCATCGTCATTTCTCCTGTAGTAACCAAATGTAAAGATAGAAGCAATTACACACCTAGACCTGCAGTTTACCTCTGGGCGTATACAAACAACTACAAGTATTCTATGATGATGATGACCTTGCGGAAGGGCCTGCACCCAAAGATAAGCTCCTCACTGCAACCTTGACTGCAGCCACAGCACTTAGCTGTCTCATTTCCATGCTTAGCTCGTCCACGTCCTTGCAATTTTCATTTATCTGAACCTCGACGTAAAATGCAATCTGCATGAACATGCAGAGAAAAAAATATAAGAGCCAGATTATTTTTTAAATAACTCCATCCACTTGCATCATGATGTTGGACTACAAAAAGTCTGTAATTAGCACTTGAGAATTTTATCAGTACAAACCATTCCTATGTTCAAAGTTAATAACCTAAAGATTAATGGTATGGCATGAAGAATGATGCAAGGGTCATGATAAAGACATGATATTTACAAGAAACACTTGAGAAGGGCAATACCAATTAAGATAGTAGGAGGTATAAACTTCAACAGAATTGTAAAGAACAATAACCTTGCCAGTTGCATTCCGCACAGGAGCTATATGTAGCAGATTCCAGAATGAGCTTTCATCTTTCCTGAAATTTCAACCAAAGCAGAAATTAAAATTTATATTTTAACCCAAGAGTTGAAAGCTCCTCTGAAACCCTGGTCAGAGGTCAAAAAAGTTCAATTTGGTATTTAGTGAAGTGTAAACCTGTAATTCAATAAACGGACTGAGCAAGCTTGTTCTGCTTGAATTCTGCTCTTTATCTGCAAATGCTCAAAAAGAAAGTTTGAAAGATAAATAACCTACAAATGAAAGCAACTTCACAATGCAAAGCCGACTATCTGGAAGCCACGGTTAACTACCAACCTCACATAAAGCCTTAATATCAGTGTCAGGGCCATTTAAAAATCTGCAATTTCGTCCCAGAACTTCGTGCCTAGAGTAACCTACAAAACCAGAAGGGGAAAAATAAATTTTAAACTGCTTGTTCCTTTGAAGTTGTGTTTATGATCTAGGCATAAACAATCAGGGGCAGCACTAGATTGTGTAACACGAGTTAATAGAAACACATTATTGCATAAGTATTTAGTTGGCAAGATCAAGAAGCCTTGTCGTAGAACAATGCTGAAATTTTAAGGTGTTCATGTGAATATTATTTGCATTTGTAGGAATAAGACAATGCAGGGGGAAAAGTAACGGGCGAATTATTCACTAAAATAAATGGATAGATTGCAGAAAACACTCTTGTATTGTGCTCCACTTGTAGATAACATCTTTACACTAAAAGATGGTGTCAAAAATCCCCTAATCTACACCGGTGAGAGTTAAGACATTAATAGTCTACTGAAAATACAAGTACATGCATTTCGTGTAGTTATTTTTTGTCATATAATACCCAATTTAACCCCTTCTTTCTCCCCCATCCTAATTAAAGTGATGATGAAGGAAATAGGGAAGTTGCAGGCAGTTAGGGGAATTGGAGGAATGGATCTGGATGTGGAGAAAATGGTCAGGTCGGACTAGGTTAGATTTTATAAGAGGAAAGAAGACATTTTTAGGATTAAGAATAACCACATAGAACTCATGTATAGGGAGTGATGAGGACATCAATTCTGTTTAGCTTATTTTGAGGTTTAGCCCTATTGTAGTAGTTCTACAATTTACACCCTTTTCTTTTATGCATTAGAATATTTTTGAGATTTTAGAATATTTTGAGATTTGTATCAATATTTGTTTTGAGCCTATATATAGGCCTTGAGATTAATGAGAAGTTATGTTATTCTTGATTTAAAAAAATTATTGTGTTGAGATATTTTTCTTCATCCCTCTTTTGGTGTGATACAACTCAGAGAAAATTATTAGGGTTTATAAGAAGTCCTCATAAAGTTTAGGGTTTGTGATAAACTCTAAACTACACCAATATCCCCAAATCCTAATTCAAACCCTAACCCTAATCCCCAAATTAATTAAACCCTAACCCCAATTTAATCTCCCTCTCTTCTCCCTCTTCCCCGTTGAATCCCGAAACCCAACCCCGCTGTTCGCCGTCAGCCACTGCAACCCCCCTCGTCGCCCCTTTTCTCCGCCATCGTCCCCTGCCTCCCTGTCGCCATCGCCCCCTGCCTACCCGTCACTCTGCCTCCTCATCGCCAGTCGCCACTGCACATCCCGACGCCCCCTGCCGCCTCTTGCTGTAGTCAGCCCCGACGACTCGACGCCAGCCCCTCGTGCTGCCCTTGCACCCATCCCCCGACTACTCCACCCTCCTGCGTGCGTCGCCGCAACCACCGAACCACCATCACCATTCCCCGCCTCATCGCCACTGCTTCGACATCACTGTCGTGCCACCGTTGAAGCCTCCTACCACTGCTCTCGCCCTCGCCATAACGACCCCCGTTCGTTGACATCGGTAACTTCTTTCCACTTCTCAAATATTTGTGTTACTGCTTTATCATTTCTATTTTATAATCTGATTTATCTGTCATCCACAAATATTGAGAGAGTAAGCATTTCCACTTGCCTATTAAAGTACAAATCATTATTGCATCTCTTACTAGCTAAGAATGCATAGGTATAATCGTTAATTGGGCTTGTTAAACTTAATTCAATTCTTGAAAATTCATCAAACTAATTAATAGGTATAATTTCTAACTTAATCTGCATTACGTATTGGTAAATTTAATCCTTTAAATTCTTGAAAATTCTCTATTAGGGTTAAGTTTACATAAGAGAGACTAGAGGCTTTCTGCAGCATCTTTTAGTTTATCGACCAATGAGGCAATAGTACAGGCAAATTTTCCGTATTCACCAAATATAAAAAAGTTCAAAATTTACCACTAAATACAACACCCCATGGGTTATGAGAGACAATACAAGCTGACAGTGTTATAAAGATAGAGATTCAGAACAGTTAACAAACCAATCTAACAATTCACTTTGAACAGCATATCACTGCAAGTCATCCAGATTAGTTATAATTGCTTATAACATGGTTTGAAAGAGATCATTGGAAAAGGAAATACGCCATAAAGTTTGGATATGATTCAGATATATATTAATCCCTGAAACATGACAGATTCCCAAAAACTAAGTGGTTTAAATTCCCAGTTTCAGAAATAGCTACACATAATAAAGCTTTCATGTTATGTTTTACTTCATGATTAATGGCAATTAGGTTACTAAAATTGCTCTTACAAGGCTAAAAGAAATAGTTCTTTGTACAGTCAGTTTTTGAATTTTCAAGTTCATTAATAATTAGATGCTGTGGGCCTTGTCTTTGGAGTGCATTAATAACTAGTCATTGAATTTTGCAAGTTCGTTAATAACTAGGAAAAAAGAAAACTAGCTATCAAATGAAATAACACAAAATAAATTATGGTAGATCACCGACAAGAGGAAAATGTGATCATATAACTCTTTGGTACGTGAGTTCAAAAACAATCATAACCTGAGCCTGAAATAGGGGCATACCCAGTTAACTGGATTTGAATATGAATCTTAAAGAAAATGTTGGACAATATTGGAACCATTTGGTACGGCAAATATGTCAAAAGACAAGGATATGCCTTCGGCATAGGGTCCATGGTTCGAAAAATTGCAAGCATGATTATATAAACTTGTAAGTGAAAGCCATACATACCATGTATACCAGTAAGATCACAGCTCAGAAGCTCAAGTTCTTCCATCGAAAGATGGAAGTTTGAAGAACTCCTCAGGTGCCAAATCCAGTATAGTTGCCAAAGCATGAAGCCCCTAAGTTTGGATCAAGGACCTCTGCCAAATTGTCAACCAGTGCATCGGATATACACTCATTTCAGCTTTATGCATATATTGACTAGGCATTTATAGATCTATAATATTTGATTTTGTATGTTATACAAATGAATGTAAATATGAATATAATATGAATATGAATATGTGAATGTGTGAATATGAATATGGTAATGCCGGATAGGAAATTTGAATACTGTATGTTGCCTTCATTGCTTGATATCACATAACTTGTTTGTAGAAAATCCTTGACATCTTTGACGACAGAGTTGAGTGGCCCGAGAATTTTATATATTTCACCGATTACCCTATCCACTACTAAATCAATTCATAATATGAAAAAACACGCTGAAGGAGAAAGAAAGGAGAGGGCGTAAGTTTGAAGTGCAAGATACCTAAGAGTTTACCAGATAATTAATAAGGAAGCTTGCAGCTACTAGATTTGAGGATATTTATAATTACTTGATAGTCAAAACCAACCACAAGATAGTTACAGCATTATGCATCATTGATAACATTCGAAATTCAAATCTAATATGAACCTTGGCATACTGCTGTGACTAGTAGCTAGAGTTGATATACAGGCAGTAAAGCTTTTGTACAAGCGTTTGAAATTCCAATCTAACGAAGACCATAGTATAATTGTATAGGCTAGTTGTAATAGATATGAGACTTTATAGTACAAGTCATTAACCAAAATTATAAATGATTATGATGCTATACATCAGTGACACTGACGACATTTCAAGTCCCAACTTAACAAGAACCTTGGCATAGTTTTCTATTATTCTAGTGATGAGACACACACTTAAGAATCAAATTTGAAACTTCAATCTAACTAGAACCATCTTGTAATTCAAAGATCTAATAGGCCAGTGATGACAAACACAACTCATCCATCTCCGCGAAAGTCAGGTATATAATGTTATTTATGATATGCATGCAAGTATTTATTGCCGAGAATGTTCACTACTTTGCTCTTCGAAGATGGATATATTGATATCATCTTACAGGATAATTTAAGCTAAGTTCGACTTTTAAATGTGCCAGCATTTGAACCTCACAAGCATCTGGACTAAATATTAAGAAGTTTATTTACTGTTCAAACTGTGATATAAAAAAATTGAAAATGTATGTATGCTCAACATAGATAGTTTTCACAATGCCAATCACATGGGTGGAGTCTACAGAATTTGAATTGAAACTGCTCCCAGACTGGCCAAATAAAGATCGCACCTATTCTACATCTAAAACAAAATTGGTTCACATAATCATACTGAAGGAAGCTTCCAAAACAGCAGATACAACGGACAGCTTCAAAATTGAGCTTTATATATATATATATATATATACTATATATATATATATATATATATATATATATATATATATATATATATATATACTGAAATACCACCATGAACTCCATAAAAACTTCCTCTTCGGGTACATACAGGAGGCCTTCAAGCAGGATCCACCTTGTTTATTTTTCATTTATCAATATGTATGGACTGCTAAACTCTAATTTTGCTATGAAATAGTTATGCAAATTATTATCTAAAGAAGCACCTCAACTTCATCCCCGTGAACAGTGATAGGTCCAGTAGGCAGTAGTGCGTATGATGACTAGAGTGGATGTCATGCAAAGGAAATCACCACAAATCCTGGGAGCGAACTTTGATTTTCCCCAAATCTAACGTGTCCACAGATATTGGATTAGGATTTCACCGAGGTGGCAAAAGGACTCCTTGAATATTGGGTAATTGAGTTATGTCATGGTTTTCACAGAGGACATTATTGGAGGAATGATGAAGATGATAGAAGAAAAGGGATATAATTTAACTTTGAAGGAGAAGATGGGGAGGGCAGTTTAAATTAGAATATGCCATATCCCCTTGTTGGGTTCTGGCCCAATATGGAGTATATTCCGTGTATATACTAACAGTCTACTGGGGGTGGAAAACTAACCTCAGGTAGTATTTGGGATCAGAAAAGATAATCCAGGTGGTGAAATGAATATATGAAGATCTGGGTGGTGATAAAAAAAGAAAACACAAAATGAAAAGGTGTTGGAATACAAACTTCAATATCTTTACTACTAGTCTACTATATAATCAATTGCAAGTCTAGCCAAGATGTTTGATGAGGACATCGGTTCGAGACGATTCGGACGCTTCTATCAGCGGAGGCATCGTCTAGGATGGCTGTTTTATTAGCCTAGTATTTTTATTTTAGCATTCATATTTGTTTTAGCAATTTTAGCCATATGTAGTAATTTTGCAATTTGCACCCTTTATTTTACGCATTAGAATATTTTGGTAGATTTGTATTGAGATTTGTTTTGAGCCTATATATAGACCTCTAGATTAATGAAATAAGGATGCTTTAGATTGACTAACATTATTATGATTGAATTTTTGTTCTTTATCCACCTTTTTGTGTAAGACAATTGAGAAAAGATTAGGGTTTGTGAGAATCCCTAAACTACCCCCAAATCTCCAAATCCATTATACAAAATCACCACCCCTTCATCAGCTGCCTTCTCCCCTTCTCCTTTTTGTGGAACCCGAAACCCATCACAACCCACTCCGCCAAACCCCCTCCCGCTTCACAGTCATCAACAACCCCAAGCCCCAACCCCATCGACGACCCAACTCCATCGATGACCCGACTCCCTCGCCGTCGTCGAACTCCCCCTCCCCTTGCAAGCGTCGCCTCATCCTCCAACCCATAATACCCCCTGATTCCCCTCGCCACCCCTCACGTCGCCGACCACCTTTGTTGCCTTCCCCTCACCACCTAACACCAACACCCCCCCCCCAACTCCCTCGTCGCATCCCCTCTTGCCCCTCCGACAACACCGACCGCCCCTCTCCTCAAATTCGAAACCCTAACCCTAAATCGACCCCAGCACCACCACAAGCCGCTGCCCTCCTCTTCCCATTGACTTCCTGGCAGCTCCTCTCTGGCCGCCTCTGCCACCATCTACAGCCACAGCCGACGCCCTGCCCAACAGCGATGCCTCCTCGCTACCTCGCCACTGCAGCCACCCCGACCACCAGCACAAATTTCTTCAAACCCAGTAAACTCTTTCCACTTCTCCATTATTTGTGTTACTACCTATCGTCTCTATAATATTATCTGAATTATCTGTCGCCCACAAATATTGAGTGTGTGCTTCTACTTGCTAATTATAGTACGAATCATTATTGCATATCTTACATGCTTAGAACGATTAAGTATAATTATTGATTATTATGCGTGAAGCTTTAATTTGGCTTATTAATCCTAATTCAATTCTAGAAATACATTAAATCAATTAGTAGTTTTAATTTCTAACTTAATCGGCATTATATGTTGGTAAACTTAATTTTAAATATTCTTGAAAATTCTCTACTTAGGGTTAAGTTTACATCATTTTTGTATCAGAGCCAAGGTTTTTAAATACCCTAGTTCCTGCATCATTTAGTCATAATTTTTGCATTCATTTAGGAATTATTTGCATTCAGCACTTTTAATTCATTTTTAAAAAATCATTTTAGGTACATTTAAGGTCACGTTTTCCAAAATTTCAGCAAACACGTCCCCACGATTCCTAATTTTTCACCATTGGTGAATGCATCTTCGCAGCACCATCACAAATTCCGAAGAGCCTTTCTTGTCCCTCCCTAACCACCCAATCAGGAACCCTAGAATTCAGTGAGCCCTTCCTCGAACTGAAATGGACAAGTCTGACATTTCCACTACCCTCGTTGTCATTCAAGCAACTCTTGCCAATATCAATCAGAGGCTTGAGAAAGTGAAATTGAATCAAAATGTTGTCCGTGAGCTTTATACTAATCGTCAGATCCCTCAAGAAAATGATCGTAACGGTCGACGTCAAGATCGTACCCTAACGAACAATACAAAAAGAACGTTAAGGCTGACATTTCCCACTTTGAAGGCCACTTGGAACCCCAAGCTTATTTTGATTGGATCTGTGCTATGGACCACTACTACTTCATGTGGTTTGACATGAGCGAAACCTTGAAAGTCAAATTTATCATGATAAAATTGACTGGTAAATCAAAACAACACTGGACTCATCTTGAACACACCTGTAAAGGCAGAGGCCTGGCACCATAGCCAATTGGGAAGCCATGAAAGAGAAGCTCACCGAGAGATATGTGCCATTGTCGTTCCACACTCGATTGTTAGATTCGTAGAACCAAATCTATCAAGGAAGCAAATTCACCTCAAGAGTATGTGGATAAGTTCGACGACTTCCTCATTGGGTGCAACGCCTTAGGTAAAAAGAGCGAAGAACAAACTCTCTCTAGGTTCAGAGCTGGACTACGAGCTGATCTTAGGAATGAGCTAATTCATAGAAATATGGACTCTTTGGCAGCAGCTTATGCCCTTGTCCTCGATATGAATTTCCTTAAAGCAAGTTTTCACTACAAGTCCAGGAATTAGAGAGATCATTCCTCTAGAATGACCTCCACTTATCCATCAAGGCCTAAACCCTCATCTTCTCAGTACCCCAACAAATCTTACCCCAGCAAACCTAATAAATTCCTATCCGCCTAGAAATGACAATAAGAGTAAGAACACTGAAAAAAACTACTCTAAGATTGATCCTCTCACTAAGTGTTATAAATGCAAGCTATACGGCCATGTTACTGGAAACTGTCACAGCCCCAATAGAATCAATATAGTAGAAGGTACCGCTGTCATCGCTGATGATTCCGACAATGAGTTTTTCTATGAACTTAATGAAAGCGATGACTTCGGCGAAGAAGATGATGACCAGTATACCCACTGTATTCGGTCAATCCAATCACCTCCTTTAAATGTAGTCAGATGTGCTTTGTCCCAACCAATTGAAGATGATTACTGGAAGCGCACTGCTATATTTCACACTTTCACGACAATAGGTGACAAAAACTATAAGGTAATTGTTGACAGTAAGAGTTGCGTCAACTTTGTTGTTTTAGCGGACCTAACCAAGTCTTGACTTAAAGCTGAACCTCATCCACACTCAAACAAAATATTTGGGATTAATGCGACAGCCCTCCAAGTAACACAGCGATGTTCGGTCCCTGTAGACTTCAAAGCCTACAAGGATAAATTTGGTGTGATGTGCTCAAAATAGATGTGAATTGAGTAATTTTAGAGAGACCTTGATTATACGACCACGATGTGACAATATATGGATGATCCAATCAGTGTGTTTCAACATGACGGATTAAAGATAAAGCGCATACCCTTGAAACCACGAACTAATCCGTTTGTGAAAAGTCTCTCACTTGAGAAAAGGCAAGGAAGTAGCGCATATGGGTGAAAAGAAACTCACGGAAGAGATTGACAAAGGAACAACAATTCTTCTATTCACAGAAGTCCCTAATGAGCCTAAGTCACTCATCCCTCCTCAAGTTACTCCTGTCCTTCAAGAATTTGCATGTGTTTCCTGCTGACCTCTCCAACCAGTTGCCCCCGCTGCGTGACATCCAATACGCTATTGATCTGGTTCCGGGAACAAGTCTTCCTAACTTGCCAAACTATCGAATGAATCCGACAGAACATGCAAAGTTAAAAAGGCAATTATTGGCAAAGGGCTTCATCAGAGAAAGCTCAAGTCCTTGCGCAGTCCTTGCTCTGTTGACGCCAAAAAAAGATGGAACCCGACGTATGTGTGGACAGCCGTTCCATAAACAAAATCACGGTGAAATATCGTTTTCTCATTCCTCGTATGGATGACATGTTGGATATCATGTCTGGTGCCACATTCTTTTCCAAGATTGACCCTAAAAGTGGTTACCACCAAATACGTGTTCATCCTAGTTATGAATGGAAGACCGCCTTCAAGACGAAGGATGCCCTGTACGAATGGATGGTCATGCCGTTTGAAATGACGAATGCCCCGAGCACGTTTATGAGAATCAGGACGTAAGTACTCCATCCCTTTTATGGACAATTTCCTTGTGGTGACTTTGATGATATTCTCATTTACAGCCGATCCGTTGGGTAACATCTTGACCATTTAAGACAAATCTACAATATTTTGAGAAAGGAACAACTTTATGCTAATCCTACCAAATGTACCTTTCTCTCTAATTAGACTATCTTTCTTAAATTTATTGTCTCCATCAAAGGAGTATCCGCTAACCTAGAAAAGATACGAGCTATTATTAAGTGGCCTGAGCCCCGCAACATTCGTGATGTACGGAGTTTTCATGGTCTTGCCACCTTCTATCGCCGGTTTGTGCAAGAATTTAGCACAATCATGACTCCGATAACTGACTGTTTGAAGAAATGTGAGTTTGTCTGGCCAAAAGCAACCACAAAAGCCTTCGAAGAGATCAAGAAAAGAATGACCCAGCCACCTGTCATGAGGTTGTTTGATTTTACTAAAATTTTCGAAGTAACGTGCAATGCTTCTGGTATTGGTATGGGTGGAGTCATCAGTCAAAAAGAGTCATCTTGTTGTTTATTTTAGCGAAAAGCTAAATGAAGCAAAATAAAAATAATACACTTAAGACAATGAATTCTATGCAGTAATTCAGTCACTTCGCTATTAGCGACATTACCTCCTGCCGCAAGAATTCGTTATTTTCTGAGAACATGAGGCCCTAAAATTCCTCTTAGCTCTCAACAAAAGTTGAATCCAAGACATGCTCGATGGGTAGAGTTCCTACAAGAATATTCATACCATTATGCATACAAAAGGGATTTGATAATAAGGTCGCGGATACACTAAGTCGTTGTCACATGATCTTATTTACACTGCGCACTGAAATTATTAATTTTGAGAGATTAAAAGATGAGTATGACTCCTGTCCAGATTTTCATGAGACCTACACCTCTTTGAAGGAAGACATCACTCGAGTGATAAATGATTATTTCCTGAAAGATAATTATCTCTTCTATCGCTCCAAACTGTGCATTCCTAGTACATCATTACGAGTATCTTGTTTGGAAATTGCACGTTGGTAGTCTTGCTAGACACTTTGAGCATAGTAAGACCATTGATGCTGTAAAACATAGGTTTTACTAACCTAAGCCAAACGAGCGTTACGAGACTTATTAACAGGTGTCATACTTGTCAACTTGCCAAACAACAAAAACAGAACACATGCTTGTATACTCCATTACCTGTTCTCAGTCGCCCTTGGAAAGATGTCAACATAAATTCCATGTTAGGCTTACCGAAAACACAAAAGAAACACGATTCCATTCTTGTCGTCGTGGACTGTTTTTCTAAAATGACCCACTTCCTCCTATGTTCGAAATTTTTTTATGCATCTCGTGTAGCTCAAATCTTCGATAATATTGTGAAGCTACATGAGTTGCCAAAAACCATTGTGTCCGATAGGGATATAAAATTCACGAGTTACTTTTAGAAAACCATATGGCACAAGATGGGCACGAAATTGAAGTTCTCTTCAGCCTTCACCCACAGACCGATGGACAGACTGAGGTTGTCAATCGGAGTCTTGGCAATCTCTTGCATACTCTTGTGGGATAGAACTTGGAAACTTGGGCCGTGAAATTGACTGCTGTTGAATTTGCCTACAACACATCTAAGAATAGAACCACTAGTACGAGTCCACATAAAGTTGTGCATGGTTTATCGTCCTAGGTAGCCCATAGATCTTGTCCCCATGTTTGAACAACATAGAGTCTCAGAGTCTGCATCAACATTTGCATCCCGCATTAATGATTTGCATAGAAAAATTTTCAAGAAAATTAATAAGAATAATTTTAACTACAAGTTAATGGCAGATACTAGAAGAAAATTTAAAATTTTTTATGTGGGTGACGAAGTGATGGTTCGGATTCGTCCGAAACAGTTTTCAGCTGAATTCGTTAAGTAATTGAATGCACGTATTGCAGGCCCATTTAAAATTCTGCATAAAATTAATAATAATGTCTATGTCATTGACCTTCCTGAAGATTTTGGCAAAAGTAAGACTTTCAATATTAAGGATCTAATATCCTATGAAGGCCCAAAATTTAACCCTAAAAATTCTCTTATAGATGGGCCTATCCTACAGCCTACTTGTGACTCACATTTCCCGATCTACCTGATACTACTTACCCACCGACAGAAAATCTGAATAATATTTTAGATAAGCAGATAATCTCTATTAGAGATGGTGGTATTCATAAGTAATTGGTAAGATGGAAGCACAAGCCGGAGTCGGAGGATACTTGGATTGATCGTGAAGAGCTCCAACGCTTGGATCCAAACCTTTTGAAAGCACTATGACAGAAGGACTGGTTTTGACTCGACTAGATCGAGCTCTCTCCCACCCGGAGAGAATGATGAGGACATCGGTTTCAGAGGATTCGGGCGCTTCTATCAGTGCAGGCATCGTCTAGAATGGTTGTTCTATTAGCCTAGTATTTTTATTTCAGTATTCATATTTGTTTTTGCAATTTTAGCCACATGTAGTAGTTTTGCAATTCGCACTCTTTATTTTATGCATTAGATATTTTGGAAGATTTGTATTGAAATTTGTTTTGAGCCTATATATAAGCCTATAGATTAATGAAATAGGGATGCCTTTGATTGACTAAAATTATTATGATAATTTTTGCTCTTCATCCCTCTTTTTGTGTGACAATTGAGATAAGATTAGGGTTTGTGAGAAGCCCTAAACTACGCCCAAAATTCCAAATCCCCAAATCTATTATACAATATCTCCGCCCCTTCATCAACTGCCTTCTCTCCTTCTCCATTTTGTGGAACCTGAAACCCATCACAACCCCCTCGGCCAAACCCCCTCCCACTTCACAGTCGTCAACAACCCCAAGCCCCAACCCCATCGACAACCCAATTCCATCGACGACCCGACTCCCTCGCCGTCGTCGAACTCCCCTCCCCTCGCAAGCGTCGCCTCATCCTCCAACCCCTAAAATCCCTGATTCCCCTCGCCACCCCTCTCATCCTCCAACCCCTAATACCCCTGATTCCCCCCACCACCCCTCACGCCGCAGACCACCTTTGCTGCCTTCCCCTCACCACCTGACACCAACCCCCCAACTCCCTCGTCGCATCCCCTTTTGCCCCTCTGACAACACCGACCGCCCCTCTCCTCAAATTCGAAATCCTAACCCTAAATCGACCCCAACACCATCGCAGGCCACTGCCCTCCTCTTCACGTTGACTTCTTGACAGTTACTCCTCGCCGGCCGCCTCTGCCACCATCTGCAGCCGCATTCGCCTCCTGCCCAACAGCGATGCCTCCTCCTCGCTACCTCGCCACTGTAGCCACCCAGAGCACCAGCACAACTTTCTTCAAACCCGGTACTCTTTCCACTTCTTCATTATTTGTGTTACTGTCTATCGTCTCTATAATATTATATGAATTATCTGTCGTCCACAAATATTGAGTGTGTACTTCTACTTGCTAATTAGAGTATGAATCATTATTGCATATCTTACATGCTAAGAACGATTAAGTATAATTATTGATTATTATGTGTGAATCTTTAATTGGGCTTGTTAATCTTATTTCAATTCTTGAAAATCCATCAAACCAATTAGTAGTTTTAATTTCTAACTTAATTGGCATTACATGTTGGTAAACTTAATCTTTTAATATTCTTGAAAATTTTCTACTTAAGGTTAAGTTTACATCAGATGTACTATATGATACACTTTTAGGGAAACATACCATTGAATCCACTTTAAAGTATGCACCCTTTGTCACTCCCTCCTAACACCAAATGAAACTCAATCTAAAATTTACCATCATAACCCACAAAAACTCAAGCCTTGATGATACTATCCAATCTCTACATGAAATCCAAAAATATAACTAATATGCAAGTTCTGCTCAATTATATATGCCAACATCAGTAATAAGGTTATTAACGACTGCCACACACATTATACAGTGAAAAAGTAAATGTGTGTTTGTAGGAAACTCCAGGCACATTGAGACGGTGGCGTGGGTTTTATAAAAACTAAAAAATGTAAAAATAGTCACACGAACGCATTTAGTTAAGCACCTGTTAAACTTAGAAATGCATCACTGGCATAAACAATGGGCATGTCAGGTATATGGGGATCAGTCCTGCAAGATAACAAGAAATTCCTTATAAGCACTTAAAAATTGACCTATGAAGGATATCCTTTCAAAGGAGGGGGCTAATAATTAGTGTTGGCTTAATAAAAGAAGGAAATTTAAAACTCACAATACAAAGCTCTGTTTGATTCTACCAAGAGATATATTTAGTGATGATCCAAGAGAAGCAATGCTCGTTGAACTGCATCTCTTTCCACAAAGCATCTTGAGTGCATGTTTCCTGTAGTAATTTAGTATGGATATGATGTTCTTTGCTGCATTACTTGCTTTCTGTTTCTCCCAATCGCTGGCCTCACGCATTTCTTCAGCCTCCAACCCTATAAGAATCAACGCACATGATCTATGAGAATTAACATTACAAACGAACTGGTCATTCTTTTAGAGGAAATCAGTTTCATTGCATGGTGGCCCAAATAATTGTGGTGTGGATATGAATTTGTTTCCCACCATTTTATTTTTCTTTATTTAAACATAAACAAATGTTTTGAGTACAAATTAGATAAAATGTGATATATCTTGGATGACACCAGAATGTTCTTCAGTTCTCCATTTCGGGTTTTACTATTATGAAAACAAGATATATCTCACTTCATTGAAAATGAAACCTAAGAAGTATATTACCGGAGGTTTCATCTAGTCACTTTTAAACAGTATTATTTCTGCATAAGTTGCATGTGTTATAGAATAGAGTAGCAGCTAACAGTGAGACCTAAGAAGTCTATTTGGCAGACTATTTTAACACCATTCACTATGCAGTTCTAGGATTTGAAATGAATTTAGATCACCAATCGTACGACAGAAAATGTTGGAACTCCGTGACATAAGAATAGAAGTTAACTTCTGATTTGTCAACATGGACTTAGAAATGAAAAACCATAAACCCAATTACAGTTTTCCAAATTTTAGCACGACGGTTTCAGACACACTTAATATAAACAGAATTCATTAGTTGCCATCTTATGGTTTGGAAAAGCCATATAAACAACCACTCACAATTCATGAACAAATCCTCCAATAGTGACATCAATCTCATTTTGACAACACAACTCAAACACTTTTAACTATGACCCCCCCAAAAAATAAACTACCTATCTTGTCCTACTTAATAGGCCATGCTTAGATACAAAGTAGGGCATGGTACTTCCATTTTTGGCTTCAAAAAGAAAATTGTTATACGCGAATTTCGTTACGTATCGATATCTTAACTTTGAGGTGAGATAACTGAAGACAACTCAACTCCAAAATATGATCCAAACATACCAAAGTTTAAATAACTGCAGGCACACAAGTTACCTCCACTATCCTCAACTTACCTCACCGAAACTCCGTATCCAAACAAGGCCTAATTACTTCTTAAGGCAACATTACACCACTACAAAATGATACCTACTATAAAAAAGTTAGATAACCAAAGTTATCTCAACTTTGGAGGTAGAAGGTATACTAATTTGGTAGTCATACCCCTACCTCCATTTTAAGATTATCCACATAGTTAACACCAATTAGGTAAGTGCAGAGTTTAGGTTACTATAGTTTTCTCACATAGATAACTATAGTTATCATCGCTTCAAAATGAGTCTCAAGCATGCCGAATTTAGGAATAACTAGAGTGTTTTTAAAGTTATGAGAGATAACTCCGGTTATCCTAATTTAACTTTGTTCCCAAACATAGCCTCATTGCACAAACAGCATAAAGTTTACATTACCGAATTTCAATATTCAAATCAAGAAAAGAGTGATTAACCTCTCTCCTACGAAAATCCCCAAAATCATCCAAAGCCAAAAAAACGGAAAATCAGTGCAAATTATCATCATATTAACAGATCAAGAAAAGAAGAAAAAAAATTTAAAATTAAGAAACCTCAAGAATCTCACCTCCACCATCTCTCCCCTCGAAAACCTTGCCGCCGCACCGAAACCCTAACCCCATCTCCTCCTCCCTCACCGCCTCCCTGCACGCTCCCAACGCAAACACCATCCCCCTCCTCCCCTCCGTCCTCCCCTTTATCGGCACCTGCACCGCCAGAAAGTGGATCACCCTCCCATCCTCCTCCGAATCGAAAACCGGACTCAGATGGAACAGAATCCAGTGCGGCGTCCCGTCCTTCCTATAATTCAACAAACTTATCTGAATAGTCTTCTCGTTCCTTATCGCCTCGCGAATCTCCATCACCGACCGGCGATCCGTCCTCGGACCCTGGAAGATGCGGCCGTTCTTGCCGATGACGTCATCGCGGGAGTAGCCGGAGGCAGCGAGGAAGTCGCGGGAGGCGAAGACGATGGGGTGGTTGGAGATGGAGGGGTCGGTGATAAGGAAGTGGCCGGTGAGGTCGTCGAGGACGTCGGTGATGGAGTCGGAGTAGGCGCCGGTGAGCGAGTGGGAAAAGTTCATCGTTCTCGTCGGAGATGGCGGCGATGATGGCGTCAGCGGTGGCGTTGGCGAGGGTTAGTGGTTCTTGATCCGTCGCGATCGGACGGCGGCGAGACGGTCGGACAGAGCAACCAGCAGCCAGCTTGACGACGGTGAAGTGAGAAATATCTGAAATTTGGGAATGGTTGGGGTTTTTTTTTCAAGAAATGGGGAAAGTTGGGATTTTGGGTGGTTTTTGTAGGAAAGGGGCTGCTCAATTTTATATTTGTATATTGGTCCCTTTCATAGTTGGCTTCTGTTGTTTTTTTTTTTTTATTAAATGAGAGGATGGAATAAAATATTATTCTTGCATTGGGATTAGTTCTTTTGTTGTGTGCTAGTTTTGTTGGGAGATGTCTACTTTGATGTCTACATTTCATGTCAACTTGTTTTTATATTATTTCTGTTGTGAAATTCGGCGTTGTGGCGCAGCGGAGAAGAGCAAAAGGCCAAAAGCTAGTACAACGAATAATTAAGTACTCTCTTATCAAGGATTATTAGAAACTAAATTATTGTTAATAAAGAAAAACTCTCATATAAAATACTAAGAGCATCCACAGTCGTTTGCTATAATTCCCATATTCTCAAATTATGAGAATTTTATCAGAATTGAGCGCTGCAGTCGTTTGCTATTTTCTTATAAAATAGCGAACGAGCTACAGTCGCTTCTTAAATATGAGAAATGGGCTAGCGAATTTGAGAATATAAAAGACGATACATCATGTATCGTCTCAGCTGTTTTATTTTTTTTTATTCCGATCGGACGATACATGTTGTATCGTCCCGTATATATATATTTTTTTTATTTTAAAAATAGGGTCGGACGATACATGTTGTATCGTCCTTCCCAAAAAAAAAAAATTTTTTTAAAAACAATCGGACGAGACATGTTGTCCCGTCCGTTTTGTTTTTTGATTTTTTTTTTTTTTTCCATGATCCAACGGATCAGATTTGATGAAAAAAAAAAAAAAAATCAAAAGAAAGCACGGACGGGACATGATGTCCCGTCCAGCTTTCATGGCTTTAAAAAAATAGGTTAGTTGGTTTAATGATGGTTTAGTAGGTGTTTAGATAGGTTTAGGTTATATTATAATATTTAATTTATTTAATTAATATGTTTTAATAGTTAATCTGTAAACTAATTAAATCTTAAAAAAAAATTCAAACGACGAAACAAGTTGTTTCGTCCTAATCAAAATATAGCAAACCACCACTGCAGCACTTTTGATCTATTCCATTTCTATTCGTCTCATTTTGCCAAAAAGTAAGAATTACCATTGTGGATGCTCTAATAGATTATATTTGTAGAGATCTCTAGAAACTGTAGATTATAGTCTTGATTTCCATTGTCCAATAAGTCTGAAGAGATGCATTGTGATAAGAGTCGCCACAATAGAAACCTTAAGTTTCACCCCATAAGCTTGTTAGGGAATCCTTCCCTCTAAAGGATCTGGTTGAGTTTTCGATACGATCAACACAAACCACCAAGCAAATACTAGATCACACTAATCACACAGGCACACAAGAATTGTTCCAAATGGAGCTTTCGCCTTAATCCGGTGGATGAAGAACCGATATTTTATTTCAACTAGAGAAGATACAATAATATTACAATTCTCACCACGACTCTCTCTCAAGTCTAGCTATAACTTATTTGTTATTTACAATGGAGAAAATTTTCACCTCTCATATAAAGTTTTCTCTTATGATATTCGGCACTCAATAGAATCATATGTTTCTTAGAGTCGTTACAATGAATATATAGATCTAGGTAAACCCTAGTTTAGATGCCTTGGTACAATAGCCATCTGATGTCTACTGAAGAGATAAACATACAATTAGAGTCGTAGGATCTAACCAGAAAACGAAATGGGCTTCAAACGATCAGTCAGGCTCGGCCCAAAAAACCCATCAACGTCGCGGTTGGTCGACCGCACATAATTGCAGTCGACCACACATTTGCGGTCGACCTCCCAGTCTCCAACCCGAAGGGGGACAGTTGATCGCGTAGTCGTCTGTCTGCCTCTCTGTCACTGTTGTTGCTACTAACTGCTTTTCTTCTTCTTCGACCCTTGCTTCAAATGCCCTACTTATATCACTGATTCACCATCTTCTCTTCTCACCGGATAAGTATGCAAGACATTAAACCCAACAATCTCCACATTGGATTGCATACACATGAATCCATACCTGTGTAATTTAAACTCTTCTAGACCTGTCATATCTGCTTTGTAAACAACATGTTTATATGGCTTCTTCTGCATGTTGAACCTACCTCCACTTGTTTTTCTCCACTCGTATGCCTCCTCAAGGGCACACCCCAATATATATTATCATGGAGGTGCCACCCTTCACACAAACTCCACCTACATCAAGGCTCTCTCCACCTTCCAACGGTATTCAAACGTTGCAATCTTATTTTGGTGATTCTAGTGATGGCTTACTAAATGATACTTTAGGAACAATGAGCTTCCATACACTCGTCCGAGTTTTTCTGTTCCCACAAAGCTGGTAGAGGTTGTGCTCACCCTGCCCAATCACCCTCTTATGCTTCATCATCTTACGATGACTATCCTAAACTGTCAAAACTCCACCTCGAGTTGTGTACGTGCAGCTCTGAGCATCAAGAGTTTCCAAGGATATCAGATTCTGCTTTATCGAAAGAATATGCATGACCTCTTCTAGTGTGAACCATTTACCATCTGTCGTCTCTAATTCAACTGTTCCCTCACTCACCACTTCACAAATCTTTCCTCTAGTCATTCTCACACTACGTCCTGTTGTTGACTTGTAAGTAGAAAACATCTCCCTCTCGGAACAAATGTGCGAAGAACTCTCCGAATCCAGATACCAACTTGAATCCATATCTGAAGAATTTGAAACAAAAAAAAACGTAGTTCGAAGTTACCAAATTCACCTAATTTACCTGATTTAGTTAAACTGACTACGTTGGCTTGATCACCTCATGTAGTAGATTCTTCTGACTCAACCAATTACGATAGTCTCTCTTATAATGCAGAATTCCTCTACAATAATGACAACGAATCTTACCCTTATATGTCATATCCCTTTCAATTGAAGTATCACCATCCATTGCTAAACAATCTGCAGAAACCGATCATCATTTATGAGTCTCCTTTCTCAGTTCATCTTCCTTCAAACCCTTAATCACCCTGGTTACTATAATTGTCTCCTTGGCTGATTTTTCATGTAACATGATGGTTATCAAGTGATCATAAGAAGTTGACAGTGAATATATCAAGTTGAATGCTTTATCCTCTTCGCTAAGATCATCAACGTTAATCGCCTTCAGTTCAGATATTACCTTATTGAACTTCACAATATGATCTTAAACATGGGTACCTTCCTTCATTGAGAAACGAAATAACATCCTCTTTCAGTACATCCGATCCAACAACGACGATCCCAAGTATTCAGATTTGAGTCTCGCCTATAGACTCGCTACACTTTTCTCCTCAAGAATATTACACTTAACTTCGTCCACCAATTGCAACCAGATTAAACTCGAGTCCTTCAAACAAATCTCATCCTACTTCTCCTGCTTCATGTCGGTTGGCTTCTTCTCTTCTAGGGGCAAGGTGCAAGTCATTCTGAACCAATACACATACATGTCCACTTTCCATAAACTGAAGTTGATCTTACCATCAAATTGCTTGATTTTCATCTTTTGATCTGACATTTTCTCCAAGGAACTCGAACAAACCACGAACCTAATGCGCTCTAATACCACTTGTTAGAGAATCCTTTCATCTAGAGGATCTTGCTGAGTCTTCGACACGATCAACACAAATCAAAAAATAAAATACTAGATCACATCAATCACACAAGAATTATCTCGGTTGGGGCTTTCGCCTTAAACCGGGTGAGAAATAACAGAGATATTATTTCAACTAGAGAAGATACAAGAATATTACAATTCTCACAATGACCCTCTTTCAAGTCTAACTAGAACGTGCTTGTTGTTTACAATAGAGGAATCTCTTACCTCTAAGATGAAGTACTATCTTGTTCTATTCGGCACTCAATAGAATCATATGTTTCTTGGAGCCGTTACAATGAATATATAGATCTAGAGAAACCCTAGTTTAGATATATTGATACAATAACCATCTGATGTATACTGAATAGATAAACATATAATTAGAGTCATACAATCTAACTAGAAGACGAAGTGAGCTTCAAACGAATCAGTCAGGCTCGGCCCAAAAAACCCATCACTGCTGCGGTCGGTCGACCACACATAGTTAGTGCGGTCGACCGCAACCTCCTAGTCTCCAACACGAGGGGGGACTGTCGACCACACGTCTACCTCTCTGTCACTGTTGTTGTTGCTGCTGACTGCTTTTCTCTTCTTCAATTTCTCGCTTCGAACTCTCTACGTATTTCACCATATTCTCTTCACACCAAGTAAGTATTCAAAACATTAAACCCAATAAAGCTGTCATTCACCACTTCATGGTGGAGAGCAACCAAGAGGGTTGCGTCGACTGCCACAAGTTGTAGTCGACTGCAACACTCATCAGCCACTCCAGCCCCATTTTCTTCCCCATCTTTGCTCTGTTCCTTCTTCTCACTTCACTTATTCCTCTTTAACTCCATTTGTGACGAAAGTATGCAATATATAAACACAACAGTTTCTTTTCTGGGTATTCATATAGAGTGTCAATATTGTTCTTACTTCTTAGTGTATATTATGTGATATGGCTAAAAATAATCGGAACCGTCCAAATTGGACACGATTCTTAAAGCTCGGGGGTAAAATGGTAATTTTACCTACAAACGGGTCTGAAATGGGTACTGGGTTCTTTTTTCCGAAGACCCAATAACCCACAAACGGGTCCATCTCAACTGGGTGCGGGTTCCAACCCGCATGAAATCCGGTCTAGCTGGATAGAATTAGGGTTTAGGATTATACTTAATCAACGGCCCTGATCCCTTCTATCCATTCACTGGAAAGTAGGGATTTGATCTTATCCCGAAACTGGTCCCTAAGGCGGCTATAAATACCCCCAATCCCCCACTGTTAACAGGTAATCAATCTTTTGCCAATCAAAGCTCATTCATAGTCTTTCTGATTACTGACTTGAGCATCAGAGGGTGCGTCGCCAGGATTACCCCCGGTGTTTCGCACTTTTTGCAGGTTAACGGCGGGAGATCCCGATCAAACTCCGGCGGAGAGGCGTTCAGGTTTGACTATTCAACATCCTAAGAATCTACAAATCTATCTGTTTGCCCCCACACCAATTTCAGCAGCAACAGATTGGTGCCGTTTGTGGGAACCACGAATAGCAACCCATCCTCTTCCATCGGTTAAGATCACATCCAGCCATACCTCCAAGAAAACTAAGATCTAGAGGGTCCAACCGTGGGTCCACTCCTCCTCAACCACAACAGGAGGTCCCCCCTCCAAACCGTCCAGCAGTAGGGGCAACTCCCTCCTCAGCCTGATCAGCCCCTGCAGCAGGAGCAACCTCCTCTTCAATCCCTGCGGGCTCCACTCGGGCCCCAGAATGCCGGTGTAGGGACCTCTCGTCCCAATCCTAAGAAACAACCCCTTCACCATGACCACGTCTCCATACATAACCCTTCCACCGAATCGATGGCATCTCATAACCTTCGCCCTTCCGAAGACCTCCGCAACATCCTCATCAACCGGCAGAAAGAAGAGGACCTTCGCCGCCGGTTGGATGACAGGCGGGCCCGTGAAGGAGCCACCCGCTTGGAATGTCCAAATGAGCGATCTCCTCATCGTCGCGACCACAGGAGGTCCCCTCTTCATAGGAGGTAGAGGGAGTCCCCTGAGTGCCATCGAAGAAGACATCATTATCCCGCTGGTCGGCAGCCCCAGAGGGACGAGAACGGACCTATCACCCGAGCCAAATTTCAAGAGTTCCAGACTACAATCCTGCAGGCCCTCAATCTCCGACCGAATAACAACGACGCTCAGAGGGTCCCCACTCCTCCTCCGATCCAGAGCACTCGCCACCGATCCCTAAATCCTCCTTAAGCTCCGAGCCACTACCATCACATCGCCAGTTCTCATCATTCTCCTAGCTACCATCGCCGAACCCCACGCTCCCCTTCGTACGAAGATGAGTCCAGAGGCTCGCCAGGGTACCGTCGAAGGGATGATATTGTTTACCGTCGTCTCCACGAGATGGAGAGATGCCTCGACCAACTTGACAGGGAAGAGGAGCTAAGAAGGAGGACCCTCCGCCCTAGCAGACCTCCGTTCTCACGAACCATCATGGATGCTCCCGTTCCAGCGAAATTCAAGCCACCACAGTTCGAGACATATACGGGGGAGTCAGACCCCGTGGATCACATCGAGAGTTTCAAAACTCTCATGTTGATCCACCAAGCTTTCAATGCTCTACTGTGCAAAACCTTCCCAGCTACTCTCAAGGGTCCAGCTCGGGAATGGTACTCCCGCCTTGCTCCATCCTTTGTATTCTCCTTTGAACAATTTGAGACCTTCTTCGTCACCCACTTCGTAAGTAGCCGCCGCACCGAGAAGACTAGTATTTCACTACTCTATCTCAGTCAAAAGAAAGGCGAGAGGCTGAGAGATTATGTGAAGCAGTTTACCGCGGAAGCTAGATCCATTGCCACCCTCGACCAACCGGTCACTGCCGCTGCCTTCCAATCAAACGTCCTCAACTCAAGGCTTCAGTTCTCCCTAGCCAAAAAACCCCCACAAAACTTTTCCGACCTTCTTTTCAGAAGCGAGAAGTATATCCGGGCAGAGGAAGCTGAACATCGCCCCACCTTCGAAGGGTCTTCCTCCAGAACCAAGAGAAAGGCAGCCGAAGATGAAGGAACTAAGAAGCTCCAGAAGGACAACGGGGGTCAGCGTCGCCCGCCTCCCAGATTTGAGAAGTTTACCCCTCTTAACGCCAACATTTCTACTATTCTCATGGAGGTCGAGAAGGAAGGAGTTCTGCCTCCTGCTCCGAAGATGAATACCCCGGCAAGAAGAGGGACAAGGAAAAGTGGTGCCGATATTATCGATACCACAGCCATGATACCAATGACTATTGGGCCCTGAAGAATGAAATTGAGGCCCTCATCCAGAGATGGCAGCTGTCTAAGTTTGTGAGAAATGACCGAATTGATCTTCCTCCTCCCCCCAGTGGGGCTAACAAGCGTTCCGAGAGGCGCGACAAGACTCCCGAGTTTGAAGAAGAACGCGTCTTGCACCTCATCCATGGAGGTCTGATGGGAGGCACTTCCAACTCTTCTCAGAAGGCTTTCATACGGGAAGTCAACTCGGTGCACAGCATACCCCCTTCCAAAGGCCTCAGAGTCCCAGTCACTTTCTCGGATAATGACCTGGAGGGTGTCCGAACCCCCCATTGTGACGCACTAGTGATTAACCTCCACATGGCTAATTTTAAAGTGGAGAGGATTCTGGTGGACAATGGTAGTTCTGTCAACACCCTCTTCCTGGCGGCCTTCCAAGGACTCAAGTTATCACGGGACAGGTTCAAGCCCACCGGCTATACGCTCCATGGGTTCATGGGAGTGCCAGTGACTATCGAAGGGGTAATAACCCTCGACCTAACCGCTGGCAAAACTCCTACTACCCGGACGGAGCCAATGGATTTCATGGTCGTCGACATTACAGCTGCTTACTATGTGATTCTAGGCCGACCTGGCCTAGCTGCTTTAGAGGTCGTCCCGTCGGCTTATCATCTTAAAATGAAGTTCCCCACCAAGGCATGTGTAGGGAAAGTAAGGGGTAGTCAGGAGATGGCCCGCAAGTGTTATATGACCTCCACCGGGGGACCTGTCCTTTCCTTCGAGACTCTTGAGATTCCCTAGGGGAACACCCAGCCTATGTCCGAACTAGTAGACGAGCTGGAGGAAGTGCTCTTTTCCGAGCAAGATCCGAACCGCAAGTTCTTCATCAGCAAGACACTTCCACTGCCCTCTGTTCCGACATAGTCCAATGCATCAGAAATAACCGTGGCCTCTTTGCCTGGTCGGCTGCCAACATGTCAGGAATTTTCAAGGATCTCCTCGTCTACCACCTAAGCATTGCTCCGGGGTCCAAACCGGTCCAACAGAAGAGGCGCAAATTCGTCCTCGAGCACCAGCAAGCTATAAAGGAAGAAGTGGACAAGCTCCTCAGAGCCTGGTTCATACAAGAAGTCAATTACCCCGAGTGGCACTCCAATGTTGTTATTAAGAAGGCAAATGGAAGTTAGAGAATTTGCATCGACTTCACTGACTTGAACAAAGCGTGCCCTAAGGATCCTTTCCCTCTCCCCAACATCGACACCTTGATCAACGCTACCTCGGGCCATGAGCTGCTGAGCATCATGGATGCCTTCTCCGGATACAATCAAATCCAAATGTTCCCCTCGGATATCCCGAAAATGTCGTTCGTCATAGATCAAGGCCTCTATTGCTACCAGGTAATGCCCTTCGGGCTCAAAAATGCTGGTGCCACCTACCAGCACCTCGTCAATAAAGTCTTCCAGAACCAGATCGGCCAAAACATGGAAGTGTACGTTGATGATATGCTAGTCAAAAGCATCCATGGGACCGACCATGTTGCCGACATACAAGAAGCCTTCGACGTGTTGAGGAAGCATGATATGAGGCTAAACCCGAACAAGTGTGCATTCGGGGTCTCATCTGGTAAGTTCCTAGGCTTCATGGTCAGTCAAAGAGGGATCGAAGCCAATCCCGAGAAGATCAAAGCCATACTGGATATGGCTCCTCCTACAAGTGTGAAAGAGGTTCAGAAGCTCACAGGATGCCTCGCGGCCATAGGGCGCTTTCTGTCTAAGTCAGGGGAGAAGTGTTTTCCTTTCTTCAAAGACCTCAGGGGGGCTAAGGGCTTCGAGTGGGGCCCACAGCAACAAGAATTATTCGACCAACTAAAAGCCTATATGGTCAACCCCCCACTCCTCAGCAAGCCTATTCCCGGGGAAACACTCTACTTCTACCTCGCTGCCTCCGAGCAAACCCTTAGTGCTGTCCTAGTGAGGGAAGAAGACAAGGCTCAGAAGCTTATCTATTATGTGAACATGGTTCTCAGAGATGCTGAGCTCCGCTATCCAAGATTGGAGAAGATAGCATACGCCTTGGTTATGGCAGCCAGGAAGCTCCGCCCCTATTTTCAATCCCACTCGGTGGTCGTTCTTACCGACCAGCTGCTCAAGCAAGTTCTGCACAAGCCCGAGACCTTCGGACGTCTAATAAAGTGGTCGATCGAGCTGAGTCAACATGACATATCTTATTAGCCTCGAACCGCAATCAAGGCTCAAGCCTTAGCTGAAATTATTGTAGAGAGCACCATCCCGGAAGTGAGTCAAGCCGCAAATGGGCCACCCATCTGGACAGTATATGTAAACGGGTCTTCTTGCGCCGAAGGGAGCAGAGCCGGGGTCATTCTGGCAGGCCCAGATGACTTCGTTCTGAAATACTCCCTCCGCATCAACTTTAAGGCCTCCAACAACGAAGCTGAGTATGAAGCCCTAATAGCAGGCCTGGGTATGGCTCGCAAAGCAGGAGCACAATGCATCCGAATATTCAGTGACTCACAGCTGGTGGTGAATCAAGTCTTAGGGAAGTACGTGGCGCGAGACGACCGAATGGCTAAGTACCTAACTAAGGTCCAAAGTCTCATGGATTCATTTGAAGAGGCACTAATCCAGCGGATCCCTAGAGAAGAGAACTCCCAAGCAGATGCCCTCTCCAAACTGGCCTCTTCCTCCCTCAAAGGTCTCGAGCAGACCGTCCTCATCGAAGTACTCCTAAGACCGAGCATTGAAGAAGAAGCCCCCGACTCAATGGAGTCGCTGCCCGTCCAACTCCGGGACGACTGGATGAAACCTTTGATAGAATTCCTCAGGGATGGGACCTTCCCCCAAGATCCAAAAGAGGCCCGTCGAATCCGAACGAGAGCGGAGCGGTACACCCTTATTGAAGGAGTCTTGTACAAACACTCCTATACCTAAGTAGATGGCAGACCCTACTTGAGATGCATCTCCCTGGAAGAAGCCTCGTACGCCTTGCAAGAACTCCACGAAGGCATAGGCGGAGCACATTCAGGATCCAGGTCCCTCGCCAGGAAAGTTTTGAACAACGGGTATTTTTGGCCTACCCTACTTCGAGATGCCGAGCAACATGTCTGGCAATGCGGCCCTTGTCAGCAGTTCTCCAACATCCGTTGCCTACCCCAAGCACAACTTACCTCTCTCTCAAGCCCGATTCCCTTCGCAATGTGGGGAATGGACTTATTAGGTCTGTTCCCACCAGCTCCAGGCCAGCTCAAATTCCTAGTCGTGGCTATTGACTATTTTTCCAAGTGGATCGAGGCCGAGCTATTGGCTGCCATTACTGAGAACAAAGTGCTGCAGTTCTTTTAGAGAAATGTAATCTGTAGATTCGACGTACCTCGGATCCTTGAGACAGATAATGGAACACAGTTTACAGGGGCAGCATTCCGATCCTTTTGTGAAGACCTCAGCATTCAGCAACGCTTCTCCTCCATCTCCCATCCTCAGCCCAATGGACAAGTTGAGAACGCCAACAGGCAGATCCTCTCTGGCATCAAGAAAAGACTAGATAAATCGGCCAAGGGCTTATGGGCGGAACAACTCCCTAACGTACTGTGGAACTACCGCACTACGAAACGGACCCCCACAGGAGAGTCGCCCTTCAACCTCACCTATGGGTCCGAGGCCGAAATCCTCCTCGAAGTTGGCTTGCCATCCCCTCGCCGTATTGCCTATGACGAAGAGCAAAATGCCAGAAAGCTCCGGACGAATTTGGACCTGATTGATGAGCTCCGTGAAAGAGCTTCAATTCGTCAGCAAATTTACCGAAGAAGAATTGAGCAGGCCTACAACAAAAGGGTCCGTCCCACTGATCTCAAGGAAGGGGACCTAGTACTCAGAAAGCTAGCTGTCTCGTTCCCCAGCCAAAATAGTAAGCTAGCTCCGAATTGGGAAGGACCCTACAAGATCACCAAGGTAGTTCGGCCCGGAGCGTATCGTCTTGAAGACCTTGAAGGCATAGAGATACCTAGAATTTGGAATGCCGACCATTTACTAAAGTACCAAGAGGGTGTCTGAATGCCTTCCCGAGTACATTCAAGTGTCGAGCCCTTCCTTTCTTTTTATGTGTACTTGCTTCTTTATTTTCTCATTGTAATAATGGCTTGAAACTTAGAAGCAGCCGACTAGCAGTTATCAATAAAGAACTTCGTTCCCCTAATGATTCCTTTGTGATTATTTTATCTCTCTGTCTAAGGCCTTTAATTGCTTTTACCCAAACGACGTGTTCGGAGTCCAAGACTTGGCTTGATTCCGCTTCGCAAGCTCGCTCTTAAGCGAGCTAGAAGTGGTTCACCATTAGGAATTGCTCCCACAACCGTTGAAACTCACTCGAACGACGTGTTCGGAGTCCAAGACTTGGCTCGATTCCGCTTAGCAAGCTCGCTCTTAAGCGAGCTAGAAATGGTTCGTGATGAATCCAATATTATTCACATTTAGGAGCAATAATCTTACTGCAATTGGACATTTAAATGCACTATATGTGATATTTTACTCTTAATTTCTCTTTTCCGTAGGAAACAGCCTAAAGCAGCAAAACGAAGCAGATTCAGGATTTTGAGGATGGTACACCGAAACTGCAGGGTATAAGTCGACTGGTGTTTCCAACAGGCTACTGGACAGAGAGGGTGACGACGCTCGGCACAGTTGACTTACTCCAGAGACAGTCGGCTTGACTGGTGATCATGAATCTACAGATGTCTCGGCACAGTCGACTTACTTCTAAACCAGTCGACTGGTATTCAGCCGAGTCAGAAGATAAGAACAGATGAAGATGCATCCTCATCCAAATCCGAAGCAAGATTAAATTATCCAAACCCAGGTGTAAAAAGATAAGATTGCAATCTGCAGACGTGGGCAAAAGAAGTATAAGAAGGCTGGGAATAAGAAGCTGAGGGTATCACCGAATCTCTGGATCATCAATCATCAACCACAGGCATTGTTCTCTCAGCGTCGAAGAAAGAAGGAGATCAAGTACACTGAAGGAGACAAGCCAGTCGACTTAGTGACAGCAAGTCGACTTATCAGGCCGAACATCATCAGTTTATTTCTTCTCTTTCTAGTTTTTATTTTAATCATGTATTCGAAACTGTTAGTCAATAAAAGTTTTATTATGTGGAACTAATTTCATAGTTGGGTAGATTGAAACCGTAGTCATGTAACGCTATATTCTTCTGAATGCTACTCTATTACTTATTGATTAAACCTGATTGAATTGGTATAGATTTATAATAATCAAACTTGTTCAGAAGTTCTAAGAGCAATCGACTGAGAGTGACAGCAAGTTGACTGCCATACAGAACCTGAGATTATCAAGTTTGCGTATTATAAAACTGAATCTGTTATATGAGTAAATAGACGATCCGTATCTCGTGCTCATAGTTTGTAACACAGGAATCTTTAGGAGTTCTTGGTTTAATCAACTTGAAGGATCTAGATCTGATACCAATTTCTAAAACTTCGAGTGTTTGTTCGTTTCCATTGTTCCTATGTTTTCTATAAGTGCAACTTAGATACCATGCTAAATACTTAAGGAAAGAAACGAATTAGAGTAGATACCATGCCTAATTCTTGGCTTAGGGAAACAATAACTTTAAGGAGTAGATACCATGCCCTTAAAGGAACGAACATGAGTAATTAGAATAGCATAGAAGGTGACTTAGCATTATTGACTATAGGTGGAGATCAAAGCCCAACTACTTAATAGACATTTGTGATTCAGAACTACTTGATCTAGTCATTTCTTTTAGAACAACACTTTAAGATTATTATTTCTGTTTTATTGGTTAGTAAGTTAATTTCTACAATCTCTGTGGGATCGACCTTTGCTTGTCACTACGCTTCTATAAACGATTCGTACACTTGCGAGGTTTTAATTTGTGTCTAGTTTATCTATTTATTTAGATCATCTAGATTGCACAACAAGTTTTTGGCGCCGCTGCCGGGAATTGTTTAGTATTTTAACTTGCAAATCAGTAAAATAGTTTTCATTTTTCCTTTCTTTTATTAATAAATATTTTTCTTTTAGGTTACAGGATTCTGGTGAATGCACGGGAGACGATCACTTCGTCCGGAGCTACTACCTATTGACGCAGAAACAGAACGCACATTGCATAGACTAGGTCGGCTGTCTGCAACAAACCAGTCGACTGGTGCACAGAACAAGTCGACTGCACAGAGATCCAATTCACAAACAGCAATGGCTGAGGAAGTACCAAATCGAGTACCAATACAGGACAAATTCACGCCTAAGAATATTGAGCAACCTTCCTGCATTGCTTATCAACCTAATGTCACAGGGAATATGCATCTATCTCCCCAATTACTTAGCATGGTTCCCCACTTTAGTGGCAAATCAGACGAAGAGCCTCACGTTCATCTGCAAGACTTCTTTGATCTTTGCAGAACACAAAGCGTCCAAGGGCTTATCCCTGAACAAATCAGGTTAATCTTGTTTCCATTCTCTTTAAAACTTAATGCTAAATTATGGTATAATTCTTTGGAACCAGGATCAATTAATTCATGGGAGCAATTGGCAACAAAATTCTTGAAAGAATTCTTTCCAGCCCAGAAAACCAAACAACTAAAAAGGGAGATTTAACTCTTCCAACAAAAAGATGGAGATTTATTCTTCGAAGCATGGAAGGATTTCAAGAACAAGCTTCTCAAGTGTCCTACGCACAACATGCCTAAGGATGACCAGGTACAAGCATTTTATGAAGGTTTAAATGATACTAACAAGGCAATTGTGGATTCAGCTTGCAACGGGATCTTGATGAGGAAAAGTGGTGAGGAGGCCATCGAATTATTTGAAGAACTCAGCGAGAACTCACAGAAATTCTCAACAAGGGGAAGAGGCATTTCTAAAAAACAGGGAGTTTACGAAATTTCTGGTAGTGATAACATACAATTAGAAATGGTAAACATGAACAAAAAAATTGATATGCTTGTTAATGCAATGACAACAATGGGCAGTGTAAAAAATCAAACAAAAGAAATTTGTGCAATTTGTTCTCATTTTGATCATACGACTGATACGTGTCCCATGTCTTCGTTCACAGATCAGGAGCATGCGAACTATGTGGGACAAGGAGTGTTTCCACCAAAGAACAACCCCTTTTCGAACACATACAACCCAGGATGGAGGAACCATCCAAATTTCTCATGGAGCAACAATCAAGGCACTCAATCTTCGCAAGGACATGCACGGAACTTCCAGATGGGAAGTGGGTATGATCGGCCAAGTCAAGAACAGAAGAAGTTGGATTTTGAATCCACTGTTCTTCAATTGCTCCAACAACAACATCAAACAAGCAACCAATAAGGGCAGGCAATTCAGAAATTGGAAACCCAAATCGGTCAAATCGCGAAGGAGTTGAGTGAAAGAAAGGCAGGAGAACTCCCATCACAAACTATACCAAATCCTAGAGGCCAAGAACTGCTCAAATCAGTAGCAACCCTAAGAAATGATAAGATAATTAACAGCAAGGTTGGAACACACGCAGACGAATCAGACACACAACCATCAAAAGCTTTGGGATCTAACAAGGTAAGTGAAAAAGAAAGGACATTTTTGCCACCATTCCCTCAAAGGTTAGTCAAGCAAAAGAAAGAATAACATTTATTTGATATCTTTGAAACACTCAGAAAGGTAGAAATTAATATCCCCCTACTTGATGCTATTAAACAAATTCCTTCTTACGCCAAATTTTTGAAAGAATGTTGTACTCACAAAAGAACATTTCAGGTGAGAGAGGATGTGGCTTTGACAGAGGAAGTGAGCGCCGTTTTGTTAAGGAAATTACCTCCTAAACTGAAGGACCTAGGTAGTTTTACCATTCCTTGCAGGGTTGGTGAGCACTTCTTTGAAAAGGCACTTCTAGACTTGGGGGCAAGCATCAATCTTCTTCCTTACTCTGTTTACGAAAAACTAGGATTGGGGAAACTCAAACCAACATCCATCACTTTGCAGTTGGCCGATCGCAGCATCAGAAGACCTAGAGGTATTTTGGAAGATGTCCTAGTTCAGGTAAATGATTTCATTTTGCCTACAGATTTTGTTGTGTTGGATATGGAGGACTCTTCAATGCCATCTTCTTTACCGATCATTTTAGGTAGGCCCTTTATGAGTACGGCTGATATAAAAATTTGTGTTAAAAAGGGCACTATAAGTATGAAAATAAATGGAGAAAATGTTGAATTTAAAATGTTTGATGCACTGAAATTACCACATGATGATCATGAATGTTATAATATTGATGTGGTACAGGAGATTGTTGATCAAACTTTTCAGGTACATAGCATTGAACCACTACAAGCCGCAATTACACAATCTCTAACTTTGTCTCATGTTGAACAGGAATACGATGACTGGAGGATTGCAGAGACAGTACATTACCTTGAAACTCCAAAATCATATTCAGGTAAGCTTGCACCTGCATTTGAAAATCTTGTGTCTGATAACACTTCTGTTTCCTCCATACCAGTCGACTGGTCTTGTTACCAGTCGACTGTTACCAGGACACCAGATGTGGAGCTTAAGCCGCTGCCTGAACATTTGAAGCATGCATATTTGGGTGAGAACCAGATGCTACCTGTGATAGTTGCTGCAAACTTGAGTGCACAAGAAGAAGATAAGCTGCTAAGGGTACTGCGAGAACACAAGGGTGCAATAGGATGGACCATTGCAGACATCAAGGGAATAAGTCCATCCAAATGCATACATAAAATACTTCTCGAAGACAATGCAAAACCTAGCAGGGAAGCACAGAGAAGGCTTAATCCACACATGAAGGAAGTGGTAAGAACAGAGGTCTTGAAGCTACTAGATGTTGGCATCATCTACCCTATCTCAGATAGCAAATGGGTGAGCCCTATACATGTAGTGCCTAAGAAAAGTGGAGTCACAGTGGTGAAGAATGAAGAGAATGAGCTTATCCCTACGAGAGTGACCACAGGATGGAGGGTATGCATTGACTACAGGAAGCTGAATAACGAAACCAGGAAAGATCACTTCCCTCTTCCTTTTATTGATCAAATGTTAGAAAGATTAGCAGGATATAGTCATTATTATTTTTTAGATGGTTATAGTGGCTATAATCAAATTGCTATTGCTCTAGAAGATCAAGAAAAGACCACTTTTACATGCCCTTTTGGTACTTTTGCATACATGAGGATGCCCTTTGGATTGTGCAACGCACCAGCTACATTTCAGAGATGCATGATAAGTATATTTTCAGACATGGTGGAAAGGTTCATCGTGGTATTTATGGATGATTTTAGTGTTTTTGGATCTTGTTTTGATGAATGCCTTAACCATTTGCAGCTTGTACTTAAGAGATGTGAAGAATGCAATTTAGTGCTGAATTGGAAAAAGTGCCATTTTATGGTACAACAAGGTATTGTCTTGGGACATGTGGTATCGAAAGGGGGCATAGAGGTGGACAAAGCAAAAATTGACATCATATCAAAACTACCCCCTCCTACTACAGTCAAGGGTGTAAGGAGTTTTCTTGGACATGCAGGGTTCTATAGAAGACTTATAAAAGATTTCTCCAAATTCTCCAGACCCCTTTGTGAATTGTTGGCTAAGGATGTTGAGTTTGCATGGACAGAAGAGTGCACAAATGCTTTCATTACATTGAAAAATCTTCTCATTTTTGCACCTATTATCATGGCACCAGATTGGAACCATCCTTTCGAGCTTATGTGTGATGCAAGTGATTATGCTTTGGGAGCTGTTTTAGGTCAGACAATCAATAAGGTACCCCATGCTATTTACTATGCTTCTCGAACTTTAAATGATGCACAGCTTAATTATTCTACTACTGAAAAAGAATTGTTAGCTGTCATTTTTGTTGCAGAGAAGTTTAGATCATATTTGATTGGATCTAAAGTCATTGTTTTCACTGACCATGCTGCTTTGAGATATTTTTTTACTAAAAAGGATGCTAAGCCTAGATTGATCAGATGGGTGCTGTTGCTTCAAGAATTCGACCTTGAGATTAGAGACATGAAAGGAAGTGACAATGTTGTGGCAGATCACTTGTCCAGATTACTGCACGAGGAAGAAAGAATTGTGCCCCCACTTAATGAAAGTTTTCCTGATGAAAATTTATTTGAAATAAATATACAACTTCCATGGTTTGCAGATATTGTAAATTATCTCACTGCTCATGTTTTCCCTCCAGGTATGACAAGTCAAGAAAGAAAGAGACTGGTGGCCATGTGCAAGCACTATTATTGGGATGATCCTTATTTGTTCAAATTCTGTCCTGATCAAATTATAAGAAGATGTGTGGCAGAAGAAGAGCAAATGAGTATTCTACAACATTGCCACCAATATGCATGTGGAGGACACTTTGGACCAAAAAGAACAGCACTTAAAGTATTACAATCTGGTTTTTATTGGCCTAATGTATTCAAATATGCTTTTTCTTTTTGCAGGACTTGTGACAAATGCCAGAGGACAGGCAACATCTCTTCTAGAAATCAAATGCCACTGCAAAACATCCAAGTAATCGAGCTTTTTGATGTTTGGGGAATCGACTTCATGGGTCCCTTTCCTAACTCATTTGGTTATTTATATATTCTTGTGGGTGTAGATTATGTGTCTAAATGGGTCGAGGCTGTCCCCTCAAAAACTAATGATCACAAAGTTGTTGTCAAGTTTTTGCAGGAAAACATCTTCACCAGGTTCGGTACACCACGAGCAATAATTAGTGATGGAGGTAGCCACTTCAATAATTTTCCATTTGCTTCTTTGATGAAGAAATATGGGATTACACATAGAGTGGGTACTCCATATCACCCTCAAACCAGTGGGCAAGTTCCATATCACCCTCATACCAGTGGGCAAGTGAAGATTAGCAACAGAGAGATCAAGAACATTTTGGAAAAGATAGTAAATATAAGTAGAAGGGATTGGTCACTACGCTTGAATGATGCATTATGGGCCTACAGAACCGCATACAAGACACCCATCGGCATGTCACCATACCGTCTGGTTTTTGAAAAAGCCTGTCATCTGCCAGTGGAGTTGGAACACAAAGCTTATTGGGCCATTAAAAGGTTCAATTTTGATATGAAACAAGCAGGTGACAAAAGAAGATTGCAACTGAACGAGCTAGAAGAATTGAGGCACGACGCATATGAAAATGCAAAGTTGTACAAAGAAATGACCAAAATATACCATGATAAACAGCTAGCAAGGAAGGAGTTTTATGAAGGACAGAAGGTATTGATATACAACTCAAGATTAAAACTCTTTCCAGGCAAGCTTATGTCACGATGGTATGGCCCATACATTGTTACAAAAGTCTTTCCACATGGAGTGTTGGAGGTTCATAGCAAAGAGAAAAATCAAACATTCAAGGTGAACGGGCATAGGGCGAAGCCGTATATTGAGATGAGTCTTGAGCCACAAGAGGAAGATGTGAATCTTCAAACCATTCAATACATTGCATGAACTAATCAAGTCTAGCTGAAGACAGGAAACACAGCGCTTATTGGGAGGCAACCCAATTCGAAGGGGAATACTTACACTTTCTCTTTATTTTTTTTTATTTTCTATTTTCAGTTTCTTTCCTTCAAATTAGATAGTAACATATGCCTATTTTAAATTTTTATTTCAAACATTGAGGACAATGTTCCATCTAAGTTTGGGGGTAGTTAGTCACATTAGGAGTCTCTTGATGTTGAGTCTTTTCTAACCACAATGATGAGAAATGAGCTCAGTTATTATAGGTAGAGAGTGGAGAACTAGTATTAAGTGTGGTCTTTATCTTTAAAAATGTTAATAACTTATTATATGGATCATACTTGAAACTTTTATTCATATGGTCATGTCAATTCGACGAATCTTGAAAGAGAATAGCAAGTTCAACTGTGAGTAAACTTAAACACACAAATTGTGAGTTTTGAGCCTTATTTATTTCTTTTGAGAGAGCCACACACTTGAAGATCTCAGTTGACTGCATTCTTGAGATGATCTAGAACTTGTTTTTGCTACTTTTCGAAACTTAGTTGGTTTTTGCATAAAAACTTGGAAATGATTAAGGCACCTAAAATTCTATCACCAAAGACAAATAGCCTACCCAACATCAATTATCCACTAGTTACCCCTTTGAAGCCTATAAAAGCTTTCCTTTTGTAAGACACATTATCCTTAACCAAAGACTAGATGAATAGGTCACCTTACCTATATCTATTGAGTTAGTAGACCAAGAATTGTAAAAGTGATGTGGTATGTCAAAATGAAGGGGATGAAATTATAAAGAAGAGTTGGAGGATTTGTCATAAGAAAAAAAAAAATGAAAAGTTGTAAATTGCTGAATTATGGAAAGGTGTTGGTAGAAATAAAGTATAGGCCTGTTATATATGGCCTATTGAAAGAGAAAGAAAAAAAAAAAAAAAACTCTTAGAACAACACAAGTTGCTCTACTAATTCTTTAGAATTTTGTATTCCTTTTCCCTTCAATTGTTTAAACCCTCACCCATGGCCCCATTACAAACCTATAAAAGACCTTTTGATCCAAGTAACATGCAAATCAATGGTGTGAAGATGTAGTAGCAAGATCAAGCATATGGTTTCATCCAAGTAATGAAAGTTGTCACGAGATCTAATTTGAATGTCCCATGTCAATGAGAGCTATATTTCTTTGTGAGTGGATGCCACGGTGAGAATTTGGAGTTGAAATATAGTTGAGCTTGCTAACCTTAATCATGATTATGTTGCAGAGACATTGGCCATACTATTATTTGATATTCAAGTTAAGTATTCGTGTGAATAAGTGATTAACATTTGAATCAAAACTTGTTTAGACTTATCTTAATGCTTATTCTAATCTTGACACTTAATGTAGCAAGTTCTCTGAGGAAAATATTGGAAAGGTCAAGATGTTCAAGAGATGCTTGTAGTTTAATTCTGCTTGAGGACAAGCAAAAGCTAAGTTTGGGGGTATTTGATGAATCCAATATTATTCACATTTAGGAGCAATAATCTTACTGCAATTGGACATTTAAATGCTCTATATGTGATATTTTACTCTTAATTTCTCTTTTCCGTAGGAAACAGCCTAAAGCAGCAAAACGAAGCAGATTCAGGATTTTGAGGATGGTACACCGAAACTGCAGGGTATAAGTCGACTGGTGTTTCCAACAGGCGACTGGACAGAGAGGGTGACGACGCTCGGCACAGTCGACTTACTCCAGAGACAGTCGGCTTGACTGGTGATCATGAATCTACAGATGTCTCGGCACAGTCGACTTACTCCCAAACCAGTCGACTGGTATTCAGCCGAGTCAGAAGATAAGAACAGATGAAGATGCATCCTCATCCAAATTCGAAGCAAGATTAAATTATCCAAACCCAGGTGTAAAAAGATAGGATTGCAATCTGCAGACGTGGGCAAAAGAAGTATAAGAAGGCTGGGAATAAGAAGCTGAGGGTATCACCGAATCTCTGGATCATCAATCATCAACCACAGGCATTGTTCTCTCAGCGTCGAAGAAAGAAGGAGATCAAGTACACTGAATGAGACAAGCCAGTCGACTTAGTGACAGCAAGTCGACTTATCAGGCCGAACATCATCAGTTTATTTCTTCTCTTTCTAGTTTTTATTTTAATCATGTATTCGAAACTATTAGTCAATAAAAGTTTTATTATGTGGAACTAATTTCATAGTTGGGTAGATTGAAACCATAGTCATGTAACGCTATATTCTTCTGAATGCTACTCTATTACTTATTGATTAAACCTGATTGAATTGGTATAGATTTATAATAATCAAATTTGTTTAGAAGTTCTAAGAGCAGTCGACTGAGAGTGACAGCAAGTCGACTGCCATACAGAACCTGAGATTATCAAGTTTGCGTATTATAAAACTGAATCTGTTATATGAGTAAAGAGACGATCCGTATCTCGTGCTCATAGTTTGTAACACATGAATCTTTAGGGGTTCTTGGTTTAATCAACTTGAAGGATCTAGATCTGATACCAATTTCTAGAACTTCAAGTGTTTGTTCGTTTCCATTGTTCCTATGTTTTCTTTAAGTGCAACTTAGTAGATAACATGCTAAATACTTAAGGAAAGAAACGAATTAGAGTAGATACCATGCCTAATTATTGCCTTAGGGAAACAATAACTTTAAGGAGTAGATACCATGCCCTTAAAGGAACGAGCATGAGTAATTAGAATAGTATAGAAGGTGACTTAGCATTATTGACTATAGGTGGAGATCAAAGCCTAACTACTTAATAGACATTTGTGATTCAGAACTACTTGATCTAGTCATTTCTTTTAGAACAACACTTTAAGATTCTTATTTCTGTTTTATTGGTTAGTAAGTTAATTTCTACAGTCTCTGTGGGATCGACCCTTGCTTGTCACTACGCTTCTATAAACGATTCGTACACTTGCGAGGTTTTAATTTGTGTCTAGTTTATCTATTTATTTAGATCATCTAGATTGCACAACAGTTCGCCATTCGGAATTGCTCCCACAACCGTTGAAATTTACTCGAACGATGTGTTCGGAGTTCAAGATTTGGCTTGATTCTGCTTCGCAAGCTCGCTCTTAAGCGAGCTAGAAGTGGTTCGCCATTCGGAATTGCTCCCACAACCGTTGAAATTTACTCGAACGGTGTTTGGAGTCCAAGACTGGGCTCGATTCCGCTTCGCAAGCTCGCTCTTAAGCGAGCTAGAAGTGGTTCTCCATTCAGAATTGCTCCTACAACTGTTGGAAACTGTTCTGGCAAAGAATGCGGAGCTCGAAGCTTTGGCTCGGCCCCACTCCTACTCCTTGCTCTTAAGCAAGTTACAAGTTACAAGTAGGTACTCAACAAATAATAAGCATCAACTGAGTACGCCAACACACAAACACAAAGGAGTAAAATAAGCTCTCACTTCAATAAAGTTTTAAAGTTTAGGGAAACTCATATTACAAGACCGACTACTCTGCTCTACGATGAATTACAAAAGCTCAAAAGAGACATAATTACAACAACTCGTTCAACGCTTCTTCGGGACAGGGATGTTTTGGTATAGAGACACCCGGGGACGGCGACGCTTAACCTCGGAACTCGTTTCCAGACCAGCAAACTGAGATGCCTCTTCAGTAATGCCTCTGATGGTGGCCCCAATCGATGCACCGCTCGATGAAGCAGCCACACCACTTTGAGCGTCAACCGAGCTTTGCCTAACAGCAGGCGAGCGAGTTGCAAGCTCGTAAAACGAGATTCCTCTCTCGCTCTCTTCACGAGTACACGACGTACTTCTAACGTTAATCCGTTCAGGTTGAGGTTTGAGTCGAGCGACTTCCTCCTTGAGCTCGACAATTCGGTCCTTCAGAGAGTCGTCCTTCACGACTATTTTAAAGCGAGGAAGCCGAGTAGAGACTGCGGTGCCAGAACTGTCGGCTATAACTCGACGGAGATGAGTAACTTTGATACTCTTGTCGACCGTAACCCTCCTCAACTCGTCAACCTTCGCCGTCAACTCGTGGCGCTCGACCATCAACTTGCCCACCACCGCCGTTAATTCTTCTTCCTCCGCCGAAAGCTCTTCTTCTACTATCTGCAAGTGTCGGATCTTAGCTAACAGTTCACCTTTCTCCACTAAGACATCAGACAGTGCCTTCCGAAGCAACTCCACCTCTCTTTCGAGAGAAGCTTCTCGGGCTTATTTCTTTAGTTGCTTCAGCTCGGAGAGGCGCTTCGACAACTTTAGATTGAGTTGCTCTCGATCCAACTCGCTCTTGAGAAAACACTCTCTACTGCGAGAGAGGGCCGACTTCGTCGCTTCCAAGTCAGCTCGGAGACAAGCAAACTCACTGCAGCCTCGTTTTGCGGTGCCGCCTAAAAAAATATATTAACACTAAGCTTGTGCAACACAGCTAAACTTCAAAGCGAAAATTGCTGACTCTTGGCAGGTCGTCAAAAGAAGTGGTGCTCAACTTTTAGTCAAATTTCAAGACGAAATTATTTTCAGAAAGATTTCAAATCAAAACCGACCCCAACACTTAGCGAGAGTTGCCGAAAACGAAAATTTCATTTATACCAAAAAAAAGCGGTGGCCAGTCCGCTACAAGGCAATACATGAACAAAAAATATACAAAAGAAGATCAAGGGGCCACCTTGAGAGGTAGCTCGGTGACAGGCACCTCGGTAGATGGCTCCTCGTCCTCTGCCGTTCCGGCTCGAGGGTCGGCCACGACCTCGTCACCCCCTCCCTCAGCCACCACGGTCTCGGGATCGACAAGAGCATTGTCACCCTGTTGCTCGTTCCCCTCATCTCCTTTGGCTTCTTCCTCGGTGTCAGGGTCCTCCTCGGCAACTGGACCCCACAGGGTGTACCCCGACCTATCGAAGCCGGGGACCCGAGCCTCGACGTGCTCGAGCGCGGTGGCGTAAGATTGCTCCATGTTGGCCGCCATATGCTTCTTGGCCTTGGCCTCAATCTCCGCCCTCGCTGCCTCCACAACCTCGTTCTTCTGCCGCTTTACTGCCTCAAAGGCCCTCATCGCTTCGGCCCTCTCCTCGGCTGCCTTGGCAACCTCCGAAGCGAGCTTCTCCCTCACTTGTGCCAGAGCCACCTCGAGGTCGGCGACCTGGGACGCCAAAGCGTCCGAGCGGCGCTGCTCTGCCTCGAACTACTTCACGGCCTTTGCCCTCTCCGCTCTGTCTCTATCACAGGCGGCCTTCAGCTCCCTCTCCTGCTCGCCATATTCCTCGAGGAGGTGCTGAAGTGGCATGTGGCCTGCAAGAAGAAGCAATTAGAACACGACAAAAACCGAACTAAAGACTTAGAAAATTTTCAAGAGAATATCAAAAGCAACTGAGAAAACTTACCGACATAAGCGACCGAGCTACTTCTAGGGCGTCGTCGCCCGTCGTCCCTGCCTTTAGAGTGGCTCAATCCTTCGGAGTCGGGAGATGGCGGAGAGCCTGCATACTCATCGCCGAGTCCCCCAAGAAGCCATCATGGTTCATCACCCTCCAACCGGGGAAGAACAGCTTCTTGTGGGCCTCGGTCAGTATGACCTCGGCCTGCTCAGTTAAAGGTGGGGCCTCAAGCGCCAGAGCCGTCGAGATCGAGAAGCCCTCGGACAGGGCCGGCTGAGGAACAACGACGGCCGGGGTCGATTGCCGAGGAGAAGCGGGGACGACGGTCCCGACCACAACCGAAGGAACTTTGGTAGGTCGGCCAGACGTGGGGCCCGCGCTCGTCCTCTTCCTCTTCTTGGCGTCTGCGGCCTTGTTTCGTTCGGCCATCATCACCTTGAAGTCCATGTTCGGAGCCTCTGTCAAAGTAAAAGAAAATCAAGTTAAAAAAAAACACAAGGAATTAAAGAGTAGTGAAGCAAAAAGAAAAGTGAGATGTCCGCAGCGTACTCGGGTCGATCGGACTAAGGCCCGACCCGTGCAACACCTCCTCGGTCACTTCCCTCCAACTCAACATCGGAAGACCGATCAGCTTCGCTGCCACCTCCGCCTCGGCCGGGGTCAACACCGGCTCGGCCTTTGCATACTTCGACACGTCCTCCTTCCACCGGGTCGGGAAGTCCCACGCCGAAGGGCCCTTGATCAAAAAGAACTTACCCTTCCACGACTTTATCGAGTCAGGGTTCTCTATCAGCTTCACGCCTTTCTGAGGTGACAGATAGTAGCGGGGCTCAGTCTTACTCATTCTGTTGATCCGGTACAAGCCCCGGAGGATGACGAGCTGCGGCTCCACCTTTGCTGTTCGACATTGGAGCAGAAATCCGAGCACATGTCGCCACGTGTTCGGCATGAACTGAATAGGACTCAGCCCATACCACCGGAGGACTTCGGTCACGAAAGGATGAAGAGGAAAGTGCAGGCCGGCGTTCAACGCGTCGTTGGCGAAGACGCAGGTATCCGGCGTAAAGGCAGAGGACGCCCGCACCCCAGGGCCGGGGAGAATCTGGGTGTACTCTGGGGGAATGGCGTCCGAGTTTGAAGTAGGTCTCGCTCGGTTAGAACCGAGGGGATATCGTCCACCTCGGTAACCTCCCTCGGATCATTCTCCTCGTAGGTTTCCGAATGACCGTAGACAGCCTTGGTCAGCAGCTCACCGCTGTTCTACCTTATCCCCCCATGGCCGGACAACACGGTCGGTATCCGACCTATCTTGCCCACCTGCCTCACGGATTCCACCACCGTCTCAACGATCGACGACCAAGCCACTACCTTCTCCTTCTCCTTGGCGGCGGACGACCCTACTATCTCCTTCCCCTTCCGCCTGCTCACCACTTCTCTCCCTTCATAGTCACTCCACCCCCCCGAGGAAGATGCATCACTACCCGAGGATACTCGTGACATCTCGCAGAATATATATATAAGGTTAAATAAACTGACCTTGATGTGATGTTTACGGTCGAAAAAACTTCGCCGGAAATCGTCTGGCCTTCGCGACAGCTAGCACAACCGCCCTTGAGCTCAAGTCTCCGCTAGCAGAGCAACTCGAGAGCGAAAGTAAGTTTTGAGAGTGAAAAGTGAAAGAATGAGATAAGGGGTGAGGGGGGTGAGAACTTATGGCCAAAGAGGCAACTGTTGGGCTTTTGTAATGTTTGGTGGCCCGTTAAGGAAAGCAAAACGACAGAATAAAGAAAGTTGTGACGATCCAGAGAAAGGTTGCGACGGTTTACTTAACACTGCAGCCCAGCAACTCGTAACTTGACGAGCCACCGAGGTACTCTGCCGAGCTACTGGGGCACCGACCTCCATATGTGGAGAAAAATGCCGCCGAGCAACATCAATCGTCAGATTGCCTCAAAGTTCGTGTCGAAACATAATGAACGGCACAGATCACGCCACGCCCACAAAAACGACAAGATAACATTTTCTCATGTTCTGAACCTCCAACCTGGAGATCCGCGCCATGATGGACGCTCCAGATCCAGCCACGTGGCTCAATGGCTTGTCATAAGCCGAGCCACCGAGGTACTCTGCCGAGCTACCGGGGCACCGACCTCCACATGTAGAGAAAAATGCCGCCAGCAACTCCAATCGTCAGATTGCCTCAAAGTTCGTGTCGAAATATAATGAGCGGCTCAGATCATGCCACGCCCATAAAATGACAAGATAAAGTTTTCTCGTGATCTGAATCTCCAACCTGGAGATCCGTGCCATGATGGACGCTCCAGATCCAGCCACGTGGCTCAATGGCTCATCATGAGCCGAGCTACCGGGGCACCAACCTCCACATGTGGAGAAAAATACTACCAAGCAACTCTGATCGTCAGATTGCCTCAAAGTTCGTGTCGAAACATAATGAACGGCTCAGATCATGCCACGCCCACAAAATGACAAGATAGCATTTTCTCGTGATCTGAACCCCTATCTTCGTGATTCACACCGTGATGGACGCTCCAGATCCAGCCACGTGGCCCAACGGCTCGTCCCGAGCTACCGAGCTATCGAACAGCTATGGTCGAGCTGCCGAGCTACCGAACAGCTACGGCCGAGCTACCCAGCTTCCAAGGAGCTAAGGCCAAGCTGCCGAGCTACCGAACAGCTATGGTCAAGCTGCCGAGCTACCGAACAGCTATGGCCGAGCTACCGAGCTTCCAAGGAGCTAAGGCCGAGCTTCCGAGCTACCAAGGAGCTAAGGCCGAGGTGCCGAGCTATCGAGCAGATATGGCTGAGCTACCAATGCACCGACCCTCACATTTGAGGGAAAATGACTACCGAACTACCTTGACCGTCAGATCATTTCAAAAATCGCACTCGAAGATGATGAGCAGCTCAGATCACGCCACGTCCACAAAAGGACAAGATGGCATTTTCTCGTGATCTGAACCCCTATCCTCGTGATTCGCACCGTGATGGACGCTCCAGATCCAGCCACGTGGCCCAACGGCTCGTCCCAAGCTACTGAGCTACCGAACAGCTATGGTCGAGCTGCCGATCTACCGAACAGCTACGGCCGAGCTACCAAGATTCCAAGGAGCTATGGCCGAGCTGCCGAGCTACCGAACAGCTATGGTCGAGCTGCCGAACAGCTACGGCCGAGCTACCGAGCTTCCAAGGAGCTAAGGCCGAGGTGCCGAGCTACCGAGCAGATATGGCCGAGCTACCGATGCACCGACCCTCACATTTGAGGGAAAATGACTGCCGAACTACCTTGACCGTCAGATCATTTCAAAATTCGCGCTTGAAGATGATAAGCAGCTCGGATCACGCCATGTCCACAAAACGACAAGATAGCATTTTCTCGTGATCTGAACCCCCATCCTCGTGATTCGCGCCATGATGAACGCTCCAGATTCAGCCACGTGGCTCAGCAGCTCGTGACACACCGTGCCACCGAGCTACTGAGGAGGTTTTGGCCGAGCTACCGGGGCACTGACCTCCGCAAGCGGAGAAAATTGCCGCCGAGCCACTCCGACCGTCCGATCTCTTAGAAATTCGTGCCGCTTGCTGATGGAAGGCCCAGATCGTGCCACGTCATAAATTGAAATAAAAATTAATTTATTATTTATTAAACTCAAAACATGTATTTAAAATTGCGAAAAAATGATTAAAAATTCAGGAAAATTAATTAAAAATTCTAAAAATAATTATAAATTCGGGAAATTTTTTTTTGAACCCCTGAGTAAATAATTATTGCTTAGAATAATTAATTAAGGCCCCCGAATAATAAATCACCGTTTCGCAAAATTAAATAAATGGTCTGAAAAATAGATAAAAATTAAGAAAAACCACCAAAGTCCAGGAGAGCACAAGAACAACCTTGGGCATGCAACTAGCTCTGAAAATCACCCTAATACCTTATACAAAGGTTCGACACCCCACATTTGGACTCCGATACAACTCCGCAAGCTATTAAAACAGTAAAACTACTCCTCAAAGGCTGATCAAACTCAGTCTTCAGGAGTGGGGGGCTCGTGATATGGCATAAAGTTAAATCGGAACCGTCCAAATTGGGCACGAATCTTAAAGCTCGGGGATAAAATGATAATTTCACCTACAAACAGGTCTAAAATGGGTACTGGGTCCTTTTCTCTGAAGGCCCAATAACCCACAAACGGGTTCATCTCAACTGGGTGCGGATTCCAACCCGCATGAAATCCGGTCCAGCTGGATAGAATTAGGATTTATGATTATACTTAATCAACGGCCATGATCCCTTCTATCCATTCACTGGGAAGTAGGGATTTGATCTTATCCCGAAACTGGTCCCTAAGGCGGCTATAAATACCCCCATCCCCCACTGTTAACAGGTAATCAATCTTTTGCCAATCAAAGCTCATTCATAGTCTTTCTGATTACTAACTTGAGCGTCGGAGGGTGTGTCGCCGGGATCAACCCCAGTGTTTTGCACTTTTTGCAGGTTAACGGCGGGAGATCCCGATCAAACTCCGGCGGAAAGGCATTCAGGTTTGACTATTCAACATCCCAAGAATCCACAAATCTATCTGTTTGCCCCCACACCGATTTCAGCGGCAACATTATGTATCTTTCATATATAAAATAAAAGTATTTTCCTTATTATAAAAAGAAATGATGCAAATAAAATTCATACTTCTCACCTTCTCATTTACTGTCGGAGATATTATCCACTAGATTCTAATGGCACTCGCAAAAGTAACCTTATGTTTTTTTTGATACGGTGGATACGGCCTTACGACTCCAGCCCAAAAAATATATTGCGTTAAAAAAAGAGTAGCATACAAAAAACCAATTTTACAAGGAGTAAAACTAGGGAGCTAAATAAAACAGCGGGGAATACAACAAATAGTAGCCCCAAGGTACAACAACAAGCCACAGCTGAACTACAAAGGCGACACCTACAGCGGTACCATAAAGAAACGCATGAATAGAGCATCCAAGCAACAAGGCGACCAACAATCATCTCCATCACCCAAAACTAAACAAAGACAGGAATGGCTGGCTCAGCAGGCCTCTCACCGAACCCAATCAGCCAACACTAGGGACAGAGGAGGGTTGTACAACTCAACTGCCAACAGAGCAGCCGCTCGCCGAATGAGACCAGCACCCCACCCTGTAGGAAGCACCGAAGAACGCAACCAAACAAGCAACAAAGAAGCGCTAATAACAGCGCTGGGCTTAACCCCAAACTCAGAAAGCAAAAAAAAAATAAACAGAATAGGAGCATAACACTGGTAACTCCTGCACTGCATCGCAGTCACCCCCAAAGAAGAAACAGAACAAATGGTTCCCACAAACTGCTTCGCACTGACAACAACAAAAAAAAAACAGGGCCTAACCCCCACACTTGCAACCAACAAGCAACAACAATGCACTGTGCACATCCCTGGGCCTAACCCCAAACGACACAGAACAAGCAAACATGGAACAAAACAAGAGCAGCCCCTCCACTGCAATGCAATCAAAACCCAAAAAAGAAGCTTACCAAATGCATCCCTCACACTGCAGCTCAGTGATAACAACTCAGACAGGGGACGGCCAAGAGCCAATACAACATTGGGAGCTAGCCACAAAATGAGCATACACAGAGCATCAAGTAGCGTTAAGTCATAAATAGTAAAGGCCTAATAGGCAAAAAAACACACTGCTCCTTCAGAGGCAACACCCCATCAGGGTAAACATCCAGAACACCAGAATAGAAGAAAGCAAAGGACGGGGGGAGAAACATCTTAACAAACCCAAGCATGTCAGGGTGCAGCCAAACAAAAAACAAAAAACCAAATGAAACAACGAGAGCCTAAAGCCGAGCCTAAAGACTCGCTTCAAAATTGAAACAGCAGGCCCTCCAAGAGGAAGTCTCCAAACCAAAACCACTACCTCAGGTCTGCAAAGAAAAAGGAACATGAATTAATTAAAGGCTACAAAAGAAGAGCACGATTAAGAATTATTAGAGCGATAAAAACTAAACGCATCATCGAGACGATTTAAATGCAATGCAGCCACTTTATCCAACGTTAAACTGGAGGGCCAAAATTTGAAATAGAATAAGAACTCATCGATGATGCTATCAATCGTAGAAGTGAACTGCGAAAAAATGCGCTTGTTCCGTTCCGACCAAATAACCCAAATAATCGCCATAATAGATAGAAACCACGATTAACGAAATTCTTTCCTGATGGATTGATACATCCAGCAAGAAGAGAACTCAGAGGGAATACACGGTACTTGCCAGGCAGTGACTGCTATCATCCACAGAGGTTGAATAAAAGCACACTTAAGGAATAGGTGATCGGCGTCCTCGTGATGGGTAGAGCACAAAACACACAACTGGCCTACCGCCAGGTTCATCTTGTTAAGCACTTGCACAGTAAGAAGCTTATTATGCAGCGCTAGCCAGGTCAGAATTTTAGATTTGAGAGGAGCACAGCTGCTCCACAATGGCTTAGCACTCGGGAAGACAATCTCACCGAAATTGAGAAAGTTGTAGAAGGATTTAACCGAATAGTTACCAGAGCTTGTCCATCTCCATTTGAAATCTTTAAGTGGTTGTCAGGTATAAAGGTCAATACCATCAAAAATCTCTTGAAGCTCAATCTCAAGAGGCAGAGCTTCAAGAGCTTTATGATGGTATTAACCTTTATACCTGATAACCACTTGAAGATTTTAAATGGAGATAGACAAGCTCTGGTAACTATTCGGTTAAATCCTTCTACAACTTTTGCTTACAGTAACCTTTATCTCTAATCTCTAATACTATAATGGAAGAACCCCTTAGTCAGCAACGGGTTGGGTTACTTTGGTAAATATTTTCGAAAGTGGACCTGTTTGGTAAATATTTTCGAAAGTGGATCAGTTTGAAAATTATTTTCTTTTTACTTATGGACTAACTTGGGTAAATATTTTCGAAAGTGGACCTGTTTTGTAAATATTTTCGAAAGTGGATCGGTTTGGAAATTATTTTCTTCTTACCCTTTTCCTTATCCTTCAATTTTTTCCTCGTGCACGTGTGCACGTGTCTGATACTAGTTCAGTTAGAAGTAACCTTATGTTAGAAGTTGTCATTGCCAAGGTTGCCGTTCGTTTACAGAAAATGAGTGGCAAAATAACAAAAAAGACACATGACCAAAGTGATGTATATACAAATATAAAATTGACAGGGATTAAGCTGTTAAAGTTTGCTACTATTGACATAAAAAAAAGATTAGATTGTAGGACTTAGCAACGTGACCAGATATTGTGACCATTTTTAAATGCCGTCAATTCATAGGGTGGCTCAATTTTGGGTGTGGATCAAACAGAATCAGGATAACGAACAAAAATTGTTCGGACGTGGAGAACTGCTAATGGTTTAGTTTATACTATATTAGTATAATTCTCCGTAATATATTGTACATAGTTTTTTGAAAAAAATTAAAAAATGTATTTAAAAAAAAAATTTCTGATCACATCGGCTCTGAGGGAAAGGATTTTAATGGAGGGTAGGGGAGGAAAAGAGAGGGAAGAGATTTAATGAACACTCTGTTTGGTTCAAAGGAGGGGAGGGGAGGGGAGGGGAGGGGAAGGAAGGGATTTTAATGGAGGAGAGGAGAGGGAAAGGGAGGGGAGAGATTTAATGAATATTCTGTTTGGTTCAAAGGAGAGGAGGAGAGGAAAAATAATTATCTTCTTGTTTGGTTCACAAGGAGAGAGAATGAATTTTATAATAAAATTACTTTTATACCCTTCACAATTGCATTCCCTAATTGCATTCCAAAACCATATTAAAATGGAAAACTTTATATTCAATCATGACTTAATATCAGTATTCAATCCGAGCTTTTGTTAAAGAAAATCCACACATAGGAATGAATATGACAAAGTATGTAAGTAATAAATAAATATTAATTAATCCTTCAAATTAAGTTACAAACATCAAATTTCACTCAAATGGCAGCATCCTTCTTCTTTTCTTTTCTGTATTTTAATTTTAATTTTCTTTTTTGTAACAATATGATAATATACAGAAGAAGCCTATTGTGAAAATAAATGCTTAATAGTCGAAGAAGCCTATTTTACACATCCCATTCCAAGTTTCGACAGTAAAGATACACAAAGCTTAATAGTCGAAAAAATGTTTTACAAATAATAACAAACAGGCAAACTACATGTAGTACATTTGAATGGGTTGTCTTTATGCATTATTCATTGATCCCTGTTCCTAATGATAATGGATATTGTCCTTTGGTATCATTTTCATGTTCGTAGTGATTCCTGTTCCTAACAGAGCTGAAGCACACCACAGAGAACAAGGTTTTAGGAGTGATAGAACAAAAAAATCCTTATATAAGACATATTACAGGCATTCCGAGTAAATAATAATCAATTTTGAGCCCAAAAGGGATGTCAGTAATTTTATTGCTGAAAAATGAAGAGTACCTTAAACAAACTGGAGTGGACTATACTATAAACCATAAAGTAATGCATGATGTCTCAGTATTGAGGCAAGAAAGCTGATATGCACATAAAGCCACTTGAGTCCTCTGTCGGTAACTTCTATATCAAATAACCATATCCCAAGTAGTCAAGATTACGTTAGTTAAATTAGAGAGAGAGGGAGAGTAAATAAAAAATTAGAGAGAGTAAAGGGCAATTGAGTCCATTCACATTAAAAAATTAGACATAATTTATCTCTCCTCCAAATCCCCCCACTTTTGGAGGGGAGCCAAAATTGGCTCAGGAGGAATGTTGCACCCCCCATTTTCCTCCCCTCCCCTCCTAAAAAATGAACCAAACATGAAAATTTTTAAAAAACCCCTCCCCTCCAACCAAACACTCCCTATTGGTTGGAGGGGAATGGAGGGGAGGGGAGGATTTTTTTAAAACTTTTCATGTTTGGTTCATTTTTTAGGAGGGGAGAGAGGAAAATGGGGGGTGCAACACCCCTCTTGAGTCAATTTTGGCTCCCCTCCAATATTGGAGAATTTGGAGGGGAGAGAAATTATTTCTAATTTTTTAATGTGAATGGACTAAATTGCCCTTTAATATTTTCTCTCTTCAATCTCTTTCCTTTTAGTATGTAATTAAACACTTGAAAATCCAAAATAATCTAAATAATTCTCCTGCGAAAGCTATGTGACCTGCGAAAGCTATTGGACCTAATCATCTGATGAAGCCACATCGTCTTTGTATGACTCACCTTCTTGTGCTTTCATACCAACTTCTCAAGAAAATGGACATCTATGTAAGTCTTATTAGGAGATCTATGTAAGTAAAAAAAATGATTATTATTCACACGGATGTTGACTTTTATGCTTCCTCTTGTAGATGCTGCTCGAAGATTGAACAATCAATTGTGTGACATTGCTATAAATTGGGCCGGTGGCTTGCATCATGCAAAAAAGTGTGAGGCGTCAGGTTTTTGCTATGTCAATGACCTAGTATTGGAAATTCTGGAGCTTCTCAAATATCATGCTAGAGTCTTGTATATAGATATGGATGTTCATCACGGTGATGGAGTTGAAGAAGCATTTTATTTCACTGATAGGTAATCTTTTTGAATTTATTATAAAATTTCAAACCACTAATTCATCTCCTGGATGCATCCAAAGAGACAAAATCCCTAAGATTAGTTTCAAAGATTAATTGTCCAGTAACTTGTCCCAAAGATTAGTTCGATTGGACATATCGATCACCTTGTGAAGGGTATAAAAGTAATTTTATTATAAAATTCATTCCCTCCCCTTGTGAACCAAACAATAAGATAATTATTTTCCTTCCCCTCCCCTCCTTTGAACCAAACAGAGTCTTCATTAAATCCCTCCCCTTCCCTCCCCTCCCCTCCATTAAAATCCCTCCACTCCCCTTTCCTCTTTTGAACCTA